>CM042138.1:60865627-60933127 GCA_023376005.1 Doryteuthis pealeii
GTTTTACATTTATAACAAAATGTAACCGTACTTACGACGTAAACTGATTTTCATGATACTGTTATTTACGGATTAAAATATTTTTTTAATAATGTAACGTAAAGCGTGCATTTTGATTTTCTACAATTTTTATGCATTACAAAAATTAAAATTAAAATGAGTGTACTGTACAATTTAAGAATATGGACAAACTCGCTGTAAAAAATAATTTATAAAAACACATACAAATTACATATTCAGAAAGACTAAGAGATTCCGAACTGCCGTATTCGTATTATCGCCTATACGGTATTTTTTTTTTTTTTTAACTCGCTGTAAAAAAAAAAAAATCTATAAAAACACATACAAATTACATATTCAGAAAGACTATTTCATCTTATTACTAAAGATATAAAATTTTTAAAGATTAAAATCCTAAATAGGTAAGAGATTCCGATCTGACTGTTATAGACTGCACTGCTTGTATCGCATAATCATAGGCAGCGTGGCTATCCGAAGCCATTTTTTAATTTTTAACTCGCTGTAAAAAATGATTCAATTAATAAAAACTCACACAAATTACATATTTTGAAAGAGTATTTTCTTATCTTTCTAACGATATAAAAATTATTAAGAACTGGACCATAAATAGACCATAAATTCGGAACTGAACGGCTTAGACTGCAAAATTAATTCATTAAATCAAAACTTCGCTGCTGTTATCGCTTTAACAATAAGCAGGCAGAGACAATATTTTATTATCAGGAGGGCTGATATACGGACAGTTCCGCAAATTGGGTGATTTTGGATTAATTAATCGATTAAATCCCTTAATCAATAAAAATCAATAACCAAATTTGGAATTTTTCTTAGTTAGAACGATACCAATGTGTATGCAAGATTTTGAATCTGAGTGACCTCCCGTTTTTTTTGTTTTACGTCGACACGTAATACCAAAATATCTGTTTTATATATTAGATGTATATACATATACACCATATATATAACTACATATTATGTATGTATATACATATACACATATATATTATACATATACATATGTATACATATCATATATGTAGTATATAATATACACATATATATATACATATATATGTATGTATATACATATACACACATATATATACATATATATGTATGTATATACATATACATACATATATATATATATTATATACATATACACATAATATATATGTATATCATATACACATATATAATACATATATATGTATGTATATACATATACACATATATATATACATATATATATATAATGTATATACATATATGCTATAATAATATTATACATATATATATGTAATGTATATACATATACACAATATATATATATCATTATACAATATATAATATGTATATCATTATACACATATATATACATATATGTATATACATAATACAATATACATATATACAATATATGTAATATATATACATATACATATGTATTATATATATACATATATATATACATATATATGTATATATAATACATATATTATATATATATATACATATATGTATATATATATACATATATGCATATACATATATATATATACATATATATATATACATATATATGTATAACATATATATATTATACATATATATACATATATATACATATATATGTATATACACATATATATACATGTATATATACACATATATATATACATAAATATACATATTATATATAATATATATACACACATACACACACACACACACACACATATATATATATATATATATATATATATGTATAATATATGCCAATGTCTGATCAACAATGATCAAATTAGACATAACACGTTGCTTTAACACAGTTAAAGTCCGGACAATTTTCACCACCATACCTTCATTTCGCTCTGCTCAAAAAGACGTACTGCCAATCTTTGAACAGAGTTATGGAATTTATAAATATCAATGCTGGTGCACTGCCAGTTACATTGGTAGGACGACGCAGAGGTTAAGCGTCCGAATAAACCAACACGTCCCGAGGGGTAAAAGACATCCCCCAAATTACATCCGGCTCTCACTGGCATATGATTCCGTCATCGGTGACCACCTTTGTAGTACAAATAGTTGTGAAATCAACTACAATGATCAGCAATTTTCTTTATCTACACAGGGCCAGGACAAGTCCACACTCAATATCGGTGAGGCAGTCTCAATTTTTTTACTGCCCGCACTTGTGTAGACAAAGACATCTGAAACACTCCCTGGTAAATTTTGCCAGGGATGTGATTGCTGAAGCGGGGATTACATGAAGGTATTTCCAATATAAATTTGCCTTCATATTGCCCCACCATTTCGTATGGCTTAATCTCCCTCTTTTACCCATTTAATATACATTGTGACTTTTAAACGATCTACCGGTCGTTACTTTTGACAAAGCACCGGTCGAAAGGTCCCATGAGTTTTTTCCTTTTCTCTTTCGCTCTATCAAAATATTTGCTGATCAGTAAAAGTATGTCATTATTTTTAAAATCCTACAAATTCAGCTGTACCAAATTTTTTTTTATATACATATATATACATATAATATACATATATATGTATACTATATGTATACATATACATATGTATACATATACATATGTATCATATACATTTACATATATAAAAAAAACACATATATATGCATATATATATGTGTATATATATATATATATATATATATATATATATATATATATATACTATCAAAATCTATGTTATAAAATTAAAATAAAAATTAAAAAATATGAAGAATCTTCCGAAAAGCCCATGACGTCACGGTTGCTGCTTCGTCCTAGAATTTGACCCTAGCGAACAATACTACTGTACTTGTTTCTTCCTCACGTAGGTTTGAAAGAAAGGAAGGGCCTAGCTTACAGAGAGAAATGTGACGTCACGGATTAGGGCAAGGGAGAATTTGCCTTTGAAACTTCAGTGTCGCACTGGCCATTACTGGGTGGACCTTGTAGTTTCGCTACCACCACAGGTTATGAAAATCAACCACGCCTGAGGAATTAGAGTCTAACTCCCTCAAGAATGAAAAAAGTACAACCGGCACTCACTCGAAATTCAACAACTCAAGAACTTAATTAATGCTTCACAATAAGGAAATTTGTAGCATACGCTACCTTATTGTAATACGAAATCAACAACCATAGAACTCCACAAGTTAAATCTTCTACAACCAAAAACACTACAAAGATCTACTAAGTCAACGAAATTCAACTCTACAGACAACACAAGACTATTAAACTTCGATCCTTCTACGATTCAAAGAACTACGAAATTACGACAAATATCGCAGAACATCGTTTTTTTGCAAACAACTAAATCTCTTTCTCTATTAGTTACTACGCCACCCTCTATCAAATTGACATTTTTCTTTCTTCTTTCTTCTACCTATTTAAAATTGTTGAACTTTAGTATTTGTTATCGTGTTTTTCTTTCATTCATTATCCGATTGAATCTGTGTATTTCCGCCCCTTGAAATTATCTTCCTTTGTACTTGAAAAGGTTTATTCGCTTGTATATCGGAACTAGGAGAATTTCCCCGGTATATTTACAAAACGAATTTACCCGTACTTTGGAGCTAGAAGATATCTCCAATGTTGGTATTGGTGCTGAACGGCGCTAATCCCGATAATACTTTAAATACGAACTCTTACTATAAAAATTTTACCCCCCCCCATCCCCTTTTTTCTCTCACTTACTAAAAGATTTTCATTTGACACGCGTAGAATATTTTCTCGCCACTTGAAACAAACAACTTTTTCTAATGAAAAGCGCGTGCGCGCGCATACACACACACACACACACAACATTGAGGTTTGTTTCGATGTCGTTCATCGCAAAAGATTTATACACACACGCGCAACCACACACACACAAAATACCTAAAAATACACAATGCCTTTTTTCGATACACACACTCACACACTCTCATACTCACACTGTAAAAGAGAATAATTGACGTCATATTTCAAACGTCCACTTTTTTCAGCGTCTTTTCTTCAGACTTCAAATTTTGAACTGATAAACAAGGACTATCAACTAAGATTTTAATTCGAATGACTTTATTCTTTAATTTATTTATTTAATTTTATTGTTAGAGTTTTAAAGGGTTAAAAATAACAATAAGATTGACGAATTTCCTTAGAAACTGTTTTTCTTTTGGTTCGTTAACTAATTATTTTCTCAAACCACGATAAAAAAACAAAAAAAAACAAAGGTTACTAATATGGACAAAATCCGGTGTTTTATCTTTAGTCGAAGGCCCGACTGGAGATAAGTAGTCAATTATTTGTAAGACGAAATTTATTTCAAGTTTATCTGACAATATCCAGTTATTGGAACATTTTTAAAAAAAATTATATGTAAGTACGAAAAATTGTAAGCGCTTTGTTTATCAAAATGACATGATTCGTTAGTAAATTACCCGAAAAGTTGATAAAACAAAACAACTAACCAACATTTAAATTATTATTCAAAATACAATTTAAAATATTCCTCAGAATTTGCCTTACAAATTAAATTTTAAGTTTTATGATTTTACTCTTTATTGTGAAGTCAATAAACATTGCTGAGTTTATAGTGCAACTTTTCAGTTCTGAAAAATTGGCATGTTTAAATAGAGATTTCATAGGTGACATTTTAACTTTTATGAAAATTGATGTTTTGTAATTAATATAAATTTTGTAATAAAACTTAATTTTAACTAGGGGGTGTAGGGGTTAGGGTTAGGGGGGGTAGTTTAATTGGAAAATAAATAAATAATTTGGGTTCCGTTCAAGCGGTTCCGATATGGGGGATCAATTTACTATAAACTTATACGAGGAAATGAGCACCCGTGAATACTCAAATAATAAAGAACTTTTAAGAATTTTTTTTTTCAATCTGATAGATTGGTGTGTAATCGATAATAATCAACTGAAGGGGAAAAAATAGATGGTGGGGGGGAGTCCAGATAATCAGGTCCACCAAAACGTTTTTAAACAATGTTTTTAAAATACTAGGTACCACCAATTTTACCCTGTGAAATTTACCCCCTTCCCCTATATTTAACACTATTAAACTTGCAGAAAAATTAATATTTTCTTGAAAAAAATTTTTCCATTTGAAAGAAAAAACATTAAATAAACTCCTGATGATTCTTTAACTTTTTTTCAGCTTACGGAAATAATGAAAATTATGATTGAAAAACAATGTTTTCATTTTTGCACTGTTAAATCAACTGAAAATTAACGTAGCTAAAAACAAGTTACGATAAGAGTTTTTTTAAATTCTATGAAAAATCAATTAATTATAAATAATAACAAAATATTTCCGTTTTATTCAAGATGGCCTAAACTGATCAATTGGCGGTCCCTATAATACTATCTTAGGTTTTAGCAAAAATAGATATTGCAATACGAAGAATTTAAATTTTCGATTCTCAGCTTCTTTTTAAACTCAACATGCAATTAAGAACTAAATGTGAATTGTTGTCATGTACAAAAAATTTAAAACAATAACAAACAAATATACAAACGAATACTTTCAATTTGTTGTATAATATGAATAATTTTAAACTATAAAACAGAAAATACAAATCCTGAAATATACAAATTCTCAATGATTTTAGTTTCAAGAATTATTTTCCTCTTACCCCCTCTCTAACTACTGTCTTCCACTTTCTCTCTCACTCCCTGGTGATCCAAATTTCATTTTAGTCCGGTCATGGACCGGGTACTTTAGCTAGTACATATATATATATGTGTGTATATATATATATGTGTATATGTATATACATACATATATATATACTAGCTAAAGTACCCGGTCCATGACCGGACTAAAATGAAATTTGGATCACCAGGGAGTGAGAGAGAAAGTGGAAGACAGTAGTTAGAGAGGGGGTAAGAGGAAAATAATTCTTGAAACTAAAATCATTGAGAATTTGTATATTTCAGGATTTGTATTTTCTGTTTTATAGTTTAAAATTATTTCATATACAACAAATTGAAAGTATTCGTTTGTATATTTGTTTGTTATTGTTTTAAATTTTTTGTACATGACAACAATTCACATTTAGTTCTTAATTGCATGTTGAGTTTAAAAAGAAGCTGAGAATCGAAAATTTAAATTCTTCGTATTGCAATATCTATTTTTGCTAAAACCTAAGATAGTATTATAGGGACCACCAATTGATCAGTTTAGGCCATCTTGAATAAAACGGAAATATTTTGTTATTATTTATAATTAATTGATTTTTCATAGAATTTAAAAAAACTCTTATCGTAACTTGTTTTTAGCTACGTTAATTTTCAGTTGATTTAACAGTGCAAAAATGAAAACATTGTTTTTCAATCATAATTTTCATTATTTCCGTAAGCTGAAAAAAAGTTAAAGAATCATCAGGAGTTTATTTAATGTTTTTTCTTTCAAATGGAAAAATTTTTTTCAAGAAAATATTAATTTTTCTGCAAGTTTAATAGTGTTAAATATAGGGGAAGGGGGTAAATTTCACAGGGTAAAATTGGTGGTACCTAGTATTTTAAAAACATTGTTTAAAAACGTTTTGGTGGACCTGATTATCTGGACTCCCCCCCACCATCTATTTTTTTCCCCTTCAGTTGATTATTATCGATTACACACCAATCTATCAGATTGAAAAAAAAAATTCTTAAAAGTTCTTTATTATTTGAGTATTCACGGGTGCTCATTTCCTCGTATAAGTTTATAGTAAATTGATCCCCCATATCGGAACCGCTTGAACGGAACCCAAATTATTTATTTATTTTCCAATTAAACTACCCCCCTAACCCTAACCCCTACCCCCCCTAGTTAAAATTAAGTTTTATTACAAAATTTATATTAATTACAAAACATCAATTTTCATAAAAGTTAAAATGTCACCTATGAAATCTCTATTTAAACATGCCAATTTTTCAGAACTGAAAAGTTGCACTATAAACTCAGCAATGTTTATTGACTTCACAATAAAGAGTAAAATCATAAAACTTAAAATTTAATTTGTAAGGCAAATTCTGAGGAATATTTTAAATTGTATTTTGAATAATAATTTAAATGTTGGTTGTTAGTTGTTTTGTTTTATCAACTTTTCGGGTAATTTACTAACGAATCATGTCATTTTGATAAACAAAGCGCTTACAATTTTTCGTACTTACATATAATTTTTTTAAAATGTTCCAATAACTGGATATTGTCAGATAAACTTGAAATAAATTTCGTCTTACAAATAATTGACTACTTATCTCCAGTCGGGCCTTCGACTAAAGATAAAACACCGGATTTTGTCCATATTAGTAACCTTTGTTTTTTTGTTTTTTTTATCGTGGTTTGAGAAAATAATTAGTTAACGAACCAAAAGAAAAACAGTTTCTAAGGAAATTCGTCAATCTTATTGTTATTTTTAACCCTTTAAAACTCTAACAATAAAAATTAAATAAATAAATTAAAGAATTAAAAGTCATTTTATTCGAATTAAAATCTTAGTTTAATTTATACAAATATGTAACCGTACTTACGACGTAAACTGATTTTCATGATACTGTTATTTACGGATTAAAATATTTTTTTAATAATGTAACCGTAAAGCGTGCATTTTGATTTTCTACAATTTTTATGCATTACAAAAATTAAAATTAAAATGAGTGTACTGTACAATTTAAGAATATGGACAAACTCGCTGTAAAAAATAATTTATAAAAACACATACAAATTACATATTCAGAAAGACTAAGAGATTCCGAACTGCCGTATTCGTATTATCGCCTATACGTAGTATTTTTTTTTTTTTTAACTCGCTGTAAAAAAAAAAAAATCTATAAAAACACATACAAATTACATATTCAGAAAGACTATTTCATCTTATTACTAAAGATATAAATATTTTAAAGATTAAAATCCTAAATAGGTAAGAGATTCCGATCTGACTGTTATAGACTGCACTGCTTGTATCGCAATAATCATAGGCAGCGTGGCTATCCGAAGCCATTTTTTAATTTTTTAACTCGCTGTAAAAAATGATTCAATTAATAAAAACTCACACAAATTACATATTTTGAAAGAGTATTTTCTTATCTTTCTAACGATATAAAAATTATTAAAGACTGGACCATAAATAGACCATAAATTCGGAACTGAACGGCTTAGACTGCAAAATTAATTCATTAAAATCAAAACTTCGCTGCTGTTATCGCTTTAACAATAAGCAGGCAGAGACAATATTTTATTATCAGGAGGGGCTGATATACGGACAGTTCCGCAAATTGGGTGATTTTGGATTAATTAATCGATTAAATCCCTTAATCAATAAAAATCAATAACCAAATTTGGAATTTTTCTTAGTTAGAACGATACCAATGTGTATGCAAGATTTTGAATCTGAGTGACCTCCCGTTTTTTTGTTTTACGTCGACACGTACATACCAAAATATCTGTTTTATATATTAGATGTATATACATATACACACATATATATATACATATACATATATATGTATGTATATACATATACACATATATATATATACATATACATATGTATACATATACATATATGTATGTATATACATATACACATATATATATACATATATATGTATGTATATACATATACACACATATATATACATATATATGTATGTATATACATATACATACATATATATATATATGTATATACATATACACATATATATATATGTATATACATATACACATATATATACATATATATGTATGTATATACATATACACATATATATATACATATATATATATATGTATATACATATATGCATATATATATTATATATATATATGTATGTATATACATATATATATATATATATACATATATACATATACATATATGTATACATATATATACATATATACATATATTATATATACATATACATGTATATATATATACATATAATATACATATATATATATACATATATATATATATATACATATATGTATATATATATACATATATGCATATACATATATATATATACATATATATATATACATATATATGTATATACATATATATATATACATATATATACATATATATACATATATATGTATATACACATATATATACATGTATATATACACATATATATATACATAAATATACATATATATATATATATATATATACACACATACACACACACACACACACATATATATATATATATATATATATATATGTATATATATATGCCAATGTCTGATCAACAATGATCAAATTAGACATAACACGTTGCTTTAACACAGTTAAAGTCCGGACAATTTTCACCACCATACCTTCATTTCGCTCTGCTCAAAAAGACGTACTGCCAATCTTTGAACAGAGTTATGGAATTTATAAATATCAATGCTGGTGCACTGCCAGTTACATTGGTAGGACGACGCAGAGGTTAAGCGTCCGAATAAACCAACACGTCCCGAGGGGTATAAGAAGCATCCCCCAAATTACATCCGGGCTCTCACTGGCATATGATTCCGTCATCGGTGACCACCTTTGTAGTACAAATAGTTGTGAAATCAACTACAATGATCAGCAATTTTCTATTCTACACAGGGCCAGGACAAGTCACCACCTCAATATCGGTGAGGCAGTCTCAATTTTTTTACTGCCCGCACCTGTGTAGACAAAGACATCTGAAACACTCCCTGGTAAATTTTGCCAGGGATGTGATTGCTGAAGCGGGGATTACATGAAGGTATTTACCAATATATATAATTTGCCTTCATATTGCCCCACCATTTCGTATGGCTTAATCTCCCTCTTTTACCCATTTAATATACATTGTGACTTTTAAACGATCTACCGGTCGTTACTTTTGACAAAGCACCGGTCGAAAGGTCCCATGAGTTTTTCCTTTTCTCTTTCGCTCTATCAAAATATTTGCTGATCAGTAAAAGTATGTCATTATTTTTTAAAATCCTATACAAATTCAGCTGTACCAAAAATTTGTTTATATACATATATATACATATAAATATACATATATATGTATACATATATGTATACATATACATATGTATACATATACATATGTATACATATACATTTACATATGTATAAATAAACACATATATATGCATATATATATGTGTATATATATATATATATATATATATATATATATATATATATATACTATCAAAATCTATGTTATAAAAATTAAAATAAAAATTAAAAATATGAAGAATCTTCCGAAAAGCCCATGACGTCACGGTTGCTGCTTCGTCCTAGAATTTGACCCTAGCGAACAACTACTACTGTACTTGTTTCTTCCTCACGTAGGCTTGAAAGAAAAGGAAGGGCCTAGCTTACAGAGAGAAATGTGACGTCACGGATTAGGGCAAGGGAGAATTTCGCCTTTGAAACTTCAGTGTCGCACTGGCCATTACCCTGGGTGGACCTTGTAGTTTTCGCTACCACCACAGGTTATGAAAATCAACCACGCCCTGAGGAATTAGAGTCTAACTCCCTCAAGAATGAAAAAAGTACAAGCCGGCACTCACTCGAAATTCAACAACTCAAGAACTTAATTAATGCTTCAACAATAAGGAAATTTGTAGCATACGCTACCTTATTGTAATACGAAATCAACAACCATAGAACTCCACAAGTTAAATCTTCTACAACCAAAAACACTACAAAGATCTACTAAGTCAACGAAATTCAACTCTACAGACAACACAAGACTATTAAACTTCGATCCTTCTACGATTCAAAGAACTACGAAATTACGACAAATATCGCAGAACATCGTTTTTTTGCAAACAACTAAATCTCTTTCTCTATTAGTTACTACGCCACCCTCTATCAAATTGACATTTCTTCTTTCTTCTTTCTTCTACCTATTTAAAATTGTTGAACTTTAGTATTTGTTATCGTGTTTTTCTTTCATTCATTATCCGATTTGAATCTGTGTATTTCCCGCCCCCTTGAAATTATCTTCCCTTTGTACTTGAAAAGGTTTATTCGCTTGTATATCGGAACTAGGAGAATTTCCCCGGTATATTTACAAAACGAATTTACCCGTACTTTGGAGCTAGAAGATATCTCCAATGTTGGTATTGGTGCTGCACGGCGCTAATCCCGATAATACTTTAAATACGCAACTCTTACTATAAAAATTTTACCCCCCCCCATCCCCCTTTTTCTCTTCACTTACTAAAAGATTTTCATTTGACACGCGTAGAATATTTTCTCGCCACTTGAAACAAACAACTTTTCTTAATGAAAAGCGCGTGCGCGCGCATACACACACACACACACACACAACATTGAGGTTTGTTTCGATGTCGTTCATCGCAAAAGATTTATACACACACGCGCAACCACACACACACAAAATACCTAAAAATACACAATGCCTTTTTTCGATACACACACTCACACACTCTCATACTCACACTGTAAAAGAGAATAATTGACGTCATATTTCAAACCGTCCACTTTTTTCAGCGTCTTTTCTTCAGACTTCAAATTTTGAACTGATAAACAAGGACTATCACTTGCTTTTCTCGTTATTCTGTGATAAAAATCTTTTTATCACCTTCCATATACCAACAAATGCCCTGAAGATGATCTAATTAATAGATCGAAACACTGCAGTATCGGCCAATAAACTTACTACTCAACTTATTTAAACCTGTGTTTTTGCAATTTTCTTAATATACTACATACCGTCGGATTCATTTCCTTTTCTTCACATGCATATATATATATATACGTATATATATATATGTATGTATATATAAACATACATATGTATATGCATATGTATATATATATACATATATATGTGTGTATGTATATATATATACATATATATATATGTGTGTATCTCTTGGCGTTTTATAATATTATTTTTTTAATTATTTATTGATTGTCATAACGTTTGATTTCATTGACATTTAACCATATTAATCTTATTTCGCTTTTTTTTATTTAAAAAAAGCAATGTCCAGCTGTAAACTAAGTCTTCTCCCCCTCCATCCGAGTAAAAGCTAACAAAAGAAAAAAAATCGACCATGACATGCCACTCTTCCGAAGCTGGAAGACTACAACAGATTGTGTACTGATTGTTAAGTTAAACTTTACTATCTAATTGTGAATCTCCTTGCTTTTTATAATATTATCTTTTATTATTTAGTGATTTAAATTGTCATAACGTTTAATTTCATTGACATTAACAATGATAATCTAATTTACTTGTTCATTTTTATTTTCAATATTTGAATAGGTCTTATTGTTTTGTATTTTTTGTTTTAAATGTAATATATGGTGAAATTATAAAATTGTATGTATGTCACCTATTTAATAGAAAATTGTACATATGGACTTATACTAAGTTAAAACTTAGAAAATATTAGGGAATTTTTTTCTCTGTGTGGTGGACCCCTAGATATTGTAAGATCATCCACCTGCGTTCCCCAAAGTCTCTCAGTCATCCGGCCTCGGCTTGTCACTGATACTAGACTTTGGGGAAGGAGAGCATGTAGTGCGTGTCGCACAAGTGCACAACATGAGCAGATATTTCTACAAGTCCCACGATAATGAAGGAATGGTGGATGACAAGCTGGAAGCACACAGCTGTGAATCCACACGTGGCGAGGTTGTGAGTGACTGGGTAGTATTGCCCACCCAGACAAACTAAACAAATGCCACTTCCCCTATTAAGCTGGCGAGCAACCTGCGACTGGCGGCTGTTTACATTATCAAGACAAAAACAAAAAATTATTACAACAAACCTAGGCTAAATAGCCACCTGGAATGTTTAGACACATCTCAATCTTGAGGGATCTTGATACCCCGAACAACAAACTGGTATCGTGTCAAAGAACTCTCGATATGGAGCAGACATCGTAACCCTTGCGGAAGTCCGCTTTAGCGATGAGGACCAATTGACAGAATGTGGGGCCGGTACACTTTCTCTAGGAAAGGCAGGCCAATGGTAGCTGTAAGGATTTGAGGTAAGTCAGCCCGAGCACCCCATCATGAAGCGGCCTCTACATAAGCGGATCATGACGGACGGCACGTACACATTTCCTACAGTAAAGACTGACTATATATGTGACCTGTGTGGCAGGGCCTGCCTGTCAAGAATCCATCCCGTCTTCCTCACGTATGCAATGATACGTGACTGAGCAGCCCAGCCCTCGATGGGCAAGCCCTGTCACACAGGTCGATCAAATGTTGAGTTGTGTCTGTGACGTCCGTTATGTGCTGCCTATATATAGACCGATTCAGAATGGGGTGCTCAATCCATTTTAGATCAAACCCCTTACAGCTACCATCGGCCTGCCCTTTCAATAGAAAGTGTAGCCAGCCCCCACTTCTGTTAATTGGTCCTCATCGCTATAACTGTCTTCTACAAAGGCCTCAATGTCTACCCCATATCAAGAAAGTTTGTCACGATTCCAGTTCGTCATTTGGGGTTTTTCAATCGCTCAGAATCGAGAATAGTCCGGACATTCCAGGTGGCTATTGTTAGCCTGATTTATGATGCAATATTTTCATGTTTTCGCCCTGCTAATAGGAACAGCCGTCAAACCGCATGTTGCTGGTCAGCTTGATAGGGGAACAGGTATTTGTTTAGGCCTACTTTACTATACATTTCCCAGATGTCTGGGAGAACAGTGCTACTCAGCCACTCACGACATCACCGAGGTCCGTTGCTGTATAATCGACAATACAGTGCTATTAAATGGGTCACGAGCATCGCCATGTGTATGTTCACAGGCCATCAAACCTGTGTGCTTCCAGGCCGTCAAACCTGCACACACCACCATTTCTCTAACACCGAGGGACTTGTAGAAATATCTGCACATATTGACATGTTATGCGCTTGTGCGACGCGCACCGCATGCTTTCCTTCCTCAAAGTCTAGTATCAGTAAAAAGCCGAGGCAAGATGACTGTATGACTTTGACGAACGCAGATGAATGATCTAATGAGATCTACGGCTCCACCAGTCCGGAAATTTTAAAAAAAGTTCTGACTTAGTATAAGTCCACAGGGATCGTTTTCTATTAAATAAGTGACTTAATATACGTTCCTGTAAAATAAAATGTATTAGGGTAGAAAGTTAACTGCATTTGGACATAATGTTAATACAATATTTACTATTTAAAATAAAAATAATTAACTTATCTTTGAGAGCCAAATTCAGATAATGGTCACTGACAGTCTTCATTTTTTATATTGACAAAGTTACTTTTGTATTTCAACGTGAGTGGGCCAGTGGTGGTGGTGGGGGGCATAATTCTAATAAGTCATGTTAAACGACGGAATGAGATAAAAAATAAATAAATAAAAATGTCCTTTTTTTCACATGTTCCTGTAAAATGAAATGTATTAGGGTAGAAAATTAACTGCATTTGGACATAATGTTAATACAATATTTACAATTTAAAATAAAAATAAGTAACGTATCTTTGAGAGCCAAATTCAGATATATATACATGTATACATATATACATACATATATATACGTATACATATACATATATATAAATGTATACGTATACATATATATAAATGTATACATATACATATATACATATATATAAATGTATACATATACATGTATATATACATATATATAAATGTATACATATACATATGTATAAAAATATACAAATATATACATGTATACATATATATATATATACATGTATAATCTTCATACAATGACTGCTATTTACACAGTAGCATTGCAACCGACAAAGCCTTCATCAGATGATGACTCTGGATTCAGGCATGGTTTCGGGGCCGAAGCATCATTACCACTAACCCATAGCGCCCCAGCAGTATATCACGATACCACCAGACTTTGTCGGTTTGATGTCACAATATAGGACTGCCATATCCACGCTGATGCGGTTAGAGCTTTCTCCTGAGTCTTTTTTTTAAAGTATTTCCTCTTGTCTGGTAGAGAAAGTCCAAGTTTAGACAAAAATGCCGAGGTTGAGTTGGCAATAAACCCGCGACATCCGACCTCAATTGGAAATACATCCGTTATCCATCCGTTTCTGACACATTGTTCACATAGGTCTTCATATTTCTCCAACTTCCGCTGATGGGCCCAATCCAGATTTTCTTCAAATAGAACTGTCAACTCAACGATAAAAACTTTCTTTTGATTAATAGATTATTTGAAGTGAGCACATACGTGCACTCACTCCAAATAAACTTTTTCTTTATTTGGAAATGAGATACAACGTATGTGCACACAACTCGGCATGTAGCCGGAAATTTGGTTTTGGTGGAAGGATGATAAAACTGGTCATATCACTACACGGATCTATCTAGCTAGGCTCACTCGCCGACCGATTCATTCAAAAATAAAAATAAAATTCTTGCATTCTCTCCTTGCGCAGCTCCCTTTCACCAAAATACCTCATTCGCTCTATGCATGTATCCTACTTAAAAATTTCTTAATATTGATGATTGGCGATGGAGGGGGTGGGAAAAAATTGAAAATAAAAACCCCAAGAAACTGAAAAACACATGTAAACAAAACAAAAATTGTGGGTCATTTTGGTTTCCCCCTTTCCCTCAGCTATTGTTGTGTAGGCCCACCGACTGTCCTCCGCACTTTGTTGTTTGAAAGCAAGCCGATCAGTGCCTCTAATATGGGAGTGGGTGTCCTTAATGGGTGTTTGGTTAAAAAATTGGGATTCTGTAGGCCAGGCGGGTTGGGTTACTAGAAAAATTGACTTTCCAGGAAAAATATTAGGGTGACTCGGGTGGTTTTATAAAAAAACTTGGGATTTCTTTTGATTAATAGACCAAATGACAATATCAGGACGCTGGGCCGTTAAGGTTATTTCAGTTGGAAAAAAGAGCTGATGTTCCAAGTCGCATGCAATGCGTCAGCTCGTGGAGCCGTCAAATATAGATGACACGTGCCTATTTTTACGCGAAAATTTCAAAATGTTTCCTTCTTTTACAAAATGTATTGCTTGTTGATGTTTTTATCAGATTTATTTGCAGTCTCACAACCTATCTTCGCCGCCTCCGCAACAATCTCGAGGACTTCATTGTGTCTCCACGTGTAGCTTCTTAGAGCATACTCGCATCCCGTGAGAATATGTTTCAGGCTAGCAGTTTTCCCACATGCTTTGCATAGGTCTGACGTAGCTAAGCCCCAGACGTGAAGATTGACTGGTGCTGGCAATATATCGTAAACTGCTTTTATCAGGAATCTTAATTTTTTAGGCTCCATATGTCTAATGTCGCTCCATGTTACAACCTTCTCTTTTGCACTCTCCCACCTGGTCCATGCGCCCTGTTTACTTTGTCCCACAGCTGTAGCAATACGCTTGACTTCCTCAAGTTCGTGGATTTCCTCCGAAATCATCATTCTT
This sequence comes from Doryteuthis pealeii, assembly GCA_023376005.1. Taxonomy (NCBI): domain Eukaryota; kingdom Metazoa; phylum Mollusca; class Cephalopoda; order Myopsida; family Loliginidae; genus Doryteuthis; species Doryteuthis pealeii. The sequence continues at coordinate 60,882,070 of CM042138.1, forward strand.
TTATTTGACGTGGATTCTTTCGACCACCAGCGCTGTGGGTGAAGACCTAACCCTGATCGTCCCTTTGCCACAGTTCCAATTATTTCTTTCATCTTGAGGGATGATTCTGCGTTTTCTACAGCTTGTTGTGCCTTCCATTTTCGACGAGTTATTACGGAAAGCTGGGCGTTCTTCGCCAGTGGGTCGCGAGAGTCACGCAGCTATTAGAAAAGTCGCACTTTACCTAATTTAAATTTCTCAACAAGTGACACCATCGGAAGTTTTAGCTTCGTTGATGAACTGTATAGTGCCACATTTGTTAAGGAATTAGGTACCCCTAACCATTTCTTTACATAATTACTGATTAAGCGCTCCATTTTTTCAACCTTTGTCAGTGATACCTCATATATTTGCATGGGCCATGATAGTTTAGGAATTAATCCAAAATAGATGCACCATATTTTGTCTTTATTTATCAGATCACATTTATCAATGGAGCGAAGGCCGTCCTTTAGTTGTTTCATAATGTCCTGCCAACGATGTCGATCAGTAATTGGTAGGAAGTAGCAGCGACCGAGGCTCTTAACACTTTTTTCGCGTTTATACATACATATACATATATATATATATACATGTATACATATACATACATGTATACATATATATACATGAATATATATATACATATATACATGTATACACATATAATATATATATATACATATACATGCAAACACACATATATATATATACTAGCTACTGGCAAAAGAATCGTATACTACGAGTTTTAAAAGCGAATTAAGAATAATTAAATCTATTATTTAAGGTTAAACTTTGTCTAAATCGATAAGTAAGTAAAGTCGACGGTGCGGCCTAAAGTCGGTATCAGCCAGTCAGCGAGGGAGTCTATCCCCTTTTCAATAGCGCTAGACCAAGGAGATTGTTTTAGCATCTGAGGTGGAGCGCCACACCTACCATCAGCTCCTTACTTTACCGCACAGATCCCTGTGCTACTCATACGCTGAGTTGGCGGGGACCGGTATCAAACTAGGAACCTTGTGGTTTCTAGCCGAACGCTCTACTGACTGAGCTAACCCGGCCCCTAAGTAGAACCATCATTAAAAAAAGAAAACATAATTACATATACAGTTTATTTTTAAAAGATTTAAAACTATTTGTTTTGGTCAATTTCGACGCGATCCACTATTTTGGCTGTTTTTCAATGGTTTTAGGCGCTTGTTTACAATTTTAACGTAACATTTGGGATGGAAAATTTTTTTTACCAAAAATCAGGTAATTATCCGATTTTAATGAAATTTTCAGTATTGATTTAACAATTAATCAATTTTCTAATGCATCAAGTATTTTATTTCAAAACTTTAATTTAGTATTTTTGCTATGAAAAATGAATATATAAAATTCATATAAAATATGAAAATCCTGATGTTAAGTTTAAAATGTTATATTTTTAGATTCTAAAAATAAATATCTACTTAATGCAAAACTTATTTTAGGCGCCAAAATAATAAGTTTTGAAGAAAAACTCGATTGAAAATGTACCCCTCCTCCTTTTAAGCAGAAAAAACATCGATGTATAATTTTTTCTTTTATAAAATAATAGCCAATTAAATAATTATCGAAATGAGTAAAAAAGAAATCTCTAAAAAATTAATTATTTATTATTTTTTTACATATTATTTTTCGATTTTCGGTACTTATTTTCTCATAGAAGCGCAACCGTAAAATTTTTTTTTGTTTCTATTCATAACTTCGGCATACTGTAATTAGTATAAAAAATGATCAACTTGCAAAACATTTTACGCCCCCAACATAAGGGGGGGGGGGGGTCAAAATTAAGTGACCTGAAAAAAATGAGAAAGTTTTAGAATAAAACTAAATAATGCATTATAAAGAACATTCATTGATACATTAACACTGAAAATTTCATTAAAATCCGATAATTACCTGATTTTTCGTAAATTATTTTCTGTAATTTTTTTCAAAAACGAATTTTGGGCTCAGTTTGCTAGTCCCTAGCATATACATGTATACACACACATATATATATACATACACATATACATGTATACACATATATATATAGAGAGAGATATACATGTATACATAGATATATATATACATGAATCCATATATTACATATACATGTATACATATATATACATGTATACACATACATGCATACATATATATATAGATATACATGTATACATATATATATATAGATATACATGTATACATATATACATGTATACATATATATATACATGTATACATATACATACATGTACATGTATACATATACATGTATACATATATATACATGTACATGTATACATATACATGTATACATATATATACATGTACATGTATACATATACATGTATACATATATATACATGTACATGTATACATATACATGTATACATATATATACATATACATGTATACATATATATATACATATATTTGTTGGCAACCTTCCGTCTATTTCAGACGATGGCGTAGTTTTTTTTGTTTTGTCTTTTGTTTTTTTTGGTCGTTTGTTTTTCTTGTTTTGTTGTTTTTTCTGTTTTGTTGTATTTTTTTTCCCCTCATTGAACAGACCGATGCTCGAATGGCAGTCTCAGGTGCAATGGCTGCAAAAAAAGGTGATGCTTTCTGTAGGTGTTGGGGGTGCTGCTGTTTCTCCTTTCTTTTAGCTCTTTTTTCTGTGGCAGCTTTTTTCCATTATTCTTCACTTTTTGTTCTGTTGTTTTGTTTTTGCGCTGGCTTGGCCATGTTAGAGGCCGCATTCCCAAAGAGCTACTGTATGGTGAACTAGTGGAGGGCACCCGGCTGGCAGGGAGACCACGCCTACGCTTCAAAGATGTCTGCAAGAGAGACCTGAAGACATGCCGCATTGACATAGACACGTGGGAGGTTTGTGCAGAAGACCATGCAACTTGGCGCCTCGTCAAACAAGGAATATACATATATATATATATATATACATGTATGCATATATATATACATATATATATACATACATATATATACATGAAAACATGTATATATACATGTATACATATATATATATACATACATATATATATGCACACATATGTATAAATATATATGTATACACACACATATATATATATACATACACATATATGTATACATATATACATACATATATGTATACACACATATGTATAAATATATATGTATACACACATATATATATATACATACACATATATGTATACATATATACATACATATATGTATACACACATATGTATAAATATATATATGTATACATATATATATATATATATATATATATATATATATACTTCTCCCCTAATCAATTTCATTTTACAGAAAAGAAGTACATTCATTTTTATATATTTCATTTCGTCATTTAACCTGACTTATTAGAACTATGCCCCCACCTCCCAGGACTTGGCCACTCATGTTGAAATAGGAAAGAGTAATTTTGTCAATATAAAAAAAATGAAGACGGTGAGACACCATTTATCTGAAGTCAGCTCTCAAAGATAAGTAACTTATTTTTATTTCAAATAGTAAATATTGTATTAACACTATGGCCAAATTTGTTTAAATTGCTCCCCTAATACATTTAATTTTACAGGAACGTATAAAAAAAAAAGGCACCTATTTAATATAAAACAGAATCTATGGACTTATACTAAGTTAAAACTTTGATTTTTTTCTCGGTGTGGTGGACCCGTAGATTTCATCAGATCATCAACCTGTGTTTCCCCAAAGTCTCCCAGTCATCTTGCCTCGGCTTGTCACTGATACTTGACTTTGGGGAAGGAAAGCATGCAGTGCGTGTCGCACAAGCGCACAACATGTAAAACAAAAAACATGTGCAAATATTTCTACAAGTCCCAGAGTGATGGAGGAATGGTGAGTTGTGCAGGCCTGACATGCTGTAAACACGCAGATGTGAATCTACATACGTCGTGACCTACTTAACGTCACAACCTTTCTGATTGAACGGCAACGTTTCTCTGCGAGGTTGTGGGTGAATGAGCAGCCCCTTGGTTAACACTGTTCACCCAGCCTTTTGGGAAGGGTCGGGAAAGTTAGCCAGAAACCAGCGTTTTAACGGATGTCCACATTAGCTTGGTGAAAACAAGAAAATACTACAACACAAAACAAGGCTAAGAATAGCCACCTGGAATGTCTGGACACCTCCCGATCTTGAGAGATTGGGAAACGCTAAACTACGTACTGGTATCGTGACAGGGGAGCATATCGATATGGGGCCAACATCGATGCCCTTGCGGAAGTCAGTCTCAGCGATAAGGACCAATTGACAGAAGGTGGACTGGATACACATCCTCATGGAAAGACAGGCCGATGGTAGCTGGAAGAAGTTTGAGGTAAGGTGACTCGAGCCCTCCATCCTGAAGCGACAAATGACGGACATCATGGAAACACTTCCTACATTGAAGTCAGACCTGTGCGGCAGGGCGTGTATGTTGAGTGTTTCATATGTGTGACAGGGTTCATAAAAACAAGCTGGATCTGTGTGCCATCTGCGTGCTCACAACTGAACTACTTGTAGAAATGGTGTTATTCTGTGAAGAGGCAATCCCTATATATACATATGTGTATACATATGTATACATATATGTATATATATATATGTATATGTAAACATATACCTAAATACATATGTATATATATATGTATTTATGTATATATATACATATATGTATATATATATATACATAAATACATATATATAAATATATGTATATATATATATATACACATGAATACATATATATAAATATATGTATATACATACACATAAATACATATATATAAATATATGTATATATATACACATAAATACATATATATAAATATATGTATATATATACACATAAATACATACATATATGTATATATATATACACATAAATACATATATATACATATATGTATATATATATATATACATAAATACATATATGTATATATATACATAAATACATATAAATACATATATGAAGTATATTAGGAAAAATGAAAAAACACAGGTTTAAATGGGTTAAGTGGCGAGTTTATTGGCCGATGCTGCAGTGTTTCGATCTATTAATTAGATTATCTTCAGGGCATTTGTTGGTATATGGAAGGTGATAATAAATTATTTATCACAGAATAACAAGAAAAACGAGTGGTAGTTATGTGTTATTCAGTTTAAAAATTTTTGAAGTTTGAAAGAAGAACGGTTTTGAAATGTGACGTCAAATATTCTATTTTACGGCGTTAGTATAGGATGGTGTATGTGTCTGTATCGAAAGGCAACATTGTGCATTTTTTTTTTTAGGTGTGTGGTTGTGTGTGTGTGTGTATAAATTTTTTTTTTTGTTGCGAAGGACGACAGCGGAAATGAAACTTAAGGTTATGTGTGTGAATGTGTGTGTGTGTGTATTGGTAAGAGGTAGGGGAGAAAGATGTTATGGGCGTCAGGAGAATTTTTATTTTTTATATTAAGACAAGAAAGAAGTCTGGTTGTGTGGGGGGGTAGGGGGAATTAAAATAGTGAAAAATTTTTTTTTAGAAAGAGTTCTGTAAGTTTTGAAAATACATATATGTATACATATATATACATATACACATATACATGTATACATATATATATACATATATGTATACATATATATATGTATACATATACATACATACATGTATACATATATATATATATATATATATATATATATACATTCTAATAATGCACACTCTTGTTCCATCAGTGGACAAAGAAGTCCACTGATGGAACAAGAGTGTGCATTGGCAGGGCTGAAATGTCACCTGCGATGTCTAGGAGAAGGTTAGATGAAAGAGGTTGTCTGAACCTCATACGTCAAAATCGAGGGAGAGACCATCATATATACATACATATATGTATACACATATACATACATATATACATACATATATATACATGTATACATATATATACATGTATAACTATATATATATGTATATACATATACATGTATCGACATATATATATATATATATATATATATATATATATATATATATATATATATACATATACATACATATATATATATATATATATATATATGAGAAGAATAATTTCCTCACCGTATTCCCATATATATATATATGACTTCAATTAAGCACATATTCTCCTAAAAATATATATATATGTATACATATATGTATATACATATATGTATATATATACATATATATGTATGCATATACGTATGTATGCATATACATATATATATACATATATGCATACATATACGTATATACATACATATACGTATATACATACATATACATATATATATACATATACACATATGTATACATATATATGTATACATGTATATGCATCTATATATATACATGCATAAATATGTACATACATATATATATTTATATACATGTACATTCATATATAAACATATATGTAATTATATATATGTACATCCATATATATACATATATGTGTGTGTATACATACAAATATGTAAACTGGTACTCCCCCCATAATTTTTGACGTGGGGACACAAAAGTACTCTGATTGGCATCCAAGTGCATAGCAATATCACCTTAGTTTCTTGCAGGCATAAACACCACAGTGATGGACCTGTAGATCCTCTTAGATCATCTGTCTAGGAGAAGGATACTCTGAAGTAAAACCTATGTTATTCATAGACTTTCAGTCATTTTGCCTTGGCTTGTCATGTAAACTAGACTTTGGAGAATAGCATAATGTGTGTATCACACAAGTGCACAGCATAGCTTTTTAAATGTGCAGATATTTCTACAAGTCACACAGTGCTGGCGGAATGACGACATGTGCCATCTTGATAGGCTGGAAGCATACAGCCATGAATGTACACGTGTGGCTTGTGGCCCATCTAACATTGCTACATTGTTGACAGAACAGTAACATGTTTTGGTGAGGTCATTAGTGACTGAGCAGCCCCTATGGTAGCACTGCTCACCCAGAAATCTGACAAAGGTCTAGAAAAGGTGACCCAAACAAATGCCTGTTGATTTATCAAGTTGGTTAGCAACCTGCGGTTGGTGGCTGTTCACAATAAGGGATAAATGAAATATTTTAATAGAAAACCTGAGCTAACGATAGCTACCTGGAATGTACTGACTCTTATTGATCGCGAGGGGTTAGAAAACCCCCGAGCAACGAACTGGTATCATAGCTACCCGTCTCGATATAGGGTAGATATCACTGTTCTTGCAGAAGTCCACTTCAGTGATGAGGACCAATTGACAGAGGCGGAATGGGCTTTGCCATTCTCACTGAACTAGTCAATCATATTAAACAGCCACACGGCATCAATGATAGGATCATGTACTTTCAAGCTCCATTACCAGGCCACCACTTCTTGACTATCATCTCTGTATATGCTCCCACTCTTGGCAGCAAGGTCACTTTGAACTTCTACTGGGATCTCAGATCAGTCATATGCTCCCTCCCAGAAGTTGACAAAATCCTCCTTCTTGACAATTTTAACACCAGATCATGAAACCTGGACAGTGTTGGGGAAATATGGTTTGAGAAGAATGAATGAAAATAATCTCCACTAGTTCCAGCTTTGTACCGAACTCGGACTAGTCATCTGCAACACATTCTCACATCATAAAGCAACTTGGACTCACCTGCAATCGGGGCACGGGCATATGATAATTCGAAAATGAAACCTTCAGGATGTGTGCACTGTGAGGGTCATGTGAAGCCCAGAGTGTGGGTCGGATCACAAACTTGTGTGTGGCAAACAGAAAATCCACATCATGCACAAGTCTTGCTCTGAAAGGGTGAACGTCCCCAAATGCATTGACGTATCAAAAGTCCAGGACTTTTATATACAAAAAGAGCTTCAGGAGGCATTGTTCCACGGGACATGGGATCAATTCAAGACTAAGATTTACAAGACAAACATCAAGGTTTTTGGCCTCAAGAAGTTGAAATATTGCGACTGGTTTGATGAGAATGATCATCGGATCAACAAATTTTTTGAAGAGAAAAACAGGCTGTACCAAAAATATCATGGGCATCTGTTAAAGACAGTGAATCTTCACAACAGAATTTCAGAAGTGCAAAATCATCACTCCAATGCAGCTTATGTAGGATGAAAAACCAGTGGTGGCTGGACATTTCCAAGACGACACAGAAAGCCTATGATAGCAAGGATGCTAAAACACTGTACCACTTAATTAGAAAGGTGTTTTGCCCACAATCATCATCGCTGGTATCCGTCAAGTCAAAGAATAGATCCCATCTCCATAAAAGCCCCAAGTGTATCATGAAATGATGGAAAGAACACTTAACAGGTCTATTTTACAATCCCTCAGTCATTAATTACAGGGCCTCCCTCAGAGAGACTAAAGACATAAGATGATGGATCAACCACCAATCAAGGAAGTAAACACTGGAAAAGCACCTGGTCTTGATGGCATCCCCATTGAGGTTCTCCGCTAGGGTGGTGACAAGATCACCGCAGAGATCCACAGTCTTATTTCTGATGTATGGTTGGGTGCTCCTGTCCCTCAGGATTGGATCGATGCTATCTTCATCTCATTGTAAAAGAGCAAAGGATTGCAGAAATTATTTTTGAAACAAAGAAAAAAAAGAAGAAAAACAGCTGAATTTTTTTGTCTTTTCATTCATAACAGAAAAAATCAGCTGTTTTTCTTTTTATTTTATGTATTCACTGTTACTGCTTAATTAATGAGGTAAAAAAAGCATATCAGGGCCATCACTTATAATTGGAGGGCATATTTTTAATTTTAGTTATAATTTCTTCATGTCATTTTGATAAAATAAAATGACAACATTCCCTACTTTAAATATTGAAATTGTTAGATTTTCTGATCAATTTTTAGCCAAATGTTACAAAACCAAGGATTTTTCAGTGCATTTTTGTCTACGATCTTTGATGCCATTTTCTCAAAAATTAGTACAAGTGCAAAATCTAATTCTTGGTATCAGTACTTAATAGACCAATACACAACTTTCAGTCTTTCATGAAATCTGAGATTTAAAAGAAGTGAAAACATTGACCTATCCTAATATATATATATATATATATATATATATATCACACACACACACACATACCATTACATTATAACCATTATAAACACTAAACAATTATAATTTCTTTTTACCAAATGACATACAGAAGTAAGCAATACAATTTCTTTTACAAATTGGTTTTACAAAATATTTTTAAAGACTTATTTTTTGTTCACTTGGGCTTATAACTAATTTTAGGTCATATGACTCTTGTCTCATTTCATTAAGCTAACCCAACAAGTCAATATTGCTTTTGTGATGAACAAAATATGGGGGGGGGGTGATGTTTTTTAAAAGCTTTTTAATCTAATAACATTTCTAAACTTGTTATAAATTTTTGAAAAGGGGTTTTCTAATTCTTTAAAAACAATCAACTGTAGAAAATTAATAAATTTTAATTATGCTTGAAAATGAATAGAATTTCAGTGGTCAGAATTTTTTTAGCAGGAAATGGATTGAATGTTTACAGGCCTAATGTAACTTTTGTGACAATGTAATTTCATGCAGTAACTTTTTATGTTTCGTACAAAGATTTCTTCAAAAGTCTCATTATCACTTCAAAGTTGTAGCAACTGTTCAGTAATTAACTAAAAATTATGTCTTTAAATTCAATAAATCTCCTAACTCCAAAACTTGTAAAATGTAAGTGTATCATATTTAATGACTATTCTTAAATATCAGCCATTTCTTTGTTTAAGCAGTGAAGAATTTGTGAACAAATTTGGCCCATATTCACTTATCCATTGGAATAAGCAAATTTTTTCAAATTTATTTTATTTATCTTCTCATTTTTAAAAAATTTGACATGAGGACCTTCCAAAAAATAATGTATGCATAATTTAGAACTCGTAAAAATATTTAATAGATGTAAAATGTTCCATCCCATTTCTGGGAAATTGGTAGAATCTAAAATATAAATACAGCAATTTTTATGAATATTCCATAAATAGGCACCTATTGAATTAACTGAATCCCAGATAAACCAATTTAAAAACAACAACATTTTTCCTGGTGTCTGAGACAATAGAACTAGTTATTCATAACCTGAAAATCTGTTAGTTTGAAATTGTAAATTATTTTTATATTTTTAATATATCAAACAGGGGTTGTTTAATGACAGGATTTTTGCAATATTTTCTTACCACAAAAAAAGTTCAAATCAAAGAAATTGATCAATAAAAAAAGAAAAAAGGTTTTGGAAGTATTGATAAAAAACATACAAAAAATAAAGGTAAAGTCACTATCAGTTAATAATTGTATTTCCAACTTGTTAATAACAGATTAATAATAATATTCATAATAATGAAATGAGTTTAAAATTGATCCACTGGATCACTACCAAGAACCAAGGGATTTTTTTTACTTGAAATTTGATGAATGATCATATCATTAGGGTGAATTAAGCATGAACATATTTGGATTGAAAAAGAACATTAAGCAAACAGTAAATTGTTTAGAATTATTGGTTCAAGGAATAAGTGCTTTAAATTTTCTTAAATGGAGATGCTTAAGGAGAAAAAATTACATTTATGTCTATTCTACTGAGGGAGGAGAGCAAGTAGACTTGTTGGGTAGCTGGGAATTTGATTTGGGGATGTAAATGATTTCCATTATTCTAGTGGGTTTCATATATATATATATATATATATATGACATCAAGATAAATTTTTAAAAAAAGACAAAAATAAAATACAGCCTCAACTGGGGAATGTGTTGAGATTTGTTTCCTAATTCTTCAGTAGTCAACCCTCATCATTATTAGACATAAATGAAAAAAGTAAAATATAGAATATATATAAAAATAAGAATTTTTTTCTTAAAAAAAAAAAAAATTAAGTAATAAAAATAAAGTAAAAAGTTTTTAAAAAATGCAAAAAAAAAACAACAAAAAAGCATGTAGCTATACTGCATGAAAGAAATTAGCAAAATTTTTGATAATCAAATATGAAAGGCAAAAAATAAAGAAAAAATCTCGACGCCTAGTCCCACTAAAAAAGCAATAAGTGATCATTAATTGACTAGGCAATGAGATAATTTTATTTATTTTTTATTTTTTTTATTTTTTTTAGATTTGTTTATTTGTAGTCCTTATTCTTTATTCACAGATATTAGCCAGTTTTTTTTGTTTTAAGTCCGAGAAAAATAAAGTCTTGCCTAATTGAGTCAATGTGTGTCAGCACTGGGATTTTGAAAGACTTGTCCAGTAAGTTAGTAGTAATAGTAGTGGTGGTGGTGGTGGTGGTGATAGTAATAGTGGTGGTGGTGATGGTAATAATAATAGTAGTAGTAGTAGTAGTAGTTGTAGTGGTGGTAGTAAACTAACATCACCATCGGTTCCCAAGGCATGATTAAAGCCATGACAGAGAACATTCTGGAAAACCAATGTTCAGCAACGTTTTTTTCTTTTAACAAAAGCTGAGATCTAACATCATGTAAACAAATTATTCACAACAGACATTGAGGCACTGATATCCCAGGTTGAGCTACGTTTGCTGGACATCTTCAATACATTCACAGGGCACATTCACATAGAATTGGTTGGATGTAGTTAAGATTTTTTCCTCCTTTTTATTTTTAAAAACTCAACTACAAGTGGTTCATCACACCAAGTGCTTTGGGGAGGGGGATTTTTTAATTTCAATTTTTCTTCCTAATTTTTTTTCTCCTTTAATTGAATTTTCTTTTTGCAAGTTTTTTCTTTTTTTCTTTTTTCAAATGTTTGCTTGCTTGGTTCTGGCTTCATTTCACACGACACCATGCTTGTGCACACACACAATGCATTCACTTGTACACATATGCACACATTCTCTCTTTCATTCTTTTTTTTTTCTCACATACAACATCTTGCTCCCTCTCTCATACTCTTGTTGTTTTCTTGTTTTTCCTCCTCAAAGAAAATTGGATTGAGTAACAAGAGCATTGACAGCAGCAGCAGCAGCAGTAGCAGCAGTTTTTGTTTCCATCATTTTTTTCTCTTTCTGTTTTGTTCCAAACACCCACCCAGCCCTTCCCTTACCCACTTAACAATTACTAGACAAATTCACGATCATACATTTCTGTCAGATTGAAAACTGTACATGTTGCCCCCCCCTCCTCCTCTGGCAGATGACACTAGAGAGTAATTACCAAGTCGATCAAATTTCTGAGGATTCTGACCTGCTGGAGTATTTATGTTGGTTTGCAAAGTTGATGAACAAGAAGAAGTCCGTGTGTGAGATTTGGATTTGGATGGATGACAGTTGCCTTCCAAATAGCTGTAACTATTAATTGCAGGATGTCCATTGGAGTCTTGAATCAATTTTACTGTTGGAAGAGAGGCTTGCTTATGGGTAGAGAGTCCAAGAAAGCTGCTGTTGGGTGTAGAGTGAGCATGACACAAGGACAAAGGACTCTCTCCATTGCGAATGGTTCTGTTTGGAGGAGGACAAAATGCTTGGCAGTCAGCTTTGTGAGAACGCTCACATGACTGCAGCAATTTTTGACTTGTTATATAACCCTCCTCTCCATCTTCAGATATTGGAATACTTGGTGGAAGACCCAATTCCATGTCTGTCCTTATAGATTTTAGACGGGTTTGTTTTTCTTTGAACAGTGCAAGTGCTCTCTGTTGTTCAGCTGGAATACCAGACAAATCCTGGAAAATGAAAAAAAGAAATTGAACTTTTAAGAAATGAAAACAAGAAAAAGGATTACTCAATCACAATCTACTCAAAAAATACTTAACTAAAATTATATAGTTGGATATTATGATTTGAATCATTTGAAATTAGGAGAGACAAATAACCTTTATAGCGAGACATTGATCTTCATATTCCAGTATCAAGGAATTAATCTTGTTTCAATATTTCAACACAGAGAATCAATTAGCAAAATTTTCTTAATTATCTTGGAAAGAACAAAGATACACACACAGGGCAAGTTAAAAAAATTATCAATCCAACCAAAAAGAGAACGGTTTTATAATGTTTAATTGAAAGTTTACATAGAAATAAACTTGAGAAACAATGTGCAACGGTGCTGAAGTGTGGGATAAATACATTGAATAGCTTTTACCTTTCAAAACTCTAGGACATTCCCTTTATTGTTAAGAACTTTTCAACACTTTTATATAGAAGATTACACATATGTATATTGCTTATTTGATATGAAATTATGTTGAAAATGAAGTGAATATATAAACACTTTCAAATGTTGTGACAAAAATCTAGAGAACAAGATTATCACATTTTTATGAGCCTGGATAGAAGCAAAAATGATTTTATAAATTATGTTTAAAGAACTTAATGCAAGATACAATAATTAAGTTAAAGATGCTAATCTTTCATAAGTTTTGCAAACATATTTCCAGTCATTTATGTTATAAGATTATCCTCTGGAAAATTTGTGTCTCTTTCTGGTATTATTAATTGATGAAATGCTCAGTAATTTCTTGATGAGCCAAACAAATTTTCACAGAAATTTTTTTTTATATTGAACAATAAAACCAAGTTTTGGTGGATGCATTTATATAACAAAAAAAGGTTAGTCAATTTAGATATGTTGGAAGTTAGTATTCATCTGATGTATTATTGAACATGTTCCAACTAATTTATTTTGAGCAATTTAGAAATTCAATGATATAAAATGTAAAATATTAGAGAAAAAAATGAAAAAATAGAAACAGGAAGAATAGATTATATAAAAACACTTGTACAGTCATATGATTGGATTCTTTGAGTTGTAGACATTATTTTGATAGTGTGCAATTCATTCATATCTTTGGAAGTTTAACTCTATGCCTCCCAAATTTCTTCCATGGCTGTACCAAATTAGCATTACCAGGTCGTTTGGTAAAATTGGTGGACATTGGCAAATTTTCACCTTCATCGGTTCAAATCGCAATTTCTCATGTATTTCTGGTCCAATCTTTTTTTTTTGAAAACATAAAATATGACTTTTTTTTTAGACTAAATTTTATACACTATTTTGTTTTTCAAAATCAGAGTAGCCAATCTTTATCAATATTCTTGAAATTTTACACTCAATTAGAAGACACGTTTAACTACCAGCAGAAAATTGTATTTTCCTTTTCTGACTTTTGTGAAACCACAACAGATCAAATTTGACGGAGATTTCTTCAAACAGTATAAGATTATCAAAAAAGAAAAAAAAGAAAAAGAAGGATAATATCCTTAATAGAAGATAGTTTCAGGATTATTTTGATATATAATATGTGATATTAGGATGACGGTTAACTGTCAGGCTTTTATGTCAAAAGTTGAATTTTGGCGGAAAAAAAAACCCTTAAAATTTAGTCGTTTTTAATACATAACACAATCTCAACAGGCGTCATTTATTCAGACCTTATCAGTTTCAATAGAAATTTCTCTTGTATTTATGGCCAAATTTTTAAAATATTTATATAGTTGGAAATAAAATAAAATAATCTTTCTAAATATGTAATTTGTATGTGTTTTTATCCTTTGAATTTTACAGTGAGTTAGTATTTTGTCTTTGAACAGGTGAAAATGCCTTATAAAAATTTTTTTCAGTTACATTATTTGTAAAATCAAAGTAGCTAATCTTTATCAATATTTATGAAATTTTACACTTAATTCGAAGACACTTTTAACTACCAGCAGAAACTTGTATTTTTCTTTTCTGACCTTTGAAAGCGAAACCACAACAGACCAAAGTTGACGGAGATTTTTTCAAAAAGTATAAGAAGAAAAAAGAAAAAAGAAAAAAGAAAAAGAGCACTATATAATTAATAGAAGATATTCTCAGAATTATGTTCATATATAACATGTGACATTTTAATGATTGTATACCGTCAAGATTTTTGTCAAACTTTCAATTTTTGAAAAAAACTAACTTACATAAGCAAAGCTGTACACGCATACAATTATATAAAAAGTTATTCTATTTCTTGTGTGTAATACAACATAGCAGGTATTTAAAAAGATATTTTAAAGTCCAAAGTGATGTTATTTATATAAATTAATACTATATATGTGTATATATGCCATATTAAAATGAAAATGTTAAATAATCTTGTGGTAAACTTTTAAAAAAAAAGAAGGTTGATATCCCTACTTCTTATTCCCCAAATAATGGGTTGCAGCATGGAGATACATAACATTTGAGTGCAGAATCAGAAAGAACATACAATTTTACATGAGAATGCAAAGTTTTATCAAAATTGCTCCAAAAATAAAGAAATGGTGAAGCAATTACTGAATTTCTAGTTTGGAATTGGTCTGTGATTTGACATTTTTTTTAACAAAATCATGTCCACTTTTGTACCCCGAATTTCGGGGTTTTAAATTCTCATAACTTTTGAACCACTGGGGATATTTGCATAATTCAAACTGTTCCAAACTCCATTTACAGAGCTCTATATAACTAATGTGATTAAATAATAATAACCTCAAATAAAAAATCAATTGGGAATGCTAATTTTACAATGCTCCTTCACTTTATATTATATTTCATATACTATTATATACTAAACTTATATTTAAAAGTTAAAATGATAGATAGGGAAGGACATTGGAAATTAACATTGTACATTTGGCGATTAAAAGCAGAGGTGGGGGTGGGGAGCATTGTAAAATATCTACATTAATTCACCAATAAAATGCGAAAAACACAACTGGGAAAATATCTGTTTGGCTAGAATTATTTCTGATGTCGGCAAGTAAATTTGGGCAGGAGACCGGGACAACAAAATGTTAAAATGACCCATATTTCCAGGAGGAGGTGGGAAGTTCGCTATTTACATTGTAAAAAGAACTGAGATAAAAGTGACATTTGATGAAAAACCCTGAAAATTTTGTTCAACCGACACATGCTTGAAGCCTTACTAGGAGGGATCGGGGGTATGTCATCCCCCCTCCCTGGAAAATTTTGTACAAAATAGAAGTCTGCGGCTTGTGGGTTCAGGTAATATCTGAATTTTAAATTTTACATAAATTTCAATTGCAAGAACACATTATTTAGTAACAAAACTATATTTTTGGAAGTGTATTTGTACCACTCTGCAAAAAGATTTTTGGATACATTTGTTGCCCCACCCCACCCTGTGAACATAGCTAAAAACAGTAACACTCCCAATCCCTACATTGTTTAGTCACTTGATCCCGACCTCACCAATGACTGAGATTAAAATGGAACCAACCTTTGTCTTAGGAAAATTTTCACTTTTCAGTATTTCCAAAAATGTTTAATAAACTTTTTTGAATGAACATTAATTTTACATAATTCTTAAAAGTTTTTTTGTTTTTTAAAAATTGTCAGTCAAAATTTGGCGTGCGTGCTATTCTATACAAGTACCGAACATTCTTTGAGTTTTAGTGAATTTTACACAAGTGCAACTCTCAAAAAAAAAAAAAAAAAAAGGAAAAAAAAGGATTCTTCAAATAAATTTTATCTCATTTTACTCAAAATTTCTTCTAAATAATGTTATTTGTGACGATAAAATTAAAATTATGTCAATTCAATTGTAGAAATTTTTTTTTTGTCGATTTTCTGTGAGAACTATTTGATTGACTTACAGACAAAATATTCCCTTTCAACAAACTTTAAGCCTTGATAAAATATTTACTTTTTCCTAAAAATCAAATCATTTTAATCGATTAAACACTGCTGAAGATCATTATAAAGAAAATATTAAAGTTAAATATTCTAAATTTTGTAAAGCGGAATTTATTTCTTAACCTTTAACTCTTTAACAAATACCTCATTATCTTTAAAGTAATCTGACTATGACAAATTCATGTCTTGTTCATGTTCAGTGTCGCATAAAAATAAATCAAAATATTGCTACATGATGAAAGTGAAACTTCATTGGATGAAATCAACAAGTAAGCCAGTCAGAAGCATTTTTACTATTTAACTCTTAACATCCTATACCACTTCATTCTGCCTAGCCAGAAGGGACACTCATTTTTCCTAATCTACTCCAAATGATAGTCTTTGTTTAAATGTAATATTAAACATATTTGATTTAAGGGACATAACAGGTAACTTTAGATGCAAAGGCCATTTTTTGATAAATCCTTATAGGAATGGGGCTCTGAACTTGGAAAATTCTCAACAGGATGTTAAGAGTTAATGAATATTCATGACCAATTTGGGAAATGTTGGGTAGATTCGTTGAGCAAATACAAACAAACAAACAAAAACACCATCCTTGTTACTTTACTAGCTATATTTGTTAACTGTAACATATTACAATAATTTTGTCTCTTAATTCAAATTTTCCAAGACAAACTACAACATATTTCCAGGATTTTTGAGAAAAAACTCCCCTTTTACCAGGTTTTTCAGTACTGGAAAATTTACATTTTATTTTCCAGGATGCATGGAAACCTTGAGAATGCTCCACAAAAGGTTTGACAGTGTTTTCAACACTAAGTTCCCCGCAGGCCCAATTAAAGTTGTAGTATATATGAAACGAGTGCAACACCCAAAAAGGAACGTGTTTCTCAGTACACTAGGGACAAGCTCATAGAGTTACAGGAAGATTTTGACTCAAAAGTAAAAGCAAAGTCAAACATTCAGAAGGCATCAAAATAGTCGCCGAATACATTAAGCCGTCATTTCTTATTAAAAAAGCATCGAGTGGTCATCAACTAGTAACAGCTTTTGCGGATATCGGCAGGTATACCAAGCCCCAGCTGTCACTTATGCCCAATGTTGAGTCTATTCTTCGACATATAGCCCAGTGGAAGTACATAGTAGTCAACGGCCTGACTAGTTCTTTCTATCAGATCCCCCTCTCTAGATCGTCAATGAAGTATTGTGGTGTTGCTACCCCATCAGGGTATATACAATACATATACATGTGCAATTGGTATGACAGGCTCAGAGACTGTCTTGGAGGAATTAATGTCATGCATTTTAGGAGATCTAATCCAAGACAAGACTGTTGTTAAATTGGCTGATGATCTCTATTGCCAGGGTAACACACCTCGGGAATTACTTTCAAACTAGGAAAAGGTGCTATGGTCTGTACAATTGTCACACTTACACGTCTCTTACCAGTACAGGCCATGCTCTTTGCTCATTATCATAAGGTACTAGCAAAGGTTACTGTGGTATACTAAGACCCGGAAGCACCGGTTATAACATTGTTGTATGAAACGGAAGTACTGTTTCAGCCATCTTGTATTATTTTAAATAAAAGGCGGAAGTGGGTTCTTCTCGCAGTTAACGTCAACTGGGCCACACGTCTTATTATTCGCTAAGCGCGTTATAACAATTGGCAGACGAGGATTTGTTTCAATGAAGAAAATGCCATTACTCGGACATTTAGAAGAATTCTGTACGGAATCAGGAAATATTTCAACCTATTTGGACGGAGTAGAACAGTTTTTTTATCGCAAACGATATTGGACATGAGAACCAAGTAAAATGCAAAGCCATATTACTGAGTACAATTGGAGAAAGGACCTACAGAGTCTTGGAGGATTTATGTACCCCTCAAAAACCAAGCGAGAAGTCTCTGGGGGAAATTACCCAGTTGTTGTTGGAACATTTTAAGCCTAAAAGACTAATAGTGGCTGAAAGTTTTCGTTTCCATAATGCAAAACAAGAGGAGGGTGAGTCAATTTCAAAATTTCTTGTTCGCCTTAAACATTTGGCTTCTACATGCGAATTTGGGTCATTTTTAAAAAGAGCATTGCATGACAAATTTGTGTGTGGATTAAGGGACGATAAAATTCAAGAAAAATTATTGTCCCAAGATATGTCGTTAGAAGAAGCTGTTAAAATGGCCACAGCTATAGAATTAGCAATGAGTGACGTTGCACATATAAAGAAAAAAGAGACGGATAAAGTAAATAAAATGTGTTCCGAGTCTAACACAACTGAATTACAAAAGAAAGAAAAAAGTTGTCTTGGTTGTGGTGGGAAATGGCATGAGAAAAGATTTTTTTGTCCCGCATGGGGGAAAATTTGTTTTAAATGTAACAATAAACATCACTTTTCAAAATTTTGTAAAAATGAACAAAGGAAAAAGGTGTCGAATTACATACAAGAGACAGACGACATACCCTTATTTTTTACGAGATCGAATAGCCGTGAACCATATATGTGTAATATTTATTTAAATGGTATTCAATGTCAAATGGAAATTGACACCGGTTGTTCGTCTACTCTGATAAGTAAACAGCAGTTTGACTTACTGCCGAACGCGAGACTTATAAAAACGGCAACATTACAGAGGTTGCGGACCTATTCGGGTGAGGTCATTGTACCTAAAGGGGTTGCTAACCTGAGTGTAAAATACCAGGGAAAAACACATTATTTAAGACTGTTAGTTGTACCAGGTTCTGGACCAAGTCTTCTTGGAAGAGACTGGCTGCAAAAATTGCCAATTAATATCTATCCTACCTGCAACAAAATGGAATGGACTGATTTTAATCAAGAATTTGCAGAACTTTTTAAACCAGGCTTGGGTACATTAAATATTGAAAAAGCTAAATTGTATGTTAAAGAAAACAGCAAACCTCGTTTTATGAAAGCTAGACCCGTACCCTTAACAATTAGAGAAAAAGTTGAAACTGAACTTCAACGAATGGTTGCTACCTCTGTTATCAAGCCAGTCCGTTTTGCAGAATGGGCTTCCCCTATTGTTCCCGTTTTAAAGAGAAATGGTCAAGTTCGGATTTGTGGGGATTTTAAACAGACCGTTAATCCTGTTTTGCAAATCGACAAATATCCCATTCCAAATATAGACGACCTGTATTCCAAAGTCTCGGGTGGACAGTATTTTACGAGACTGGATTGGAGTGACGCGTATTTACAGGTTCCTTTGGATGAAGAGTCACAAAAACTAACTACTATAAACACACATAAAGGTCTTTTTATGTATACTCGTTTGTGTTTTGGTATTGCTTCATCACCAGGAGTTTTCCAAAGGATCATAGATCAACTTATTCAAGGAGTACCAAAGACAGTTGCTTATCTAGATGACATCCTAATCTCGGGACAAACTATGGAAGAGCATAATAGGAACCTGCGGGCAGTATTAAAGAGATTACGAGATGCCGGTCTCCGACTTAAAGGGGATAAATGTGAATTTAAAAAGTCGTCAATTTCATACCTGGGCCATAGGATTGATTCTGAAGGAATCCACCCAACGCAAGATAAAGTCAATGCAATTCATAAAGCACCCACCCCAAAGAATGTGTCTGAACTGCGTAGTTTTTTAGCTTTTGTTAATTACTATCGGCGGTACTTAAACAATATCAGCACAGTTTTAGCTCCTTTGTACAAATTACTACAAAAGGGAGTTCCCTGGAAATGGGGACCAGACGAAGCCTTTGCTTTCAAGCAATCAAAGGAGTTGCTAATGTCAACTAGTGTTTTGGTTCATTACAATGCTGAACTTAAACTTATCATGACGGTGGATGCATCTCCAGTGGGTGTGGGGGCAGTGTTATCGCATATAATGAAAGACGGGAGTGAAAAACCGATTTATTTTGCCTCCAGAACATTATCAAAGGCAGAACGAAATTATGCCCAGATAGAACGTGAAGGACTGGCAGTCATATTTGGAGTTTCTAAATTCCATAAATATATCTATGGTCGAGAATTTACCATCATCACTGATCATAAACCACTGCTTGGGCTTTTTAAAGAGGACCGTGCAATATCACCAACAGGAAGTGCTAGAGTTCAACGTTGGGCCTTGATTCTAGCAAGTTATCATTATCAACTAGAATACAAGCCAGGTTCAAAAATTTCTAATGCAGATGGACTGAGTCGGCTACCTATAGAGGACCATTTTACGCCATTACCTTGTCCGGAGGAAGTAGTACTCTCCATGTCAGCTTTAGACTTAACCCCAGTCACGTCAAAAACTGTTGCTTTTTACACATCAAGAGACCCCGTGTTATCACAAGTGCGTAGATGGATCTTGCATGGATGGCCGGGAAAAGGATCTCTTGACTTTCAACCATATACAACCAGGAAGGATGAGTTGTCGGAACAACTGGGTTGTATTTTATGGGGATCACGGGTGATTATCCCAGCAAAGTGTCGAGAGGCGTTACTGAAAGAATTGCATGAGAGTCATCCAGGAATTTCACGGATGAAGTCTCTTGCTCGTAGTCACATTTGGTGGCCTAAAATGGATGCAGATATTGAATTATGTGTGAGGAGTTGTGCCATGTGCCAAGATAGTGCAAATATGCCTCAGGCTAGTGCATTGCATCCCTGGGAATGGCCAGGAAGGCCTTGGTTCAGAGTGCACATGGATTATGCGGGCCCTATCCAGGGTAAGTGGATTCTAGTGATTGTCGACGCCCACAGTAAATATATAGATGCACATGTTGTGTCATCACCATCTTCTTCAGAAACAGAAAGGATGTTGAGACGCACGTTTGCCACACATGGGAGTCCACATGTGATTGTATCTGACAACGCTAGCAGTTTTACTAGTAAGGAATTTTCCAGGTTCTGTACCCTAAATGGCATTAAGCATGTTAGATGTGCGCCATACCACCCCTCTCAAATGGACTGGCTGAGCGTGCAGTTCAAACCATTAAGAGTGGTCTTAAAAAAGTTACTGGAGATTTGGAAACCCGATTGTTGCGTGTATTAGCCCGATACCGGTTATTCCCGCAATCAACAACAGGTCAATCACCAGCAATGCTACTAATGGGCCGTCAGCCTCGATCGCGTCTGGACCTTGTGTATCCAGATTTATCTACCCAAGTCACCACGAAAATAGACGATACTAAAAGAACAACGGATAGATATCGTAGTGAAAGGATGTTCCATATTGGAGATAGTGTTAGTGTGGTGAATTTTCAAGGGAGGCCAAAATGGCTGTTCGGAGTTTTAGAGGAGCAGCTTGGTCCACTGACTTTTAGAGTGCGATTGGAGGATGGTCGATTATGGAAAAGGCATGTGGATCATATTCGCGCGAATATTCCAACAGAACCTGTTGTGAGAGGTCCCGAAGAATCAAGGCAGCCTCAGGGGAGTCAGGAACAAACAGTTACAGGGCACTCAACAGCTTGTGCACAGCTTCCTGCACCCTACGGAGATAGCAGTTTTTCAACAACCGGTGACAGCTTGGAAGATGAACACCCCAGAACTCGCATGAGAACACGGTTTCAGAAACGCAAAGAGGAGGAAAGAAGGAACAATGCTGAGAATAAACCCGAAAGACAGCGCACCAACATTAAACCAGATACAAAAGGGAAACGACCCAGTACTAGCCCCTTAACTGGGGAAATTGCTGTTCAGGAGTCTCCAGAGGCTACAGATGATGATCATGTGACTATGTCTGAGAGTCGGACAATGCCTCCTATAAGTAATGGGAGTTCCGGGGAGGGACCTATGGATGTTTCAAGCTAAGTGGGGAGGGATGTGGTATACTAAGACCCGGAAGCACCGGTTATAACATTGTTGTATGAAACGGAAGTACTGTTTCAGCCATCTTGTATTATTTTAAATAAAAGGCGGAAGTGGGTTCTTCTCGCAGTTAACGTCAACTGGGCTACACGTCTTATTATTCGCTAAGCGCGTTATAACAGTTACCCAATGTGCTAGTTTCCTTGCCCCCTTGGAGAGAATCAATGCAGGAAAACTGTCAAATGAAATATTACAGTATGACATGTACAGTTTTTGATGAGGCGAATGCCAGCTTACAGGCTGATAAAACTACCATGAGCTTTGGATCATCACAGACGGTGCTGTATGGAAGCCTGAGCTTGGTGCAACCCTTTACATCACAAGAGAGGGGGTAAACTGAAGGTTGCTGGCTTTTATAGCACTAAATTAAAGGAGCTACATCTTGACTGGGTCCCTTGCGAAGTGAAGGATCTATGCATAGCCGCCAGTATAAAGCATTTTAGCCCTTTCATAATACAATCTAGATACCGCACGTGCATTCTGACCGACAGTAAGCTGTGTGCTCAAGCATTTGAAAAACTGTGTAATGGTGAATTTTCCATTAGCCCATATATTATGACCTTCCTTACTACCATCAGTTACTATCAAATTACAATACAGCACTTGAATGGATCTGCAAACTTACCTATTGATTTTCAGTGACAAAAAGCCCCTGAGTGCCTGAATCCTGAATGCAAAATATGTTCATTTATAAAAACATTACAGGACTCTGCGGTACGTAATTCAGGGTGTAATTTCAGGTCAAGCCAGATTGTCACCCGTTCCACATGGAAAAGGGCACAGGCTGAATGTCCCGACTTGCTTTACATGTATGCCCAGCTTACTCATGACACCAGGCTTTCACAAAAATCCAGCAATCTAAAAGATGTGAAATGATACCTGCGACAGGCCACCATAGCAAAGGATGGTGTTTTAGTCGTCAGGCATAACATTCCCTTTGAAAGTGCTAGAGAGTGTATTATTATACGAAAAGCACTACTCACTGGCCTTGCTCCACACCCTTCACATTAAGCTAGATCATCCATCAGAAAATCAACAAAAGCTGGTATGTTCAAGGTATTTTTATGCTCTAGACATGGGCAGACACATTGAGAAGGTATCCCGATAATGTCATCTATGCGCCTCCCTACGAAAGTTTCCTCATACGGTCCTAGCTCAGTCAACATCTGAACCCGCACATTGCATTTGGAACATCCTTTTATGCTGATGTTCTAAAATGAAACTGCCAACTCATACTTGGGATTCATGAAATTGTAAGGGCCATCACAACAGCAATGAAAGCCAATCAATAGCTTGATACGCCTTGGCTTAGATTTGCATTCTTTGGAGGTCCTTTGGCCGAACACTTCATGCCATTTATCCGGACGCCAACAACTGGTAATGTAGTTTTCACTGACTTGATGGGGGCAAGGGTGACGACAATGCCTTGTCCCCACATCTATTTCCCGGACAACTTCTTGATACGTGGCCAAGTCCATTACAGCGGTAACAACGCATTTTGCCCCATGCACTATTACGTTGACTTTGGCAATCCTGGGAAAAGTGTTAAGGTCCACCCAACATATAACATACAAAACCTTTACGCGGCACTTGTGAATCTTTAGTGGTACTTCCCGCTTGCTGGGACGTCGATGTGTCCATTCTTACCGCTGCTGCTACATCACGGTTTTCGCAGTTAGCACTCTGGCTCGCGACATCAAATCTGCCATTGTTAGGGTGCCTGTAGGAGCTCGACAGAGATATTATCTGGGAACCCCATGACAAAAGCCAATCTTGCAAGCCTATCAAGCCCCACTCCCTCGAATCCAGCCAATCCAACCAACTGCCTTATTCTATTAGCATACACGTCAACGCGTTTGCCGTCCCACTTGACAAGGGTTAGCTTCCTATAAGCTAAAAAGGCACCATCCGTAAATGCCTCCTTCAGTCACGCTTCTATTTTATTTATATCCTGCTGATCCTTCTCTTGCATTTCCATATAAAGTGCAAGCGCGTCCCCTTCCAAATATAACGGCAGCAAGCTGGCCACGTCATCCACCATTTGCAGTCTCGCCACAAGACAAACCTTTTTCAGCCATGCCACCACATCACCCTTACCGGTTTACATAATGTTTACATATACATGTCAAATTTCATTGCTTTACACAAAGTTCCAGGTTCAATACCGGCCATTGCCAATCTAGTGCATGAGTAGCTCAGCTTGGATCTGTGCAGCAAAGTAGGGAACTGATGGTAGATATGGCACTCTAAATGACACAAAAACAATCTACCTGGTGAAAAGGGGATAGACTCTCTCACTGAAAGATTTTCAGGAAAATAGTTTTTCCAACTTCAAGAGCTTATTTTTCAAAAAGTTATGGATGGATTTTGATAATTCAAAAACTAAAAGCTTATATCAATATATATTTTATAAATATCCTATTTGTTATAGCAAGACATAATTTTTTTTCATTTATTTTTACTTTACAAGAAAAATTAAAACAAAAAAAACTGACTTAAAAAATTAAGTAATCCAACAAGGGTTGATATGCTGTAGTAGCAACCAAAGTTATCAATTCAGTCACAAAGTTTATGATAACCATAACATGTTTAGATCAATTAGCAGAAATGAAAAAAAAATCTTTGTAGAATGCTTTGTAAATTTAGACAACATTTTTCCTCTCTCTCACACACACCAATAACTTCAAAGTTGGAAATAAATGGAAATAAATAAATAAACATTTCCTCTGATTTACATGTGTATCTATTAGAGTTGGGCAGTTTGACAATTTCGGTTCGGTTTTGGTTTATTTTTTCCTTGATACCGCAATTCATTCTCTTGTTTAATGATGATTAGTAGGTATATGCAATTTTACTTTAGGGAAGTAATAAATCTAAAAGCAAATATTTTAAAATCTTAAAACGATCACCAAAAATCATGGTATTATCCAACTTTAAAGAAAGTTTCCACACTTTATTCATTAATGACTTAATTTTATAACGAATAGGTCATTTTGATAAAAAAAACAACTTCAAAAAAAAATAAATAAATAAATAAATAAATAAAAAGTACGAAGTCAAGATTTGATTAAAAACATTTTTCCAGTCCCTAATTTTTCCATTTCTAGAAAGATAAATCCAGAAGACTTGCAACATAAAAATCTAAAAAAAAAAAAAAATTTTAATTTCAAGAGCCCAAAAAAGTTATTCAAAAATTTAAGTTAAACTCAATTTAACTTAAAACTCAAGAGATAATTTTTCTAGTGAGTTTTTCTTTGTTTATAGTTTTAAAAACAATATTTTTCTTTGAATTGATAAAAAAAAAAAAGAAAAAGGACAGTATTTTCTCTTATTCAATTAACCTATTCACTTAAATTTTTAATAGTGAATTTGGCAGAATCTCCGCTATATAAAATTGACATCTTATAGTTATAAAAAAATTTTTTTCCATTTTTCTCTGACAGTCGAAATGTGAAATATCACATCTCCTTTTAATTCTGTATACTGGTGGCTGGTTGGTTGGATTTTACTATCTAAGATGTTTTATTTTATTCATTCTTGATAGGTACTCAATTCTTTTAAACTGATTTTTTTTAAACACTTTTTAAAATTCATTTTTCTCTACTTAACTCAGAGATGGGAAATTAACAGGTACTACCACTCCAGACTTGGGAGTAATGATGATGAAAGGGCACTACACATTCCCCAGAGCTCCAGAATTGGAACTTCACCTAAATTCCCAGGTGATTTTTTTTATGTGAGGTTATTATTATTTAATGGAGTTCAAAACTGTTTGAATTATGCAAATATCCCCGGTGGTTCAAAAGTTATAAGAATTTAAAGCCCTGAAATTGGGGGTACAAAAGTGGACATGATTTTGTTAAAAAAAATGTCAAATCACGGAATAATTCAAAACAAGTAATTTAGTAATTTCTTCACCATTTCTTTATTTTTGGAGCAATTTTGATAAAACTTAACATTCTTATGTAAAATTGTATGTTCTTTCTTATTCATCTCCATGCTAGAACCCATTATTTGGGTAATAAAAGTAGGGATATCAAGATTTTTTTTTTTAAAGTTTACCACAAGATTATTCAACATTTTCATTTTAATACGGCATATATACACATATATAGTATTAATTTATATAACATCACTTTGAACTTAAAAATATCTTTTTAAATACCTGCTATGTTGTATTACATACAAGAAATAGAATAACTCTATATAGTTTTATTTAACAAAGTCTGCATGTAGCATGTATGTAACATATCGGTGTTTTACCGTGTCTCACAGTGCCTCAAAATGCACGGTACTATGAAGACTTGTACAAGTCGTGTATCAGGGGTCGATGTGCTCGTTTGTTTACAAGCGCACACAGAATTCCTGCAGTCCTTCAAGCCCATGAAAGAACCCTTCCTCTTTTAGTTTATGGTCAGGCAAAGGTATCACGTTTCACGACCGTGGGTTTTTAGTTATGGTAAATTTGACTTGTTGACAAGTATCTCTCTCCTTCATATCAGTCAAGTATCTGTTCATGTTTGTTTGTTTAATGGCTTTCATTCATGATTTCTCGTACGATTTCTTTGGCATAGTAAAATAAAGATGAGGACAGTACTTCTTGCTTTTCATCAATTTATTCACTTAATGCAAGTTATTGAGAGAGAGAGAGAGAGAGAGAGAGAGAGAGAGAGAGAGAGAGAGAGAGAGAGAGAGAGAGAGTCGATTTCTTTAACACATGTTTTTCAGTCACCCGCCTATGACTAACTCGGCCAAACTGCCAACCCTGACTGCTCTCGGCAAGTTCCGTCAACCCGACTGTCAAACCAACTCCACTGCCCCAGACCAACTGTCGCAAAATCCATAACCCGATTGTCTTAAAAATCTAAGGTTCCCTCATTATATAGAAATGGGTGTGGAGCTTTCTAGAATCTTTTGGAACCTTTCGGATGTTCTAACTGTTTTACCAAATTGCATGTATCACCTAACGGGTCAACCATCCTTTCTTCTGACAAACCGATTAAAATAAATTTTAACAGCAAAATCCTAGACTTCTTGGCTATCGAACAGGTGATAATGAGAATTCCATCATCTTCTTGCTCGCCTGAATGTTTATATTTGTTTTCAGGCCGATTCTTCAAATCACACCACATCTATTAAGGTTTCTCTGTGTCTGGCACAAGGCCACAAATATGGTGTTCCCGGGTAAGGCGCACCAATTATGCTACATGTACAACTTTGTTTAAAAATAATACTGTTTTAACTAGCCGTAAAAAAATAATGCAACATAAAAGTTACATATTAGGAAGATTATTTTATTTTCTTTCCAACCATACAAATATTTTTAAAAATTGGACCAGAAATAAGCAATGAATTACTATTTAAACTTTATGCTCTGGATAAATGATGCCTAGCTGAGAGTTGTTTATGTTACAGAGACAAGTAAATTTGAGTTTTTTTTCCAAAATTCAAAGTTTCAAAACAAATCCCTGACGGTATACTATCGTTTTTATTTCACATAATTTATACGAAAATAATCCTAAGGCTGTCTACTATTTCGGCATATAGTGCCTTTTTTTGCCTATCTTATATTTGTTGAAAAAATTGCCTTCAACTTTGTCCTATTGTAGTTTCACTCCCAAAGGTTGGAAAAGAACAAAACAATTTTTTACTTGTAGTTAAAAGTGTCTCCTATTTAAGTGTAAAATTTCAAGAATATTGATAAAGATTAACCACTTTGATTTTACAAAAAAATAACACAGAAAATCTGAGCACGGAAAATTTTTTTGCGTCACACGTTTTTGCCCCTTTTAAACAAAATACCAATTTAACTAGCTGCAAAAAATAATTCACTTGAGGAAAACACATAAAAATTTCATATTTAGAAAGAGTATTTCATTTTCTTTCCAACCATATGAATATTTTAAAAATTGGACCAGAAATAAGTGATGAATTACCTTTTTAAGCTGATAAGATCAAAATTACGAGAGATTGTTTACATTTAAAAATCGAGTAAATTTGACGGTTTTCTTTTCAAAATTAAAACTTTGAGCAAAATCCCTAACAGTATACAATCGTTTTTATTTCACACATTATATATGGATATAATACTGAGTCTGTCTTCTATTACTAAGATAGTGCTTTTTTTTTTTTTTTTTTTGCTTTTCTTATATTTTTTGAAGAAATTGCCTTCAAATTTGCTCTATTGTATTTTCTCTTCCACAGGACCTAGAAACAAAAAAATAAGTCCTGTTTGTACTTCCAGGTGTCTTCTAATTGAGTGTAAAGTTTCAAGAATATTGATAAAGATTAGCCACTATGATTTTGAAAAACAAAGTAGCATGTAAAAATTAGTCTAAAAAAAAAAAGTCATATTTTATGTTTTCATTTTTTTGAAGAAAAATATCATTTTAACTCACTGTAAAAAAATTATTCAATGGATTAAAACACATAAAAATGACATATTTAGAAATATTATTTTCCTTTCTTTCCAACCATATAAATATTTTTAAGATTGGATCAGAAATGTTCGAGAAATTGCAAATTTAACTGATTACGGTCCCAAATTTGAAAATGTCCGCCCATATCAGCTAACTGCTTGTAATGCTACTTCGCCTTCAAATAGAATTTAACATCATAACCCAGGACATTAAGATGCTCAGCCACCATCTTCTAGTACATATATAATAAAAAGGGTTGAGGGTTTGCCATAAGAGCAATATGGTCGGGACAATTATATAGGTACAAGGTCTTGACATGACCAACTTGTTGATTGGAGGGGGCCTCTCTAACGGCTGGCCATTGGGGGTGATGTTACCCCACTAGAGAGGTGCAGTTGACATATTCTACAGCAGACTGTTTTAAGGAGTTAACTATTGAAAATGAATAATAGAAGTTTGATTTCAACTGACAACTCCATAAAACACAAATTTGACTACGTTATTATGAAAATAATAGCATAATTCAAGTCAACGTTACCCCAATTTTCTTAAAAATTAAAAGAATAAAACAATTTAAAAAAAACAAAAAAACAAAAAAAAAAACAAAAAATAATTATTAATTTTGTTATTTATTATTCAAAATTACATTAAAAACCTGGATTCCATTAATGATTCCATGAATCCAGAAAATTGGACCCATTAGGAATATTCAAAACGCAGACTCACTACAAAAATAATCTTTTGAGTTTTAAGAAAATAACTTAAATTTTCAAATAAATTTTTTCGGATCTTGAAATCTTTGAATTTTTTTTTTTTTTTTCATGATGAGGTCTTCTGGATTTATCTTTCTAGAAATGTAAAATTAGGGACAAGAAATATTTTAAAAATAAATTGAGCAAATTTTGACCATGATTCTAACATTTTTTAAAGTTTTTTAAACTATTCATTATAAAATCAAGTCATTAATAATGAAAAGATCATTAAAGTTGGACAATTCACCGATTTTTAATAATTGTTTTAAAATCAAAATTTAAGAGCTTCCTTGGGTAAAATTGCATATTTCTTATTATAATGGAGATTCGGTATCTGTAACTGAAACTGCTTAAGTCACAATACCCTCAGGAATTGTGTAAGTTTATCAATGAGTATTTAACCTATACTCAAAATCACTAATACATAGAAAAGAACAAATCTTATTTATTAATGAGGTCTCTGAAAATCTGTGTTAGATTTGCATTAAAACAGTCCATGTTATTAGTGCATTTAAAATCCTGCAATGTGTCTTATATATCACTAAGAAATAAAGGTTTACATAATATATAGTGTGGTTAATTTGCATACTGGTTTTAGCAAAACTGAGTTTAATAAATAATTACTTGAGGTTATTGATCTTTAATATTATTGTTTTATTCTCCAACGTATTAAAATCAATCCTATGAATGATTTTATATAGAATTATGTTAAAATATAATTAAAATAAGTGTAAATTCTTTATATGCATTCTTATTTAATTTTATTATTCTTTCTAATTTAATATATTTCATTACATTAAAACTTAAATACTTATGCCGGGGGAGGGTGCATATTCTTGCACCTGGAAACCGTGTATTAAACAAAGGGTACATAAAAAAATAGAGATTATTCACTTAAAGTCAGTTTTTGATCTTTAAAGGTAATTTAGTGATAGAATTCATGACTTAGATTTAAGTTTGATTATTTAACTTTTGAATAAATTGTCAACTATAAATAAATAGCATATTAATTAACAATTTGATAAAATACGAAAGAAACCGCTGCATAAACTATCCATATTTGTTTCGAGAGAAAAACTGAAATTAACAACTATTGTAATTATTATTAGTATTACTATCTAATTTTAGTTTACAACAATTTTATTTCATTATTGGTGTATTGGCTTTCTAGAAAAGAATTACCCTTAAAAAAATTCCAGCATTAACACTAAAACGAACATTAAAACTTTTTATTTTCTCGCTATTTTGTTTTGCTGACTTTATATGAAATAGATTCCCTAAGTATCATATCTTTTCCTTTTTATTCATTTATTTTGTAAACAAGTGGATTTTACATTTATTTTCTAAAAAAATAGTCAATTAGATGTTTTTATCATATTTTTGTTCAATCTTTTCCTCTTACAATAGTGTAAATGCTGATAAAATTTAATTTCATTAAAATCTGAAAGTCTTTTTAAAACATGTTTTCTTGGATATGGCAGTTCAGTAGTAAAAGCACTAAACCAAACGGTTTCGGTTTTGTAAAATATTTCGGTATGAAAATGAAACTGCACATCTCTAGTATCTATTCTATAACATTTTTATGTTATAGAATGGAGCAACATAGCTATTCTCAGTTTATTGCTTTTTTTTTTTCAAACACAATTTGTAGATTTGTGTTTCTGGTGAAAAGAAAGAAAAAAAAGTACTAAAGAAACACCCAACCACTCCTTCCTCAAGGTCATTTTTAAAGTGGAGTACAGCTGATTTAAAGTTTACCTTTTCCTAGATCAGTTTGGCAATGCTAAAGAATTCAGTCTGCTAAAGAATTTATAATTTTTTCAAGGGCATAAGTGCTAAGTGAAACACAAACAGCCTTATCCTAGATTTGAGATTAGTTTAACAAATTCATTTCTTAAGATGATAATCCTTATACCATGCATACATTGTGTGTGTGTGTGTGTGTGTGTGTGTGTGTGTGTGTGTGTGTGTATGGAAGTGTAACTTTTTAACAAATCTACCCTTTTTCATTTTAACTTTGAAAATTAAAGCAATTTTACATTTGTAACTTTAACTTATTTCTTGTAGAGGCATTCAACTTAACAACTACACAATGTGCTCTTCCCATGAAGGAAAAAAGTTGATTGAAATGTATTTTGCCAGCATCAGAGCATATAACATTAGCAACACCAGCTGTTTTGTTCATTGTGTTGGACATTTTTAAATTCCAGCCTTAATTGGTTTAAATCGTAATTTCTCGCGTTTTAAAGGTCCAAGCTTAAAAATATTCATATGGTTGGAAAGAAAATAAAATAATCTTTCTAAATATGTAATTTTCATGTGTTTTTATCCATTGCATTATTTTTTATAGCAAGTTAAAACAGTATTATAAAAAAGAGTTAAAAACGGAAATTTGTAATACGTGTTTTTTTTCTCAGAATAAAATTTATACGGTAATTTATTTCGTAAAATCAAAGTGGCTAATCTTTATTAATATTCTTGAAATTTTACATTTAATTAGAACACACCAAGCAGGAACTTGTTTTTTCCTTTTCCAACATTTGGAAGCGAAAATATGATAGACAAAAGTTGGAGATTTCTTCAAAATGTTTAAGATAAGAAAACCCCCCCAAAAACCTATATCATTAATACTAGATAGTCTCAGTATTATTTTCATATATAACATGTGTTATATAGATGTTGCTTAACTATCAGGGTTTCTTTGTCAAACTTTCAATTTTGAAAAAAATACAAAAAAACAAAAAAAAACAACTTAAAATTACGAGAAATGTTAACAAAACTCAACACATGCGGACCAGGTTTGTGTAGAAACATGTAAATAGGTATTCTATTTCTTGTATGTAATTTAACATAAGCATTTAGAAATGTATTTTTAAGTTCAAAGTGATGTTATATATTTAAATTAATATCATATATATGTATACATGCAGTATTAAAATTAAAATGTTGAATAATCTTGTGGTAAACTTTAAAAAAGACCCAAAAAACCTTTTAGAGGAATTAAGCACTGAATTTAAATTTGTCACATGTACAAAAGTCTTTTAGAAAAAAAGCAAAAAGCAAATACTATTATAAACCAAAATAGAAATTGTAACAAGGACAATTGTAAATATTTAGTTCTTAGCATTTTATTGTTACATTTTAATAGGGCGGAAAAGAACAAATAAACGAATACATTTTCTACCATCAAGAGACAAAGAACTACCTTTGTTTTTTTAAATAAAATTGTTTAAAAGATGTAAACAATAAAAAGACTATTCGTAAAATAAACGAATATCATAATAAACTAATTCTTAACTTTGTTTATCGTTAAATCTTTAACAAGTTATATTTGAATGAATCCAACAAATAAAGACATATATTGGTTGATTGGATTTTTACACCATGTCAACCCTTGAGTTATTTTATGCCGAAGTTGTGTTTGTTTTATTCATTATTGTTTGGTATTCAATTTTTTTTTTACTCATTTTTCATCTATTTAACCCATATATGGGAATCTGACAGGTACTACCACTCCAGGTTAAAGTGGACCTGGGAGTAATGGCAATGTAGGAGTAATCTACACTTCTGAAAGTTCCAGAATGGGAATCTCACCACTAGATCCAGTTTAACGTTATATCCAAGGTACTAAGACCCTCAGCAACCACCTTTTAGCACATATTTGATAAAAAGGGTTGGTAGTTTGCAATAAGAATGATACGGTCGGCACAATCCTATAGGTGCTAGGGCTTGATAGGATCAGGATGGGGGTCTCTCTGACTGCCCATCTAGCCAAAGTAAGGATCAAAGTAGACTGTAGCATGTCATGGATTGCTCAGCCACCAGGATCCCTCCATAAGCATCACGGGACACCACCCACAACCTACAGGAGGCCCAATTGGAAGGAGGTCTTACTCAACAGAGGTGCAGTCGGCATATTATACAGCCCCAGTCAACAGAGCTAAATAAATAAGGACACATTTTTAATACCTAGCTCCTTCTAATTGTTACTATTTTAGGGGTACAAAAGAAAATAAATTAAACAAATTTATTTTTATAACTTTAACACAAAAAGCAATTAAGAACTTATTTCAAGTTTTTTTCATATGTACAAAAACGTTTTTAGAAAGAAAAAAAAGTTTCAAAACACTGAAATTTAAGACATTTTTTAAAATAATATTTTAGATGGAAAAAAATAAAAATAAACAAACATTGTACTGTACCAATTCTCGGCAAGTTTTTTTTTTAATTTAATAAATCATTTTCCTCTTATTCTATCTCTTACTCCTGTTTTCTCTTTCTCACTCACTCTTTGATGTTCTGAATTTTTTTTTAATTAAAAAAAAAAAATGTGCAAATAGGAATGGGTTGTTTTTTTATTGTTTTTGGGTTGTTTTTTTTCAGGGGGTAAGAGACAACTCTTTGCACATTACATACAACTTCATAGGAGGTTTGGTCCATCATTAAACATACAAAATAAATCTAGAATGAATAACTAAAATAGTTTTCTTGTTGCTTGGCCTTCTGACTGATTGCTCATCTAACTTTAAGAGATTCAGCTTCAAGGAAATCCCAACCAAATAGCATTAAGATAATTGGTAATTTCTAGGTGTGGTTGTGCAAACTTAAACATTTATAAGTATTAAAATTACTTTAAGATCAGAGATTGGAGGAAAATTCTTTCAGTATACTATTTGAAATTGAAAAACTTATAAATGGTTTGAGAAAAAGAGAGAGAGAGGGACATTCTCCATAAAATTCATTAAGGTGCAAATATTAGTCTGCTGTCTACTTGATGAAGCCTTAAATTCTGGGTACTATTGGGTACACAGGTGTTAAAATGCACCCACACAAGCTGAAAACCATATTCTGCATCCTTTATATGCCAGAACCTTTGAAATATGATGGTTCAAATCATGAATAACACAATGGTAGTTTCAATGAAGGCAGGTTCAAATACACCTCAAAATGCCCTATTTCTCACCTAAGTATATTATTAGGTAAAAGGTTAATAACCACATTTAGTGAATATGGAAAATAAATATTTGTTTTATGTTAATAATGATTTGTTTATACAAATAAATTCTGCTTCATGTAAAGACAAAATCTTTCAATTGCACAGAAATGCTTTAAGGAAGAAATGTTTTGCTTATAACAGAAAGACAATTATGATGTGCTTTCCTCTCAGTGGATATTGTTCATAAATCTTGTCTCCAGCTTTATTGACACAATCAGTTTATTAGAACTTTGAATCTTAACAATACTTAGTCAAATCCAATCAGTTAATTCCTTATAGATATAATTAATGTGTAAGCAGTTTAAAAAAAAAAATGACATGTGGCACAAATGTATGTATAGGCAAACTTGGCATTAGGAAAAACCTATATGAATATGTATGTATGTGTGAGTAAAGTTAAAAGTCTAGGAAAATCATAAAATCTGAATCAGACATCATGTCTCCAATTAGATTTTATCCCTTTTCAAGTTTGGCTGATTGACTGAGAACAGTTTTTATGTTCACATCTTTAAGAGAAGTAAGAGCTCTTAAATCTGAAACTAAGGATTATGAATAGTGGGTGGCTGAGCCCAGAAATAAAGAGGAGGGGTAAGGGATCTTGGTAGGAGTGAGCATCAGGGAGAGTAGCAGGAGATAAGCAGTCATTGAAAGGATTGCAGTTGGACAGAGAATTGGTTAGTTAGTCAGTGGCAATTGGAGAGTCAAGTTAGACAGGGGGAGATGAGATTCAGAGAGCTTAGTAACTGTCAGTGAGATCGACTGAGTGAGAAACTGAGCCCCAGGGGACCCCCCCCCCCCGCACTGTAGTTGAGAGACCAAGGGCTGAGGTGAAAAAGAATGGAAAATAATGCATAGAAGCAGTTGCACTGAGTGTCATATGCACCTACTTTGGTCTGAAAAATTTACCCTCTGTCTTTATTTTATTTTCACTTGTGATCTCATCATAAACCAGTGTAACCTTGAATCTACACTACCATGGGGTCTGATGATATTGACAACATGGTTAATGTACAGTAAAGTGCAATAAGTATAGCAAGCAGATGCACCGGACAGCTGGACAAGTGGGCACAATCCCACAAATATCAATATCCGACCAATTACTTCTACTAAGGCAATTTGTATTGAAAACCAATAGAAAGTCTGTTATACATCCCTCCACCCTTTAATGCCTTGGAATTATCTTTTGTGATTTTACATCATTGTGAGTGGCCAAATTTAGACATTTATTTTGCATCTTAGTACCAAAAAAAAAAAGAAAGAATAAATAGATAAATATGATTTATTAGGTTTAAATCTAAAAAGGAAACATCAATTTTCTTATGTTATTTTGTCAGAAGTGTTAAACATGCATATGTGTACAGAATTTAAGATTCATCATGACTGCAAAGAAATAGTAAAGGTAAATCTTTCTGAATTTCAAATCTTTAAAGTGTCTACTTTAATCTAAAGAGCAAACAGTAGAAGTACTTTAAACAATTTTGGAAGAAACCTATCAGAGGAAGTTATCAACTCTTTTATTTTTCAAAAGGTTAAAATAAGTTTTTCATTTTTAAAATGCTGGTACCTTATATGTCTTAGGTATAGTTCTTTTTGTGCAATTCAGAAATTGAAGTGAAATGAAATACTCTACAATCTACCATTTTTGTTTGATTATGTCCATATCCATATATATCAACTAATGATACCTAATAATAGAAAATGCTTTTATGACATTTAAAGTTGTTTTCTCTTAATTGGCTGGTTGTATGTCTATTTGTTAGAGATTTGGTGACATTCAAAAGAAAAATAAGGTTGTTTAGTTTGGGGATATAGAATCCTGTAGTTCCCTTGGAAGGGTTGGGAATTCTTCTGGTTTCAGATTAACAAGTTTTTCTATAAGGAGATTGCACTTATGGCATTCTGGTTTTGTATAGGCTGCATTACTCTTGTGTAGGACTGAGCTGGGAAGGTGGTTTCTACAATTTTTCAGACCTCTGGAAAATGGATGTCTTGAGTATACTTAATTTTCATAATTTCTTTTTCTCTTTTCCATGCTTCACAGAGTCAACCAAGTGATCTCCATTGTAGTTTGCACATTTGTTTGCATGTAGATTCTGGCTGGTCAGAACCATCCTCTCCACATTTTTTGCATATTCTCTTTCTTGTGCACTGACTTTCTTTGTCCCCATATTTCTTGCAGTTGTAGTATTGGAGTGGATTGGGGATAGAAGTTTCAACATTCACTATCAATTTTTAGTTTAGGTGGAGGTTTGGGGGTATTAAAGGTAAGGATGTAGATGTTGGTGTCAATAAGTTGGTCATTTTTTCTTATTATTATCCTTTTTACTCCTGACACTAGTTGTTTAATTAGGTTGAGTTTAATTTCTTTGATGGAACAGAAAGATAGTTGTGAACTTCTCATCACTCCTTGAGATGTGTTGAGGGATCGATGTGAATATGCCTTGATTTTCATATTGTATAGGGTGGTCATTTCTAGAAGTAGATCAATATATTTCTTTTGTGTGGAGAGAAATATTTCTATTACAAAAGAGGAGAGCTTTGTGATAGGTTTTTCCTCTGTCAACTAAAGGTCTATGAAACTCGGAAAAGAAGTAGTCACTTCTTCTATGTCGCTGTTGCTGTATGAGTCTGTAAATATGTCTATGTTGGGATGGGATCTCTTGGGTAATTTGTTTGTGTGTTTTTTTTTTTAAATAAACCATGTCTATTGTTTAATTTTTCATCAGCCTGGTGCTCCACCACTCACCACAGTGTAACTTTTGTTGGAAATTAACCAAGGGGGAAACCCGTTCGCATTGGCTGAGACGGGGATACACTACCGATATACTCAAGTTAAGAGTTGGGTCCTGGACTCCTACCGATCCCAGGCCACCAGTACCACGTACTTGGTGTCCTACAATTCAACAGAGGTCAAAGACCTGTCCTCTCATCTCAATTGACCCTGAGCCACGTCCTTCTAGCACCTATAAGATAAAAATGGGTTGGGTATTTACCACAAATGCAGATTGAAGAATACAGTCAGGATTAAACATACAGGTGATAGCACCTGTCGCGACCAGCCGATTGATCGGATCGAGCCTATACGATCATCTGTCAAGCCAAGTAAGGGCCACAGTGGTGTGTTGCAAATCATTGACCACTCAGTCGCCAAATCAATGCCCGCCCAACCAACAGGATTCCGTCCTAGCATCCTATGGGTCGCCACCCATGGCCAACAGGTGGCCCCATTTGGGGTGGGGGAAGTCTCATCCCTCTGCAGAGGTGCAGTCAGCGTATTCTACTGCCCCAGCCAACATTCTTTTATGATGAAGTTTTTATGAGATGATATCTAAATTCATTGTGAACAATCACAATATTTAATAGTAATCAAAGTTTCTTCTTTGCATTAAAGAGTGGTTTACAAAATATGTAACCTTTCTTATAAATAACGATATTTGGGTTATTTACAGAATTAAAAAGAAATATTTATATGAAGAGGATTTCTAGTTCATACAGCCTCAATTGAAGATAATGGAGAACACAGAGTTAATGAAGATTAATAAGAATATAAAATTTGTGAAAATCAAAATGTTGATTGGTTATTTGTGAAAAATGAAAATAAACAAATTATTTTTAAAAAAAAGAAGTTAAAGTATGAATAGCATTATCTGTGTTATTCGGACTATTGTCCTCATCTTCATTGTTATCTGTACAAAAGATTCAAAAGATATGAAATCCTTATGGCATCAGGACAACATTCAGGAGTGACTCAACTCTTCGTAAACATCTCGTCTGAGTCAAGCCCCCAACAGAATAAAACATGACCAAAAATTGCATGTATTCCATCCCATGCAGCTGTGGCAAAGTATACAAAGGTGAAACATGCCGTCCACTGAAAGTAAGACTAGAAGAACATCGTAAAGCAGTGGTTCAAGATGAAATAGAAAAGTCGGGTATGGCTGATCATATATGGAATGAAAAGGGAAACCCTTAAGGGATGAAGTTAGAATAATAGATAGGGAAGAACATTGGAAGAGAAGACGCCTCAAAGAATCAGCTCATATGATAGGCTGTAGTGGGTTGTTAAGTAGAC
Organism: Doryteuthis pealeii; assembly: GCA_023376005.1. NCBI lineage: Eukaryota > Metazoa > Mollusca > Cephalopoda > Myopsida > Loliginidae > Doryteuthis > Doryteuthis pealeii. The sequence continues at coordinate 60,920,834 of CM042138.1, forward strand.
CGAGCATAGAAATGAATACAATATGGGAACCCATAATTAAAAAGGTTAGATCAGATTAAAAAAACAAAACAAAACAAAAGAACACAATATAAGTTTAGGTAAAAAATCATACACAAGAGAATAGGTAGATATTCTAGCCAAAAACAAATTAACACAGCTTAATGCCCCTACCCCAGCTATGGTTAACGGAATAAGAACAGGATACCCCCCTGGACAGAATAAAGGCTTAGGTTCAAAGTTCCGTGATGGCTCCCGATTATGACAAGAAGGTTCCTGATTATGACAAGAAAGTTCCCAAGTCCGAAAAGAAGGTTCCTGAGTTTGAGAAGGTTCCCGAGTCCGACAAGAAATACCTGAAGAAGGCCGGAGGGCATATCAGACGAAACATTGTACAGAGAACAATGAAGATAAGGACAATAGTCCGAATAACGCAGATAATACTAATCATCAAGCCTCATCTCAAACATTCAAAGAAATAAAAGTATGAAGTCAATTATTAATTAGAAAATAGCACCAAATGAAAGAAACATAAAAAGGTTGATATGTTAAAATTTCATTTAGGTTTTAAAAAAAAACAAGGAAAAAGGAGATATATATTGAGTAACAAGAGCTCTTCCTCCTACCTGGTTATCATTTTTTTTTTTTAACAAAAAGGTGCTTTTAAGTTAACTTTGGACAAATTAAATTCAGAAATATAAACAAATATAAAACCACCTATCACCAAGTTTCAAACTATATATAAAACTATTTTTGTTACACTCATCCTCTTTTTAGAATAAAGAACATTCACAGTATTTAACAGTGGACATTATATATTTCTATGTGTTCTAGCAAATTCTTATACCCAAGTGGATTTTTTCAAAATCTTTTAAAATTCTTCTTTGAATTCATTTGTTTCTTTATCCTGTTTTTTAGAACACAAAAAAATTGAATACTTCAATTCAAATCTTAATGAAAATAAATAAAGCAGACAAATGTTCTGTTAGGGATGAATAAAATATAAAGAATCTGTATTGTAAAACATTGAAAAAATGAATTAAAAAATCCTATTTGAATAAGTTATCAAATCAGTTACAATAATTTTTTGCTATGGAAAGTTAGTTGATTATGAAGAGCAAAAATAGACTTACCTCTGAAAAATTGGTTTGTGAATTGGGATGTAAATTTTCATGCTCTGGTGTTCGGTTTCGAGAATCGTCACCTTGACACATCCAGGAAGAAATGCGGCAGTGGCAGAGTCCAAAAATTATCACCCCTAATATACACACCACGATTATGATTATCACAATTATTGGCATTATATTCGAGTTGCCTGTAAATTAAAACAGATTTTTAAAAATATGAATTCACAGAGGCTAGAAGGTGAAATATGAATAAATAAATTATGACAGCTCACTTGTTTATATGTTTATAAGCATTTACTGAAAAAATTTTAATGCTTTTTTCAGTTCTAGATCTTTTTATTTGATTACAATTATAACTTATCCTGGCAAAATTTCTATTCAAAATCTGAGCAGATTGGTTTTAACTATTAACATTTGAACTAGTATACTATAGAAATCTTAAACAAATTGATAAACAAATAATTTCAGATAAAATAAATTTAGGTTGTAATGATTTAATCACAAAAAGATCCTCTGAGATGTTTCAGCAAAACCAATTTAATACTGTCAAGAGACACACCCAATGAGGTGAGATTGGAAAGAAAAAATATTCATAAGATAAATAAAAAATTACTAATAAGTAAATGAATGAATACTAATATAGATGTGAGTTGAAATCAAAATGAAAGGGAAAAATAAAAGTTACATAATAAATAGAAAAAATAGAATATCAATGCTCTTCATGTTGATAAACTATCATGGAGTTTTATATATATATACTTACTGACTTTCAATTTGGTTTATATAAAACATTTATAGTAATTGAAAAAGTATTTACACTTAAAATACATGATTGCAATTTGATTTTGCTATTGTTCCATGGAGAAGAGAGAGAGAGAGAGAGTATACTGAATTCTATTACACTATCAGGACTTGTGGATATACAACAGTATGATAATCTAATTATTCCAATGTTTGATATATTTACTTAAGACCTATTGCTAAATAGTTCAATATGTAAAAAGGATAATAATCTTGATTTAACTCTCTCTCAATCTTTTTTTCTTTCTTTCTTTCTTTTTTCTTTCTTTCTTTCATCATGTGCAATTGAAACAGATTAGTGTTATTGTCCCTGCCCACTCACACCCTCTCTATCTTTTCCCTTACTCTCTTTCTTATCATATTTTTTCTGTATTGCATGTCCTTTTCTTTCCCTTTATTTCTTTCTAATAAAACGGAATGGTCCATTCTCAGATGATAACACTCATAAGAAAGAATTTGACAGATAAGCAGCACCAGATAATCAGGATTTATATCTTTTAATTTCATCTTGGACGGTCTCATTTTTAACCAGAGAGTGTTGCAAGAGGATAACAGTCAGAAGATTAAGGAACAAGAGTATTAATATATTGATAGATGATGAAGAATTGTTGAAGTAGGAAAGAGATAATGCTAAGTTAGAAATACGAAAATAGAGTGGAGAGGGTCATGTCCTCACAAGTCATGCCCCTTTACAGAAAACAAATTAGCATGATAGAATGTAGTGGTTTCTCTTACCTTCTCCAGCTGAATTTAGTTTTCCTTTTTTACTCATAACTTGTTATGTGACCCTTTGTACAGACTTGTCTTTACACTAACCATACAGTTCTAGGCTTCAAACCTACGTGATCATTGAGTAATGATCTTACTAATTTAGATTCTTCTATGTCTCATTGAAATTACATTGACTTCAACTGTTTGGTCTTGGTTGCTTACGATCTTGTTTAATTATGACCGTGTCTCTGCCCATGTGTTTTGAGAAAAAACACTATAATTGGAGACCCATGTTATGCCCAAAAGCCAATAAGAAAATCTAACACGGTTGTAAATTGAATAATATTTAGTTATAAGCATTGTCACAAAATATCAACTATTCTCCTTGTTTCTATAATTGACACTAATCTCTGCAAAATTAGCTAAGCTTGGTTGATCCAGATTGTCAGGTAAATTTGGGGGAGGTTGGTACAAGGCCTGGATTTCAGGAGCTATAAAACTGGGTCATGATCCTCTGTAGTGACAATTTACAACTCAATCTGACCAAAATCTCTTGATTATATAACAATCTACTTTCAACTGGCATGGGGCAGATTCAAGTATGGTAATCTGCTATATTGTCATAGCCTCTTCCAAATTTGGAAAAAGGGTTTAATTTTGAGAATCAAAATAATCTCTCATACTAACAATTGGTAGTACTTTTAAATTTTCAATACATTTATCTGACCTCTTTCAATTTTCTGGCAAGCCAAAGTCATAATCACCAGGTTTCAGCTGCCATTTTCTGTCATGTTTTTTTTTATTTCTTTTATTCAGCTTCTTCCCTTTTTGTCTGAGCTGAATCATAAAATCTTACTATTGAGTTTTCTTTTTCATCGTAATAAAATCACATAAGCTGTATGATCAACATTAATTGATAACACAATTAAATCTTTGAATATCTGTGTTATAGTTAGGTTTCTTACCATTTCAAACAGTATTAGTGTGAAGTGAACACAGTCTTAGCTGGAATTTTAACTGTCTGCAAATTCCATTTTCCAAACCATTAGGATATCCCAAACTGATAGCAATAAAACTCAAAATCCCTTTAACTAGATGACCAGAGTACACATTTGATTCCTGTAGTAAAAGTCATTTCTGACAATAAAAGATGATTCTATTGAGAAAGAAGTGAAGGATTTTAATTAGCATTTCATAATTATCTCAGTTATATTGAGAATTTGGATGATCAAAAAAATCATGTTCACCACAAATGAGATTGCTCAGGCAGTGCTACAAAAACTTGAAAACCACAGGTACCTGACACAGGAGGTTGTGCCGTTCACTCTCTTTGGTAGCAGACTCAGTGACAAAGAGAAGCAAGACATTGCTGTCAAGCTGCATGCCACTGAGAAGCCAAATAGCTTCAGACAAGGAAACCTGTGTTCCCTCAGGTTACAGCCAAGACGACTCTGGCTGATCTGGTTGGTCCAGAGTGTCATCTTCTGCTTGACACCCTTGGCATAGAGTCTGACTGGCTTCTGTAACCTGTAGCAACATGTCCAAGGAGTGATGACTACAGAAAGGCCCTGGAATATGTTAGCAATGTAAAAGTAGTAAATGACATCGCTGAGCAGGGAATCAAGTTGATGAGTGATTTTGCAAACATCATTACCACAGATTCTCAGCAAAGAGAGTATCTTCTTCAAGCTGTGGAATACAACTAGCATTACAAGCATTTAGCTGAAAAACGCTGACATTTTCAAATTTGCGACCTTAATCAGTTCAATTTGCAATTTCTCGAGTATTTCTTAACCAATCTTAAAAAGATTTATATGGTTGGAAAGAGAATAGAGTAATCTTCCTAAATATGTAACTTTTATTGGTTTTCATTAATCGAATTATTTTTTACAGCGAGTTAAAACCGTATTTTTGGTCGAACAGCTGAAAACAAAAATATGACCTTTTTTTTTAGGATAAATTTTACATGCTGTTTTGTTTTTCAAAATCAAAGTAGGTAATCTTTATTAATATTCTTGAAATTTTGCACTCAAATAGAAGACACCTGGAAGTACAAACGGGTTTTTTTGTTTTGTTTCTAGGGTCTGTGGAAACAAAAATATCAAAGGGCAAAGTTAAAGGTTATTTGCTTAAAAAATATGAAAGGCGCAAAAAAGACGCAATTTGTATGTGAAATTAGAGACTTTCAAAATTATTTTCCTATAAAATTTGAGAAATTTAAAGATTGCTAGATGCTTCAGGTTTTTCACCGAAAATTTTAATTTTGAAGAAAAAATGCAAATTTACGTGATTTTGGAATGTAAAAACACCCTGTCAACTGACGTCACAAATCTGACTTTATTGATTTAAAATCACAATTTCTTGTATATTTATTGTTCAATCTTAAAATTATTCATATGGTTGAAAAGAATAGAAAATAATCTCTCTAAATATGTATGTGTTTTTACTAATTGAATATTTTTTTTACAGCGAGTTAAAAACGTATTTTGCTTAAAAAAAACGAAAATGCGTGATAGGAATTTTTTTCCGAGAATACATTTTACACTCTACATTTCTTTGGAAAATCTAAGTTGCTAATCTTTATCAATATTCTTGAAATTTTGCATTCAATTAGAAGACACCTGGAAGTGCAAAAGGGAGCTTTTTTTTGTTTCTAGGACCCGTGTAAGTAAAATTACAATAGTGCAAACTCCAAGACTATTTGTTCAAAATGAGCATGATAAATGAAAAAGAAGCACTTTGTATATGAAATTCGAAACTTTCAGAATTATTTTGATGTAAAATTTGTAAAATTTGAAGAATGTTAAGTTCTTCGGCTTTTTATTCAAAAATTTGTATTTTGAAAAAAAAATCTCAAATTTATTTGTCCAACGAGGTGTACGACGTATGCCTGTCTACTTCGTCTAGGCATTATGCACACAATAAGGTTTAAATTCATCGCTTATTTCTATCGCCAATTTTTAAAATATTTTTACCTATGAAAATAAAAAAACATAATCTTTCTAAATATTTAACTTTTATGTTTTTAACAATTGAATTATTCTTTACGTTCGTTTGAATTTTGGAAAAAAAAAACTTGAAATTACGAGAAATGTAAACAAAAGCAAAATTTGTAAACGTACATTTCAAAATTTGTGCATCGTACATTTCAAAACAAACTATGATCCAGGAAAAACAGAACCCACTAATTTTGTAATAAAACTATTAATTTTAACTTGGTGGGAGGTTAGGGTTAGTTTAATGGGAAAATAAATAATTTGGGTTCTGTTTTTTTTTTTTGTTTTTTTTTCTGTGTCCCCCTGTAATATAATGGGATTTTGATGAGAATTTAGCCGGATTTTGAGTACCCAATATTTATCTAACATTAATTTTTGGCATGAGAATTTTAAGATTCACACGTAAAAAAGTTTGATAATTATCGTATTTTATGGAAATTTTTGCAACAACGAAATTACTTTTTTTTTTTCTGAACTTTTTTTAGCTATGTTTTAAAGTCAGTAATCCTTAACTTTTTCCTTGTAAATTCCTACCATAAAATAAACTGAACCCTCATTTCATGTCTGTGTTTTTGCAATAAATGTTTTATTTTTCTTCAAAGTGATGTTATTTATTTGAATTAATACTATACATGTATATACATGCAGTATTATAATGAAAATATTGGATAATTGGGTGTTAAACTTTAAAAAAAAAAAAAATCGCTGCTATCTGTATCTCTTATTCTCTAATTAATAGGTTAAAGCATAGAAATACATACAATTTGAGTGCATAATCAGAAAGAACATACAATTTTACATAAGAATACCAAATTCTATCAAAATTGCTCCAAAAATAAAAGAAACGGTGAAAAAATCACTGAATTTCTTTTTTTTTAATGGTCCGTGATTTGACATATTTTTGAAACAAAATCATGTCCACATTTGTACCCCCAATTTCGGGGCTTTAAATTCTCATAACTTTTGAACCACTGGGGATATTTGCATAATTCAAATGGTTCTGAACTCCATTTACACATCTAATTAAAAAAAATCTCTTCAATGAATCTTAAAAGAAATCCCTTAACAAGAAAAAATAACTGTCATTTTATTCTTTACTTCCTCTTTTAACTAAATACTTAAATTAGAAAAAATAACAATGAAAGACGAGAGTGATGGAAGAGTAAATTTCAGTAGTTCTATTTTTCGATTATATCCCCCTCTGTTTCAAATCTTTTTATCTGCATTCTTATTTAGTTTCATTAGCATTTCTAATTTAATACGATATTTCATTACATTAAAACTTAAATACTTGCACCCGGAGGGTGCATATATTTGCTAGTATATATAATATATTTGACATTGTCGCCGGAGTCCTACAAGGGGATACACTAGCGCCATATATATTCATCATATGCCTAGACTACATACTCAGAACATCACTAGATCCCATGAAAGAAAAAGGCCTCATACTAAAAAAAGCAAGAAGCAGGCGATATCCCGCACATACTATTACGGATGCGGACTATGCTGATGACCTGGCACTACTCGCAAATACACCTGCACAAGCCGAATCCTTACTACACAGCCTAGAAAAGGCAGCATGAAATGTCGGCCTGTACGCGAACTCTGATAAAACTGAGTTCATGTCTTTCAAAAACAAAAGCGACATCTCAACCATCGATGGCAAACTCCTAAACTCTGTAGAACAATTTAGATATTTAGGCAGTAACATCTCCTCCACAGAAAACGACATTAATGCACGCATAGGAAAAGCATGGGCCGCTATAAATAAATTATCAATCATATAGAGGTCCAATCTCACAGTCAAGTTAAAGAGACAGTTCTTCCAGGCTGTTGTCGTGTCAGTACTGCTGTATGGCTGCACCACCTGGACCCTAACTAAGCGACTAGAGAATAAACTAGATGGGAGCTGCACAAGAATGCTGCGGGTGATCATGAAGAAGACGTGGAGGCGGCACACTACGAGAAAGCAGCTGTACGGCCACCTGCCACATATCATCCAAACCATTCGAGTGAGACGGACAAGACACGTGGGACACTGCTGGAGAAGCAAGGACGAGCTTGTGAGCGACGTCCTCCTGTGGAGGCCAGCACATGGACAGGCCAGCATGGGCCGACCAGCAAAAGCGTACGTTGATCAGCTCTGTGCGGATGCAGGATGCTTCATAGAGGACCTCCCGAGAATGATGAGCGATAGGGACGGATGGAGAGAGATTGTCATGGATATCCGCGCTGAAAGCACGACATGATGATGATGAGATATAATATATTATACAGGGTCAGGCAATATGATCTGACATATTTGTAGTTATAGACAACTACAAATGTGTCAGATCATTTTGCCTGACTGTATATATATATATATATATAATATATTATATATATATATAATATATTATATATGACGGATATATATATATATATAATATATTATATATATATATTATGTATATATAATATATTATATATATATATTATATAATATATATAGATATATATAATATATTATATATATATAGATATCTAATATATAAAACAGAGATTTTGGTATGTACGTGTCGACGTATAACAAAAAAACGGGAGGTCACTCAGATTCAAAATCTTGCATACACATTGATATCGTTCTAACTAAGAAAAATTCCAAATTTGGTTATTGATTTTTACTGATTAAGGGATTTAATCGATTAATTAATCCAAAATCACCCAATTTGCGGAACTGTCCGTATATCAGCCCCTCCTGATAATAAAATATTGTCTCTGCCTGCTTATTGTTAAAGCAATAACAGCAGCGAAGTTTTGATTTTAATGAATTAATTTTGCAGTCTAAGCCGTTCAGCTCCGAATTTATGGCCTATTTATGGTCCAATCTTTAATAATTTTTATATCGTTAGAAAGATAAGAAAATACTCTTTCAAAATATGTAATTTGTGTGAGTTTTTATCAATTGAATCATTTTTTACAGCGAGTTAAAAAATAAAGAATGGCTTCGGATAGCCACGCTGCCTATGATTATTGCGATACAAGCAGTGCAGTCTATATCAGTCAGATCGGAATCTCTTACTTATTTAGGATCAAATCTTTAAAATATTTATATCTTTAGTAATAAGATGAAATAGTCTTTCTGAATATGTAATTTGTATGTGTTTTTATGGATTTTTTTTTTTTTTTACAGCGAGTTAAAAAAAAAAAAACTCTGTATAGGCGATAATACGAATCGGAATCTCTTAGTCTTTCTGAATATGTAATTTGTATGTGTTTTTATAGATTAAATTATTTTTTACAGCGAGTTTGCCCATATTCTTAAATTGTACAGTACACTCATTTTAATTTTAATTTTTATAATGCATAAAAATTGTAGAAAATCAAATTGTACGCTTTACGATTACATTATTAAAAAAATATTTTAATCCTAAGTAACAGTATCATGAAAATCAGTTTACGTCGTAAGTACGTTTACATATTTGTATAAATTAAACTAAGATTTTCATTCGAATAAAATGACTTTTAATTCTTTAATTTATTTATTAATTTTTATTGTTAGAGTTTTAAAGGGTTAAAAATAACAATAAGATTGACGAATTTCCTTAGAAACCGTTTTTCTTTTGGTTCGTTAACTAATTATTTTCTCAAACCACGATAAAAAAAACAAAAAAACAAACAAAGGTTACTAATACGGACAAAATCCGGTGTTTTATCTTTAGTCGAAGGCCCGACTGGAGATAAGTAGTCAATTATTTGTAAGACGAAATTTATTTCAAGTTTATCCGACAATATCCAGTTATTGGAACATTTAAAAAAAAATTTATATGTAAGTACGAAAAATTGTAAGCGCTTTGTTTATCAAAATGACATGATTCGTTAGTAAATTACCCGAAAAGTTGATAAAACAAAACAACTAACAACCAACATTTAAATTATTATTCAAAATACAATTTAAAATATTCCTCAGAATTTGCCTTACAAATTAAATTTTAAGTTTTATGATTTTACTCTTTATTGTGAAGTCAATAAACATCGCTGAGTTTATAGTGCAACTTTTCAGTTCTGAAAAATTGGCATGTTTAAATAGAGATTTCATAGGTGACATTTGAACTTTTATGAAAATTGATGTTTTGTAATTAATATAAATTTTGTAATAAAACTTAATTTTAACTAGGGGGGGGGGGGGTTAGGGTTGGGGGGGGGTAGTTTAATGGGAAAATAAATAAATAATTTGGGTTCCGTTCAAGCGGTTCCGATATGGGGGATCAATTTACTATAAACTTATACGAGGAAATGAGCACCCGTGAATACTCAAATAATAAAGAATTTTTAAGAATTTTTTTTTCAATCTGATAGATTGGTGTGTAATCGATAATAATCAACTGAAGGAAAAAAATAGATGGGGGGGGGGGGGTCCAGATAATCAGGTCCACCAAAACGTTTTTAAACAATGTTTTTAAAATACTAGGTACCACCAATTTTACCCTGTGAAATTTACCCCCCCCCCTATATTTAACACTATGAAACTTGCAGAAAAATTAATATTTTCTTGAAAAAATTTTTCCATTTGAAAGAAAAAACATTAAATAAACTCCTGATGATTTTTTTACTTTTTTTCAGCTTACGGAAATAATGAAAATTATGATTGAAAAACAATGTTTTCATTTTTGCACTGTTAAATCAACTGAAAATTAACGTAGCTAAAAACAAGTTACGATAAGAGTTTTTTTAAATTCTATGAAAAATCAATTAATTATAAATAATAACAAAATATTTCCGTTTTATTCAAGATGGCCTAAACTGATCAATTGGTGGTCCCTATAATACTATCTTAGGTTTTAGCAAAAATAGATATTGCAATCCGAAGAATTAAAATTTTCGATTCTCAGCTTTTTTTTAAACTCAACATGCAATTAAGAACTAAATGTGAATTGTTGTCATGTACAAAAAATTTAAAACAATAACAAACAAATATACAAACGAATACTTTCAATTTGTTGTATAATAATATGAAATAATTTTAAACTATAAAACAGAAAATACAAATCCTGAAATATACAAATTCTCAATGATTTTAGTTTCAAGAATTATTTTCCTCTTACCCCCTCTCTAACTACTGTCTTTCACTTTCTCTCTCACTCCCTGGTGATCCAAATTTCATTTTAGTCCGGTCATGGACCGGGTACTTTAGCTAGTATAATATAATATATATAGATATATATTATATATATATCTATATCTATATATCTCTATATATAATGGAGATTGTTTGCATTTCTATCTGAAGCCGAAACTACGTCACGGCTTACGTCACAGATTCCACCTCTAGCGTTTATCAATGAGAACCTAATTTGTAATCAATTTGAGTTATACTTAATATTAAGGGAACAAATTGCTTTATATAGTGTATTAAGTTGTGTTTTTAACATTGCATGGTCTACATAGTTTTTTAACAAATCTTTCAATAAATGCCTGTTTAGTTATATACAGTTTTACATAGTGAATTTTATTTTTATTTGTATTTATAATTATTTAATATATAAAGTTTTGCTATAAATTTATGTATAGATAAGCAAAAGACACTTATTCATACCTTAGCTTACATTCTTATGTATATTATTTTCTGCGTGACAGTCAATTTCCGGTAAGGAAAACATTTTTAAAATTCTGAGAAAATAGAGTTTTTAATTATACAGATATTAAAAAGTAATTTTTTTTATCCATTCATTCAATTAAAATACAATTTGTAGAATTGTGTAAAAATATTTATTTTTAAATCTTTTTTCTTCATGTCGGTTTGTTTAAACAAAAATGTAAACAAATGATACGGCTTTACCAAATAGGCTGCATGAAAAAGTTTATAGATAAAATAAACATTTTTACGTTTCGCGGCACCTTCACAAATATAACAAGTATTTTTTATTTCAAATTTTATAAATCCTATTAGGAATTTAAAAAAAATGTTTACGTTTATTTTTAATTCAACTTTTTTTTACGGTCAGAACATATTACTAATGTTATTTTTCATCAGCAATTATTTAAATTAATTGTAGTGAGAAATTAATAGTATTTTGTTCAATGTTTAAACAATATTCATTCATCAATAAGAGGAATACTATTCTGTATTAGATGATTGAAAATAGCATTCTACTTCGAGTTTATATAAATTTTGTTTTGTTTTTAAAAATTAAATAAATAAAATTATTCGGCGGACCTGAGCATCTGGAACACCCCATCAATTTTTTTTCTTTTTCTTCAATGGATTATTATCGATTACACACCAATCTATCAGATTGTAAAAAGAAAATTCAAAAAATTTGGTTATTTTTCGAGTTTTCAGGGGTGCTCAGTTTCCCGTATAAGTTTATGGTAAATCGACCCCCCATATCGGAACCGCTTAAAAAATGTTTTTCTTTGGAATTTTTTTTCTTTTTCTTCAATGGATTATCATCGATTACACACTAATCTATAATATTGTAAAAAAAAATTCTAAAAAGTTATTTATTTTTTGAGTTTTCAGGGGTGCTCATTTCCCCATATAAGTTTATAGTAAATTGATCCCCCATATCGGAACCACTCTATCATAACAGTTGGGCTGAATTTGCACAAAGGTGATGGAGAAAAACAGAACCCACAAATTTTGTAATAAAACTGTTAATTTTAACTAGGGGTGTTAG
>CM042138.1:60938746-60941246 GCA_023376005.1 Doryteuthis pealeii
AGGTGTCTTTCTCCGTCTCTCACAATCTGTTTCTGGCTTTTCACATCAAGAGAACCCCCCGTGTTATCACAAGTGGCCAGTGGTAGATGCGATCTTCCATGGATGTGTCCGTGGAAAAGGAGATTCATTGAGACTTTCACACCATACACAACCCAGTAGTGATGACGTTCTCATCTGGACATACATACTGGGTTGTGTTTTTATGGGGATCACATTACGGAGTGTAGTTATTCTCATGCAGAAGTGTCGGAGAGGCGTTACTCTGAATCGCAATGCTATGCAGAGTCATTCCAGGAATTTCACGCGATGAAGTCTCTTGCTCGTAGCAACATTGTGTGCCTAACAATGGATGCAGATATTGAATATGTGTGAGGTTAGTATGTTGCGCCTGAAGATTAGTGGGCACATAATATGCCTTCAGACTAGTTTGCAGTGCATCCCTGGGAATGGCCAGGGCAAGGCCTCTTGAGTTTCAGAGTTGCACATGGATTCAATGCGGGCCGCTATCCGGGCAAGCTGGATTCTAGTGATTTGTCGACGCCCACAGTAAATAATATAGATGCACATGTTGTGTCATCACTCATTCTTCTTCAGAACAGAAAGGATGTTGAACGCAACGTTTGCCACACATGGACGTCCCACATCGTATTGCTATCGGAACCAATGCTTAGCAGTTTTTACTAGTAAGCTCGAATTTTCCAGGCTTGTACCCTAAATGTTGCAATTAAGGCATGTGATTAGAATATGTGCGCCATAACTCACCCTACTCTCAATATGTGACTGGCTGAGCGCGCAGTTTCAAACTTAACATAAGAGGTTGCGTCTTATAGATAGACAGAGTTACTGTGAGTGGGTGTGGGATAATAAACAACCGATGGTATCTGTGTCTAGACGTAACCCTTTTTTTTCTTGGTTATTAACTGCACCACGCCACTACTTCCATTACATGGTTTTCCCCAGACAGACAGGTCTATCCTACACATCTACTATGGGGACCTGTCAGCGGCTCAGTCTCGTCTGAGACCTCTCTGTGATATCCAGATTTTATCTACATACAGAGTCACCACACGGTAAATAATAGACCATACTTTAAAAGAACACTACGATAGGTATGATCGTTAGTGAAGGATCGGATTTCCATATTGAGGTAGAGTAGTGTAAGTGTGGGGTCGAATTTTGTCCAAGGGTAGGCCAAAAATGGTTGTTCAGACAGTGTTTATAGAGGATGCAGATTGAGATGTCAAGCTCTGGACTTTTTAGAGTCAGGCGATTGGATTGGAGTGGTCCGATTATGGAAAAGGCAATGTGGATCATATTCGCGCTCCGCATATTCCAACAGAACTCGTTGTGAGAGGTCCCGAAGAATCAAGCAGCTGCTAGGGGAGTCAGGAACAAACAGTTACAGGGCACTCAACAGCTTGTGCCAAGCTTCCTGCACCTACAGAGATGCAAGTCTCTCAGCAACTGGTGACAGCTTGGAAGATGAACACCCCAGAGACTCGCATTGAGAAACCGGTTTTCAGAAACGCCAAAGAGGAGGAAAAGAAGGAACAATGTGGAATAAAACCCGAAAGATCACGCACCAACATTATACCAGATACAAAAGGGAAACGACCCAGTACTAGCCCTTAACTGGCGGAAATATTGCTGTTCAGCGGAGTTCTCAAGGGCTACAGCGATGATGATTGATTGTGATCTATGTCCGAGAGTCAGACCAATGACTCCTATAAAGTATGGAGTTCCGGGGAGGGACGTATGGATGTTTCAAGCTAAGTGGGGAGGGATGGTGGCTATTACTAAGACCCGGAACCCCAACCGGGGTTAAACATTGTTGTATGAAACGGAAGTAACTGTTTCAGCATCTTGGTATTTATTGTAAATAAAAAGGCGGAAGTGGGTTTTCACCCCCTCGCAGTTAACGTCACTGCTGGCACACGTCTTATTATTCGCTAAGCGGCGTTATACAGCAGTCATTGGTCTTCAGGGAAACACTTGCATCCTTTTTATTTAAGTGAAGAAATTTCTGCAAGAGCATCCATATTAGAGACAGTCGGTTTGGCGAAGAATAAGTGAGTATGTTCCTTTACTTTGTTTTTTCCCACCTCCGGAATTCTGCTACAAATTCTGTTTCTTGCATTAGTTTATACAGGTAAGTATAGATATTGATATAAACTGAGGGTTTTTAAAGTAAACCCCTATTTATGAGATATCTATACTTACTGTATATGCCCTCCCTCCTCCCTCTAAAGTTCCTGGTTGAGAAAAGTGCTAGAGAGGTCCTCGTAAGAAAGTGATTATATGTCTTCTTGGATGAGAGGTCATGGAGGTGAAGGGAGTTAATTTGGAGAATTAAAAAATAATTATAAATAAATAAATAAATAATATTTTTTGCTCGGATGGTTTTAAGTAGCTCGAGTGTAGATTGCATTAGTTATACAGGTAAGTATAGATATCTTTATAACAGGGGTTTTAACTTTAAAACCCTCAGTTATTTCTTTAA
>CM042138.1:60946246-60953746 GCA_023376005.1 Doryteuthis pealeii
ACTCTTAATTTCACTGACAAATTGCGTCTTTTTTGCGCTTTTTATTTTTTAAACAAATAGCCTTCAACTTTGCCTTTATATTTTTTTTTCCACGGTCTAGAAACAAAAAAAAAACCCGTTTATACTTCCAGATGTCTTCTATTTGAGTGCAAAATTTCAAGAATATTGATAAAGATTCCACTTTGATTTTGAAAAACAAAGCGTGTAAAATTTATCCTAAAAAAAAAACGTCATATTTTGTTTTCAGGCTGTTCGACCAAAATACGGTTTTAACTCGCTGTAAAAAATAATTCATTATGAAAACCGATAAAAGTTACATATTAGGAAGATTACTTCTATTCTCTTTCCAACCATATAAATCTTTTTAAGATTGGTTAAGAAATACTCGAGAAATTGCAAATTGAACTGATTAAGGTCGCAAATTTGAAAATGTCAGCGTTTTTCAGCTAAATGCTTGTAATGCTAGTACAATGCGTATGAAAAAAATAAAACAAAAGATGTTATTTTTGTCTTATCGATTTCGAAGCAAGAGCTTCATCATCAGAGTTTATTTTCAGAAATGATGTGCTTATGTTTTTATTTGTGTGGTTACAATTTCCTTCTTATATTCTTTTCCTCTCCCTTTTTTTTTTTCTTTCTTCTTCTTCTCCTCCTTTATGAATGAAATGGGCAAATAACTGTATTTTCTTATTTCTCTCTCTCTTTTTTTTTTTAAAGTCTGTGTAGAATAAATATTATAATAAATCGGCTGTCATCCGGTCAAATGTTTGCAAGTATGTTGCAAGTGTTGCAAGTATGTTGCCAGTGTGTAGCCATGTAAAATTCAAAAATAAAAATGAATAAATAAATAAAAACCGTCAATAGAAAAATTTACATACTAGCTTTTTGTTTCGCTTTCCCTTTTCTTTTTCTTTCTCCTCTTTTCTTTTTTTTTTCTTGGTGTTATTTTCTTTTTTTTTTTTTCTAATTTAAATTTTTATTTTAGTAAATTAGTAAATAAAAGATTATCTTAAATTATGTATTAGTACTGATAGAAAAAATAAATAATTTTTTTTTTTTTTAAGAAAATATCTTTATGAGTACTTTTTTTCTTTTTCTTTTAAACTTTAAATAGATTAAATATTATATTAATTATATATTAAAATATCATATCAAAATTACATATTAGGATTGGTGCAAAATTCAAAACAATAAAACAAACCATTTTCCTTTTAAATTTCAAATAGATTAAATATTATAAATCAAATATTTAAATTACAAAAGGCATAGTGTTTTGCTTCAATTATATTATCTTATTTAACTATTTTTTTCCTTCTTTTGCTGTTATTATTTGTTCTTATTTTTCCCTTAATATTTATTAATAGTTCTAGACTGACCGTAATCCTAAGAGGGTATTATGGTTTAAAGAAACGATGTCATGGTTTAAGAATTAATGTCATGTAAAGGGGTTAATAAGTATGTCAATATTGTTAAATTAATCGTAATTAATTTTTTTATTTTTATTATCTTTTCTTATTCTTAATTATTCTTCACTTTCTCTTTTTTTTTTATATATAATTTAAATATCAATTTTAAAAAATTTTTTTCCTTTATATTGTGAGTGCATGAAATGTTGAGAAATCAATTGTATGTCTTAATATCTATTATAGATGTATTACATAATTCAAATCTGGCATTTCAGTGAACGAATAAAAAATATGCAAACAGTTGATAGTTGGTAGGTTAAAATTTGCGATATGGAAAATTACTATAAGTGTGGAAATATGTATACTAAATAAACCAAAAAAAAACAAAAAAAAAAAACAAACTAAAAGCTATATATGGAACGTGTATATTTAGTTAACTGTGTATTCTGTGTTTAATTCTAATCTATTGATAGTTGGTAGGTTTAAAATTTGTGATAGGGAAATTACATATATATGTGAAAATATTGCTAATTAGAAAATAGCTAATTTAGCTATTAATAAACTTTCTCTAATTCTGAGATTACCAATGTTGGCGTATTATAGCCTCTATCTTAACTGAAAAATTGTTGTCCTTATTTTTGCATTTGATTAGGTGTTTATGGAATGAGGATGCACGTGTGTGGATGTGTTCTTTGATTCTAATGTGGAGGGGTCTAATTGTACTACCTATATAGAAATTAAGGCATTTGGAGCAAGTTCTTTTAGTTTATTTAGTACACATATTTTCACATATATATGTAATTTTCCCTATCACAAATTTTCACTACCAACTATCAATAGATTAGAATTAAACACAGAATACACAGTTAACTAATTACACGTTCCATATATAGCTTTTAGTTTGTTTTTTTTTTGGGGGGGGGGGTTTAGTTTATTTTATACATATTTCCACACTTATATGTATTTTTCCTATTCGCAAATTTTAAACCTACTAACTATCAACTGTTTGCATATTTTTTATTCGTTCACTTGAAATGCCAGATTTGAATTATGTAATAATCAATAATAGATATTAAGACATACAATTGATTCTCAACATTTCATGCACTCACAATATAAAGGAAAAACAATTTTTAAAAAATTGATATTAAATATATATATATAAAAAAGAGAATGAAGGAATAATTAAGAATAAGAAAAAGATAAAAATAAAAAATTAATTACGATTAATTTAACAATATTGACATACTTATTAACCCTTTACATGACATTAATTCTTTAAACCATGACATCGTTTCTTTAAACCATAATACCTCTTAGGATTACGGTCAGTCTAGAACTATTAATAAATATAAGGGAAAAATAAGAACAAATAATAAGCAAAAGAAGGAAAAAAAATAGTTAAATAAGATATATTTTGAAGCAAAACACTATGCCTTTTGTAATTTAAATATTTGATTTATAATATTTATCTATTTGAAATTTTAAAAGGAAAAATGGTTGTTTTATTGTTTTGAATTTTGAACCAATCCTAATATGTAATTTTGATATGATATTTTAATTATATATTAAATATATATTAATCTATTTAAAGTTAAAAGAAAAAGAGAAAAAAGTACTCATAAAGATATTTTCTTAAAAAAAAAAATTATTTATTTTTTTCTATCTACTAATACATAATTTAAGATAATTTTTATTTCTAATTTACTAAAATAAAAATTTTAAATTAGAAAAAAAAAAAAAGAAATAACACCAAGAAAAAAAAGAAAAAGAGGGAGAAAGAAAAAGAAAGAAAAGGGAAAGCGAAACAAAAGCTAAGTATGTAAATTTTCTATTGACGGTTTTTATTTATTTATTCATTTTTTATTTTTGAAATTTTGACATGGCTACACACTGGCAACATACTTGCAACACTTGCAACATTTGACCGGATGACAGCCGATATTAAATAATATTTATTCTACACAGACTTTTAAAAAAAAAGAGAGAGAGAAATAAGAATTACAGTTATTTGCCCATTTCATTCATAAAGGAGGAGAAGAAGAAAGAGAAAAAAAAAAAAGGAGAGGAAAGAATATAAGAAGGGAAATTGTAAACATACAAATAAAACATAAGCACATCATTTCTGAAAATAAACTCTGATGAAGCTCTTGCTTCGAAATTGATAAGACAAAAATAACATCTTTTTGTTTTTATTTTCATACGCATTGTCTGGTCTTCAAAATATTAATATATCATAATATATATATATATATACAATATGTATATGTATATATATATATTAATACACATGTGTATATATATATATATAATATATATATATATATTATATACACATACGTATATAATATATATATATATATATATATATATATATATAATATGTTGTATTTTAGGTGGTCTCTGTATGCTTCTCTGGTATATATATTTAAAAAAAATGTTTTTTTGTTTTTTTTTAAATTGGGCGTTATTATGAAGCATTAAAAATGTATAAATGAATGAACTCGATATTATAGAGTATTGGATTCACTTATTTTTAATTATTTTTTGTCATAAATTTTCAGGTTCGTTAGATACCCTTTGTCAAATGTTATTACTGTTTACCGGTTTCTTTGTCTCTGTTGTTATCGACAGTGGCAGCGTCTGTGAAATTTTGTAATAACGGAGAATTCCGATATCTGCGTTAATCCTTCACATGTGTTTGTAATTTTAGAATCCATTTAGTTTCTGATTGTTTTCTAGATTGCGTTGTTGAAAATGCGTGTTCTAATAAATAGGCTTTTGAGGTGTGTAAGGTTGTGTGATAAGGTGTTAAAATGAAATGCTATTGTACTATGCGGGGATTGAGATTTATAGTGGATTTGTGGTTATTTAGTCTTAGTCTAAAGGGTGTTGATGTTTCTCCCACATATCCATATTTTCTACATTGTGTGCATTATATATAGTATATAATGTTAGCGCTATCGCATGTTAGGTGTGGCGGATGGATTGTTATGTTTGTGTAGGGTATTTTTATTTCGGTTTCCGTATGTATGTGGCTGCAAACTTGGCATCTAGGCTTGTTGCATTCGTTATTTACCTTTCCGTACGGTGTTATGTAAATTTTTCTTGGATGCAGTGAGGATGTTACGTAGGTTGGGTGGTTGTTTTTTTTGCGTTGATGGGCAGGGTTTTGAAGATGGACTTTGTTGTGGGGTTGGTTTGTAGGGTTTTATATTGTTCAGTAGTAGCTTAGTCAGTTTGTGCATATGTCGACCGTGGTGAAATCCATAGGGATTCGGTCATTAGTTTGGTGTGGTTTGTATATTAAGAGATGATGCTTTGTCGAATGCTTTTTTTATTAATTTTATGGGGTAGTCACTATTTAGGAATTTTCTTGCTAGGTTGGCTGTGTGTTGTATATATTCTTGTTGGTCTTCACATATGCGTCTTAGTCTTATGCATGCACTATATTATCGATTTTTTTAGTTTATGGGGGTGGTTGCTGTTATAGTTTAGAAATGTGTGGTTATCAGTGGGTTTGGTGTAAAGAGTGGTGTTTATGGTATTATTTCTTAATTTTGTGGTAATGTCTAGGAAAGGGATCGAGCTGGTGGAGTATTCTATCGAGAATTTGATAGATTGGTGGTAGCTGTTAAAGTGTGTGTGGAAATCTAGGAGGCTTGTTGAGGCTATGTGTCCATATAAGAAATATATCGTCTAAATATCTATAGTAGTAGGTTGGGTTAGAGGTAGTTTTTGAGTAATTTTGTTTCTAGTGTGTGCATGAAAATATCTGCATAGCTATAATACACATATGTGTATATATATATATATATATATATATATATAATACACATATGTGCATATATATATATGTGTATATATATATTATGCTGTAGATAGAAGGAAAGTGGTCAAGAAATGATCAACTCAAAACAAGTCACAGGGTGGTACGTTTCGTCTGTATGCAGACGAAATGTACCACCTGTACTTGTTTTGAGTTGATCATTTCTTGACCACTTTCCTTCTATCTACAGCATATCGTCGGATCCTAAACCCATCCATCCCTTCCTTCATATATATATATATATTATATATTATATATAATATATATATATATAATCACATATGTGTATATATATGTATATATACTATAATATATATACATACATTGCGTATATATATGTATATATATATTATATAATATATATAATGTGTATATATATGTATATATATATATATATATATATAAATCATGTGTATATTATATATATATATTACACATATGTGATATATAATGTTATATATATATATATATATATATGTATTATATATATATATATATATATATATATATATATAATACACATTGTGTATATATATATAATATATAATTGATAATATTTGATCATATTACCACGACCAGACAACTCGGCAACACCATTTGCGACATCCGGAGCACTGGACAGCTGTTTCGACTCCTTTGGTCTCATCAGCAGTGCATACCGCAATCTCCGCCACTAGAGATTGAACTCGTGGACCACAGCGTGAAGAGCGGGGACTTAACACACTGGGCCACCAGCCGATGCCACAAACGGAGAATGCCAAATCATCTAGTCAATGGTAATATTACTTCCAAATGCGCAGTCGCCTAACCTACTGCCATGTATCCCATCGCAGGATTATAGAGGGCAAGGGCACCTCTAGGACCACGACTTCCCAGTTCGGGGCCTGAATCATATATATATATATATATATATATATATATATATATATAATACACATAAGTATATTATAATAATTATATATATATATTATATATATAAACACATAAGTATATATATATATATATATAATACACATATGTATATATATTATATATATATATATATAATATATAATACACACATGTATATATATACATATATATACACACACATATATATATATATATATATATATATATGTATATATATATATATATATAATACACATATAATAATATATATATAATACACATATGTATATATATATATAATAATATTTATTTATTTTACAATGTTTTCACAGATCAATGTTCATTATTAACAGCGACCCAGGTTTCATGCTAAATAGCAATCATCAGGTTGTCGAGCAAGATCCTATGGTGTTTGTTGGAGTTCTTTACTCAATGTCACATTTTGGATTGCAAATAACGTTGGTTAGTTCGCGGACGCTGTTATAGTCGGTTTAGCTCGGATTTACTAAAAATAAATTTTTTCAAAATTTGCATTTTTTTTGTAGTAATGCCAACGAAGTTGCCTCCCTTTATTCGTTAAAAATAGAACATTTGTTTTAACTTTGAAAAAAATGTTTTATTTTTTATTTTTAAATTAATTCCGTTTGGCAAAGGATGCATATGTCTTCAAAAAACCATTTTAATATATATGGTAGAGTCTTTTAAATTTTTTCCAACATAATATAAAGGTGGATATAATTAGTGATTTCATTGAGAGTCCACATGAGTAGCTAGTTTTTACAGTATTTCTATGAAATATTTTATTATATCTATTTTGGGGTGGGAAGTGTTTATCTATTAAGTCCAGAAATTTTTTACCGACATTTGTTTTAACTGTTTTAGAAAAAGGGGGCGTAAACCAAATTATCTTTCTTTTTCTGTTTTTTGAATTATTATGTTTGGGGATGTTATCTAATTACATCAAAATCTAAACCAAACTCAAACCCTTCATGTTCTTGTAGAATTAAAAAAGACTGTCCTCTAAATCAGAAATGTAACATTAGATCAGTAGTATATGAAGCTAAAGTAACAACTACAGTTGCGAATCACCCTATAAGCACAGACAGATATGTTGGGATGACCCAGGGTGACTTCAAGCAAAGATTCTACTCGCATATGGAATCTTTCAGAAAGAAAGATAAAAGAGAAACAACTTCCCTTGCAACAAGGATATGGGAGCTGAAAGAAAAAGATATGCCTCACAAAATAGAGTGGAAAATTTTAGATCATCCCAAATGTTACACAAATGGCTCTAGATACTGCAACTTATGTGTTACGGAAAAATTTAGGATATTAAAAAACTTGATTTCCTTTAATAATAATAATAATAATAAT
>CM042138.1:60956246-60998746 GCA_023376005.1 Doryteuthis pealeii
TCTAAAACCTGAATTAAAAATAACTTTTTTTCAACTAAGCTTGTATATTGATTAGTTCATGTACAATGAAATCCAGCTAAACAGTTATAAGGAATAGTCGAATATTAGAATTAAAATCAGTGTTCTTGAGGCATCACAATTAAATAGAATCCACTGAATATCTAAAATTTAAATTACACTTGTAGAATTTGCCTTCTAGCTAACAAACTTTTTCAGTTAATGTTTTGCAGCCAATGGAATGCACCAAGTAAGGGTGATCAAAAAGTTTTATACAGGTTACATGTGGATTACATTCCTACTTCTCCGCAGTCACTATTTCTCTCAATAGCAATGTTCCACTTTCGAATGAGAACATGTGTCCCTGCCCCGTAATATTCTGTTGACTGTTCTTTGAGCCACTTCTTCACTACAGATTCCACTTCCTCATAGTGATGAGGAAGTGAAATCTGTAGTGAAGAAGTGGCTCAAAAAACAGTCAACAGAATTTTATGGAGCAGGAATACATGCTCTCATTCCTTTAATTTCTTCACTACAGATTTCACTTCCTCATCACTATGAGGAAGTTAAATCAGAGCAGGGATACATGTTCTCATTCAAAGGTGGAACATTGCTACTTAGAGAAACGGTGACTATGTGGAGAAGTAGGGATGTGATCCACAGAGAACAAGCTTCGTTTTGATGTATGATACATGTTCCTGTATTGGTAATTATACCTGTCCTAAACAAAATGGCATTACTTTTTTTTACTCATCCTCATATGAATACCAAATGTTAATTTAGTAGAAGGGTTATCTGTCATTATCCAGGTGGAGACAATAATATCACATAACAGTATAATAAGAAATGTGTTCTATAATATATTTCATCTAAATTCATTTATTTCTATTTTGGTATATAATGAAATATAGTTTTGTCTTGTTATTAAATTTCTGAAAACAAAATTAATAGTTGATGCCAATATTAGGAAAATACAAACAATCATTAAGAATTATTTAGGCTATTATTAAAATACAAACAATTTTTAAAATTATTGGCATTTTTCAAAAAAAAAAAAAAGTTTAAAGATTCATAGTATTCTTCATTTTTTCCTTTTACAGAAGATAAAACATGAAAACATGAATAACCATTAATTGCCAACCTTGTCAGTAGCCAAGTTTTTAAAGGCAGTATATTAAAACTGATGCAAGTGTTTAATATAATGGCAAACATAATATTTTTACTAAAACTAAGCAGAAACAATCCTTATATTTATCGTTAACAGTTTTATCTACAAAAAAAGTTCTATTTACCCAGAAAAATAACACATCATAGCAATATTTTTTAAGAGCAATATATTTAAAATGTTCTAACAGAATAAAGCAATTTCCAGTCAAATGTGAAAATTAAAAATGATAATTTTGTGGAGTAAGTATTTGAGTTGGATATCATTTATTTCTAATCATGATATAATTGAGATTACTAGCAAATAGAATCAGTAACTCCTTTCTAAATAGAAACAGTGAGAACCGAATGGATTCACAAATTGTTTCGTTTAAGATATAAAACTAGAATACATGATAAAACAGACATTAGTTCTTTGGAGATTTAGAGAGTACTTAAAAATTTGGCCAATAAAAACTAGTTTTTCAAGCTGTTAAAATGTTTTCAGTAAGAAAAAACAAGTAGAAGAAAGAAAAGAAAAGAAAAAAAAAGAAAAGCTGCAGCTGCAGAATATTGGTTTTCTTAAATGGTAAACAATCTTACATCATTTTCTTAAATGGTAAACAATCTTACATCATTTTCTTAAATGGTAAACAATATCTTACATCATTTTCTTAAATGGTAAACAATCTTACATCATTTTCTTAAATGGTAAACAATCTTACATCATTTTCTTAAATGGTAAAAACAATCTTACATCATTTTCTTAAATGGTAAACAATCTTACATCATTTTCCAGTAAAACAGTTAAAAGAAAAGATTGTAGTAGACATTGATTTGAAAATTTGTGCAGTCAAATGACACAATATAAAGCGATAAACATGCTATGAAATCCTTCTAATGAATATGTTCTTTCTAGTATTATTTGGATTATTCAGACTGTTGTCCTCATCATTATTGTTATCTGTACAACATTTCGGTTGATAGCCGAAATGTTGTACAGATAACAATAAAGATGAGGATAACAGTCTGAATAATACTAATTATCAAACCTCATCTAAAAAATTCAGAGAAAAAGTTCTTTCTATATTCAATAATTTTGGGAAAATCAATGTTAATAAAAATTTGTAGAATCTAAGCATTAGTTGTAATTTTAATTAGTTTTCTAAGATTAGAAACTATGAAAATAAGCCAAAAAGGAATTAAATAACACATTGGTGTTTACATGGGTCATGTAGTCTACTATGGAGGAGAACGAGAAAGGAAAAAGAGCAAGACATTGTCTTGCCTGACAGGATCGAACTTGGGTCCTCCCACATGCAAAAATAAATGCAATTTAGGCACTGGACGGACGCGAGGTGCGACTGATGTGCCCGGATGTTTGGGTAATATGCCCATAAAATAACCAAATCGAGTGGAGCATGGTGTGACAAGCAGAGAAGCAATCGGCCTACGTGGGACGGCAGTCAGTAAAGATTATTTTGACGACGACGGATTTTTCAGCTGCTGGTCGAAGACGAAGACTGTGTTAACCAAAAA
Organism: Doryteuthis pealeii; assembly: GCA_023376005.1. NCBI lineage: Eukaryota > Metazoa > Mollusca > Cephalopoda > Myopsida > Loliginidae > Doryteuthis > Doryteuthis pealeii. The sequence goes on from CM042138.1 coordinate 60,958,926, forward strand.
GAAAGTTTGGCTTGCGAGAAGACGGCGGACTCGCTTTTTTTTGGCCCCCCTTCTATTTTTCCCCCTTCTATAATAAATAATTCTCAATATATAGAACAAAATTTTAACACATCTATATTACTTCTAATTCAATGGATTTGTGCAGTTTGAGCTGTGTTAGATTAATAGCAAAATTTTGGTTCAGAACATAATCTTAAAATGCCCTAGTAAATGCTTGAGTAATTTTTAAAGTATAAATCGATTAAAAAAAAACCCATCCAGGGGAAATAACACCAAATCTATTAAATTGTTTACAGTCATTTTGTTAGCTATAGAATGACATGCCAGTGACAATATTAATTGATATTTGCAAATAATTGTAATAGAAAATCTATGAAATAGTGACGACATTGGGTGGAGGCTGCTAAAGGCAGAATTTAAGAAAGTCACAAACAATTTTGAGAACATTGAGAAAATGATGTAAAAAATAATTCATTTTTACAGACTCCTTTAAAATAAAAGTGGAGTAATTTGGGCTGCTATTTAAAAAAAAAAAGAAGTAATTTATGCACACACACACACTTATGTGACATAACAACATTGAAGGGTGGAAGGGTAATGAAATTATTTCCTGGATATATAGGTAAGCAACTGCAGCAGCCCTCGTAGTAATGCCTTACACAATGTTAGGGTTAAGTGAACTAATCTAACAAATCATGGCTAGTGCATTTGATTCTCATTTAGTGCTTCACCCTTCTGTCAAGTTTAGTAAATGATTACTCAACAGAGAAGGAGGCGAGTTTGTTTTTAAATATAAATTTAAAAAAATTATTATTGGCATTTCAGTCTCGGAAGACTATAATATAGTTTTTGTGCCCCTGAAGTTACAGTGTCTCCTGTGACTGTAAAGTCCAATGTTAGAAAAACACTCTTGACCACCGATGTCGCATTTGAAGGCTGTCCCTGAAGATATTGATGTGCCGGTGCTTTGTTGCCGCTGCTTTCTTCTGGACCTCTTAGCTTCATGGTGTTGCGTCAGGGTGACTCCTGACATGAACAGCCTGCCGCTACCGAGGGCGGTCCTGAGCCAAATTTTCCCAGCTGGAAGGGGCAATGCTAAAGCACCTGAGATCATTCTTGCAGACATTCTTGAAACACAGCCGGGGGTGACCAATCTGTCTCTTACCAGACGAAAGCTCTGCATAGAAGATGTCTTTCAGCATTCGTCCATCATCCATCCGACGGACATGACCCAGCCATCGGAGACGACGTTGTCTCAGTAGAGCACACAAGCTGGAGAGGTGAGCTCTCTCTAGAACTGCTGTATTAGTGATCCTGTCCCTCCAGGTGATGCCCAGTATACGTCTAAGGCAGCCTGACGATTAGTATAAAGAAAACCAAGATGATGGGTCAGGGAACTGAAAATCCTCCTTCCATCACTATCAACAACTACACCCTGGAAGCCATAAACACCTTCACCTACCTTGGGTCCACCATCACCGACAACCTGTCACTTGATAAAAAAATAACATAGCTTTATCATGTATAAAGTTAATATTTATCAAACTGGATTATTCTTTTTGTTCTTAAATAATATAAATATAAAACATTCATAAAAATATAGAGGATTGAGTGTAGGGCTTGCAAGATGCTTGCAATAATTTCAATTCTTAAGTAGATTTTATAAGAGCACCAGTGGAAGAACAATAGTCATGCAAGCCATTGCTGATTCTCAATAAGTGGACTTTTACCTAAGTTGAGTTTGTTCAACAATTATAATAAATATGGACTTTAATGAATTCTTTTTATGTCATTCCTTATCACAGAAAATTTTGAATTCAAACCAGCTGTACTTTGATTAAAGGTTGATTATGCATCACATCCTGCCCATGGCACAATAAAAAGGTTTAAAAGTGCATATGCAAGACTTTTTAGTTGCCACTTTCTTTTATGAATTTAGGATTAGCCATATTTTTTGCAGTAGAAAGAAGACAAAAATGTTTAAACTTTTACAAGGTTTAAATATTGTATACTATATATTTAGATATTTAGACAAAACACAGGAAATAATATAATAATCAGCAACAACATTCATATAGAAAAAACCCAAAAACTAAGCAGACTTTTGTTGGCCCAGATGCTGAGTTAAAAGTAATGTGAAATCCTAAAGATAGAGTTGGGGATCAAATGATACCTGGAGATGGAATTCATAATGCTGATTTGAATAAATGAGCCATGAATTCTAAGTATTAGAAAGAGAGATCATAGGAATCAAAATGATACTGAAAAAAAATTGTGCTAATCAACAAATACAGTCTGGCAGGATGATCTTCTGTTTGAAACATACATTTAAAAAAAGGCAACATAGATCCTATTCAAAATTAAATTTTACTATAAAGAAAGAACATTATTGCCATTTTGTTTTGTTATCTCTTCACTGTTTCAAAATTGACCAACTGCTTGTCCTCACAAACCCTTCACACTCCTGAGGCCTTACCCTAAAGTTCTGCAGTGCTAATCTAGTCAGTACCTCTGGTATTGCTGCAATTTCATGATGTATAAATTTTTTCAGTTGTCTGCAGCCCACATTTAAGGACCACAAAAACATGGTTTTCGAACAGGAACTCTTCCATGTGAACCTACTCCAAAATACTTACAAACTAACTGCTGCATAACAATGATAGAGTTTCCATTTTTAGATAAGTTTCAATCACAAATGCATGATATTCACTATTTCATACGTTGATGGCATGGTTACTACTGCTGCTCAAAGACATGTGTGTTTGATGAAATGATTACACTGGTTTACAATGTTTTCAAGGTCAAATATATAATAGCTGATTTTAACTTTTTTTTTACACTGAATCCAAAAATCATATTCTTTTTCTAATCAGATCAAATTTTTAAGATACAAGCACCTACTTGAAATATACAGGGTGACCGTGTGCACTTTAGAATTTTTTGTTTTATAAAATGCAACTGGACTTCATGAACACCCTGTATTACAACTATTTATTTTCTTGTTGAATTAAACAATGCTAAATTTAGGGCTGATATATTCACAGAAAGTAAACTGTAAAATACACAAAAGAAGCTATTCATGGATGAATGGTCTTTTCAAAAACTTCTATCTTATTTCAAACACCAGCTATTGTCAGCAAGAAAGTTTACATCCCACTGGCCTTGGTAGCGCTGGTCCATAATGTGAATGTCTTCATAAAAGCACTCACCCTGCTTTTAACTTTGTGCCACTAGATGACTCTTCAATTTCATTCTCATATTCCACACTCCGGTGTTTTCCCAGGAAGTTTGTAATTACTGACTTCAGTGACTACCAGGTGGACAGTCCAGCTTCACTCTTCAGCAAAGATTGGGACCTTCAGGAGTTCCCTTATTTGAGGGCCGTTAAATATACCAGCCTTGAGTTTCTCCATGCTTATCTGTAGGAACCTCTGGAGGAAAGCAACTCTGCTGCCTTCCCTGTCTATTGCCTTCACAAACTTTTTCATTACTCATAACTTGATATGCAAGGGTGGAAGCAGTATTTTGTTTGGTTCAACAAAGTAATTGCAATATGCCTTCTTAACAAAGTCAATGATTTTTGCTTGATGGTTTGGAACGACCATATTACCGGCTTTTGAATAAGAGTTATTATTGTGTACAACTTGTTGCAAAGTATTCAAACCACATCTTAAAAACCAGACCTGACCAAGCACAATGAATTATATTTTTGAATTCAGCATAAAATGGCGACCATACATCACTTGATAAACCTTTGACCTTTGGAAAAAAAAAAAAATGTAATGCAGGCCAGTGTTATCAATGTAGAGAAAATGACACAGCAAATAGAGTTGAAATCCTGGACAAAACTGTTTGCATTTCAATTTGTACAAATACTCTTTGGAAAGGCATAAATTTATCTTTTCTTCTTACCTTCAAGCTATGGCTAAATAGTAGGGCAGACTGGGTCCTTTAGCCTTAGTACAACAACCAGTCTAGAAGGAAAACTGAATCCAGCTGTATTCATTTTTAAAAAATTAGCATGTGCTGCATCTTACACCCATGGCAGACAGACCTCCCCTTCCATTCACCTGCTAAAAGCACCTGTGGCAATTTTAAATTCTGTCTGACCCTGTCAAAGTTTTTTTGTTTTGACTGATAAAATCAGTTTTTCAAAAGTTTTTAATGTGAAGGAAATAAAAAAGAAGAAAAAAGGAAAGATGAAGGTAGGGTTAAAGAAATGATGATGCCTGCCTACTTACTCCTCAAAGGTTGCTCTGTAGGTGCAGGACTAGTGTCTTCTCTTTCATTGCAGTTTTGTTCATCTGACTGATCAACACAATCAGATTTGCCATTACAGACTAGCAACTTATCTGACAGACAACTGGAATCATCACAGTAGAATGTGCATGCATCTGAAATGACAAAAACACTCTAAATTAATGTAACAACCAGAAGTTGAAACACTTCAAAAAAAGTTATGGGCCATTAAATAAAAATTTAGAGAAATCTGCAGAAATGAAGGCAGGAAAAGGAAAAAGCAAATTAAGAGAAGTAAAGGGAAATTTTTGCTCATATTTTCTTTATTACAAATAATTAAAATGCATCCATGTGTGAAAGATACTAAAGATGTATACATTTTGTTTATACAAAACTTTTGATGGTTATAAACGTAACCAGAAATGGAACTGGATATCTTTCATCTGCTACCAATGCAGCAAATTTTATAGAGAAGTGTTTTTTTTCAAATACCCCTACATGTATATATGTAAAATTTAATAGGTTTCTTTATTGAATTCTTATAAAAACATAACAGAATAGAAGAGCTGAATTTTGTACAGATTGCAAAATGAAAAGCCCAATTCTCAATATTGAATTCAAACCTGTAAATATTACAACTGAAATATTAATTCAAAAATGTCTTCATAACTGAGAAAAAGAGAAAACCAAGCAGCATTTTACATTATACATAAATATTTCAGTGGTGGTGGTGTTTTTTGTTTTTTTTAATTATTCTATCCAGAAGATTACCAAAATTTATATCTAAATACAGATAAAGATAATTTTACAACTGAAATTACAAATATTAAAAGTGAGAAAAATGTTTTAGTTCCTTTGTAAATTAAATACAAAGTAAGATTTGGTTAAAACTCAAAACATTTTAAATAATATCTTTATATATCTAAACTAATCTCATGTATAAAAAATTAATGGATATGTTTGAATTTCTAGGAGAAATTCTTTTTTTATTGAAAAAAATTGAAAAAAAGTAAAATATATTTACATGTACTTAGATTACTACAGGAGTTCTTTAATCAGCACTTCATATGGTAATGGTTTCATAATATTCAATAATATTTGGTCAATTTGAGTGATGCCAAGCATACATTGAGCTATAATAATACATTTCCTTATTACTCAATTAATGCATCTCTTGGTAATGGAATATTATGTTGTAAAATAACATATTACATACAAAATGTGTATATACCATACACACATTGTGTTTTACATAGGTCGGTTGCTATCAAGAAATGAAATATACAGAACATAATTCTACTAAATAAATGACTGTTTCCCATGATAAACTAAAATTAAATTTTGCAAAACTTATTTTTAGCAATAGAAAATAATTTTTGATCATTCTTGTCAAAAATGATAATCTAGATATTATTGAAATTAGCACATTTTGACACATGGACAAAATTGCCAAATAGCCAGCAGATAAAACTCACAAGAAACACTCATTGTACTTACCAAAATTGAGCTATATATATTTTAGTGTTTTAGTCAAAGTGTATATTTTGTCAGCTATTATCAGCTTATATATATATTTAGATATTGATTTAACCAATGAAATATAATAAACACTTTAGTCTCCAAAACTTTCTAACTTAAAACACTTGAAAAAATACTAAAATATTTTTGGTAATTGAAAGTTAATAAAATGATTCAGAATCAATGAAGGTATAAAATCTAAACCATTTTTATTTTTCTGGAATGAAAATTACAAGCAAAATGTCAAATTATTAGTTACAGTTGTATGGAGCAGCCATTTTGGAGCATAAAAATAAAGCTGAAAAGAAGGTGAGTGACTGAGCATAAAAGAAACAATACAAAAAGGAAGGAAAGAAGCACAAATATTAAAATGTCTATAAATATGAAAGGATTCAATAGAAACATCAAAGACAAAATATTAAGCTATCAATATGAATTCACAGCTAAACTGTGTGTTGGTCTGAAATGTATTCTTTCAAGTTACTGTATCTGTAAAACAGGCATAGAAAAGAGTGTTTTGTTTTTCTTAACAACTCCAAATAAGGAATATTATTAATATTCCTTATTGCAGTAACAATTGCAGTAACATGAAAGTATATATTAAATAATATCCTTAATATTTACTGCTGAAATAATGAAATGGGGGGAGGGCTCTAATATGCCATCAAATGCAGCATATGAGTATAACATGATATTAGTTGTATCTGACATATTTTTGATTACTTATTGGCACTTATATTGATTATTTTGAGAAGACAATAATAAAGCTCTTGCTTATCACAATTAGAGACAAATTATCAGAAAACATCTTTTGGAAGACATTATAAGATTTAAAAATACTAACAGTGAATTTTTGTTTTTGAGAATATAAAACTTAATCCTTTACTTACTGGATGCATCACTATAACCAAATGTGGAACAGGCTGCAAAACATCCTTTGCATGCCAGAATATCAGAAACAATATTTCAAATTATGAGTAATACAATGGTAGTTTCACAGAAACTGACAGATACTGCAGACTCTTTGCTACATAGTTTTCATCACTGCATAAAAGTGATTACACTTGAGATCAGTAGGTAAGAAAAAAGAAAAAAAAACTTTCAATGACATTAGTTAGGAACCAAAAAAGAAAAACTTTCCTTATATGTCTAACTTGATGACACCATCCCATACAATATAGCATTTATAACAATCTATAAGGAAAAAAGATTTGAAAGATGAGGAAAATTTAATATGCATAATTCAAACTCAAGGCTGACTTTATTGATCTTTAAATTAGATATTTGCTTATGGTAAAAGTGCTGGTTCCTGTTAGATCACACAAGTTAAGCAATGGCAAGCCTGCTCATTACTTAGATGGGTAACTATTTAGGAAGAGCAGGTACTAGGTACCAGACTAAGTAAAGCTTTGTAAATTCTATGAAATTAGGTATTGGCTTTTGCTATTTGTAATAATTATTTTATAAATCAGATTCTTTAGTAAGATAAAAAAAAGAAAAGAAAAAATGTTTTAAGAGTAAAGGCAGAGAGAGAAAACGATTTGCAATTATCATTTAAGAAGACCAACCAACCAAACCATTAGATTTTAAGGAGGCTTCACATGTTTTCAATATGAAGCCTCTTTAAAATCTAATGGTTTGGTTGGTTGGTTGGTTAGTTTTACAGCATGTCAAATTTTGTTGGGTTATTTTTTATACACAATATGGGCAACAGCTAGATTAGTAGACCATTTGCAGTGAATTCAATTCTCACTGGGCACCTCATATTTTTGTCTATCTAAGCTAAGTTTAGAAAAGTTTTATGCTCAAGATAATTTAACAATTATGGTCTGTACACAAATTTGTTTTCACAGTCATTTTAAACAGGTAAATACTTCATACATAGTTGCAATATCAAAGTTTTAAGAGCCAATATACTAATGTATTTAAAATCATTTTAAACAATATCTCAAATATATTAGATGGGACCCTAACAGGTACAAAAGCAGGCCCGAGAGTAATGGCAATGAAGGAGTAACCATATTCCCAAGAACTCCAGAATGAGAGCCTTGCCACTTGATGCAGTTTAGTGTTGTACTCAGGAGACTCTCCCCCAATCAATAAAATAACTGCAGCGAATTCAGTTGGCGTTAAAATCTTACTGTTTAGTGATTTATACAATTGGTCAATGAACATGAGTGCATAGTTTGATTTCTTCTTGCACATAGATTATTTTATTCTCAAAGATTATAACATACATTGTTGGCACTTTTCCATCTGCTAAGGATGATGTGTAGTGTCAAAAAAAAAAAAAAAAAAAAAAAAAAAAAATAAATATTATCTGCGCAAGTGACTGTGCAGGCCTATTCCTGAGTGACAGTCTTTGGTGTACTGACTGTACACAAACTGTGAATGCTTTCTGGGGCTGCTGTCTTTTCTCCCTCTTTCTGGCTCTCTTTGCTGTCAAGGCTACTCTCCTCTCTGCCTCACCCCTCTCTGTGCCTTGCTTAACGTTAAGGTGCCAGGCCACTCGATTTTTGCATCCCACGTGTTTGTGTCAATGTGGCATAACATACATAATTACACAGAAAATGTGTGAAAATACAGATGTCATAAGTTCCTATATTATACATGGATTTATTCAAACTGGAGTCATTTTAGTATTATGTCCTTTGACAGTTGCTGTAACCTCCATAGCTGAAGGCTGGAAAAAAAAGGTACAATGGCCAGAACATGACAATCAAGATAAGGACACAAGCTTGAATAAATCAGTGTATAATAATGATATTCCTCATGTTTGAAATTCAATCATAAATTACAAATTCCAATTTTAAGAAATGAACAATGCAAAAATATCAAATACAACTTGACAGAAATCCTTTGAGAAATCTGAGACTTATTCTTATGAAGATGGTATCATATTACAAGCTGTTATATCAACAAGTGTGATATGTATTCTCCAAATATTATCTTTACATTTCTTTATAAACCCAAAAAGTCATATGGAAGACATTTTTGTAAAATTCAAAACCACCTGTCTATAATGTTAATAGAAAATGCTGTAGGACTTAAATTTCTGCTAGGAAAAACAAAATGGAAAAGCAGATGAAATCAAGTAAACCAAAAGTAATAATCTCATCAGCCCTTTTCTAAGACTACTACAGGATTCAGGTCTTCCTTAATGCCTACAATACATATGAGAGTAATGGCCTTACCCTGCCTAGACATGTAAGTAAGGAGTTTAAATTTAGATTTTTCCATCTACACCAATTGACCTATCAAGGCTAAGAGCTAATCTATCTTATCTGCAATGGGGAGGGAGAAGATAAAGATTCATCATACCTTTCCCAAGGGCATTAGCCCAAAGCAAGATGCAAACAGCATTTTCTGGAATTTGAACTCTGCTCACTAATTCCATTTTCTTTTATGATAAACATTATGCCATCAGCATTTCTGAATATGTTAGTTATTTACTAAACTCTGCAAAATTGTAGGACAAAATGATATGTATAGAGCACCCAGTAAAACTCAAATTCACTAATTATGGTTTACTATGTGTGTGTATATATATCACACTCACAGACAGTGAACGTAGAAATAAAAATAGAAAAAGGAGAAATAATGTATTTGAAACATTTTATTCATTTTAAAACCAAAATTAATTTCCAGTGGAACTTTTTTTTTTTTTTTTTTTTTTTTTAAATTCAGTCTCAACATCACATTTGTTACCATAAAAATAAAAAAAGCTATAAAAAACTGAAGTTTAAATTTTTATATTTTACCTACAAATGAAAATTATCCTTAACAAAATTTAAACTTTTTGAATAATCAAAGAAATAAGATTAATGTCTATTAGAAAATAGAGTTTAAAAAGGCTCAATTAACACAAGATTTAGTTTTGTAAACCTTTCATTTTTATTTTGTGAAGACAAATTTTCTTTACATTTTTATCCAAATTTTTCCAAACCCAGTAAAATCCTATGGAGAACCACAAATTATCTTTAAGCTGAAATTCTTAGATGATGAGGATGGCCATTTTTCAGTTTCTTTGAAGTCAATATGCAAATGTGATAATGATTACGGCTCAGAATTCTTTTTGTTTTTAAACTTGAGACATATACTATAATGTAAATCATGAAGTGCTACACAATTTTGATGCCGAAACCTGGAATTGAACCAGGGACCTTTAGATCTGCAGTCTAACGCTCTCCCAACTGAGCTATTTCGGCTGATAAGTGTGCCAATTACCTAGCATGACAGGCCCAATTTTCTGAGGCAAAATCAGCAAACTCAGTCTCAGCTTTAAGATAACAGTTACCATCATCCCCTAAAAAAAAGAAGAAAGTTTTCAAAATACCATCTTTGATAGGTTTTGTTAGATACAATTATTAACAATTAAATAGTAATATTTCCTTTTACTGTATATACTTTTTTTCAGAAGAAATTAAAACCATCATATTTTGGAATATTTCCAGAGTTTAAAATATCTAACCTAATAAATGTAAATAGAAATTTAGAAAATAAAGTCAAATTAATCATGAAGCTGCTATCAATTAGATAATTGGAAGTTGACTGGACAATGTCACCATATATTTTCTGGAAGGTTCTAAAGGAACTTACCCACCTTAGATTATAGTTTTTATTTAAGTATATAATTGAATGGAATGAGTGACTGCAGGAACAAGTGGAAATTGGTAAATTAAACATATAATTCTGTATGACTAAGAAATACAAAGTATGATTATTGAGGCTCTTTAATATGGAATTCATAGAAACTTTGGTTTAGATTTAAATCAGTCACACTTCATTTTAAAATATTAAAGACAAAGATATCTTATCTCTCCTGATTTTTAACAATTTCTAACTTAAATGTATCATTTGTCAAGTGGTTCCTTTGAGTATTGTAAAAAAAAATACTATTTTGAAATACTTGTATATATTTTCTAAAGATAAAAAAAAGAAAAAAAAAAGGATTAATCAAGTTGGATGCTGAGTTTTAGACAATATGATTAAGTGTTCATTTGTATCAAGTAATGTCATTGTGTGAAACAATGATAGCAACTGAAAAGACCAATGAGAAAGCAGAGTTGTTTGGTTTAACTGATGATTAGTTATAGTCAAGCTAGGATTTAACTATTTGATGACTGATCATATTTATTAGTGAGTGCTAGTTTAATTTTTTGAAACTATAAACCAGATATTTTGGACTCAGGAGATCAAGTTTGATATATTAATAAAAAATTTAATATAACAACCATCCATAGAATAGCTTAAAATAAAGATGGCAGCATCTTAATGTTAAGTTTAAATGTTCTTTTTGTTTGGGGGAGGGGCAATTTTGTGCACTCAGGTAGAGGATATCTCTAGACTAAAAAGTTAAACATTAGTTGGTTGGTTCGATTTTAAGGCAAGTCAACCCTTGGGTTATTTTATGCAAATGACGTTTTTATCTTATTCATCCTTGTTGGGTATTCAAAATTTTTTTTATCCCTACCCCAACTCCATTTCTTTTTTTAAATCAAATTCTTTCCAATCAAAAAATTTCTTACCCATTTTCTTTTTTTAAAGATTCTTTTTATCAACATTATATATATATATATATATATATATATATATATATATTATGGACTATCTCGTCGATTTTCGACGCATGAGGGTTCACACACACAATGAACACCCACACAGTGATTTGTTTATAGTGGTGAAGGATTATGTTGAACCATCCACACTTTTTGGCACAGTCGATAGGAAAGAATTGGTGCATCAAGGGTTGCCACAAACCCAATCAACGACCGACCTCAGGAATTTTGAATTCAGAGTTATCCCTCTCCTAGACTGGTTACCTACCCAAGGCTGAAGGGCCCAGTCTGCCCTACTATTTAACCCATAGCTGGAGGGAGAATATATGGATTCATAGCTTTCCCAAGGGTATTAGCGCTATGTGAAATGCCAACAGCTTCGTCTAGGAATTGAACTCGAATCGACGAGTCCATTTTCCATGACTCTTAACCACTAGCCCACGCACCTCCATAATTTTGAAGAAATTGATTCAAAAAGAATTTGACCAAAGATTTGGTTAAAGAAGGAACTTACTAAAAATTTCAACTGGTTTATACACTAAAAATAATTTAATTAATAATTTTTTTTATTAGAAAAACCCAAAAAACTTTCAGTTAAAAATAATTTAATTAATAATTTTTTTTATTAGAAAAACCCAAAAAACTTTCAGTTAAAAAAAACAAAAACTTTCAGTTAAATATATTATATATATATATATATATATATATATATATATACACATGTAGAATTAAACAAAAGGCACATCTCCTGTTTAACAATTTTATTTTTGATCTTTTCTAATTTTCTGGCCAACTTTTTAATATTTGGGTGGAATTGGTGGATAAGTCCACCAAAGTTCAGTTCCCGAGTACTTTCGGCACTTCGAAGTGCCATCATCAGGGGTGATGTATTTCAACTTAATATATCGCGCAAAACTCATTTCTTCCTCAAAGCCGATATTCTATGCCGAACTCAAAAACATCAAACAGGCGCTAGTTAATAACGGATTTCCTAATCACGTCATTGACGAACAAATCAAACAGATCATCCAAAAAATAGACGCTAGCCACAAAGAAAAACATACTCCAGCAAATACTTCTTCAAATATCGCAACCAGATGCACAGGAATTACAAACTCGATGAAATAGCACTAAAACAAATAATTCGGAATAACGTTACGGCAACCACGCCTGATAATAAGGTAAAATTTATTATTTATTATACAAAATACAAAACTACCAATCTCGTCATTCGTAACAATTTTTCTCCCCAGACAAGTCGGCTTAATGAAACCAATGTAGTATATAGATTTAAATGTCCCCTAGGAGATTGCAGTCTCCCAGAAAATGATAATACATACATTGGATTCACCTCAACCACATTATCAAGGCATCTAACCCTCCATTTAACAGACAATAGCTCTATTTCACAACACCTAAAATTACATTCATGCCCCCACTCTAATCACCGAAATATTCTAACAGAAAATACACACATTCTGCACAAAGAAAAAAATAAACAAAAACTCCAAATACTAGAAGCTCTATACATAAAACAATGTAAACCATTCTTAAACAAAATTAATTTCTAATGCAGTACACACATTCTAAAATGCCTATAACACCTTTCTCACCAATTCTTCTCCTTCCAGCCTCCACATTAATATAATAAAAAAATAAAAAAAATGGAATACATCACCCCTGATGATGGCACTTCGAAGTGCCGAAAGTACTCGGGAACTGAACTTTGGTGGACTTATCCACCAATTCCACCCAAACATTAAAAAGTTGGCCAGAAAATTAGAAAAAATCAAAAATCAAATTGTTAAACAGGAGATGTGCCTTTTGTTTAATTCTACATGTATAAATGAAAAAATGCTGCCCAAATACACACACACACATATATATATATATATATATATATATATATATATATATATTATATATATATATATATATATATAACTGAAAGTTTTTAGTAAGTTCCTTCTTTAACCAAATCTTTGGTCAAATTCTTTTTGAATTAATTTCTTTAAAATTATTTAATCTAATTTTTTCTAAACCCCCCACCCCCCCTCGAAAATGCTTTTCCAACAATATCTTGCTTTTCCGCAAACCAAACTCTTTTAAATAAAGTTGTTTTTTTTTTTAAATAATTTTCGTTTTATTCTTTCTATTATTTTTTATTGGTACAAATAATTTTTATCAGGGTTCCCACACATTTTAGGAAATCATTTCCCAGAACGTTTCCAGGACATTTTACAAATTTTCCAGGACAGCACTTGTTAACAGAAATGTCATAATTTAATTGATATTAATCTAATATTAACACATTTAGACAGTTTTATTGTTACTTTTTTATGATGCAGGGTTATGAAGTATCTTGGGTTTGTTATAGATGATGCCTATATCAATTAACTACACAGGTTGTCCACAAAGTCCATATGTGCTTCAAAGTTATAAATTATTTTAAGCGCACTCTTACTTTATGGAATCCTGTACAATAAAATTATCTGGTCTCCTGTTTTTGTTTAGCCATGATCAACATTACTGCGTTATTTTTTCATTAGCAAATCAATTTTACACCCTCACCCAATATTTAAAACTTTTTTTATTATTTTTATTGAATTAGTACAAATTTCAATAAATTCAAATTTCAGATATTTACCGTGCTGTGTTTCTCGCTTTTTATCGGCAAATATATGTAGATATTTTACAATGACCTCCCCCCTACTCACTTTATATCTGTATTATATTTTATATACTATTGTATATAAAAGTTATATTTTCAAGTTGAAATAATAGACAGGGAAGGACATGGAAAACAAGACATCTTAAAGAAGCAACTCTTATGTTGGGCTGTAGTGACCTATTGAGTAGACCAAATATAAAGATGAATACAATATGGGAACCAATTATTAAAAAGGCTAAATCAAATTGTTTTTTTTTTAATAGATAATTTTAAAAATGAAAATATTGAAAAAGACTGAAGGATTTTACGCATTGAAGGTAGGGGTGGGTGGTTTTGCAAAAATTCAATTGAAATTTCTAAAAATTCCTCAAAAAAAAAAAAAAAATTTAAACAGGGTGGGTTGTAAAATATCTAAATTGATGTACCGCTAAAAAATGGGGGGAAGGGGGGGGTTATATTTCTTGATAAAAAGCGAGAAACACATCAAGGTACATATTTGATAGGTACCACAAATTTGTGTGCTCATTTTCATTTAAAAACAAATTAAAATTAATTAAATTGATTATTTAAGGTCAAATTTTTGTTTAATTCGAAAAGTATGATGAGCATCAGAAAAAACAAAGTATAATGAGTAAAAAGAAGCAAAATAATATTACATATGTAATTTATTTTTAATACATTTTAAACAATTAAATTCAGCTAAAATTTTTATCAAAATGGACCCTTTGTGCGAAATAGTCACGGACTAAAACACCCAAATTATTTAAAATTTTAAGACTTATAATAGCTTCTTCTTAGAAATCAATAAAAAAAAACATCAAATGTGTATTTGATGTTTTTTTATATGTACAAAAAAATGATTAACTTTTTGATATCGATTTAAATGAAATATCTTTTTGTTCAAAACATGCAGAAAAACTAAAGAGTTAAAAAAAAATCTGGTGTTTTTGTTTACAAAAAGGCAGCAAGAAATATCTTTAAAAATGTGGAGGCCAGATTGCAGGAAAAAAAAAAAAAAAAAAAAATTGCCAAAAATCAGGGAGCTATCTGATTTTAATAAAATTTTCAGTGTTGACTTATTAATCAATGAATTCTTTTAAATTACTGAATCATTTCAATCCAACTGATTCAATGGAAATAAATCAAAATTCTTTAAAACAAATGCCACCTATATGTGAATTGTTATCTAATAGCATTACAAGCAGTTAGCTGATATGGGCGGACATTTTCAAATTTGTGACCTTAATCAGTTAAATTTGCAATTTCTCGAGTATTCAATCTTAAAAATATTTATATGGTTGGAAAGAAAATAAAATAATCTTTCTAAATATGTAATTTCCATGGGTTTTTATCTATTGAATCATTTTTTACAGCAATGTAAACCCGTATTTTGCTTTGAAAAGTCAAAAACAAAAAATATGAATTTTTTTTCGGGCCTAAATTTTAGTCATTAGTTCGAATTGCAAAATCAAAGAGGATAATCTTTATCAATATTCTTGAAATTGAACACTTAATTAGTAGACACTTTATACTATATTGTGTATGTTGTTTTTTTCTTCTTCGACCTTCGGAAGTGAAACCACTACCACCAAAAGTTGACGCAAGTTCTTTCAAAAAGTATAAGCTAAGCTAAGAAAAAAAAAAAAAAAAAAAAAAAAGAAAGAAAAAAAGAACCATATTCTTGATACTAGACACTCTCAGGATTATTTTAATATATAAATTGTGATATTTACATGATGGTTAACCATCAGGCTTTTGTGTCAAAGGTTGAATTTTATGAAAAAAAAAAAACCCCAAAAAAACCCCAGAAAATGTAGTCGTTTTTGATATGTAAACAAATGCCTAGCACGTGTTAAAATTTCAACTAGCTTTAATTTGCAATTTCTCAATTATTCCTGATCTAATCTTTAAAATAATCATATGGTTGGAAAGAAAAGAAAATGATCTTTCTAAATATGTAACTTTTATGTGTTTTTATCCATTGAATTATTTTTTATGGCTAGTTAAAATGGTATTATTTTTAAACAAAGTTGTACATGCTACATGCAGACTTTGTTAAATAAAACTATATAGAGTTATTCTATTTCTTGTATGTAATACAACATAGCAGGTATTTAAAAAGTTATTTTTAAATCCAAAGTGATGTTATTTATATAAATTAATACTATATATGTGTATATATGCCGTATTAAAATGAAAATGTTGAATAAGCTTGTGGTAAACTTTTAAAAAATAATCTTGATATCCCTACTTTTTATTCCCGAAATAATGGATTCTAGCATGGACATACATAAAATTTAAGTTCAGAATCAGAAAGAACATACAATTTTACATAAGAATGCAAAGTTTTATCAAAATTGTTCCAAAAATAAAGAAATGGTGAAGAAATTATTAAATTTCTTGTCCGTGATTTGACATGTTTTTTTAACAAAATCATGTCCACTTTTGTACCCCCAATTTCGGGGCTTTAAATGCTCATAACTTTTGGACCACTGGGGATATTTGCATAATTCAAACAGTTTTGAACTCCATTTACAAAGCTCTATATAACTAATGTGATTAAATAACAATAAACTCAAATAAAAAAAATCAACTGGGAATGCTATATCTAATAATTTTTGGAGAAAACTCAATTGAAAAGTTAGGTCCCCACCCTTTTTAACAAAACTAATATCAATGTATAATTTTTTCATTGATAATCTAAAAGACAATTTATATATATAAACAAAAGAGTAAAAAAAAATTTTTTAAATCCCAAATTTTTCTTTTTTTTTTAAACATTTAATTTTCAGATTTTCAGTACTTATTTTTACAAGAGGTGCTCCTTTAAAATATTTTTTGTTTCTCTTTACACCTTCAGTCTTTTGTCTTTATTCATACTGTAATTAGTTTCAAAAGTATACAACCCCACCAATAAGTGGGGGTCAAAATTAAGTGACCTGAAAAAAATCAAGTTTTTAAATAATTCGTTCATTGATAAATCAACATTGAAATTTTTGTTAAAATCTGATAATTTCTTGATTTTTGGCATTTTTTTTTTTCAATTGAACAGATTAAATTTATTTTGTAAAATACGTCTGTGAGGCCAAAATTGGCAGTACCTAGTATTTGAAATTTGAAATTTGTGTTTTGTAAAAATTCATGGAAAAATATTTTAAAATATCTAAATTGATTTGCTGATAAAAAGCTGGGGTGGGGGGGAGATATTGTAAAATATCTACATTAATTTGCCGATAAAATACATGACTCAGAAAATATCTATGTTTGGCTAGAATTATGCCTGACAATGGCAAGTAAAAACAGAGTAAATTAGGTCAGGAGTCTGGGCTGGCAAAACGTTAAAATTACCAATATTTTCCAGGAAAGTGTGGGGTGTTCGCTATTTACATCTTATTATAATGGAGATTGTGTGTTTTTCTGTCTGTAACCGAAACTATATTCCTACTCAAGTCACAATTCTCTTAGTTATTGACATCACATTCTCCATGATTTTATTTTTATCTAAACCTCAATTATTAATAAAATTGTCTTACATGATTAATACTGTTAACTATGTCTACATACTGACAACATGCAATTGTATTTATATATACAACAAAATAGCGGTTTACAGTGTGAACGGGAAGGCTAATTTGCATATTAATATTAAAAAATCGAATTTAATAAATATGTGCTTAGTATTATTGATTTCTAACTGTTTGGTTTTATCTTAATGAATATAAGCAAAAATCTCTTCAATGAATCTTAAATGAAATCGATTAACAAGAAAAAATAACTGTCATTTTATTCTTTACTTCCTCTTTTAACTAAATACTTAAATTAGAAAAAATAATGAAAGACGAGAGTGATGGAAGAGTAAGTTTCATTTCTATTTTTCTATTATACCCCCACTCTGTTACATATCTTTTTGTCTGCCTCTAATTTAATACGATATTTCATTACATTAAAACTTAAATACTTGCACCCGGAGGGTGCATATATTTGCTAGTCATAAAAAGGACAGTTAATTTTTAACTGGAATAAAATTGACATTTGATGAAAAAACCTGAAAATTTTGTTCAAGCCCATATGCTTGAAACCTTACTTAGAGGTCCGGGTGGGGTGGGGGGTTGTTTGAGGAAAATGTTAACTTTTCAGTGCTCCCAAAAATGTTTAATAAAAACTTTTTTTGAATGAACATTAATTTTATGTAATTCTTAATTATGTTCCTGTGTATTGTTTTTTTTTTTTAATTGATCATTTTCAGTCAAAATTTTGCGTGCGCGCTATTCTATACACTACAGGTACCACCAATTTTCCATGAAATTTACCCTCCCCTATATTTAATACAATGAAACTTGAATAATGGTTAATATAATCTTGAAAATTTTTTGTCCATTCGAAAAAAGAACCATTAAAAAACTCCTGATGATTTAAAAAAAATTTATTCAGCTTACGGAAATGATGAAAATTATAAATGAAAAACAATGTTGACATTTTTGCACTGTTAAATCAATTGAAATTTAAGCCAAAAACAAGTTATGACTACCATCAATTAAAAAATTCTATGAAAAATCAATTAATGGTCCGATTTTCATGAAAATTTCCATAATTACTCACCTTTTGATGAAAATATGTCTGAAATAGTTTTTTCCTAAAATATATTAGCAGAAATATATTTTTTATGAGGTCTACTTCATTTTATTTTATGAAATATGAAAAAATGAACTGACAAAAACGATTTTTACTTTTTTTCTATAAAGATAAGTGTCTGAATAATTATATTAGAAGATTTTTATAAGTTTTAATGCGAGAGATTTTTAATAAAAGAACCATGAATACAGAATTCTGCCAAAAAAATCAATAAAGAAATTGACCCTGTTGTAAAAAAATGGACTGTTTTACTTATTTTTCAAGACAACGGTGAGTAATTTTTCCCCAATGGGATAATTTGATCTTTGAATTAACTGTTTTTCTTTGTAACAACTCTTTATGTTTGTTATTTCTTTTTTTGCAAGATTTTTAAAAAAAAGTTCAAAAATATTTATGTTTCTTCCTTCAATATGGCCTAAACTGATCACATGACCTATTTTGGTGGTACCTACATACAAGTACAAAACATGCTTTGATTTTCAGTCACTATTTTACACGAATGCTATTTTCAAAAAAAAAAAAAAAAAAATTGATTTTAGCTCACTCTTCAAATAAACTTTATTTTACTCAAAATTTCTTCTAAATAATGGTATTTGTAATGATAAAATTAAAATTATGTCAATTCAATTATGGATATGTTTTTTTATATCGAATTTCTGTGAAAATTATTCGACTAACATACAGACAAAATATTCCTTTAAAACAAATTCTAAGCCTAAGTACTTACTTTTTTCTAAAAATTAAATTATTTTAATCGATTAAACACTGCTGAACATGATTATAAAGAAAATGTTAAAAGTCAAATGTTCTGAATATTATGAAATTTTACATCTTGTAAAACGGAATTTAATTTTTAAACCTTTAACAAATATCTCATCTTTAAAGTAGTCTGACTAATTCTTGTCTTGTTCAGTGTCATGTAGAAATAAATCAAAATATCGCTACATGATGAAAGCAAAACTTCATCAGATGAAATCAACAAGTACCCACCCAGTCAGAAGCATTTTTACTGTTTAATGAATATTCATGAATAATTTGGGAAATCTTGGGTAGATTCGGTGAGTGTTAAAAATAAAAACAAAAAAAACACTGTCCTTGTTATTTTACTAGTTATATTTGTTTACTGTAACAGTAACATTCATTTTATCTTTAATTTTCCAGTACAACATACAAAATTTTTCCAGGATTTTTGACAAAAAAACATCCCTTTTTCCAGGATTTATGGGAACCCTGCTTCATGTATATTAATAAGTTATTAGAAATAATTTACATGTTAGAATAGTTCTATTTAACCCATAAATGGAACCCTTTGATCTGGAGTGGTAGTACCTGTAAGTAACAGGTACTCCAGATCAGAGTGGACCTGGGAATAATGCTGAAGGGGTACTCTACACTTTCCAAAGCTCCAGAATTGGAACCTCACCCCTAGATGCAGTTTAACATCATACACAGGACCAGATTTGGGTGGTTTAGCAATTTTGGTTTTGGTATCAATTTCAGTTTTTGTTTTCTTTTTTGCAGTTTCACAGTTTGGTTTTCAGTTTTTCAATTTAGTATTTTTTTTCCTTTCTAAGGAAGCCATTCATTTTCTTGTATAATGTCATTATACAAGTGAATTTTTAAATAAATATGTCTCAATGAAAGTTTTTAAATTTTCTTACTGGCAAAAAAAAAAAAAAAAAAAAATCCATTGTTAAAAGATATTTGAGACATTTATTGAAAAATGTCCCAAATAATTCATTGTAAAGGAAAATTATTTAAGAACTCAGATGAAAAGTAGTTTATTTTAAAAAAAGAAAAGAAAAAAAGATCAAAAGAGCGTATGAGGCTGGCTCCTGCTGCTAATTTGAATTTCTATAAAAAAATTAATAATCCTGAAAAAGATTGGGTGTTGCTATCTTAAAGATTACCATAATGTCATTTAACTATCTAAGATTCTCAAAACAAACTTTTTCAGTAAAACCCTTCACACACACACACTTTTGCTGTGAGGCCAGTGACAGCATAAATACTTTTAGCCAAGGAACGGTTCCATAATTTATGGACTTGTTTTTATTTGGCTGTTTAAGTGTAAGTAAATTTGTAGATACTAAATCTGATTTTACTTTCACATTTCTGAAAAAAGTCACTCCGTTCAAAAATAAAGCTGAATTGAATCTTTTTTATCATTAAATTATTGCTTCCAAAATATATTTATATCTGAAGTGTCATATCTGTTGTATTTCCTTTTTTTTTCCTTCTTTGAAAATAAACTTGTTTTACATCTGAATTTTTAAATTTTCTTTTACGATAAATTATTCTGGGCATTTTTCAATAATCATGTCTCAATGAGATTAAAAATTTTAGTATCGAAGAAAAAAAGAAAAAAAAAGTTTATTGAAACATATTTATTGAAAACTGACTAAATTACTTTATTGTAAAAGAAATTTTTTAAAGAATTTAAAAAAAAAAAAGATCAAAAGAGCCTACAAGGCTACAAGGGAGCATTCCTTAAAAAATAAAATTTAAAAAAAAAATTGTTCTTAAAATCGCAAGTGCGTATCTTGAAGATAACCAAAATAATTAGTTTAGAACTATTGCCACACTTTGGTTATATTTGGTTTGGTTTGTTTTACGGCATATCCATCTCGGTGGGTCATTTAATGCCGACAAAGTCGTGAAATAAATTCATTCTTAATGCATAATACAATTTTGTTTATAAACTCATGTTTTTCTATTTAACCCATAGATGGGACCCTAACAGGTACTACCACTCCGGGTCAGAGTGGACCAGGGAGCAATGGTGATGAAAGAGTGCTCCACATTCCCCAAACCTGGAACCTCACCATCAGATAGAGTTTAATGTCATTCCCAGGACATGTAGACTCTCAGTCACCACCTTCTAGCACCCATATGATAAAAAGGGGTTGGGGATTGCCATAATGGCAATAGGGTTGGGAAAATCATATAGGTACTAGGGCTTGACGCGACCAGCTGATTGATCGGAAGGGAGCCTCTCCGACCGCCCGTCTAGTCCAAGATAGGGCCAAAGTGGAGTATTGCAGGTCATGAACTGCTCATCCACCTGGGTTCTATCCTTAAGCATCATGGGTCGCCACCCACGGCCAATAGGTGGCCCCATTGGGGGTGTCTTACCCCTCTGCAGAGGTGCAGTTGGTGCATTCTAATGACCCAGCTGACAGGGCGGTCATAGATGGGACCCTAAGGTTATATTTGTTTTTCTTTTTATGACACTAAATATTGGATATTACCCCTTCAGCTAACTGACAAGGGTCCTGTTTTGTATTTGTACCAATTTCTTATTTTCTAACTAATTATTAATTTAGAATAGTGTCATCATTGGTGATAAAAAATACTTACTTGTAATGATGCACATGTAAATGTACTTGTATTAAGTTGAACATTAGTACCAGTATTGTCTTTTAAAAAAAAAATCCTCATATTCTTTCCTGTGGTATCTTTTCAAATGACTTTGCAAATTATTTGTTTCCTACTACTTGCAAGAAGTTTTGTCCTGTTGCGTAAAATAAATGCCCCATATGCTTTTCGACTTTCGAGTGTTGATTTTTTTAAATGTCTGTCATTTTGGATGAAGTTCTGACAATATGTGCGTAGGAGTCAACATTTTGATTTAAAATTATTAAGTTTAACATAAGGGTAATAAAAATTCATAGACATGTAAAGATCAGTGCACGCAAAAACCCGAAAACCATGAATCAAGATTAAACAAAGTGTGGAAAAAAAAAAAAAAAAAAAAATGGGATTATTCACCTAATGTCAGTTTTTAGCCTTTGAAGGTAACTTAGTCACAGAATTCATGACTTAGATTAAAGTTTAATCATTAAATTTTTGAATAAATTGTCAACAAATACCATATTTATTAACAAATTGGTAAAATACAAAAGAAATTATTGCATAAACTAGGTATACACAATTTGTCAAAAAATCCGTGTTTTTACAAAACAAATCCCCCCCCCCCGTTTGAATAAAATTACCAAAAATCAGGGAATTATCTGATTTTAATGAAATTTACAGTGTTGATTTAGCAATGAATGAATTTTATAATGCACAAGTTATTTTATTTCAAAAGTTTCTGATTTTTTCAGGTCACTTAATTCATATCAGAGATGGCCATGGCGATTTTAGATCAACATGCCATGGACATTTGCAAAGGACACCGGAGGGCATTTGTGAAGAACTGAAGACCAGAGGGCATTTAGACAGACGTAATGACCAAATCCCGAACAGATGTCAGTGAAACTGCGGGAAGGGTCTGTGTGACAAACATATCCCAGACAGATGTTGCTGAAAATTCAAATGAATCCTAAGCAGAAATTGTTTTCAACTTAACTGTTAATCAACATTATTGGCTTGTATCTATTATGTTGTGAGAACAGCAGACTAAAGAAACCTGTTCCGCACTGCCATTTGTGTGATAAATGAGATCGGGGGGGGGTTAGTGGAGATTGAACTCGAAAACTCCTGATCGTGAGTGGTGTGATTGCTGTCACCCCAGTTGGTTGAAGTGGTTTGGTCACTGATAGGAATAAATGCTGAGGCAAATTCTTTCAGGGCAGAATGTCTTTTTCAGTAGCTGTCAAATTTCTTTTCTTGTTATAAAATTTAACATTAACTGGCAATTATTCTTTATTTTTACTCACTATTTTCTTCATTTACTTACCTTTACTACAATTTGTTTTAAACTGAAACAAATGGATTCTGGACATCATGAAATTGATTTCCGAAGTGTCATATCTTTTGTATTTCCTTTTTTTACCCCCTCTTCTGCATTTCCTTAGTAAAAAAAATAGATAGTCAAATGTTTTTATATTTTTGTACAATCTTTTTCTCTAAACAATAGTATAAATGTTGATAAAATTTAATTTTATTAAAATTTATTCGTCATTTGCAGACACATATTTGAAAATGTTCTCAAAGAATATATGCAAGAAAACTTGAATTGGTGTAATAATCAAGCTCATGTCTAATAAAACTGGACAACAGATTTTTTGAAAGTCTCAGTTGCATGAGATTTTTTTTACTGTTTTTACTATTTTTGATTTGCTGATTTCAAATATGAAAACAATTTTGTTCTGTATGGTCTAGTTTTCATGCAATTTGAGGTATTACATTTTATCCTTTTGCGGCTAAATAAATTATGTACGCCTTTATGGTATCAATAGGGATATCTAATTTTGTTTGTTTTTTCTGTTAAATTTGATCATGGCTACAAGGAGGCATCAATGTGTGAACAACCCAAGTGTTTTCTGCTATATTTGTGGATACTTACCACTTATTCATCAGAGGCGCAATATAACATTGCTTGTGAAGCGAGCCTATAAAGTGTACTTTGGATTTACTCTTGGTGACCAAGACAAGGCTTGACGAAAGGGAAACATAAGGCTTACCTTTCGGAATTCCCATGACCTGGAGGGAACCAAAGGACCACACAACTGACTTCTAGAGCATTCCGTGGAAAGATCAACTTCAGTGTGAAATTAAAAATCTTATAGTTTCTTCCTGAAACCCATTTTAGGACAATCACCAACCCTTGAAATGTCTCAAAAAGGGTTTTAACACATTCTTTTACACATTATGAATCCATAATGACAGAATTAGCTGTGTGTACCATAAAACAATCAGCTAAGAGAATTTTTGGCTTAATTTTGAATTCCTACAATGTTATGTGTAATCATACATCAAGTCATGTTTTTCTTTCTCAAAATACTTACATACTATCAAAATTCATCCTTAAAAGGTTTTTGCAACATTTTGAGTCATATTCAGCATGATAGACGACCAGAAACCCAGCTAATTCATATCACATACGTAACCAAATTTCTTTCAAATATAGCTCCTTCCCAGGCCCCTTCTTTAAATTACTTGAAAACCTGTTTCCTCTTTCAGAACAACCAATACTATGATAGGGTCAAACTATTGTTTCCTGGTTCTATCACTAATACAAAAAGATTTTCTATTAAAACCATGTCAAAAACGTAACCACAATAAGGTTATGTGACATTTTCAAGGGGAAGTGTTATATCCACTTCTTGTTTCTCCTGGTGAATTATTTTTACTCTGACGTAGCTCTAGTACTAGCTTTGGTGATTTTAGTTTGGAATTAAACCTGGTTTATACCTAATGACAGCCTTTTCCATATGCTCTTCCTAAGAAGAAGACAGTGAACTAAGTTCTTAGTTACCTAAGTGATCTCTCTCGTGTTATAACACAGTAAGTAGTTATTTAGTGTCTTATTTTATTATTTTGTGCAACTTTGAAGGTTTTAGTTTGGAATGACTGAACTTAAATAGTTAATTGAACTCCAGTGTTTATGTGAGTATTCTTTTGAAATCTAAAACATAATCATGTCAAGTCATATATGAAAGTTGAAGTACATTACATCTGTTTTGATTTTATCATCACAGTTCATTTCAACTCTAGTGCATCTGAATCTTTGAAGACTGAAGATGAATCAGCAATAGAAAATGATGCTGAGGAAGAAATTACATATTTTGAAGTTGGTGATTGGGTAGTGGTCTAATATGAACAAACAAAAGTTTATCTGGAGAGATAACTGATGTTTTGAATAAAGATGTTGTAGTATCTGCCATGCACCCAGCTGGTAACTGATTCAAGTGGCCCAACAGAAAGGATGAATACATCTACCCATTTTCAGGCGTTATTGCAAAAATCAACCCACCCGAAGTTGCTGGCAGAAGGGGACAGTTTTTATGTGATTATTTCAATTGATTATGATACACATATTGAAATATGTACTCACATGTTTTGTTCAAACTATTTTGTTATTATTGACTTAACTTTAGATATAAAAATGTTCTTGACGTATTGGTTCTATAATTTCCTACTTTTTTGAGTAATGCTGCCTAAGCAACAAAAAAAGCTTAAGAATTCTGTTTGATAAGTTATTCTCATGCTTGATTTGTAAAAATAGTGCTTATAAATGCTTTTACCATCCAAAGACTTATGTAAACTCAAATTATGATAAATCAAACTCAGTTGGCTAACATTTTGTATGATGTCACAAATGTAACCATAAGTATTTTTCAAATTTCTGAAATATTGGTGGTATTTGAAAAATGAAAATTAGTTGTAGATTTTCTTTGATCTATATGTAGCTTAGCAAATTGTAATTTATTAGGTTTTCCTAATAAACTTCACACGGAAATGAAAAAGGTTCCAACTAATTGAAAATCTTTGTCCACTGTACCTCACACGTAACCAAACTTTTCTGGTCTGTAAAATACCCCCCTTGAAATTACCGTATTTGACGGCATATAAGACGCACCTCAATTTCAGCAGGTCAGATTCAGGAAAAAAAGTTTTTAGTGTATTTAAGTATATATTGCTGAAAACAGTCTGTGCATTACACAAGCAGAAACATAACTAAAATATGGATGCATGGAGTTTAGGGTAGGTAAAAGTACTGAGTGTAAGCAGGGTTAGTGAGCATCATAGAGAAGATTAGCCTAGGCCTACAGGAGGTCTCAAACTTCACCTACAATGTATAAGACGCAAGGCAATTTTTTGAGCCAAAATTTTGGAAAAAAAGTGTGTCCTATATGCCGTCAAATACAGTACAATGATCCCTCTAAGATTTTGATGGACCACTATTGGCACTACATAACTGGTAAATATTAACACTAATAAAATCAATTTAAATAAATTATACAAGATTTTTAATAAAATTTCCACTCTGAATGTCACACACGTAACCACAAAATACTCCTATTTTTGTCTAGTCAATATAAAAGGCATTGGTAAGAAAACAGACATAAAATCACTTATACTAGTATCCCATCATCAATTAAACCTATTTTGCACTCTGATGAGCTACCAGTTCCAGTTTTCATCGTTGTCTCCATCTAAAGAAGAGAATATCGACAAAATGCAAGAGACTGACGATGTAACTCAAGAAATACTGACAGATTCCGACAATCCTTCTTATGCTACATCAAAGTCATCAACTCCTTAGCTGATTGAACTCGTGCATGATTTGGGTCTCTACAAAAAGGCAGCAGAAATGTTCAGCTTTTAGATGACAAGAAAAGGCTCTACTGAACAAAACCACAAGATTTTCATACTTCCAAAATTGGGAAGTTTGTCTTGGGTCTTCTCCAGAAATTAGGAATTCCATTATATAATCCAAATGATTGGAAATTATTCCTAGATAGTTTTAAGCACAGTCCGATATCTGTTATACTACATCAATGACAATGTCTATGCAGCTGTTCCAGTAGGTCATTATGTGTATTTACGAGAGGAGCATAATGACATTTAAACTGTTATAGACCTACTAAAATACCACAAACTCAACTGGACGATTTGCGTTGATCTCAAAATGGTGAACTTCCTCTTTGGACAACTAAGAGGATTTAAAAATATCCCTATTTTATTTGCATGTGAGACAGACAAGCATTGGAACCAGAAAGAATGGCCTTTACATGAGACTCTGGAAGTTGGTATGCCAAATATTGTAAATGATCAAATCGTCAGTCGAAAAAAGATTCTATTTCCTCCTCTGCACCTCAAGCTGGGTCTGATGAAACAATTTGTCAGAGCATTAAATACTGATTGTGAGCTTTGTATCTTCATAGCAACCGATTTCTTACCTAACAATGAGTTTCATATAAATTCTATCCTTTGTATTGATATGTTTCAAATTATTTGTTTGTTTTGTTTTACAGCATATCAACCCTTTTCAGGTCATTTAATGCCAACTCAAGTCATTTTGAGATATGGTCACCCATCTAAGTATTGAACAGGCTCATCGCTGCTTAACTTTGGTGATCAAGTGGGACCTGGTGCTTTCAAAATGACTTGACATTTCAAATTGTGTTGCAAATAAATGTAGCATTCCCAGTTGATTTTTTATTTATTTGAGGTTATTGTTATTTAATCATATTGGTTAAATAGAGCTGTGTAACTGGAGTTCAAAACTGTTTGAATTATGCAAATATCCCCAGTGGTTCAAAGGTTATGAGAATTTAAAGCCCTGAAATTGGGGGTACAAAAGTGGACATGATTTTGAAAAAAAATGTCAAATCATGGACCAATTCAAAACAAGAAATTCAGTAATTTCTTCACCATTTCTTTATTTTTGGAGCAATTTTGATAAAACTTTACATTCTTATGTAAAATTGTATGTTCTTCTGATTCTGCACTCAAATTGTATGTATCTCCATTATTTAGAGAATAAGCGGTACTGAAAAGAAAAGAAAAAAAAAGAAGTTCCTGCTTGTATTTTAAGTTGTGTGCTAATTGAATATAAAATTTCAAGAGTATTGATAAAGATTATCCTCTTTGAGTTTGAATTTACGAAATAAATTGTGTAAATTTTATTCTGAGAAAAAAAATTGTATTTTGGGTTTATGGCTGTTCAAAGCAAAATTATGTTTTAACTCACCGTAAAAAATAATGCAATGGCACATAAAAATTACCTATTTAGAAAGATTATTTTCTTTTCTTTCCAACCTATATAAATATTTTTAAGTTTGGACCAGTAATACGTGAGAAATTGTGATTTAAACTGATTATGGTCAGAATTTGTCAATGTCCACTACAATCAACGAAACTGCTGGGATTGCTAATAAATGTAGACTATGTCTATATGTACAGCCATGTAATATTTTCTTAGTTTATTCACTAGCTAATTTAATAAGAGTTTAATCACATGGCTCTTCCGATAGACAATGATGACAATGAGAAAAAGATTAAATTTTGATATTTTGAAATACCTCGATAGCAACAAAAAAAAATGAGAGCATTCAGGGAAAAAAACAACTTCATATTTGAAATCAGTACATTGAAAAAATATAATAACAGTGGTTGATATCAATGCAACAAAAATTTTGTTGACCAGTGTAATCAATACATTGTAGAGATCCTTATTTCAGCATCCATTTTACCTTATAGGATAGATTTCAATTAAATAAAGCTTAAAGTATATCAAATATATTAAATAATTCTCATTTTAGACTTGTAGAGTTAAAGACATGGTAGTTTTGTATCAAGAATGTCAGAAATCACACTGTCTTATAGTCTTTTTTGACAAAAACAAAAATGTTTGATAGCATTTTTGTTTATATTTGATTTTAATTTCTTGTTTTTAACTAAACAAGAAATTAAAATCAAATATGTTATAGAATTTTAACCCAGTTTGATAGAATTAACATGAAAAATATATAAATCTATCCATTGAAAAATAATATCCATGAATCCCTCAAAAATAAAATTTTGCAAGTATCTTAGAAAAATTAGTATTTTCTCCCATACACATTATATACAAGGGAAATATCCAAGTTTTACAAAGGCAATTCATATTGAATTTTAATGTTTCAACTTACACATTCTAAGCATTTTTCACAATTTTTACAATATAAAAAATTGTTAATCTTTTCTGATTCTTGCTCTGAGCATATTAAGAAATGATAAAGCGAAATAGACATTTAAGAAAATGGAAGATATTTTGTCAATATTCTAACAGTCTAATACCAAAAACAGATTTTATATTCCCAATGATACAAATATTCTGGAAAGTTTTGATGTAGTGTTAAATCCAAATAAAACCTTTATAAAAAGAACAAAAAAATTTCTCTTGTCACTGTTCATTAGAGTAGGCCGATTTGTCATTTTTTTGAAATATCAAATTTCATGAAAAAATGAAAGTTGTGTATTGAAGTACTGATACCAAAAATTAGATCTTGTACTTGTATCAATTTTTGAGGAAATGGCATCAAAGATCGTAGACAAAAATGCACTGAAAAATGCACTGAAAAATCTTTGGTTTTACATTTGGCCAACAAATTGATCAGAAAATGTAATAATTTCAGTACTTAAAGTAGGGAATATTGTCATTTCATTTCATAAAAATAAAATGAACTAAAATTAGAATTGAAAATCCCCTCCTCTTTATCAGTGACAGCTCTGAAATGCTGTTTTACCTCATTAATTTAGCAGTAACAGTGAGTATATTTAAAAAATAAAACAAAACTAACATCTGATTTTTTCTGGTATGAATAAAAAAAATAACAAACAAACAAATATGGAAAGACAAATAATGGTTTACATTTGCATAATATAGTCAAATATCTCCACATAAGATTGCTTAGAATAAAAAGGTCTCAGTTTATGACACAAAACTTTTACTATTATGTACCTATGCCTCGCTTCAAAGTCATATACTGATTTGGAAGCTTATGTTATTAACATGACTGCCCATTCAACACCTTCAGAATGTGAGGGCAAATCTGGAAAGTCCAGCTTCTTACCATTCATTAAGCATTCCCAAAGTTCATTTCCTGAAAATCCTTCTATTCACATGGTTCACAAAGTCCATTTTATGACAGATTTATTGTGTCCAATGCATAGCTTCAAAATTAATTTGATTTTGCGAAAAACAAACAAGTGAGTAAAATTTAGCCTTGGAAAAAATTTGTATATCATGTTTTAAGACTTTCAAAGCAAAATACTGCCTGCCCTGTCAGCTGGGGCGTTAGAATGCAACGACTGCACCTCTGCAGAGAGGTAAGACATCCCCAATGGGGCCACTTGTTGGCCGTGGGTGGTGACCCGTGATGCTTAAGGATAGAACCCAGGTGGATGAGCAGTTCATGACCTGCAATACTCCACTTTGGCCCTATCTTGGGCTAGACGGGTGGTCGGAGAGGCCTCCTCTGATCAATCGGCTGGTCACATCAAGCCCTAGCACCTATATGATTGCCCCAACCCTATTGCCCTTATGGCAAGCCCCAACCCCTTTTTATCATATGGGTGCTAGAAGGCGGTGGCTGCGGGTCTACATGTCCTGGGAATGACATTAAACTCTATCTGATGGTGAGGTTCCAGATTTTGAGATTTGGGGAATGTGGAGCACTCCTTCATCACCATTGCTCCCTGGTCCACTCTGACCCGGAGTGGTAGTACCTGTTAGGGTCCCATATATGGGTTAAATAGAAAACATGAGTTTATAAACAAAATTGTATTATCCATTAAAAATGAAATTATTTCAAAACTTTGTCAGCATTAAACATTTTTTTTACCAATAGAAGTATTCGGCATAAAATGATCCAAGGGGTTGACATGCCGTAAAACCCAACCAACCAACCAAAATACTGCTTTAAATCACTGTAAAAATAATTCAATAGATAAAAACAACATGGACATTACATTAGCATTGCCAGCTCTTTTCATAAAATCTTTGGACATATATAATTCTTCACCTTAATTGGTTAAAATCGCAATTTCTTGGGTATTTCTGATCCAATCTTAAAAATATTTATATGCTTGGAAATAAAATAAAATAATCTTTCTAAATATGTAATTGTTATGTGTTTTTATCCATTGAATTATTTTTACAGTGATTTAAAATCATATTTTGCTTGGAAAAGCTGAAAATGACTTTTTTTAAAAGACTAATTTTTACACGCTACTTTGTTTTTCAAAATCATAGTGGTTAATCTTCATCAATATTCTTGAAATTTTACACTCAATTAGAAGACACCTGGAAGTACAAACAGGACTTTTTTTTGTTTCTAGGCCCGTTGGAGTTAAAATAAATAAGATCAAATTTGAAGGCAATTTTTTCAAAAAATATAAGAGAAGCAAAAAAAACAAAAAAAAACACACTATACCAGTAATAGAAGACTGACTCTGGATTATTTCAATATATAATGTGTGAAATAAAAAAAAGTTTTCATTTTGAAAAGAAAACCATCAAATTTATTCGATTTTCAAATGTAAACAATCTCTCGTAATTTTGACCTTATTAGCTTAAAAAGGTAATTACTAGCATATTACGGGTCCAACTTTTAAAATATTTATATGGTTGGAAAGAAAATGAAATAATCTTTCTAAATATGTAAATTTTATGTGCTTTTATCCTTTTAATTATTTTTTACAGCGAGTTAAAATGGTATTTTATTTAAAAGGGGCGAAAATGTGTGACACAAAATCTTTTCAGTGCTCAAATTTTTTGTTATGTTTTTTCAATCAAAGTGGTTAATCTTTATTAATATTCTTGAAATTTTACACTTAGATAGGGGACACTTTTAACTACAAGTAGAAATTTGTTTTTTTTTCTTTCCCGACCTTTGGGAGTGAAACTACAATAGATCAAAGTTAAAAGCAATTTCTTCAAAAAATATAAGTTAAGCAAAAAAAACAAAAAAAACAAAAAAAAAAGAAAAGAAAAGAAAAAAGCACTATATGTCTAATAGGAGACATCTGTAGGATTATTTTTATATATAACGTGTGAAATAAAAACGATTGTATACCATCAGGGATTTGCTTTGAAATTTTGAATTTTGAAGAAGAAGAAAAAAAAACTCAAATTTACTTGTCTCTGTAACGTAAACAACTCTCAGCTAGGCATCATTTATCCAGACCATAAAGTTTAAATAGTAATTCAATGCTTATTTCTGGTCCAATTTTTAAAATATTTATATGGTTGGAAAAAAAAGAAAATAATCTTTCTAAATATGTAACTTTTATGTGTTTTTAACCATTGTATTATTTTTTACAGCTAGTTAAAACAGTATTATTTTTAAACAAAGTTGTACATGCTACATGCAAAGTTTGTTAAATAAAACTATATATAGTTATTCTATTTCTTGTATGTAATACAACATAGCAGGTATTTAAAAAGGTATTTTAAGTACAAAGTGATGTTATTTATATAAACTAATATTATATATGTGTATATATGCCGTATTAAAATGAAAATGTTAAATAATCTTGTGCTAAATTTCAAAAAAAAAAAAAAAAAATCTTGATATCCCTACTTTTTATTCCCCAAATAATGGGTTCTAACATGGAGATGCATAAAATTTAAGTGCAGATTCAGAAAGAACATACAACTTTACATAAGAATGCAAAGTTTTATTAAAATTGCTCCAAAAATAAAGAAATACTGTAGAAATTACTAAATTTCTTGTTTTCAATTAGTCCATGATTTGACTTTTTTTTTTTTAACAAAATCATGTCCACTTTTGTACCCCCAATTTCGGGGTTTTAAATTCTCATAACTTTTGAACCACTGGGGATATTTGCATAATTCAAACAGTTTTGAACTCCATTTACACAGCTCTATTTAACTAATATTATTAAATAACAAGAACCTCAAATAAAAAAAATCAACTGGGAATGCTACTAGTATACTAACCATTATATCATGGGTAGAATTTGCTTGATGAACAAAAAAAGTATCAAATTCTGAACATAAGGTACAATCTTCTAAGGAAGGCTGAAGAATATATGAACCGAAATATTAATAACAAAGATAAAGACATTAATCCAAATAATAAATGGAATTTCATTGATTTTTATTCTATTCTTGTCTAGACAATTGCTGAGAGTTAAGTATCAATAATTACTAAGATAATCACTAGACTTATAGACTGTATAAACTAATCGATAATCCTACTTCCATCAATGTGTGTGTGTGTATGTATATATATATATATATTAGAATCTGGTGATTTGGCAATCTGTTTCAGTATTTTTTTTTTCGCGGTTTTCTATTCAGTTTTTTGGTTTTTAATTTACTATTTTTGTTTTCTACCAGTTCCTTGTGTAATGATACCATTTCCAATTGATATCCGATTTTGGTTGAGATTGACAAATTTGCAACTTAGTCGGTTTAACTCACAATTTCTTGTGTATTTCTGGTCCAATCTTAAAAATATTTATATAGATGAAAATAAAATAATCTTTCTAAATATGTAATTTGTATGTGCTTTTATCCATTGAATTATTTTTTACAGTGAGTTACAATGGTATTTTGCTTCAAACAGCTGAAAATGCGAAATATGATTTGATTTGATTTTTAATTTAAAAGATTTTTCTTTTTAGACTAATTTTACATGTTAGTTTTGCAAAATTAAAGTGACCAATCTTTATCAATATTCTTGAAATTGTACAAACTTTAAAAATTACAAACTATTAAAAAATGTAAACAAAAAGTGTGGCCATTTCATTTTTTCCCTTTTGAGCAAAATTGTTTTTTTTTTAAATAATCTTAAATTGTTAAAAATATCTTTCCATTTTTAAAACAATTTTGTTTAACTTTTATTTTAAAGAATAGTATACATGAGGTTCAATATTATTTGATGATGGTGGTGGAGTAATTCTTTGACTTATTTGTATTATTATATATACAATTGTGCTTTTTGAAGCTTGATATATATTGAAATATAGATATTATGAAAAGCTATCTAAAAAAAAAAAAATCAATTTACATTGAAAATTTAAAATGTGCAAAATTCATAAGGTACATTCCAAAAAGTTTATGGAAGAAATGACTTTAAAATTGTTGGTACTTGTTTGTGACATTACATGTGTTTAGTCTAGGTACCAACAATTGTTTGTGTCATAGATGTATTTTACAAAACCAAATCACTACCCTTGATTGAAAAAAAAAAAAAAAAAAAAATTACCAAGGAATTATCCGATTTTAATGAAATTTTCAGTGTTGATTTATCAATGAATGAATTTTATAACGCATCAGTTATTTTATTTCAAAACTGTTTCATTTTTTCAGGTCACTTGAATTTGACACCCGCCTCCTTATATAAGGGGCGCAAAATATCAGTTGGGTTATATATATAATTGAAACTAATTTCTGTATAAATAAAAAGGAAAGATTTTGGAAAATAAGTACAGAAAATTAAATGTAAAAAAAAAAAAATTAAAAAAAGTTTGGGGAGTTTTTTTTGCTTTGTTGTTTATGAAATATAATTTACTTTTAGATTTTCAGTGAAAAAATTATACATCAATATTTGTTCTGTTTAAAATTTTTCAATTGAGTTTTCTTCAATAACTATTAGATGACCATACTAAAGTTAGCTTGTTATTAAATAAATATTTGTTTTTAGAATCTAAAAGTATGTAATTGAAAACTTAAAATTATGCAATTTATATTCTAAATGAATCTAGGTATATAAATTGTTGCTCTCAAGGCGCATATGGATGGTGTGAACAGTAATATCAATTAAAAAAAATTTAAATTTATTTCCATTGAATCAGTTTGATTTAAATGATTCAAAAATGTAAAAGAAATAATTTATTGATTGATAAGTCAATGTTGAAAATTTTATTAGAATAAGATAATTCCCTGATTTTTGGTAATTTTTTGGTTATCAATCTCAGCCACTGTATTTTCTAACATTTTCTTGCTGACTTTTGTAAATAAAAAAACAAAAAAAAAAAACGAATGATTTTTTTTTTTTGCATGTTTGAAAAAAAAAAAAAAGAAAAAAAAAAAAGAAAAAAAGAAAAAGAAAAGAAAAAGATATTTCATATAAATAAGATATCAACAAGTTAGTCATTTTTCTGTACATAGTGTATTTAATTTTTTTTGTTATCAATTTCTAATATTTCTGTTATAAGTGTTTTAAAATCTTAATGACATGTTTGTTTTAATATGTAATTTGCTTCGCACAAAGTACCCATTTTCGTAAATTTTTGGCAGAATCTAATGTTTAAAACGTATTAAAAATTAATTACATATGTAATATTATGTTACTTTTTCGACTTAAATAAAAAATTTGACCTTAAATAATCGATTTAATTCTAATTAGTTTTTAAAGTTAAAATTGGTGGTAAAATAGTTGCCCCCCCCCCCGTTTTTGTGGGGCAAAATATTGGTGGGGTTATATAAATTTGAAACTAATTACAGTATAAATAAAAAAACCAAAGGTGTGATTAGAAGAACATTTTTTTTAAAGGAGCGCTTTTGGTAAAAAATTTTGGGAGATTTTTTTTTAATACTCTGTTGTTTATGTATATAATTGATTATCATTGAAAAAAAATTAAACATCGATATTTGTTCTGTTTGGACTAACATTTCAATTGAGTTTTCTCTAAAAATTATTAGATAATATTAAAGTAGGCTCATTATTAACCATACTAAAGTTAGATTGTTATTAAATAAATATTTGTTTTTAGAATTTAAAAATATGAAATCTAAAACTTGAAATTAGGTACATAAATTGTTGCTCTAAATGCTCATATGGATGCAGCAAACAGTAATATCTATTTTAAAGTATTTCGATTTATTTCCATTGAATCAGTTTGATTGAAATGATGCAGTAATTTAAAATAAAGAATTTGTTGATTAATAAGTCAACACTGAACATTTTAATAAAATCAGACAATTCCTTCTTTTAAATTACTGAATTGTTTCAATGGAAATAAATCAAAATTCTTTAAAATAAATATTACTGTTACAGCCATCCATAGAGCACCTCGAACAACAATTTATGTACCTAATCAATAGATAAGATTCATTTAAAATATAAAATGCCTAATTTTAATTTCTCTGAATTTTTGAGAATAATAGTCCGAATAATCAAAATAATCCAAAGCCTAATTTTAAGTTTTAAATTTCATATTTTTAGATTCTAAAAACAAATATTTATTTAATAACAAGCCTACTTTAGTATTATCATCTAATAATTTTTTGATAAAACTCAGTTGAAATGTTAGGCTCCCACCCTTTTAGACAGAACTAATATCAATGTATAATTTTTTTTACTGATAATCTAAAAGAAAATTTTATTTCATATGCAACAGAGTAGCTGTTGAGAATTTTTTTACATTTAAATTTTCAGATTTTTGGTACTTATTATCTATCAGAGGCGCTACTTTAAATTTTTTTTCATATTCACACCTTCAATCTTTTGCCTTTTTATTCATACTGTAATCAGTTTCAAAAGTATATAACCCCACTGATATTTTGCACCCCAGATATAAGGGAGGGGGGCAAAATTAAGTGACCTGAAAAAAAATCAGAAAGTTTTTAAATAAAATATCTAATGCATTATAAAATTCATTTATTGATAAATCAACACTGAAAATTTAATTAAAATCAGATAATTCCCTGATATTTGGTAACTTTTTTTCAATTGGAGGTTAAATTTATTTTGTAAAATACATCTCTGAAGTAAAAATTGGCAGATCCTACACTAAACCAAACCGTATCGGATTAATGCTATTACTACTGAGTGACTATGTCATAGAAAACACGGTTGAAAAAGACTTTCAGATTTTAATAAAATTACATTTTATTAACATTTATACTATTGTAAGAGGAAAAGATTGAACAAAAATATGATAAAAACATTTGACTATTTTTTTTAGGAAATAATTGTGAAATCTATTTGTTTACAAAATAAATGGAAAGAAAATAACAGATAAATGAAGTTGGCAAAACATAATAGCGAGAAAATAAAAATAAATCGCCAGTTTTGTTTTAATATTAAATTTTACAAGTCAGAATTATTTAAGGGTAATTTTTTCCGGTAAAGCTTGTATGCCAATCACAAAATAAAATTGTTGTAAACAAGAAAAATGAAGATTTTTTTCATAAACCAATTTGTTTTTATCTAGAAAATGTACATAAAATTAGATAGTAAGAATAATTAAAATAGTTGTTTATTTCAGTTTTTTTCTCTAAAATGTATAATCCAAGGACAAACAAATGTAGATAGTTAATGCAACAATTTCTTTTGTATTTTACCAATTTGTTAATAAATATGGTATTAATTTATAGTTGACAATTTATTAGTAAGTTTAATTATC
This sequence comes from Doryteuthis pealeii, assembly GCA_023376005.1. NCBI lineage: Eukaryota > Metazoa > Mollusca > Cephalopoda > Myopsida > Loliginidae > Doryteuthis > Doryteuthis pealeii. The sequence goes on from CM042138.1 coordinate 60,996,141, forward strand.
AAACTTAAATTTAAGTCATGAATTATAAAACTAAATTATCTTTAAAGACTAAAACCTGATTTTAGGTGAATAATTCCTACTTTTTACCTACCCTTCATATATTTTTGCGGTTTTCGGGTGAACTGGTCATGACTATAAATTTGTATTACCTTTAGTTAACCCCTGCTCACTTATTGACAATTTCGAGCATCTAAAAGGACAGCATTTATGGAGCATTTATGTCATCTTGCAAATGTGATATTTGGAAACACAAATAATCTGCAAAATCAACTTCCGAGTTGTGTTTTAGTTTTTGAGGGATTAAAGAATTAGACAAAATGGAAGAGTTGGGTGGTTTGGCAATTTTGATTTTGGTATCTATTTCATGTTTTTCCCCTTGATACTGCAGTTTTTTCGTTTCGGTTAATAATCTAGTATTTTTTCTTTCTATTGTGTAATGATGATTAGTAGGTATATGCAATTTTACTCAAGGAAGGTAATTTTTTTTTCTAATTTTAAACCAATTACCAAAAATCAGGGAATTGTCCAATTTTAATCAAATTTTTAGTACTTAATTAATGGCTTAATTTTATAATGAATAGATGGATAGGTTATTTTATTAAAAAATAAAACTTGAAAAAAGAATGTTAGGATCGTGTGTGGTTGGGAGGGGGGATAAACAATTGCTCATTTAATTAAGAATATTTCCAGTCCATAAGTTTTACATTTCTAGAAAAATAAATCCAGAAGACTACATCATAATTTTTTTTTTTAAATTCATAATAACTTAAATTTTCAAGACCTGAAAATGTTATTTGAAAATTTAAGTTATTTTCTTAAAACTCAAAAAATTTTTGTTGCGAGTTTTCACTCCACAATTACAACATTCTTGATGATTAGATATTTAGGGGTCCAATTTTCTGGATTCAATTCTGGGTTTTTAATGTCATCATCATAATCATGTTATGCTAGTATCCATGACATCTCTCACCAAACTGTCCCTATCATTCATTGTCTTCAAGAGGTCTTCAGTGCAGCATCCAGTATCTACGCAGAGCTGGTTGATGTAGGTCTTTGCTGGACGACCCACACTGGCATGTCCATGTACTGGTTTCCACAGAAGAATGCTTATGAATCTGTCCATGCTTCTCCTGCAGTACCCAGCATATCTTATTCATCTCACTCTAATGGTTTATATGATAGGGGCATTGTAGGATGTTGTTTCACTGATTTGTTTAAGATCACACACAGCATTATTGTGCATCTAGCTTATTCTCTAGGTGTTTTGTTAGAGTCCAAGTGGTACAGCCATACAGTAGCACTGATACAACTAAGGCTTGGATGAATTGTCGTTTTAACTTGTCAGTATGATCTGATTTCGATCAGAAGATTTTTATAAGTTTCTATACGTGATTTATTTTAGTAAAAAAACATGAATTCTGACTTCTGCTAATATTATTCTTTTTCAAACTTTTACTTGCTTTTTTAATTGAATTGCAAAGAAAAAAAAAGTTTTTCAAAGAAATCTTCCAATATAATTATTCAGACTTATCTTTATAGAAAAAATTCAAAAATCGTTTTTTATTGGATCATTTTTTCAGATTTCATAAAATGAAATGGAGATGGGAAGATCTCATAAAAAATATTTTCCTAATATATTTCAGGAAAATCCTATTTTAAACATAATTTCATCAATAGGTGAATGATAAAGATTTTTGGGAAAATTTAACTCTTAATGATATGAAAATGTAAATATTGTTTTCGTTCATAATTTTCATTATTTCCATAAGCTGAAAATATTTTTTTAAATCCTCAGTTTTTTTTTAATGTTTCTTCTTTTGAATAGTCCAAAAATTTTGAAGATAATATGCAAGTTTCATTGTGTTAAATATAGGGGGATAAATTTTACACACCAGATTGAACTTCCCTACAGTATGCAGAGTTAAAAGGAGATATGACATTTCACTTAGACTTTGTCAGTGAAAAATGAGTGGGGGGGGATATGGAGAAAAGTTATACTGCTAAATTCACTATTAAAATTTTTAATAGGTCAATTGAATAAAAGAAAATACTTTCTTTTTTTTTTTCATCAATTCAAAGAAAAATATTGGTTTTAAAAATACAAAAAGAGAAAACTCACAGTTTTAAGGAAAGGACTTAAATTATCAAATAACCCTTTTTGGATCTTAAAAGTTTTGAATTTTCATTTTTATGGTGTGGTCTTTTGGATTTATCTTTCTACTAATGTAAAAATAAGGGACTGGAATTCTTTTTTAAATCAACAAATATTGACAGCCAACGAACCTTTCATTTTAAAAATTCTTTTTATAATAGATAACCTATTCATTATAATGAATAAGTCATTAATGAATAAAGTGGTGAAAATTTCATTAAAATTGGACAATTCCCTGATTTTTGGTAATTGCTATAAAATTAAAAAAAAAAAAATACTTCCTTGAGTGAAATTGCTCATACCTACTAATCATCGTTACTCAAGAGAATGAATGGCTTCTTTAGAAAAAAAAAATTACTCAAAAAACGAAAATGAACTGAAAAAACACAGTATTAAGGGAAAACAAACGGAAATCAAAATTACCAAACTGCACAAGTCTCTCTCTCTCTCTCAT
>CM042138.1:61003746-61029933 GCA_023376005.1 Doryteuthis pealeii
ATGGTGAGTGAGATGTAGTGGTATGGCTTACCAAGGTACAGCTGGTGGCGAGACTCCAGAAAGTAGATGATGTGGCAAGCTTTTTGCCCTTGTATTTGGAAAGAGATGCACTCCAACTATATTTGGAGATGGGCGAGGATCACCAGACCAATATCGACCTTATCAAATCTCGGTTGAAAGAGGCTTTTTTTTCGGACGGGCAGTTCTCTGTTTACACAAAGCTAAAACTGATTAGGTGGGCAGAAGAGAGTGTGGATGTTTACGCCAGCAAAATACAACAACTTGTAGGAAGGGCAGGATTCACTGGGCGCAGTCTTGAAACGGCGATGAAGCTGGCATTCATGACAGGGTTCCCGAATGACATCTCAAAGGAGCTGCAACAGGTACCAGTCATCGAAACATTGACCATGGGAGATTTACTTACCACGGGCGACAGTGCTTAACTAGTTTGCGTTGGACTAGAGATGAGTGAGCATTTGTGGCGCATTTGATTGAATTTTTTTTTATCAACAAAATAATGTTGTAGGGTTTTATTATAGTAAAAGAAAAATAAATCTAGATGTAGCAAGATAACTCATAGCAATAAAACTGATAAATAGAGCAGTGGAGATATAGGATTGTAAGAAGGTTACCAGTTTAATAGGTACTTAAGTGTATTGAAATATAAATTCTTTCAAACAGAGAAAATATTGTGTATAAAACTTTATCCATAAAGTACAAATTTCCTTTTGAGAGCAGCAAAATATGGAAAATTTAACACAGCTTACATCTAACCACCGTAACCCATGTCTATGGATTATTGATAATGATTCACAAGAGAATTAAAGATATTTGCACTCATTGATATTATTAAAAAAAACTGTGATACCTGAAAATACAATTTTAGGTAGTTGGAAATGGTTGTCGATTTTAAAACAAACTTTATATAGGTGAATAATTGTTTTCCATCAATTACACATTTTATATGTGTAATAGATGGAAAACAAAAAATTAATACTGAACATCATCAGGTCTTGCCAACCATCCCTGGAAGGTCTTCCATACAGCATCCAGAATCTACACACAACTTATTGACATAGGTTTTTGCTGGTCAGCCTACACTGGTGTGTTCATCTGTAGGTATCTACAGCAGAACATCACTTACGAGTTCATCCTTATATTTCTAACAGTATTCAGTTGGTTTGTGTGATAGAGTGCAAGCAGCCATACAGCTGCTTTCTTCCAGGATTTGTTCAAAACAGCATACCTCCTAGTGTAGTTTCCATCTAGCCTTTTCTCTAAGCATTTTAGTCCAAGTTGTGCAGCCATACAGTAGCACTGATATTTCAAATTTTATAATGGCAATACAATGGCATAAAACATTAAAAGGTATGAATCCATATCTTCTTGCCCCATTTATAAGTAAATAGTAAGGTAGACTAGGTTCTTTAGCCTTGTCTAGGCTAGAAACAGTCTAGAAGGAAAACTGAATTCAAACCAGTTGTACATCACTTAAGTGACCTTGTGTTACATTCTGCTCATGCCAGAGGGGTTGGATAAATACAAACTAACTTGTATCGTGGTCATACTGACAATAGTTGCCTATCATAGTTATTGAACTAGGCGAGTAGACCATTGTTAGTGAGCTTGTGTTGGAATATTTGGATATAAGTTTTGCTCTTATTCCCCCACCTGGATTTATAGACTAGTCGAGGTCATATGGTCTATTCCCTAGCCAATCACTGGCCATACTGCGTGGCTGATACACTACTTAAGCACTGATTCTTTCACAGTATACTTGCAACCATTGATGAAGGAACTTAGGATTCTTTACCCGAGAGGATTACCAAAGGATTTCTGCTGGACAAGCACTCTTGCTTGAAGCCCAGATGATGGCCCATAAAAACCTAACAGGTTATGTGCCAAGGAATGCAAGGATTTTCTTCAATGGCAAAGAATCAAGCTATGAAATTTGGGAAACAAAGTTCCATGGGTAAGTACTCTTCAATTACACAACATAAGGAGTGACAATGGAAGCGAATTCCTGTCAGAAAACTTTCAAAATTTACTAATTGAGAACAAAATCAAACATGAGAGATCTGCCCCCTATTCTACTCACCAAAATGGAACTGTAGAAAGATCGTGGAAGACTTTGTTTTCAATGGCTAGGTGCTTGCTTATTGAATCGAAACTACCAAAAAGTCTTTGGGTTTACGCAATCCTTGCATCTGCATATATAAGGAACTGTTGCTTTAATACATATTTAGGAAAAAACCCTTTAGAAATTTTCACTGGTTCGAGACCCGAACTTAAGTGATATGCATATTTTTGAGACGACTTGTTTCACAGTATACTTGCTTCAAAAACAGAAGATGATTTAATAAAGATTAAAGACAGCTTAAGTTCAAAGTTCAAAATGACCGAATTTGGAAGGGATCCAATTTGAATATAATGATAATACTATTAAAATGAATCAATCTAAATATACTGAAGAGATTGTTAGTCAAATTTAACATAACCAATTGTAAACCATGACATACTCCATGCAAAATGGATATAAATAAAATAATTGATAATGAAAATGAATTAATTGATGGCAAACTCTACCGTGAAATTGTTGGTTCCTTAATTTATATTATGATGGCTACAAGACAAGATATATCATATACAGTTTGAAAATTATCTCAGTATTTGGATAAACCTACACCAGTTCATGTAATTAGGGCAAAGCATATTTTGCGATATTTGAAAGGCTCAATAAATCAGTCGCTAGTATTTAAAAAATTGACTGCACCCTTAAAATTACGGGGATTTTGTGATACTGATTGGGCAGGTTCAAGTGACCGAAAAAGTATATCAGGATACTGTTTTAAATTATCAGATGAAAGCTTGATTATTTCTTGGAAATCTAAAAAACAGCCAGCTGTTTTTTTGTCAACATGTGAAGCTGAATTCATCAGTTTGGCATTCGCAAGTGAAGAAGCACTTTACTTAAAAGTGTCGTACAACCAGGGATTGTTAATAACCCTGTAACTACTTATTGTGACAATCAATCAAGCATAGTACTGGCAAAAAAAACCATAATCCACCAACGATCAAAACATATTGATATGAAATATCAATTCATAAGGGATGAAATCAGAAAGGGTCAATATTCTTGCAGTATATTGTGGATCTGTTTACAAAACCAGTGAATAAAATAAAACTGAATACTCTTAAAAGTGATATCATGGTGGCCCAATATTAAATGAACTTATAATATCGCCCTGTTGGCATGGGCCGTAGAATATGCCGACTGTTTTCTACGCAGAGGACCCCCCCCAAAAAAAAAAACCGGATGTCTTGGGCAAGACTAGTCCAATTAAAATTACTAAACCACTAACTTGTATTGCATTTTTTCTAATTTTGTCTAGTATTAACAAACAAAGATATCAAAAAAAAAATGAAAAAGAAAAAGGGGATAATACTACTACTAATAAAATCAAAAATAACAATAATAATATTAGTAATAATAATGATAGAATTAAGAATAACAAAATAATAACAATAATGAAAATATTAATAAAAATAATGATAAAATTAGCAATAACAAAATAAAATAAAGGAAATAAAGAAATTAATGTGATTTAATATTTCTTAATGGAACAGCCCACGTTATATCAAAATAGGTGGTATGTTGGAATATTTGGATATAAGTTGTGCTCTAATTCCCCACCTGGATTTATAGACTAGGCGAGGTCATGTGGTCTATTCCTTAGCCAATCACTGGCCATACTGCGTGGCTGATACACTACTTAATGTTGTATACTGGCTTCGAATTCGTGTATGTTAGTAGCGGATATCGTCACTAACCCAAAAGCGATGTATGGTAGTAGTCAGCTACTGAACTTCAATAACAACAGATACGCGTATACAAAAGATGACTCTTCTTTATTTTCTTCGGTGTGTGGTAGGTGAGGGGCGCAGAGCTTATAATGAGAATGCCGGTGGCTAGCCAAGAGCGTAGTGTTCACAATGAGTGCACGAGGGATGTTTTGTTGACGGGGGTCTGAAGTTAGCGGCTGCCGAATCTCAACTGCCGAACTCTCCGACTAACCGTCACTTTTCAATCTTTACCCAGCATGCTCTGGTCTATTCAAATTACACCGGAACTGTACTGCGTGACCTGCAATCCTAGATTTGTCACCAGTCGATAGGAAGTCCTTTGTCATCCTGCTATTGTTATTTTTCCGGACAGTTCGTTTGACCCGGTCAGCAGTAAGCCTCCGATCTTACTCACTCTTCCTCTTTGTTCGATCCAGACTTCTGTCTGGAACATCCTTTGTTTCCCAATTTCCTTGTCTTTTTGATTCAACCGAAAATTCCTATTTCCGTTTGTACAATATCCAACATTAAGCACTGATTCTTTCACAGTATACTTGCGACCATTGATGAAGGAACTTAGGATTCTTTGCCCAAGAGTACCAAAGGATTTCTGCTGGACAAGCGCTCTTGCTTGAAGGCAAGATGATGACCCATAAAAACTTGTTTTATTCACACTGAGTTCCTGTAGTTCTAGCCTTGTGCCAAACTAAGTTTAGAAAATGGCAATAGCCATACTGATAAACAAGTTTTACTATAATTACCCATCATAAAGATTTTGATGAGAGTGGCAATTGCTACTTGAATTTGAAACTTCATAAAAAAATAAATAAGGAGCAACACTAGAACAAAGATGAATATTTTCAATCTTTTTTTATCTAACAGCAACTACATGGGCGTAACCACTTACAATTTTAGGCAATAATATAATGGAAAAAAGTAGTATCCTGAAAGCTACAACAAACAATGTCTAAAACTTTCACGTTTAAATTCTATTTTTGCATTTTCAGATTTTATCTATTAAGTTTATTAGATAAGTTTCTCATAAAACATTCAAGGAAACACTTTTGGTAAATAGAGACATCTAAAAATTAGAAATAGACAGTGAAAAATGTAGTAATGAGATATGTAACTACGGTTAAGAAGAGATTTAAACACACAAACACATTATATATACTAGCAAAACAAAACCGGCCTACGGGCGGTGTAAAAATAAACTTTTGAAAAATATAGCCTGGAGAAAGTGGGAGTTAAAATTAAATGTCAGAGGGGTATTATCCAAGTTGAATTAATAAATCAATTAAAGTAATAAAAAACAACAATGCCAAAATATGCCAAAAACTTTAAAAGGACATTCAACATTTAATGATTTTAGTAATTAAAATCATCAAATTTATTAAAGGAGTAAAAAATAAACAATTTGAAATATAAATTAGGAAAGTTAACTTCTCTACACCAAAATTTTTCCTGAAATAATATTAAATAATAAAATTAAATTCAGTATATCAATGAATAAAACAATTAACTATACAAAATGATTTTTTATTTTTGATTATTTCTAAAAAATTTGAAAAAAAAAACCCCCAAAAATACACCTTATTCATTTTACATTTAACAAACATTTAGTATTAGTGTAAATAAATATCATATAAAATAAAATAGAGTAATGATACTTAAATCAATATTTAAATGCTAAATAATACCTAATATTATTTTTTTTTAATCAGAGGAAATAAAAATATCTAATTTATAGATTTATTTTCAACTAAATTTTATTTGGTACAATTATGTAAAAATATGAATTTTATGAAAATTTTCTTCAATAAATAAAATATTTTTATAATAGATTCAGTATCAATTTGTCTGTGACTAAAACTATGTCACTGCTTACATCACAATACTGTCATTGATAAAATATTATTTAATTAATAATCAATAGATGCATGCAACATTTTGATTTGAAGGGGACAGAAGTAAGTTTCCATTTCAAATGGTTTCATTTTTTCTTTACTCCTTTAATAAATTTGATGATTTTACCAATAATACAAACCTTCTTATATGGAAATTTGAACTCAGACAATATCTTTCAAAAATTAATTTTTATAACTGCCCAGATGGCTTTTTTTTGCAAAAATGTTTGTACAATAAATTAATGAATATAATATATGTTGTTACACTCTTAATTCATTTTCTTAGGGATTTTATAAATTTCATATCCATTAAAGTAAGCATTAAATTGAATAATTTTATTTATTTAATTTTTAAAAACAAAACAAAATCTATATAAATTAGAAGTAAAATTCAATCATCTAATACAGAATAGTATTCCTCTTATTGATGAATGTGTATTGTTTAAACATTGAACAAAATACTATTAATTTCTTGCTACAATTAATTTAAATAAATATATTGCTGATAAAAAATACAGGGTTCCCACTCATTTTAGGAAATCATTTTCCAGGACATTTCCAGGACATTTGAAAATTTTTCCAGGACAGCACTTGTTCACGGCAATTTCATAATTTAATCGATATTAATCTAATATCGACACATTTAGACACTTTTATTGTTACTTTTTTATGTGGCAGGGTTAATGAATTATCTTGGGTTTATTATAGATGATGCCTACATCTATCAATTAACGACACAGGGTGTCCATAAAGTCCATATGCACTTTAAAGTTATAAATTATTTTAAGCGCACTCTGATTTATAGACACCCTGTACAATAAAATTGTCTGGCCTCCTATTTTTGCTTACCCATGATCAATATTAATGGGTTATTTTTTCATTAGCAAATCAATTTTAAACCCTCGGCCAATATTTTAAATAAATGTTTTTTTGTTTGTTTGTTTTTTTTGTTTTTTTTTTGAATTAGTACAATTTTCAGATATTTCATGTGCTGTGTTTCTCACTTTTTTACCGGCAAATATATGTAGATATTTTACAATGACCACCCCTCGTTTTATATCTGCATCATATTATATAATAACCATGTTCAATTTTTGGGGTATAAGGAGATAAATGCATATCCCAAGGGATAATAACTCATTATTTGTCCCTTGCCGCTGAGTCCACACCTATGGTGGACAGACATTGAAATTTTTTTACTATCTTGTATGTTTTCACATCCGGGTATTTCGAAGTAAAAGATGAATATTGGATTTTCTTTCCAATATCTTAAAAAATATTTTTTCTTGGAAGTGTAGCGAAAAAGACTTTTCTTTGTTGAGATTGAGATATTTATCTAGACTGGGAGAGAATTCAGCTTGTTTTGTCTTCCATAGTTGAAATTGACGATTAATTTATTTTTTAAATCTCGGAAAATATGCAGCATATCATCGCATATTTTTTTAACTTAAATTTTTTCAAAGATAAATTTAGGCCTATCTTTTGTTAAATTTTCAAGTTAGTCATGGATATTGACAGACATGTAAAATTGACCTTGAAATTTTTAAGGTAGTAAAAAACTCAATTTAACTTGGATAAAATAATTTTTTTTTGCATCAATTTAAAGAAAAATATTTTTTTTAAAACTACAAAAAAAAAAATGCTACATTTATTTTTTTAGTTTTAAGAAAATAACTTTTAAATTTTAAAAATCACTTTTTTAGGGTATTGAATTTATATTTTTTTTTATTTTTCTATATATTCTTCAGGATATGATCTTTCAAAAAATGTAAAAATTAGGGACCAGGAATTTTTTTTCTTCAAATGGTCAAAGGTCAATTCTGAATTGATAAAAAAAATTTTTTTCGAGTTTCTTCAATAAAATAAGCTAATCATTATAAAATTAAGTCGTTGGAAAATAATTTGGTGAAAATTTCATTAAAATTGGACAATTCCCTGATTTTTGGTAATTGTTTTAAAATTAAGAAATTAAAAAAAATTATTAACTCCCTTGGCAACCCTTGAATACCCCATATATTAAAGTTATATTTTCAAGTTGAAATAATAGATAAGGAAGGACATGGAAAACAAGACGTCTTAAAGAAGCAGCTTATATGTTGGGCTGTAGTGACCTATGAGTAGACCAAATACAGAGATGAATACAATACGGGAACCAATCATTAAAAAGGCTAAATCAAATTGTTTTTTTAAAGTAGATTATTTTAAAAACAAAAATATTGAAAAAGACTGAAGGATTTTACGCCTCAAGGACATTGTGTTTTGTAGAAATTCAATTGAAATTTGTACAAATTCATAAAAAAAACAAAAAAAAAAAACATTTTTTTAAAATGGGGTGGGTTGTAAAATATCTAAATTGATGTGCCAATAAAAAGGGGGTTAGTGTAATAATATCTACATATATTTGTCGATAAAAAGCAAAAAACATCACAGTACATATTTGATAGGTACCACCAATTTGTGTGCACATTTTCATTTTAAAAACAAATTAAAATTAATTAAATCAATTATTTAAGGTCAAGTTTTTGTTTAATTTGAAAAGTATGATTAGCACCAGAAAAATTTTTTTTAATACATTTTAAACAATTAAATTCAGCTAAAAAATTTATCAAAATGGGCCCTTTGTGTAAAAGAGTTACGGATTAAAAATCCCCACATCATTTAAGATTTTAAGACTTATAATAGTTTCTTCTTAGAAATTAATAATAGAAAAAAGTTAAATACACTATGTACAGAAAAATGATTACCTTTTTGATATTGATTTAAATGAAATATCTTTTTTTGTTCAAAACACACAGAAAAACTAAAGAGTCCACAAAAATTTGGCGTTTTTGTTTACAAAAAGTCACCAAGAAATATGTTAAATGCAGTCAGAGAATTATCTGATTTTAATAAAAATTTTCAGTGTTGACTTATTGAATCAACGAATTCTTTTAAATTACTGAATCATTTCAATCAAACTGATTCAATGGAAATAAATTGAAATTCTTTAAAATAAATGCCACCTATATGCACCTTGAAAACAATACATATACCTAATTAATAGATAAGATTCATTTAAAATATGAAATGCCTAAATTTAAGTTTTAAATTTCATAATTTTAGATTCTAAAAACAAATATCTATTTAATAACAAGCCCACTTTAGAATAGTTATCTAATAATTTTTGGAAAAAAACTCAATTGAAAAGTTAGGCCCCCCCCTTTTTAACAAAACAAATATCGATGTATAATTTTTTCACTGATAATTTAAAAGACAATTATATATATAAACAAAAGAGTAAAAAAAATCAAAATTTTTTTTAGTTTTTTTACATTTGATTTTCAGATTTTGAATACTTATTTTCTACAAGAGGTGTTCCTTTAAAATATTTTTTTCTTCTATTCACACCTTCGGTCTTTTGTTTTTTTTATTCATACTATAATTAGTTTCAAAAGATATTTTGGTACTCTTCGCGGAGTTCCGTCCGGCCTCCTGCCTCAAAAACTGCTAGCTGGTGGCTACTGAAAAAAACACCAGCTACAATTGAAGTCTGGAGCCAAAGCGGAGTCACTTGAAAAAAACAAAAAAAACAACCAACTTTGGGCATTTTCCCCAAAACCCAACCCCAACCCTAACCCTAAACCCCCTAGTTAAAATTAACAGTTTTATTACAAAATTTGTGAGCTGTTTTTTCAGAGCCCAAATTATTTATTTATTTTCCCATTAAACTAACCCTAAACCCCAATCCCAACCCTAACACTTTTTTTTTTTTCAAGTGCCACCACTTCGGCTACAGACTTCAATTGTAGCTGGGTTTTTTTTTTTTTTTTTTCAGCAGCCACCGGCTAGCGGTTTTTGAGGCAGGAGGCCGGGACGGAACTTCACAAATATACCCGATATTTTGAGCCCCCAAAATGGGGGGGGGGGGGTCAAAATTAAGTGACTTGAAAAAAAAAATCAAGTTTTTAAATAATTTATTCATTGATAAATCAACACTGAAATTTTCATTAAAATATGATGATTCCTTGATTTTTTTTTTTTTCAATCGAAGGGATTAAATTTATTTTGTAAAATACATATATGAGGCCAAAATTAGCATTACTTAATATTTTAAATTTGAATTTGTGTTTTGTAAAAATTCATCGAAAAATATTTAAAAACTAGGTGGGGTGGGGGATAAAATATCTAAATTGACTTGCCAATAAAAAGCTGGGGTGGGGGGAGATATTGTAAAATATCTACATTAATTTACCAATGAATTGCACGACTCAGAAAATCTGTTTTTATGCCTTACTATGGCAAGTAAAAACAGAGTAAATTAGGTCAATATTTTCCAGGAGAGAGTGTAAAAAGGACAGTTACTTTTTAACTGAGATGAAATTGACATTTGATGAAAATAAATTTTTGTTCAGGCGCCATATGCTTGAAGCCTTACTTAGGGTCTGGGGGTGGGGAACCAACGTTTGTTTGTTTTTTAAAAAACTGACTTTTTCAGTGTTTTCAAAAATGTTTAATAAAAACTTTTTTAAATGAACATTAATTTTATGTAATTCTTATATTAGTATTACGTTATTGTTTTTTTTGTTTTGTTTTTTTTAATTTTCAGTAAAAATTTTGCGTGCGCGCTATTCTATACAAGTACAAAACATTCTTTAATTTTCACGAGTGATATTCTCGGAAAAAAATGATTTTAGCTGCTCACTTCTTCAAATAAACATTATCTGAGCATTTTACTCGAAATTTCTTCTAAATAATGGTATTTGTAACGATAAAATTAAAATTATGTCAATTCAATTGTGGAGATGTTTTTATGTCGAATTTCTGTGAAAATTATTTGACTGACTTACAGACAAAATATTTTTTCAAAACAAATTCTACGTCTTGCTAAGATATTTACTTTTTTCTAAAAATTAAATCATTTCATTCAATTAAACACTGCGGAACATGATTATCAAGAAAATGTTAAACTTACATGTTCTGAATTTTGCGAAATTTCACGTCTTGTAAAACGGAATTTATTTTTTAAACCTTTAACAATCTTTAAAGTAGTCTGATTAATTTTTGTCTTGTTTCATGTTTGTTTAGTGTCACGTAAAAATAAATCAAAATATCGCTACATGATAGAAAAACTTCATTCAATGAAGAACCCACCCAATCAGAAGCATTTTTACTGTTTAATGAATATTCATGAATAATTTGGGAAATCTTGCGTAGATTCGGCGAGTGTTAAATTTAAAAAAAAAAAAAAAAAAAATCACCGTCCTTGTTATTTTACAAGTTACATTTGTTTACTGTAATAATAACATTAATTTTGTCTCAGATAATTCAAATTTTCCAGAACAAATTTACGAAAATTTTCCAGGATTTTTGACAAAAACCCCCCATTTTTCCAGGTTTTCCAGTACTGGAAAATGAAAATTTTATTTTCCAGGTTTTCAAGGTTTTCCAGGACGCGTGGGAACCCTGAAAATAACATCAGTAATATGAAATAACAACCGTACACAGTTTTTGAATTAAAAATAAATGTAAACATTTTTAAAAAATTCCTAATAGGATTTATAAAATTTGAAATAAAAATTACCTGTTATATTTGTGAAGGTGCAGTGTTAACAAATGAAACTTAATACGAAAAAGAAAAAGTAAAAATAAATGTTTAGTTTATCTATAAAAATGTTCATGCAGCCGATGTCTGTACCATTTGTTTATTGTATAGTAGAGGGGACATTTTTTGTTTATGTCGATAAACAAACGACATGCGAAGAAAAAAGATTTAAAAATAAATATTTTAACACAATTCTACAAATTGTATTTTAATTGAAAAAAAAAATTACTTTTTATTATCTTATAACTTAATAACAATTATCTTAAAACTTTGAAAATGTTTTCGTTACCGTAAAAGAACGGAAGCTGACTGACACAGACAAAATAATGCACGTAAGAATTTAATGTAAGGTATAAATAAGTGGCTATATCTTATTTATAGATAAATTTCTTGCAAAACTTTATACATTAGATAATTATAAATACAAATAAAATAAAAATCACTATGTAAAAATGTATATAACTAAACATACATTTATTGAAAGATTCGTTAAAAATCACAAGACCATCGGATGTTACAAAGACAACTTCATAGTGTATATATACTAATGTTTTTCCTATAATATTATACCTCATCTTGATTATAAATTAGGTTCTCATTAATAAATGCTTTAGATTATTGTGGAATCTGTGATGTAAGCAGTGACGTAGTTTCGGCTTCAGACAGAAATGCAATCTATCTCCATTATATATATATATATATATATATATATATATATATATAGATAGATAGATAGATACACACAAAATAAGATTGTACCCTGCAGAGGCAGTAAGACCCCTTTACCAAGGTGTCCTGGGTATGACACTAAACTGCATCTGATGGCGAGGCTCCAGTTCTGGAGATCTGGGGAATGTACCCCTTCATTGCCATTAATTCCAAGTCCACAGGCCATGTTAGGTTCCCATCTATAGGACAAGTAGATTTATTTAAAAATTATTTGTATTCATGTAGGAAATGTGGAAAAGTTTACAAGAAAAAGAAAAAAAACTCTTGAGAAACAACTACACAAAAAATGTAAATATGAAGGTACAATGAATACAATTCTCTAATCTCTAGGCATAAAATAATTCTAGAAGAGCATAGTATGTATAATTGCTTAATGTTGATTCACTTCTTGGTTTGGAACCTTTTCATATATTGATGTGATCAATTTACTGTAATCCAACTGTACCTTTAATCTTGAGTAAATCAAGACATTCAGGGCATTATAGTCTTATTTTCCTCTCAGTACCTATATGTATATATGTCCTGGGGTGTCCAACTTTACTTCTGCCTTTGTAATATATTTCAGTTGCTAAATAAAAATATAACAAAGAAAAAAAAATTACTAGTTGTAGTAGTAAATCCAATATTTAATTTCTAGAATAAAGTGAAGAGAGATGTTAAGAATGAGTAGAAGTTCAAATCATTATGATTAGTCAAAAATCATGCAGAGGAGGTGTAAAGAAAGTTAAGAGAGCATAAGATAAGGTTCCACTTGAACTGAATAATTTTCAGTATCCCTCAGTGAAGACTAAAAGTTTATAAATTGTAGACACCAAATTGGTAAAGGGTAGTTAAAAGATTGTCACAACATTTGTTAAAGAGCAAGTATATAACTTAATACAACTGTTTTTCATTATCTGAATTTCAGAAATGAGGTATTGTTGCAATTAAATGTTAATCTAATTTCCTTATCATCTTTCAGATGAGAAAAAAGACCAGAAGACAAATCATTATGATGGACAACTATGACACGAAAACTGAAAGAATCAATATACAGTAACATTTAGATAATTCAATGAAATAATGAAAATACAGAATGAAATTTTTTTTTTAGATAGTCTTTAACAACTGGTAAACATTGCCTCAGCATTGATAATCAACATTGCGTAGAATATTTGTAGATACGACTAAACATGAAGTTAAAGGAAATTCTTTCTGGTTTTTTTTGGTTTTTTTTCATTTTTCTATTTTTTACTATTTTTCAATTATTTTCATGAAACAAAAACATTTGATTTTTCATTCAAAAGAAAGTGATAATAAAAATGAATATACAAGGAGTCTTTAAAACATTACATTTTAAACTACACTGTGCCATAAATTTTGTTGTATACATAGCCCATCTTGGACAGATGATAAACTCTACCATTTGGTGTTATAGGGACATCAACAGTGCACAAAATATTTGTGAATGGCACAAAACATATCCTAATATATTAAAGTATAATGAGCATCAGTAAAAAAATAAAATAAAAATAAAATTTAAAAAAATTACATATGTAATTTACTTTTAATACATTTTAAACAATTGAATTCAGCTAAAATTTGTTATCAAAATGGACCCTTTGTGTGAAATAGTTACAGACTAAAAATCCCCACAGCATTTAAGATTTTAAGACTTATAATAGTTTCTTCTTAGAAATCAATAATAGAAAAAAATTAAACATACTATGTACAAAAAAATGATTAACTTTTTGATATTGATTTAAATGAAATATCTTTTTATCAAAAAATGCAGAAAAACTAAAGAGTTAAAAAAAATCTGGTGTTTTTGTTTACTTTTTGTAAACAAAAACACCAGAAATATCTTTAAAAATGTGGAGGCCCAGATTACAGAAAAAAAATAAAATTGCCAAAAATCTGAGAATTATCTGATTTTAATAAAATTTTCAGTGTTGACTTATCAATCAATGAATTCTTTTAAATTACTGAATCATTTCAATCAAACAGATTCAATGGAAATAAATTGAAATTCTTTAAAATAAATGCCACCTATATGCGCCTTGAAAACAACAATCCATATACCTAATTAATAGATAAAATTCATTTAAAATATGAAATGCCTAAATTTAAGTTTTAAATTTCATAATTTTAGATTCTAAAAACAAATCTCTATTTATTAACAAGCCTACTTTAGAATAATTTTGGGAAAAAACTCAATGGAAGTTACGCTCCCACCCTTTTTAACAAAACTTATATCGAGTATATTTTTTTACTTGATAAGTCTAAAAAGAAAGAACACATACACACACACATATATATATATATATATATTAAAGATATAATATATATATAAATACACAGACACACATATTATATAATAAACACACACACACACACACTACATATACACACCACACATATATATATACCACACACATATATATCTAGTCTATATTATTATATATATCACACACACAATACATTCTATCTCATATTATATATATACACACTACACACCACCGATATATCTTATTTATACACAGCACACACAATTGTATGTATATATAATATATATATATACACACACAGATAACTTATATTATACAATACACACACACACATATATATATAAAATACACACACACATATATATATATAATACACACACACGACACCACACACAATATATATATATATATATATATAAAATAGACACACAAACATATATATAAAATACACACACAACACACACACACACATATATATAAATACACACACACATATATATACATAAATAACATACACACACACATACACATATATACAACATATAAATACACACGCAACATATATATAATATATATAAATACATACACATACACGCACACCATATATATATAAATACATCACATACACCAACATATATATAAATACATACACACACATTTATATATATAACATACACACACACATACTAATAAAACATACACACAACATATATATATAAATACATACACACACATATATATAAACATACACACACACATATATATAAATACATATACACATACACATATTAATAAAACAACCACACATATATTATATATATACATACATACATACACACACACAATAAATACACACACACATAGTATAAAACACCACACATATATATAAAATATATATAAATACACAGACACACACACATATATATATAAATACACACACCACACAACACATATATATATATAAACACACACAAAAACATAATATATAAACACACACACACACACATATATATATATATAATATATAAAACACACAACCACCATATATATAATATACATATATAAATACACAAAGACATATTTATATATATATATAAACACACACACACACACAATATAAAACACACACACAATAATAATAAATTACACCACACACATATATATATAAAACACACACACACCACACAACACATATATATATATATAAATACACCACACATACACACATATATATATATATATAACATCATATATATATATATATATATAATATATATTTAAATACACAAAGACATATATATATATATATATAAATACACACACAAACACACACATATAATATAATATTATAAACACACCATACACTACACAATATATAAATACACACACACATATATATATATATATAAATACACACACACACACACACATATATATATATAAATACACACACACAACAACATATATATATATAAATAACACCACACAACATATATATAAATAACACAACACACACATTATATATATAAAATACACACACACACACACATATATATATTAAACACACACACACACATATATAAAACACACACATACATATATAAACACACACCAATATATAAACACACACACATACATATAAACACACACACACATTATATATATATATATATATATATATATATATATATAATATATATAATACACACACACACACACACACAAATATAAATAATATAAATACACACACATAATATATATAATATATAAAGACACAGCACACACACATATACATTAAATACAACACATATAATATATATAAATACACAAACACACACAACATATAGATATATACAATACACCAGACACACACACATATATATATATTAATACAGCACACACGCACATACTAACATATATAAATAACAACACGCACACACATATATATGTATAAATTACACAACACAAATATATATATTAAATACATACATACACACATATATATATATATATGCACACACACACACAAATGTTATAATATATATATATATAAATACACACACACACATAAATTTATATAAATACACACACACATCACAATATATACATAAAAATACACACCACACACACACATATAATATATATATACAAAAAAAATTCACACACACCGACACTTATACCTAATATATATATATATATATAATATATATATAAATATCCACACCACACACACATATATATAAATACACACACACACATTTATATAAAATATATATTATTTCAAATACACACACACACGCATCATATATATTATATATAATACCACACACACACACACACATATATTTATATAAATACACCACACAGACAAAACTATACATAATATAATATATACACACACACATACACACATATATAAATACACACAAATACATACATAAAACACACACACACATACATAAATACACAACACACACATATATATATATACTTAATATATATATAAATACACACACACCATATAATATATACAAATAACCACCACACACTATATATATATTATATATATATACACCACACACACACACACATATATATATATAACAGAATACACACACATAGTATATATGTATACAATACACACACACACTATATATATACAAATACACACACCACACACACATATATATATATATACAAATACACACACACATATATATATACAAATACAACACATATATATATACAAATACACACACAACATATATATATACATACAAATACACATTATATATATACAAATACACACACACAATTATATATATATATATACAAATACACATCATACTAATATATTATATATAACAAATACACACATACACACACACAGATATACAAATACACACACATATATACCAAATAACCACAACACACACCACACATATATATATACAAATACACACACACACCACACGCATACACATATATACAAATATACCACACACACACACACATATAATATATATATATATATATGGGGTCAGTTTTTGGTCCGACATTTAGCAATTTTTATTATGGCCCCACCTAGAAAACAAAAGAGTATTCAAAACATTATAAAAAAAAAACAGAATCTATGTCTTCTACGTTGACGATATTCTCCTCCTTGATTAACAATGTAACTGAATCCACGAACTACAACGAACATTTCAACAAACAGTCTGTACTAAATTCACATACGAACTTAACACAAACAATAAACTTCCATTCCTCGACGTCATATAGACTCTAACAAAACAAATTCACTACCTCCCCATATAAAAAACCTACCTCCATCAATTCTTGTATTATCAACTACAAGATGAATGCTCTGCACAATATAAAAAAGCTATTATAAAAAACTTGATTAACCGCGCAAAACTTACCTCTTCTTCTAAAACAATGATTCTTTTCTGAAATAAAAAATATTAAGCAAACTCTCATCAAAATGAATTCCCTAACTATTTGTGTGATGAACAAATCGCGGAAAACCCTCCATAATAGTTTACCATAATGAAACAATAGCACACCACATACCCTCACCAAAACATCTATTACTGTAATCAGATGGCACCAAAATTATAAAACTGGAACGAAAATGCATTAAAAAAATTAATACCTAACAATGTCTCTTCCACTGACACTAACGGAAAAATCAATTTAATCATTTATTACAAAAAATTCAAAACTTACAATCTGGTCACTGCAACAACACCTCCCCCAAAACTACCCGTCTTAATGAGACCAATATCGTGTATTGAATTTAAATGTAACGTAGGAGACTGTCTCTCCCAAATCAATAATACATATATTGGCCACACGACGACTAACATTATCTCGTAGATTAACTCTACACTTATCAGATTCCAGCTCCATTAATCAACATCTTAAAACACATCATGCCCCCCCCTTCTACCTACGCAAAATCTTACTATACTGAAAATGCAACACACACACTATATACAGAAAAAAAACAAACAAAAACTTCAAATAATTGAAGCCTATATATAAAACAAAAAAAAACCTACCCTAAACAAAAATAAACTTTGAAGTAAGTCAACATATCCTAAATGCTTATATAATTTTCTGCCTACATTACTTCCATTATCCCGCCCCCCTTTATTCACAACCTGTGCCCGCCCCCCCCTCCAAAAAATCACCACTGCTTTGTTCAAACTACTACCATTCCAAAAACCTCCAACTAACCAATTTGATATTACCTCCCAGCTAATTCCTTGCTTCTACTCGTTCTCGTTAAAAAACGAGACATGAACAACTATTCCATCGTTTCCCCACCTGAGGATGGCAAAGTGCATTGCCGAAAGCGCTAGTGACGAAACAATTCGTGGACTGGTATATACAGTTCCACCCTGACACAAGAAGGATGCGCCGAAAGATTAGAACGGATCGACGAAAGACTTGTCAGACAGGAATTGTCTGTTCAATTCAATGAAACCTGTTTAAAAGTAAAAAATGCTGCCCTAAATTCACACTTTATTTGCATATATATATATATATATTATATATACATACAAATACACACACACACTATATATCTATATACAAATACACACACATCATATCTATATACAAAATACACACACATATATATATATTATACACAAATACACACCACATATATATATATATACACAAAATACACACACACATATATATATATACACAAATACACACACCACATATATATATATACACAAATACACACACACATCATATATATATACTATATATATTATATATTATATATACAAATAACACACACACATATATATATATATATATACAAATACACACAACATATATATATACAAATACACACACACATACACATTATATATATATATATATTACAAATTACACACAACACATATATAATATATTACAAATACACACACACACACACACATATATATATATGCAAATACACACACACCACACACACATATATATAATATATATAATACAAAATACACACACAATATATATATTCACATAATACACACACACACACATATATATATATATATACAAATACAACACCACCACACATATTAATATATATATACAAATACACACACACACATATATATATATATATACCAAATACACACACACCACACACACATATATATTATATATACAAATACACACACACACATAAATATATAATAATACACAAATACACACACACACACAAATATATATATACAAATACACACACACACACATATATATATATTATATTATATATATATACAAATACACAACAACATATATTATATATATATATATATATATATATATACAAATATACACACACACATATAAATATATATATATAATACAAATACCACACACACACACACATATAATATATGTATATATATATATATATATATATATATATATATGTATATATACACAAATACACACAGACACAATATATATATATATACAATACACACACACACACACACACATATATATATATATATATATACACAAATACACACACCACATATATATATAATATAATATACACACAAATACACACACATATATATATATATATACACAAATACAACACACATATATATATATATATATACAACAAATACACACACAATATATATATATATACACAAATACACACACATATATATATAACACAAATACACACACACACATATATATATAATATATATATATATAAAAAATACACACACACCATATATATATATATATATACAAATACACAGACACACACATATATATATATATATACAAATACACACACACACATATATATATATATATACAAATACACACACACAACATATATATATATATATATATACAAATACACACACACACACATATATTATATAACAACATAATAAACACACACACCACATATATAAATATTACAAATACACACACCACACATATATATATATACAAATCACACACACACATATATATACAAATACAAACATATATATACAAATACACACACACACATATATATATATACAATATACACACACACACACAATATATTATATACAAATATACACACACACACACATATATATATATATACCAATACACACACACACACATATATATATATATTACAAATACACACACACACACATATATATATATATACAATACACACACACACACACATATAATATATATATATATATATACAAACACCACAACACACACACATATATATATATATAAAAATACACACACACACATATATATATAAAAATACACAAAACACATATATATATATATAGATATAAATACACCAACCTACATATATATAGGGCCGGGTTAGCTCAGTCGTAGAGCGTTCGGCTAGAAACCACAAGGTTCCTAGTTCGATACCGGTCCTCGCCGACTCAGTGTATGATAGCACAGGGTCTTGCGGTAAAGTAAGGAGCTGATAAGTGTGGCGCTCTACCTCAGACGCTAAGATAATCTCCTTGGTCTAGCGCTAGTGAAAAGGGATAGACTCCCTCGCTAATGGTTGATACCGTCATTAGGCCGCCCCGACGACTTTACTTTTTTTTTTTTTCTTACATATATATATATAATATATATATATATATAAATACACACATATAATATACATATATAAATACACACACATATATATAATAATACACACACATATATTATATATATATATATATAAAAAACACAAACACATATATATATATAAATACACAAACACATATATATATAAATATGAATAACACAAACACATTATATAATACACACACACATATATATATTAAATACACACACACACAATATATAAAATACACACACACCATATATATAAAATACACACACACACATATATATAAATACACACACATATATAAATAACACACACACATAATATATACACCACACACACAATATATAAAATACACACACACACCATAATATATATAAAATACACACACACACAACTATACTAATAAAACACACACAACATATATAAATACACACACACACACATATATATATAATACACACACACAATATATATAAATACACACACACACATATATAAATACACACACCACACAATATATATAAATACACCACACACAATATATATATATACAACACACACACATATAATATACACACACACACACATATATATATATACACACACCACACACACAATATATATATAACACAACACACATAATACAATACACACACATATATGTATATATATACACACACACACATATATAAATACACACACACACATATATATATAAATACACACACACACATATAATATATAAATATACACACACACATATATACATATACACACACACAACATATAATATATATACACACACACACATATATACATACACACACACAATATATGTATATATATACACACACATACACATATATATGTATATATACACACACACACACACATATGTATATACACACACACACACACACATATATGATAATATACACACACACATATATAATGTATTACACACACACACACACATATATACACACACACATATATATATACACACACACACACACAACACACACATATATATACACACACACAAATATATATATATATATATATACACACACACACACACATACATATATAACACACACACACATATATATATATATATTATATCTAATATATAAAGGATAGGATTTTGGTATGTACGTGTCGATGTATAAGTTTCAAACGGGAGATCACTCAAATTTTAAATGTTGCATACACATGAATATCCTTCTAACTGAGAAACACCTCAAATTTGGTTATTGATTTTTTCTGATTAAGGGATGTAATCGATTAATTAAGTCAAAATCACCCAATTTGCGGAACTGTCCTTATACCAGCCCCTACTGAAATGAAATATTGTCTCTGCCTGCTTATTGTTACAACGACATCAGCTGCGAAGTTTGGATTTTAATGAATTAATTTTGCAGTCTAAGCCGTTCAGCTCTGAGTTTTTGGCCTATGTAATAATTTTTATTTCGTTAGAAAGAAAAGAAAATACTCTTTCAAAATATGTAATTTGTCTGAGTTTTTTATCAATTGAATCATTTTTTTTTTAATCTAAAAATGCTTCGGATAGCCACGCTTTCTATGATTATTGCGATACAAGCAGTGCAGTCTATACCAGGTAGCTCGGAATCTCTCGCCTATTTAGGATCTAATCTTTAAAATATTTATATCTTTAGTAATAAGATGAATAGTCTTTCTGAATATGTAATTTGTATGTATTTTTATAGATTAAATTATTTTTTACAGCGAGTTAAAAAAAAAAAAACACAAAAAAAAACTGCTACGTATAGCCGATAATACAATTAAGGTTTTTTTTCCAGACTTAATTTGTCCATATTCTTAAATTGTACAGTGCACTCATTTTAATTTCAATTTTTGTAAACATAAAAATTGTAGAAAATCAAAATTTACGCTTTACGGTTACATTATTAAAAGAAATGTTTTAATTCTAAATAAAAGTATCATGAAAATCAGTTTACGGTTATATATTTGTATAAATTAAACTAAGATTTTCATTCGATTAAAATGACTTTTAATTCTTTAATTTATTTATTAATTTTTATTGTTAGAGTTTTAAAGGGTTAAAAATAAACAATAAGATTGACGAATTTTCTTAGAAACTGTTTTTCTTTTGGAGAAATTATTATTTTCTAAACCACGATAAAAAAGCGAAAAACAAAGGTTACTATACAGACAAAATCCGGTGTTTTATCTTTAGTCGAAGGCCCGAATGGATTTAAGTAGTCAATTATTTGTAAGACAAAATTCATTTCAAGAATTTCCGGTTATTGGAACATTTCAAGAATTTTTGATAAGTATGAAAAATTGTAAGCGCTTTGTTTATCAAAATGACACGATTCGTTAGTAAACGACCCGAAAAGTTGATATCCCATAAAACAAAACAACTAACAACCAACATTTAAATTATTATTAAAATACAATTTAAAATATTCCTCAGAATTTGTCTTACAAATTAAATTTTAAGTTTTATGATTTTACTCTTTATTGTGACAATCATCGAACAATGTTTCTATTTATAAGTCAATAAACATCGCTGAGAAAGTTAACTCTTATAGTTTATATAGTGCAACTTTTTAGTTCTTAAAAATTGGCATGTTTAGATATAGATTTCATAGGTGACATTTGAACTTTTATGAAAATTGTTGTTTTGTAATTAATACAAATTTTGTAATAAAACTTAATTTTAACTAGAGGGGAGGGTTGGGGTTAAGGTTGGGGTTTAAGGTTAGTTTAATGGGAAAATAAATAAATTATTTGGGTTCCGTTCAAGAGGTTCCGATATGGGGTTCGATTTACTATAAACGTTTCGTGAAAACTAAAAAAATAAAGAACTTTTAAGAATTTTTTTTTACAATCTGATAGATTGGTGTGGAATCAATATAAAATCCACTGTAGGAAAAAAAAATTAGATGGGGGTCGGGGTTCCAGATAATCAGGTCCACCAAAACGTTTTTAAACATTTGAATAAAAATGGCGAAATCTTTCAACTAATATGAACACAATTTTAATTCTGAGCTTTTGTTATTATTAGACTTTTTTAAGAGCTAAAAATAAAATAAAATTGACAAATACTTATTCATAGATTGGTCAGAGCAGATTTTTTTTTTGTGAAGGGGGGGGGGAATTGTTTTGTAAAAACAAGGATTTTTCAACAAATTGGGTATACTTACAAAAACGTAATGTAATATTAAGTAACAATATTTTGTTTATCTTATTTTCCTTTCCTTACATGTGTCTAATTCGGTTGTAATTTAAATATTTAATCGTAAAAGGGAAATAATTTGCTAAGTTTCTATAGGTACATGTGATGTAAGAAAATTAATAAAAAAAACAACAACAAATATACAAACGAATACCTTCAATTTGTTGTATAATAATATGTAATATATAATATCTTATAAAAACAGAAAATACAAATTCCGAAATATACAAATTCTCAATGTATATTTAGTAAAGAATTATTTTCCTCTTACCCCCTCTCTAACTACTCTTTCTCTCTCACTCCTTTGATCCAAATTTCATTTTAACCCGGTCATGGACCGTACTTTAGCTAGAATATATATATATAAAAGTACCCATTTTTTGTCAAATTTTTGGCAGAATTTAATGTTAAAATATATCCAAATTTAATTACATATGTAATATTTAAAAAAAATTTTTTTTTACAAAATGCTCATTATGTTACTACTTTTCAACTAAGGTTTGACCTCATTTTATCGATTTAATTCATTTTTGAAGAGAAAAGCAGCGCACTTTTTTTATGCTAATCCTGTCCCTCTCTAGCAAATAAGCCGAAAAAAATTGCAGATAACTCTTTCTGAGTATTAGACCACCAATTGGTCGGTTTAGGCCATCTTGAAAACGGAAGTAAATATTTCCGAACTTTGTTTATCAAAAATCTCGTAAAAACAATTAATGATCGTACAGGGTTGTTACAAAAAAAAACAGTTAATTCAAAGATCCAATTATCCGATTGCGAAAAATGACATTGTTATCTTAAAAAATAAACAAACCTGCCCGTATTACATGCGAAAGGGTAATTTTCAGACCGTAATTTAGCAAAAGTTACAAATTATTTCCCTTTTACGATAACCAGTAAAAGTATGGCTACTCTAATTGAAATTTTTGTCTTGTGCATATTCAATAACCGATTATTTGTTTTCAACGATTTTTAAAATATTCTTTTTTTTTTTATCTTGAAATATTATCTTAAAATGTTTTTGTGCATTCGAAAGAAGAAAACATTTTAAAAACTCTTGATGATTTAAAAAAAATTTCAGCTTAGGAAAATAATGAAAATTATGAACGTTAAATTAGCTAGCTGCAAAATACGCTCTTTTAATTCGCACGGAGATTGTTAAAAAATATTTTAAAACGTCAATAAAAATTTGAAAATTAACTTTTTAGTGTTTTATTTTACGTTTAATATAAAGAACAATTTCAAGTTTATGTGTTATAAAAAAGAAGAAAAAAAATTTCTCTTACATAAAACATAAATTTTTGCATTCAAAAGTAAATTCCAGTAAAAACCCGCCATTTCTTAATCTTTGTTGACATAAATAACGCATCTTGACGTGTGCACTATTTTTTAGTATGGAGTCTCGTACGTATAATGATTTTTCTGAAGCAAAAACAAATTACTAATTTAGCATTTCCTTTTATGCCTCACGATTTAACTCATAATATTATTGAAAAAGAGAGTTGGGAAAATAAAAATTAGAATATTAGAAATTATTTATAATAAAATTCTATAATAATATTCTTTTCTTCTTTTCTTTTTTCCCGATACATCTATTAAATTATTAAAGTATATAAAACATTACATACCTCAAAGGTGAAGTTCTTTATTCAATTTGTAGTTTTTTAAGTTTTAATTTTATTCCATAATGAAAAAATCTTTATTTAAATAGTCTGCCCATATTTCAAATTTTGTAAACTCGCAATCTTCCTCGTCATTAATTTGAATAATAAAAATCTCATAATTATTATTCGAACTCATTTACCCATAACACCTCAGTGAAAATAACAACAAAGTTTGTTTCCCTTAGATCCATCCGTAATCATTCTGACGACAATTTTTAATTCAAACATTATTTTCAAAAATTCATAAAAATAAGAATGGACATTATTTTTAGCGAGATATTTTTTATACAATATTTTCTTTGATTAAATAAAGAT
>CM042138.1:61029943-61032443 GCA_023376005.1 Doryteuthis pealeii
AATTATATTATATAAACAGAAGAGTAAAAGAAAAATCAAAAATTTTTTTAAAGTTTTTTTTTACATTTAATTTTCAGATTTTCAGTACTTATTTTCTACAAGAGGTGCTCCTTTGAAAAATGGATTTTTATTCCATTCACACCTATACGATTTGCTTGACATTAAACAAAAGTATTTATTTTACATTTAATAAATTTTTAAAAATCTCTGAAAAATAAAATAAAAATGTAGACAATACGAACTTTTAATATAAAATTCTTTTGAAAATAATCTAACCATTAAAAAAAAAAAAAGATAAATATTTTTTCTTATTTACGAGATTTTAAGTTTCAATGTTTAAGATGCCATATTTCCAAAACTGTTTTATTAGCGAATTATCTTTTTATATATGTGTTCTGTCATTACATTGTCTTTCCAAAAATGTAAAATTTATTTATATACTATAAAAAAAAGACAGATCTCTGTTGGGGGGGGGGAATCAATGCGCGAAACAAAAACTAACGAAAAGAATTATTAGCCTTTTCAATTTAGTAAAAATCTATTTACAATAAAGTTCGTCTTTTATTACTTCATAAACCGAAAGTTTTATTAAAATCGGATCGTTAGTTTATTTTATATGATTTTTAAAAGAATTTCCTGTGATCACCCTTTTATATAGTAGGCGATAATTTGCCCATAGTTACGTTAAATCAATTGAAATTTAACGTAGCCAAAAACAAGTTATGACTACCAGCTTTATAAAAAATTCTATGAAGAATCAATTTATGGTCCAATTTTCACGAAAATTTCCATAACCTTACCTTAGGACATAAATAGTTTTTTCCTAAAATATATTAAGAGAAATATATTTTTTTACGAGGTCTACTCCCCCGCTTGTTTTATTTTAGGAAATATGAAAAAATAAACCGACAAAAAACGATTTTTACTAACAATTTTTTGCACTGAAATTTAATGTAGCTAAAAACAAGTTACGATAAGAGGATTTTTTTAAAAATTCTATGAAAAATCAATTAATAGTCCGATTTTCACGAAAATTTCCATAACTATTTACCTTTGGATGTAAATATATCTGAAATAGTTTTTTCCTAAAATATATTAGGGGAAATATTTTTTTTACAAGGTCTATTTTATTTTATGAGATATAAAAAAAATGAACCGTTATAAAACGTTTTCACTTTTTTTCTATAAAGATAAGAGTCTGAATTACTATATCCAAAGAATTGTATAATATACAATGCAGTAGTTTTTGTATTAAAAATTCATGAATTCTAAAATAAAAAGTGCAAAAAAATGTCACAATATTATTATTTGAAAACCTGTTTTTTTGTTTGTTTTTTTTTTCTTTTTTAATTGATATGTACTATATATTATTAAATTGTCAAGAAAAAAATTTGTTTTTAAAAGAAATTAATGTTTAGGAGATTTTCAATCTTTTGTGTGCTTAAATAATTTGTTTGTTTTGTTTAAAAATCTCTTTTTGTGTGTACAAATCGAATTTTTCCCAGATATTTAAATATATGAATTCAGGTGAACTAAAAATTTATCTGATCCACGATATTAATATTTTTAAAAGAATTTGTAATTTTTATTGTTGAATAGTAATGTTTGATTCGTATAATATACAGAAGCTCAAAACTGACAACATTTGTTATACTTATTGTCTTTTCTTTGCTTTAGTTACAACTAAAACAATATTCCGGAGTTATTCTGAAACTACCACAAAGAAAAAAATCTTTAAAAAATCATTGAAAACCAATAATCGGTTATTGAATATGCACAAGAAAACAATTATGTCGAATACAGCCACCCATACATTTAAATGTATAATTGTCAAAGAGAAATAATATGTAAAGTTACAATCCCCGTTTGCACATAAAAATAACCCTTTTGTATGACATACAAAAGGGTTATTATTTTTTATTTTTTTATTTTTCATTAATGGTGAGTAATTTTCCTCAATTGGATAATTTGATCTTTGAATTAACTTTTTTTCTTTGTAACAACTCTGTATAATCGTTATTTTTTTTTTTTAAGATTTTTAAAAAACAAAGTTAAAAAATATTTACTTTAGGTTATTTAAAATGGCCTAAATTGATCACGTGGCCGGATTTTGGTTATCCCTAATAATCAATATTCACTTGATCACTCTTGACATTAATTAAATCACTAAAAATAAAAGTGAAAAATTTGACCATTAATGAAAAAAATTCAAAATTTCGATTTGAAAGGAACATTAGCATCATGCGCATAGAAACATGTCACAAGGCCATTGAAATCCTGATTGACTTGTTTTTTAACTGTTCAAATTGTAGATAATTTACGAAGATAGAAGTTTAAAATTGAAAACCTAGTTTAAGTCTCTTTATTTTGATATTCCTCATCAAAATTAATATTTAAAAAATCCTAGATTATAGAAAGAACAAAAAAGCGTTTGTAAAGAATTTATCAGTGACAGAACAAAGCCCAAGAAATTCTCTGTAGAAAGAAAGTGCAGACACAC
>CM042138.1:61034943-61069935 GCA_023376005.1 Doryteuthis pealeii
CCAAACTGAAGCATTGCATATTATTTACAGTGAGCATCTTCTAAGTGGACAGACACAGAAAATGTAAATAATAATGAATCTTTAAATTTGAAATTAAATCATTTTAATAGAAAAATATATAAAGTAAATGGGGATGGGTGGAGAAACAATAAGTAAAGGTGTTTAAAAAATAGTAGTGGTGTTGGATTAAAAATAGAATTGCCATTGCTATAATTGGTATGTATGATATGCTATAAAGCTGGTTGATTTAGTCATAAAAGTTACCTGCTTAATGTGAGTGGAATGTAATAAGACCAGACAGTTGAGACAAATGTTAGATTATTTTTGTTGGTACTCAACACAAAACTTGATTTTCCAACTTGTGACTGTCACTTAGTGCTAGTTAATAAATAATGCACAAGAAGTCAACCAACTTGATCATAAAGAAAACACAACATACCATAAAAGTATAATCAGTAATACATTACTTCAAAAAGGATTTAGAAAGTGTGTGCAGATAATTTTTAATTCAAGGGAAATAATTGTAATTGAATTTAGAAGCTGCATTGATATTTTAGTATACGTACTACTAAACTCTTCCTAACCAAACACACTTTGGGAGGCTGGAGACCAACTTTAAGGAAGTCTAGAAAGGAACAAGTCATTGTATCTCGATTACGCATTGGTCATACAAGACTAACGCACTCCAATATACTCAAACAAGAACAACAACTATAATGTGGAATATGTCAAACACCTTTGACAGTTAAACACTTATCCATGGAATGCAGGTTTCTTGCTCACATCAGTAAACGTTAGGTACCACCAAACCGTTTAGGCCATCTTGAATAAAACGGAAATAGATATTTCCGAACTTTGTTTATCAAAAATCTCGTAAAAAAAAAAAAGATCGTAGAGGGTTGTTACAAAGAAAAACCGTTAATTCAAAGATCAAATTATCCGATTGGGAAAAATTACATCGTTATCTTAAAAAATAAACAAACCTGCCCGTATTACATGCGAAAGGGTAATTTTCAGACCGTAATATAGACAGAAAAGTTACAAATTATTTCCCTTTTACGATTAATCAGTAAAAGTATGGAATGAAAATTTGAATATGTTTTCTAAGAGAAAAACTGATAAAATAATCTATTATACTTACTTTTTATTTTAATTATTGAAAAAAGTTAAATAAAATAATGTTTTTCACGCTAACACTGTCAGCCTAACAGGAACAAACTTCGCTTACTTAGAAGCGTCTCGTCTCTTTGTAAAATAAATATGTCAGCTATGCTCTTCCGTATATTCTAAGGATCACACATTACTATTCAACAATAAAAATTACAAATTCTTTTAAAAATATTAATCGAGCTCGTATCGGACCAATGTTTAGTTCACCTGAATTATAAAATTCATATTTTTAAATATTCGTGAAAAATTCGATTTTTTGACACAGGAAAAAAGAAATATTTAATTTATTTCATGCAGAAAATAAAAATATTTAATCACACAAAAGATTGAAAATCTCTTAAAAATTAATTTCTTAAAAAAAAAAAATGTTTTTTTTTGACAATTTAATAGAATATAGTACATACCAATTATAAAAGCAAAAAAAAGTTTTCAAATATTAATATTATGACATTTTTTTGCACTTTTTTATTTCCGATTTCATTAATTTTTCCTCAAAAAACTACACCTCGTACATTCATACAATTTCATTGATATAGTTATTCAGACTCTTATCTTTATAGAAAAAAAGAAAAAGATTTTTTTCTGACGCGTCATTTTGTTTAAATCTCATAAAATAAAATAGGGGGGGGGAATAGACCTCGTAAAAAATATTTCCCCTAATATATTTTAGAAAAAAACTATTTCAGATGTATTTACATCCAATGGTAAACATTTATGGAAATTTTCGGGAAAATTATTAATTGATTTTTCATAGAATTTTTTAAAAATCCTCTTATCGTAACTTGTTTTTAGCTACGTTAAATTTCAATTGATTTAACAGTGCAAAAATGAAAACATTGTTTTTCTATCATAATTTTCATTATTTCTGTATGCTGAAATTTTTTTTAAAAAATCATCAGGAGTTTATTTTATGTTTTTTCTTTAAAATGGAAAAAAATATTTCAAGAAAATATTAAATTTTCTGTAAATTTCATTGTGTTAAATATAGGGAGGGGGGGTAAATTTCACAGGGTCAAATTGGTGGTACCTAAAATACCATGAATTGAATATTTTACGAAATCATTCAGTTACTCAATGATTTCGTAAAATATTTCATTCTACTGGCAAAATGAGCCTAAAATGCGTTTTTGACAAAATGACTTTACAGAAAATAATTTACCAAAATTCAGGGAATTATCGGATTTTAATGAAATTTTCAGCGTTTATATATCAATGAATGATCTTTATAATGCATTATTTATTTTATTTCAAAACTTTCTCATTTTTTTCAGGTCGCTTAATTTTGACCCCCCTTATGTTGGGGCCGTAAAATTGTTTCGAGTTGGTCTTATACTGTACTAATTACAGTATAAATAAAGAGATAAAAGACCGAAGTTATGAATAGAAACAAATAAAAAAAATATTTACGGTTGCTGTTTTATGAGAAAATAAAAAACGAAAATCGAAAAATAAAATGTAAAAAATAATAAATAATTAATTTTTTGGAGATTTCTTTTTTACTCATTTCGATAATTATTTAATTGGCTATTATTTTATAAAAGAAAAAAATATACATCGATGTGTTTCTGCTTAAAAAGGGGAGGGGGTACATTTTCAATCGAGTTTTTCTTCAAAACTTATTACTTTTGGCGCCTAAAATAAGGTTTGCATTAAGTAGATATTTATTTTTAGAATCTAAAAATATAACATTTTAAACTTAACATCAGGATTTTCATATTTTAAATGAATTTTATATATTAATTTTTCATAGCAAAAATACTAAATTAAAGTTTTGAAATAAAATAACTAATGCATTATAAAATTCATTAATTGTTAAATCAATACTGAAAATTTCATTAAAATCGGTTAATTACCTGATTTTTGGTAATAAGTTGTTTTCATCCCAAATGTTACGTTAAAATTGTAAACAAGCGCCTAAAACCATTGAAAAACAGCCAAAATGGCGTCGGCGAACAAAATTGACCAAAACAAATACTTTTAAATCTTTTAAAAATAAACTGCATATGTAATGATATTTTTCTTTTTTATTGATGGTTATTATGGTACTACTTATCGATTTAGACAAAGTTTAACCTTAAATAATAGATTTAATTATTCTTAATTCGTTTTTAAAACTCGTAGTATCCGATTTTTTTTGCCTATGCCTACTATTATCTTATAAAAGAAAAAAATTATACATCGATATTTTTTCTGCTTAAAAAGGGGAGGGGGTACATTTTCAATCGAGTTTTTCTTCAAAACTTATTACTTTATGTATCTAAAATAAGGTTTGCATTGAATAGATATTTATTTCTAGAATCTAAAAATATAACATTTTAAACTTAAAAACCGAATATTTTATTTTAAATGAATTTTATATGTTAATTTTTCATAGCAAAAATACTGAATTAAAGTTTTGAAATAAAATAACGGATGCATTATAAAATTCATTAATTGATGAATCAATACTGAAATTTTCATTAAAATCGGATAATTAACTGATTTTTGGTAAGTTTTTTTGCAATCACAAATGTTATATTAAAATTGTAAACAAGTGCTTAAAACCCTTAAAAAAGAGACAGAATGGCGGATCGTCACGCTGAAATTGACAAAAAAAAAAAGGTTTTAAATCTTTTAAAAATAAACTGCATATGTAATGATATTTTTCTTTTTTCAGGTGGTCATTATGTTACTACTTTTCGATTTAGACAAAGTTTGACATTAAATAATAGATTTAATTAATTTTAATTAGCTTTTAAAACTCGTAGAAGCTGATTTTTTTTTTGCCAGTCGCTAGAGTGCTATTACTACTGAGCGACCATATTCAAGAAAACACGGTTGAAAAAGACTTTCAGATTTTAATAAAATTACATTTTATTAACATTATACTATTAGCATTACAAGCATTTAGCTGAAAAACACTGACATTTTCAAATTTGCGACCTTAATCAGTTAAATTTGCAATTTCTCGAGTATTTCTTAACAGATTTATATGGCTGGAAAGAGAATAGAGTAATCTTTCTAAATATGTAACTTTTATCGGTTTTCATCAATTGAATTATTTTTTACAGCGAGTTAAAACCGTATTTTCGGTCGAACAGCTGAAAACAAAAATATGACCGTTTTTTTTGTTTTTTTTAGGATAAATTTTACAAGCTGTTTTGTTTTTCAAAATCAAAGTAGGTAATCTTTATTAATATACTTGAAATTTTGCACTCAAATAGAAGATACCTGGAAGACACAAACGGGGTTTTTTTTTTGGGGGGGGGTCTAGGATCCGTGGAAACGAAAATATAAGAGGGCAAGTTAAAGGTTATTTGTTTAAAAAATATGAAAGACTCAAAAAAGACACACATGGTCTGTAAAATTAGAGACTTTCAAAATTATTTTCCTATAAAATTTGTGAAATTTAAAGAGTGCTTCGCGATTTGATCCGAAAGTTTTGATTTTGAAGAAAAACCTCGAATTTACGTGACTTTCGGTTGTAAAAACACCCTGTCAACTGACGTCACAAATCAGACCTTATTGATTTAAAATCACAATTTCTTGTATATTTATTGTTCAATCTTAAAAATATTTATATGGTTGAAAATAAAATAAAAAAATCTCTCTAAATATGTAATTTGTATGTGTTTTTATTAATTGAATATTTTTTTACAGCGAGTTAAAAACGTATTTTGCTTAAAAAAAAAAACGAAAATGCGTGATAGGAATTTTTTTCCGAGAATACATTTTACACTCTACATTTCTTTGGAAAATCTAAGTGGCTAATCTTTATCAATATTCTTGAAATTTTGCATTCAATTAGAAGAAACCTGGAAGTACAAAAGGGAGCTTTTTTGTTTTGTTTCTAGGACCCATGTAAGTAAAATTACTATAGTGCAAACTCCAAGACTATTTGTTCAAAATGAGGATGATTAGCGAAAAAGACGCACTTTGTGTGTAGAATTACAAAGTTTCAGAATTATTTTGATATATGATGTGTAAAATGTAAAGATTGCTAGATGCTTCGGGATTTTGCTTCAAAAGTTTGTATTTTGAAAAAAAATCTAAAATTTATTTGTCCGACGGGTGTAAAATCCTGTCAACAGTTCAGAATGTGCTTTCAGCTGGCGTCACAAAATCGGACCTTATTGATTTAAAATCACAATTTCTCGCATATTTATGGTTCAAACTTAAAAAATTTTTTATGGTTGTAAAAAAAAAAATAATCTTCCTAAATATGTAATTTGTATATGTTTTTATTCATTGAATTAGTTTTTACAGCGAACATGAATTTATCCGATTTAAAAAAAACAAACAGCTTGCTTAGTAGTTGTAGTAGTAGTTTGTTTGTTTTCTTACGTTCTCTTTTCCACATTCATTGCATAAATATTAAGAATATTTTCATACTAAATGGTTTTAAAGAACATTGAATTGTTAAAAAATAATATTCCATTTTGAAAGGAATATTGTCAGACTTTTATTTTGAAAAATGGTATTTTTATTTTAAATAAATGAAGTGCGACATTCAACATAAATAAAAAATATTCATGGTGGTCTGTTTGTATTATTAGATATACAATTGTGCTTGATATATATGTAAATATAGATATGATCAAAAGTAAGTATTAAAATAAATAAATAAGATAAAATTAAAATAAAATTAGAAAAAAATTTTTTTTTCGAATGTTTACCTTTAAAAAATATTTACCTTTGAAAATTTCAAATATTTACTTTTGAAAAATCAACCAGTGCAAAATTCGTAAACGTACAGACAATGTACATTGTATATTTCAAAATAAACTATGACCCAGAAAAAACAGAACCCACAAATTTTGTAATAAAACTATTAATTTTAACTAGAATCTAAAAATATAACATTTTAAACTTAACATCAGGATTTTCATATTTTAAATGAATTATTAATTTTTCATAGCAAAAATACTAAATTAAAGTTTTAAAATAAAATAACTAATGCATTATAAAATTCATTAATTAATAAATTTTTACTGAAAATTTCATTAAAATTGGATAATTCCCTGATTTTTGGTAAATTTTTAAAAATCACTAATGTTACATGAATTTTGTAAACACGCCATATTTCAAGAGCGTTAATGGCCGAACGCAATCGAAATTGACCAAAAAATTCGTTTTAAATGTATTAAAAATGAATTAAATGTGTAATATTATTTTTCTTTTTTTATTGATGGTCATTATGTTACTACTGATCGATTTAGACAAAAGTTTGACCTTAAATAATCGATTTAATTCATTTTAATTCTTTTTTAAAAAACATTAGCTGACTCTAGCAGCCGATTTTTGGGTAACCTAGTCTTAACCTAACTCCTTCATCCACTAGGCCATGTGTCTAATTGGACAATCCAGTGTGAATTTTTGGAACTTATAAACCTAATGTCTTATTTTTGGCTAGAATATCTACCTATTCACTTATGCATGATTTTTTTTACCTAGACTCATATTGGGTGTTTTTTTAATCTGATCTAGCTTTTTTAATTATGGGTTCCCATATTGTATCCATTTCTATGCTTGGTCTACTTAACCACCAACTACAGCCTATCATATGAGCTGATTCTTTGAGGCGTCTTCTCTTCCAGTGTTCTTCTCTATCTATTATTCTAACTTCATCCCATAAGGGCAGCTGGTTTCCCTTTTCATTCCATATATGGTCAGCCATACTCGACTTTTCTATTTCTCCTCGGACCACTGTTTTACGTGGTTTTTCTAGTCTTACTTTCAGTGGACGGCATGTTTCACCTATGTATATTGTATACTTTGCCACAGCTGCATGGGATGGAATACACGCAATTCTTGGTCATGTTGTATTCTGTTGGGGGCTTGATTCGGAGATGTTTACGAAGAGTTGAATCACTCCTGAATGTCGTCTTAATGTCATAAAGATTACATATCTTTTGAATCTTTTCAGCCAAGCTTTTGACATAGGGCAGACATACTGTGGAAAGTTTTTGAACTGTCACAAATCCTTAGCAAGAACAAGAACCTCATACCACAGAAGAAATACAGACAGCTAGTTCAACACTACAGCAAGCTACCACACATATACGGCCTTCTTAAGATTCATAAGGATGGTATTCCATTAAGACCCATTGTCAGCTACCGAGGTTCGGCATGCCACCCATTGAGCCATTACATAGTTGAGATAGTCACCTCATTGACAGGTAAGACATATGTCAAGAACTCTGCCCACTTTGTGGAAAAAATAAAAAATGCTCCCATCCATTCCAACCAAATGGTGAGTCTAGATGTAGTGAGTCTAGATGTAGTGAGTCTATTCACGAGGGTACCCACTGATGAGACTGACAGTGGTACGGGATAAGTTAACTGCAGATTCAGATTCAGATTTGGAAGAACGCACCTGTATCCCAATAGATAATCTGATGGAGGTGCTGACTTTCTGTGTAGAAACAACCTACTTCGAGATGGGTTCTGACATATACCAACAAGAGGAGGGCCTGGCTATAGGATCACCATTGTCCCCAGTGTTGGCCAATATATACATGGAATACTTTGAAGAGATGGCCTTGGGATCTACACCACTAGAGCCATCAATGTGGCTCAGATACATAGATGACACATTCATTCTCTGGCCCCATCAGGAAGATGTTCAAATACTAATGGATCATATGAACTCAATCCGTCCATCTATACAGTTCACAATGGAGAAAGAACAAGACAACAAATTGTCCTTCCTAGATGTGTTAACTTGCACAGAGCAAGGATTCATTTCATCCATATATTGTAAACCTACCTTCACTGGACGGTACCCCAACTTCAATTCCCACTATCCATACAATATAAAGAAAGGAATCATCTGTAACTTACAACATCGAGCAAAAGCCATCAGCAGTGATGAGATCCTCGCAGAATGCCCCATAAAATTCCCATGTGAAAAAGACTTTGTGTTAATCCGGTCTGGTAGGGATTTTTTTTTTTTCACCAGCGTAGAGGAAATGACACCACATAACAATATATAGGGTTGCTCAAAACACGCACTTATGAAATGCGTGCGAATTGTTAAAAAAATATTTTACTTTTTTTTAAATTAACTTTTTAATGTTATCTTTTATGTTTAATATAAAGAACAATTCCAAGTTTATGTGTTTAAAAAAAACGAAAAAACAAATTTCTGTTACATATAACCTAAATTTTTGCATTTTAAATTTAATTGCCATAAATTCTTAATCTTTGTTGACATAGTTATCACATCTTGACGCGAACAAATAGTCCCAAGTATGATACTATGGAGTATTATACATGGAATCATTTTTTTTATTCCTTTTATTTTTGAGTTTAAAAGTAAAAAATTTCTTCAAACAAACACTGTTTGATCTCTACAGGTGTCACGGATTTGAACTTAGCAGCAGCAGCAACAACAGTTTAAAAAAAAAAAAAAAAAAAAAAGAATAAAAATATTATGCCCCCTACATACTTACATTAATTATTAATGTAAGTATGTAGGGGGCATAATATTCTATTCTTTTTTTTTCTTTTCTTTTATTAATGATTAATAAAAATGATGACAATTTTTGATTCAAACATTATTTTCAATTTTATTTTTTTTATAAAGACTGTATATAGTACAGTCTTTATTATGTCATTGTTTTTAGCTAAATATTTTTATACAATATTTTCTTTAAGTAAATAAATACGATTTTGCTATACACTAAAAAGTATTTATTTTACATTTTATAAATTTAAAAATTTGAAAATTAAAAAGTAGACAACAGGAACTTTTAATATAAAATTCCTTAGAAAATAATCTAACAATTTAAAAAAAAAAAAAAGATATATATTTTTTCTTATTTACAAGTTTTCAAAAAAAAAAAAAATAAATCGATACTAGACCAGGTTTGGTAATAGAGCATCTTAGACGCTCTATTACCAAACCTGGTCTAGTATCGATTTTTTTTTTTTTTTTTTTTTTTTTTTTTTTACACATGTTCCGTTATTGAATTATCTTTCCAAAAACGTAAAATTTATTTTCATTAGGGATAACCAAAAAACAGTCACGTGATCAGTTTAGGCCATCTTGAATAAAACGGAAATAAATATTTCCGAACTTTGTTTATCAAAAATCTTGTAAAAAAAATTAACGATCATACAGGGTTGTTACAAAGAAAAACAGATAATTCAAAGATCAAATTATCCGATTGGATAAAATTACTCACCGTTATTAAAAAAATAAAATAAAATAGTTTGTTTTACATTTTAGAAAATCCTTTTCCAGGACATTTTAAAAATTTTCCAGGACAGAAATTGTTCACGGCAATTTAATAATTCAATCAATATTAATCTAATAGGCACATTTAGACAGTTTTATTGTTACTTTTTTATGTTGCAGGGTTAATTAATTATTTTGGGTTTATTATAGATGATGCCTACATCTATCAATTAACAACACAGGGTGTCCACAAAGTCTATATGCATTTTAAAGTTATAAATTATTTTAAGTGCACTCTGACTTTATGGAATCCTATACAATACAATTGTCTGACCTTCTGTTTTTGCTGAGCCATGATCAACATTACTGGGTAATTTTTTCATTAGCAAATCAATAATACACCCTCACCCAATATTTTAAATAAATGTTTTTTTGTTTATCTTTTTATTGAATCAATACAAATTTCAATAAACTCCAATTTCAGATATTTACCGTGCTGTGTTTCTCGCTTTTTTATTGGCAAATATATATAGATATTTTACAATGACCGCCCCTCGTTTTTTATATCTGTACCTATAAGGTACCAACAATTTTACCCTGTAAAATTTACCCCCCCCCCCTATATTTAACACAATGAAACTTGCAGAAAAATTAATATTTTCTTGAAAAAATGTTTTTCATTCGACAGAAAAAACATATAAATAAACTCCTGATGATTTAAAAAAAATTTTTTCAGCTTACGGAAATAATGAAAATTATGATTGAAAAACAATGTTTTCATTTTTGCACTGTTAAATCAACTGAAATTTTACGTAGCTAAAAACAACTTACGATAAGAGTTTTTTTTTTAAATTCTATGAAAAATCAATTAATTATCTGATTTTCACGAAAATTTCCATAAATGTTTACCATTGGATGTAAATACATCTGAAATAGTTTTTTTCTAAAATATATAAGGGGAAATATTTTTTTTTACGAGG
Organism: Doryteuthis pealeii; assembly: GCA_023376005.1. NCBI lineage: Eukaryota > Metazoa > Mollusca > Cephalopoda > Myopsida > Loliginidae > Doryteuthis > Doryteuthis pealeii. The sequence continues at coordinate 61,045,255 of CM042138.1, forward strand.
TCTATTATTTTTTATTTTATTTTATGAGATTTAAAAAAATGACGCATCAGAAAAATTTTGTACTTTTTTTTCTATAAAGATAAGAGTCTGAATAACTATATCAATGAAATTCTATAACGTACCGAGCTGTAGTTTTTTTAGGAAAAATTAATGAAATTGGAAATAAAAAGTGCAAAAAATGTCATAATATTAATATTTGAAAACTTTATTTTGCTTTTGTAATTGGTATGTAGTATATTCTATTAAATTGTCAAAAAAAAAAAATTTTAATTAATTTTTAAGAGATTTTCAATTTTTTGTGTGCATAAATATTTTTATTTTCTGCGTGAAATAAATTAAATTTTTTTTTTTTTTTCCAGAGTCAAAAAATCGAATTTTTCACATATTTAAATATATGAATTTTAGAATTCAGGTGAACTAAAAATTGGTCAGATCCGAGCTCGATTAATATTTTTAAAAGAATTTGTAAATTTTATTGTTGAATAGTAATGTGTGATTCTTAGAATATACGGAAGAGCAAAACTGACATATTTGTTTTGTTTTTATACGAAGAGACGAGACCCTTCTCAGTAACCACAGTTTATTTTGCTTAGCGTAAAAAATTATTTTATTTAACTTTTTCGACCAATAAAAAGTAAGTATATATGATTATTTTATCAGTTTTTCTCTTAGAAAAAATATTCAAATTTTCATTTTATTTTCGATTTTAAAAATTAATACTAAAACCGAAGACATTTTTTTTTAACGTCAATTTCACCGTGAAATTTTAAGATTAAATTTTTTCAAGTTTTTATTCATATTAATAGTAAATTGTAATATTAAAGTTTTTAAAGATTTTATTCATTTTAATAGTAAATTTTGGCTAAAAAAGTATGTCCATTACACCCAACCGTACTTAGATGCATAACTGTAAGAGGGTAATAATATGTATTTTTTTCTGTCTAAATTACGGCCTGAAAATTACCCTTTCACATGTAATACAGATAGGTTTGTTTATTTTTTAAGATAACGATGTAATTTTTCCCGTCCGGATAATTTGATCTTTGAATTAACTGTTTTTCTTTGTAACAACCCTGTGTGATACTATGGTTGAAGACGAACATGGTCAGAACAAATAAATAAATAAATAAATGAATAAGAAAGAGAATAGGTTAAAGCCAGGCATAAGTAAAAGGGGTGGGTGACTGACCTTTTTACGAATCCAAAGATTAGGTCGTAAAGTTTAAAGAGACCTGTATGCCCACCATGAAATGGGACCACTTGATGATAATATCTTAGGCACCCAGGTATTAAAAGCAAAAGGGATTTTTAGGAGAAATTCTCTTTCTGAAAAAATATTTAAGTACTTTAATTTTAAGGGATAATGACGACTAGAAGTCTGCAATTTATTTTAAGTGCTGGCCATCTGTGTGGTCTGGAGAAGATGGTTGGGGAAGGGGAATTTGACATAAATATAGCTAAACTCGAGCACTAAGCAGTTAGAATCCGGGGATCGAAGGGTTAAGTTCGCCAGTAGGGATAGCAGTAATAGTCAGTTGGATAGACAGCGAAAGCATCACACACACCCTTCTTCCATCCGTGTCTTGTTTACACTTGTAGTTGTTGTTTTGTTTTTAATCCTTGTGAGCCTGTTTTTCTGACACGTGCCTTAAATTCGGCCAGCACATAATTCACAACGCTTGGAGAACTAGACAAAGTACAACGAAAGCGCAGAGTGCAGAACAGGTCTTCTCACACTGGTTGCCGTGACCAGGAAATGAAAAAGAGAGAGAGAGAGAGAGAGAGAGAGAGACAAACGAACGAATTTTAAAAAAATCAGAGAAAGGAAAAAGAAAAGTAAAATAGTCAACAGAACTGGAAAAAGAAAGAAAGGGAAAATGAACAGACATAACCAAGACACGTGGAGAAGAAAAGAAAACACAAAAGATACGAGGGAAGAGAGAGGACTAAACAAATTTGTTTTTGTTTTCAAACTTCAAACAAACAAAAAAACTGAAAGGAACACTCAGAACGTTAAAAAAAAAAAAAAAAAAAAAAAAAGAAAATATAGAAAGGGAAACAGATAAACAAGCAGACAACATAAGCAAGGAAATCGACATCGATCCCTATCAGGTAGGCTGAAAATTTATTTCATTTTTTGTTTGCTGTTTGTTGTTGTTATTGTCTTGACTAGAGTGTCTACCTTACTGGCATTAGTTTATTTAGTTTATTATGGATAGGAATAATTTAACACGCCCGGCTTTCAAAATAGCAGCAAGTGGGTCTAAAATCCCCATTTTCACAGGAAAAGACTCTGAATTTCAGCACTAGGTAGAGGCACTGAAAAAGAAGGCTAGGATTTACCAGCTGACACAAACAGAGTTGGTGAATCTGGCTTAATATATCGAACTTTACTTAGACGATAATCCTGAGAGTAACTGGGGAGATCTCTTAGCGCAGCTGACGAACCAGTACAATGACTACACTAGTGCTACCGACGCTGCAAGAGCATTAATTAAGGTTAAGCAAAAAGTAGGAGAAACACTGCCGGAACTAGCTAGTAGAATTCTGTGACCTGATTCAGGTTTGGAAGATAGAAAAAGAAAGAAAGAAAAAATCGGAAGTTAAAATCTTCCGATCGTTTCGGTCAGAATTACAAGGCCGCGATCGAGATGTGACCTGATCTAGGTTTTGAAATTAGAAGAAAGAAAGAATTAATAAACGGAAATATAACTCGCTGGCCGACTTCGGCCGTAGATTCGAAACAGATGGGCGATCCGAAAATGACCTCGACCGGGGGGTTGAGGCGATAGTGGCCGGTAGTAAAATCTCAAGTAGGTCGGAACTCCCAGAAGTGAGGGAAGCCGTTCTTAGACGAGTCTTTGATGTATCCAGACTTTAGTCGCGGGGAAAAGATAAATCTTGTTTTATAGATTACCGGAACATGAAGAAACCAGGATTAAAGAGAATCTATTGTTTTTATGTTTCCCTATTGCTGGAGAATGGAGATAAACTCTTGTTGGAAATCGACATTAAAAAAAAAAAGGGTCGAATGTATTTAAAAAACACATTCAAGTGGCCGGAAGAGATGGTACCCAGATTAGTGAGCGGAAGTAAATTTGATTGGCTGGTTGAACAAGAGGAAGGCGGTTACCCTTCTTGAGTGGGTGGAGCAGAAAAATTCCCAATGTCTTCGTGTCGGCTGGAAATAAAATTGTTCCGATCGGAGTATTACTTAACTCAGACGTTTTTGGCTTGAGGAGCAGAAGAGGCCGAATGGGCAGATGAGGCCAAACAGGCAGATGAAGTTGTGATCGCTTGAGAATCGGGCTAGCTGACAAGATTAACGCAATACTGAGAGCCGAGAGTAACTGACTTCAGCTAAGACCATTTTGAAAACTTAGTCAACTTACGAACTGTTTTGCACAATACTTTGCAGAAGACCAGAAGTATTTAATTACGGGCACATCACTCCCACAAACCTTGAGAAGTAATTATTTGTATTCCTGTATTTTCGAATATAAATGTTGTTGATTTTTTTAAGAAGAAAAAGAGTCGTTATTTTTTTTTCATGTGACCAATCGGCCGCCATTAATCTCGGAAATCAGTTTCTATAGCAGATTTCTAGTCGTTTGAGATCTTAGCACAACGTGGGGCATTCGGCTAGACTTCCAGCAAATATAGAGACCCTGCAATCCGTGGTTGATGCAGAAAATCCAATCTTGACGGCCAATTTCGGAGATTCTGTGAGCCCATTAGCTCGGGAGCGACCGACGGGTTATATTTGGTGCCTTAATGACCCAGGATTTTTCGACCGGACTGTGACCACAGAAAAAAAAAAACCAAGAAGACACCACCCCAGGAACCCAGACAGCAAGGACGCTGAAACATTGAGACCCAGGAACCCAGGAGCTTTGAACGAGACGACAGTTTTTAAAAAGAAAAATAAAAACAAAAGTGACTCTAGTCAATTTGACTTTAAAAAAAATAATTCTGAGAGAACCAGCAACCCAGATACTGAGGAGGCAAGGATCGTTTAAAGGTAGGACACTCTTTTGGTTTTTCCCTTTTTCTTTGTTATCATATATCTCTTGCCAGTGTTTTTGAGTATAATGAGTGTGGGCGGGTCTCAAGATAGTTTGAATAGGGGGTGTCAGGAAGCTGATGAGGGTGGATTAGAAGGAGGAAACCTTCATAGGATATTAGGTGGGATGTGAGTGCCAGTGTTTAAGGGCGATTCTACCAGACTGCAAGACTGGATAGAGTCGATAGAAAAAAAGAAATTGATCTATAGACTATCAGATAGAGAATCGGTGCTGTTAGCATTTGAGGCAACAGCGGGACCGGTTTCGAAATCCATAAGAAGATGGATTGAAGAAAGTCCCGGTTTGGGATGGGAAGACTTAAAAGGGAAAGTAATAGAAAAGTATGCTAGTGTTCGTACCGAGATAGAGGCAAATAGGAAGTTACTTAGGCTGAAGCAGGAATCTGGAGAAACTCCTTCAGAGTTAGGTGAGAGAGCGACCGAATTGGCGTTGCTTGCCTACCCGGAGGAGGTGGCTCGGGAATGTAAGGTGATCCAGGCCCAGCTGGTGGATCTATATGTAGATGCCTTACAGGACGACGAAGTGAGAAATGAGATACTTCGTGGGAGACCGGCCAGGTTGGCCGATGCGTTAGAGCTAGCCCGAGATGGAGAGAGATTCTGGGATCGATCTCGAATTAGAAAGAGCCAAGCTCAGGAAAGAACTCAGGAAGGAGCGAGAAATATTTGGGAAAGAAGGGTCCCAGGTCCAAGAGGGGGACGGAGAATACTCCAGGAAGTAAGTGAAGATTGGGAGGAAGAAATAGACCCCAGGCGTGAAACATGGTCAGTGTGGCGTGGATTTCATAATCCCCCACCGAGACATAACAGGATGGTTTGTTGGACCTGTAAGGGTGAAGGACATAGGTCCGTAGAGTGTCCGACAGGTAGAAATAGACAAGAAGCTGGGTGGGATAGACGAGATAAGGATAGATCTAAAGAATCTCCAGTAGCTAGTCTCAAAGCTGTCCCAAGAAATCAGGGAAAGGCCTATGGAACAACCAGAGTAATTAGGACCAGGGTGGCCCCAATTAGAACGATAAGATTTAGATGTTGGAACTGTGGACAACCAGGCCATATGTCTGCCAACTGTCCTCATAGGAAGTGCTGGGTTTGTGATCAGTTAGGTCACGTTAAGAGGTCCTGTCCCAGACGAATAAGAAAAGAAAACAGGACTGGGAATAGAAAGAAGACGAAGTGTTGGAAGTGCTTTAGATTGGGCCACATTAGCAAATACTGTTTTAGTGGAACAGAAAGTAAGATAGAGTCGGAAAGTTGTGACTCGGAGGCAGGAACGGATAATGCAAATTATCTGTTGTCAGTCCCAATGTCCGGAAAGACACAGGACTGGAGTAAAGGAAAGAAGATAGCAAGAAAAAGTAAGGTAGAGTTGGAGAGTTGTGACTCTGAGGTAGGAACAGATGATGAAGGATATCTGTTGCCAGTCCCAAGGTCTGGAAAGATGCAGGGCTGGAGAAAACGTAAGTCAGAAGGAAAGGCTCAGGTATTCTCGCTCTTAACTGGGGAGAAACAACTGACCTGTAGAGTTAGATTAGGGAAAATTAAAGTAGAAGCTTTAATTGACTCTGGGGCGTCCGTGTCATTGATCAGTAGGGTCGTTTATGATCGCCTGAAGACCCGGAAGGAATTAGGGAAATCAGACCTAAGTATTAGTCAGGCTAGTGGTGAAAAGTTGACAGTGTTAGGTATGACATGGCTACCATTGAGAGTAGGTGGGGTGGAAAAGAACCACAAGCTGTATGTAGTACCTGGTTTGCACAACGAGATAATTTTAGGGAGAGACTGGCTAGGACGAAATAGGGCACAGTTGACGTTTAACCCCCCAATGTTGTCAGTGGGTGGGGTAGAGGTGTCCCTAGGGGCGGTGAAGAAAAGGTAGTAGGAATACTAGCCAAGAAGGATGTAAAATGTCCACCCAGAAAGATAGTCGCAAGTAAAGGTGAGGGAGAGGAAGTAGTTCCTATCTCCCAACTACGAGAGAGACTTGGAAAAGAAGAAAGTGTAGAGAGTGAGCCTGAGTTGCCACTCAAATTGAGGATAAGGGGGAGCACAGGCGTTGAAACCTCAAGGGGGAGTAGTGCTGGCCCCCAACAATGAGTAGGTAGGAAGGTAATATAAAAGTGAATAATGTCTTGGGTTGTTCGCGTGTGCTGCCGTTCGTGTGGAAGGGCCCCCATGCGGGGGGTGGTTCTCGCGGATATTTTGAGACTGAATTCACCAAGCATTAGGGTAGGTAACCGAAGAGATAAATATCTGTATGAAGTGATAGAAATACTAGTGGTGGTTACCTATAAGTAAAATAGGAGACTCACTCGTCTCTTTTAAGGATGAATAAAACGAGTGAGGTGATCATAGCCAGATCAAGGTGGCTGATAGTGATAGACTTAGGGCTGTATGTGGAGATATTGACCAGGTTGGTAAAAGAATTAGCTGAACTTAGGAAAATTAAAGTTCACTGAGAGAAATTCGGATGATGATAAGTATCTAAGGTTGTTAGATTTCTTGGAGCAGGAGGCTTCTATGGTAGCATACCGGGGGAAGAAAATGCAGAATTAGTTGGAAGGGGGTAGAGTTGTTGCAAACCAGACCAAAAAGAGCAGTGGTACCCATAGCAGGAAAAGCCCTAAGTGTGTTGTTCGGAACAGTATCCGAAAACGACAAGAAAATTGAAAGATGTAAAAGAGGGTCAGAAAGTGTTAGCCCAGGTAGCTAAGGAAAGCGTATCCATTTTAAACATGACAAGGGTGGAGTTAGCTAAGAACGAAGGCACTATAAATTGACTTATTGGTAGTATGGAGACCTTGCAGGGAGAAGTGGGGAATGTGACAGACAAGTATAGTAACCCCTGGTTATCTTAGAAGTATTCTCGTAGGTATACGGGCAGGGCTCTCTCTCATCATTTGAGATTGCCAGTTGACCCTACTAAAGAATTGTGGATGTATTATAGTGCCTTGGGCTGTGTTACTTGTTTTAGAAGATGATAGACTGTTGGTATTGTTATCCGTTCCCCTACTGGATAGAGATAGTATTTTTGAAAGATATCAGGTGATGAATTGACATCTCCCATAACCCCGGGTAGACCAGACACTTGGAGCAGTTGCTCGATATAAAATTGAAACTGAATTTCTCGTTTTGAGCTTGGTTCGACTAGAATTCCTGCTGTTGTCAGAGGTAGAAGCAATAAGGTGTAAAAGTGATGTCTTAGGAACTTGCAACTCTGTGAGTCCCATATATGTAATGGATAATCGTAAGTTGTGTATACTAGAGTTATACAAAGAGAAGTTTCAGGAAAAAAAGAATCAATTTTTAACTTATTGGGGACCAATATTAGCGATTAGGTGGAGTTGTGGAAAACTCTAGTGAAGGATTTTCTGAGGCCACGTTAAGAAAGATACCTAAGCTTTAGGGCCAGTTGAGAGGATTGATTTAGACCAGTTACAGGATAAGTTAAGTTCAGTAGGGACATCGAATTCAGTGTGGAAGGGAACGTCGGGGATGGTGATAAACTGGTCGGTTATGATAGGAATTTGGCTGATCATAGTGATGATACTATCAGCAGTATTCTTGTTGAAAAGACATAGGAAAGTATTAAGTAGGAAAAGAGCACTGGCAGGTGTGTGTGAGAGCAAGGAGGGAAACCCACTAGGTGTTTCTGTGTAAGGCAAGGGAAACTCAAATGAACCATTGCCAATGATTGATACAAAGAAAAAAAAAACTCTTGATGAAGGACTGAAGGCTGCTGTTAAAGCAAAAGCTTGTTGCTAAATATATGTGTGCGTGTGTGTACACATATATTACATGTGTTGATATTCTGAACATAATCTACGGATTGGATTGAGTAATTGGTAAGGAGCGCTGAGAGCTCTGTTTGAATTCTATCCTACTGCATAAAAAGAACATTTAAAAGAAAAAAAAAACTCTACTGCATGATTAGTAGAAAGAAAATTAATATGAACGAAAAAAAAAAAAACTGAGAAAGAACTGGAACAATTGCATGATCAAGGAAGAAGTAAAGACGTTTTCTGTTTCTACTGCATGATTAGTAGAAACCTTATGTATGAATTGTTTTTGAACTTACCAGTTGGTAGGTGGGTTGATATGTCATTTACAAGTAAATGACAAAAGGAAAAGGGAGTGATGTGACCTGATTCAGGTTTGGAAGATAGAAAAAGAAAGAAAGAAAAAATCGGAAGTTAAAATCTTCCGATCGTTTCGGTCAGAATTACAAGGCTGCGATCGAGATGTGACCTGATCTAGGTTTTGAAATTAGAAGAAAGAAAGAATTAAAAACGGAAATATAACTCGCTGGCCGACTTCGGCCGTAGATTCGAAACAGATGGGCGATCCGAAAATGACCTCGACCGGGGGGTCGAGGCGATAGTGGCCGGTAGTAAAATCTCAAGTAGGTCGGAACTCCCAGAAGTGAGGGAAGCCGTTCTTAGACGAGTCTTTGATGTATCCAGACTTTAGTCGCGGGGAAAAGATAAATCTTGTTTTATAGATTACCGGAACATGAAGAAACCAGGATTAAAGAGAATCTATTGTTTTTATGTTTCCCTATTGCTGGAGAATGGAGATAACTCTTGTTGGAAATCGACATTAAAAAAAAAGGGTCGAATGTATTTAAAAAACACATTCAAGTGACCGGAAGAGATGGTACCCAGATTAGTGAGCGGAAGTAAATTTGATTGGCTGGTTGAACAAGAGGAAGGCGGTTACCCTTCTTGAGTGGGTGGAGCAGAAAAATTCCCAATGTCTTCGTGCCGGCCGGAAATAAAATTGTTCTGATCGGAGTGTTACTTAACTCAGACGTTTTTGGCTTGAGGAGCAGAAGAGGCCGAATGGGCAGATGAGGCCAAACAGGCAGATGAAGTTGTGATCGCTTGAGAATCGGGCTAGCTGACAAGATTAACGCAATACTGAGAGCCGAGAGTAACTGACTTCAGCTAAGACCATTTTGAAAACTTAGTCAACTTACGAACTGTTTTGCACAATACTTTGCAGAAGACCAGAAGTATTTAATTACGGGCACATCACTCCCACAAACCTTGAGAAGTAATTATTTGTATTCCTGTATTTTCGAATATAAATGTTGTTGATTTTTTTAAGAAGAAAAAGAGTCGTTATTTTTTTTTCATGTGACCAATCGGCCGCCATTAATCTCGGAAATCAGTTTCTATAGCAGATTTCTAGTCGTTTGAGATCTTAGCACAACGTGGGGCATTCGGCTAGACTTCCAGCAAATATAGAGACCCTGCAATCCGTGGTTGATGCAGAAAATCCGATCTTGACGGCCAATTTTGGAGATTCTGTGAGCCCATTAGCTCGGGAGCGACCGACGGGTTATATTCTAGGGTTAGCAAGATTGCCTACAAAGACGCCGTCCAACGTGAAGGAGAGGCGGTGCAGGCGCAGCTAGCTGAGTATATCATGGACGCAATAGAAAATTCGTTCGTAAAGGAAGACACAGCAAGGGCGGCCCCAACCTCCCTAGCGGAGGCGTTTGAGATGGCAGGAAAGAGTCTAAAACTATATAATAGACTAGTGACCTCGCAAGGTCAAGTACAGGAAAGAAGGAAACTGGGCAGGACAGATACAGGAAGGACAGAAATCCCTCCTGTAGTTTGGGATCGATGGGGGCATGGCCATCCAAGCTATTAGTTGGGAGACCGCCCCCATGAGAGGAGTTGGAGAGGGCCACCCCCCCGACCCAAGACAACCAGGGTGTTGGGAGTGTGGTCGAATGGATCACATACGGTGAGTGTGTCCCAGGAGAAGAGTGACCCCACCCGGGGAAAGGGGGCCCGCAAGAGGGCCACCCAGAAGAAAATGAGGGTGGCCCAAAGTTATGCAATTTTCGATCAGGGCACCGAGATGACCTGTGAGGTAGAGATAGTGGGGAAAGGCATGAAAGCGTTATTAGATATGGGGGCATCTATATCAATGATTAGGCGAAAAGAGCTATCAGAGTTAGGAATCACAAGTAAGGACTTAAAACTTGCGGACGTAAAGGTAGTACAGGCTGACGGACGAGAGATGGAATTATCTGGTATGATATGTCTGCCAATAATAGTAGAAGAAATAGAGACTATGGAAACGTTTTATGTAGCGCCAACTCTTTGTAGGTCAATGATTTTAGGTAGAAACTGGTTGGAAGGAAACAAGGCGAAACTAAGCTTTAATCCAGCTTTGTTGGAAGTAGGCGGGAGAGAAATACCACTTGGAAACTGCAGGAATAAAGAATCTGTTAAAGAAGACATTGTTATCCGACCTTGTACAGCCATCTCTTGTCAGGGTAAGCTGTCTCCTGCAGAACAGCGCAGGGGTACATTTCAAATAACCCCTATAGACGATTCCTCCTATGAAAAGGGGGAAATTATGCTGTGCGAGTCAGTGGTAAAGGTTGATAAGGCAGGTCGGGTTCCGATTATGCTAGCTAACACCACAAATACCACGATAAAAATACATAGGGGTAAGGAACTAGGACGAGCAGTATCTGCGAGCATAAGGGAGAGTGTGTTGAGTAAAAAAGTATACTAGGAGCCACCAAATAAACACAGTAGTTAAGGTCGAAGAAATAGAAGCAGCCGCTGAACATAGGGATAGTATAAGCAAGTTCTTAATGAAGAACAGAGATGTAATAGCCCACTCGGATAAGGAGTTAGGTCAAACTCAGTCCGTTCAGATGAAGATCAACACTGATGACCATCCACCTATAAGACTCAAGCCATATCGAACTCCATTGCACAAGCGGGAGCTAGTAGAGGGGGCAGTTAAGGATATGTTGGGGGCAGGTGTGATTGAGCGTTCTGTGTCCCCGTGGAGCTTTCCAATAGTGATAGTCGACAAGAAGGATGGAGGACATAGGTTTTGTGTGGATTTTAGGGCCTTGAATAAGATTACGAAACCCCTAGCATACCCACTACCTTTGATTGACGACATCCTGGCATTGCTTGGAAGCTCTACATACTTCTCTACACTGGACCTGAGATCGGGATGCTGGCAGGTAGCCCTGGATGAGGCTGACCGAGAAAAGACAGCTTTCGCATGCCATGTAGGGCTTTATCAGTTTAGGGTCATGCCCTTCGGATTGGCTAACGCACCTAGGGTTTTCCAGCAACTCATGTCTGTGGTGTTTGGAGGGTTAGAGCAATTTGCTATGGCTTACCTGGAGGACATATTGATTTTTTCAAGCAGTGCTGAGGAACATCTCAGGCATTTGCAGACAGTGTTTGCTCGGCTAAGGAAGCATGGACTGAAGATTAAGTTATCTAAGTGTCAGTTTATGAAGAAAGAGACGAAATACTTAGGATTTGTTATTGATGAAAGTGGAGTACACCTTGACATAGATAAAGTAGAAATAATAAGAGCCATGCCCGAACCACAGACTGTTAGGGAAGTTAGGGGTTTTATAGATGCAATAGGTTATTATAGGAGATTCATACCAGCGTTTTCGAGGATAGCAACACCGCTTATAGCATTGACAAAAAAGTATGCTCGGTTTAATTGGACAGAGGATTGACAGCGATCTTTTAATACACTGAAGGAGCAGTTGACAGCTATCCTTCTATTGGCCTACCTGGATTTGAATAAGTCGATGGTCTTGTACATTGATGCCAGCGATCAGTGCATTGGTGCCTGCCTCACCCAACCATGCCCTGAGAAGGACGGTCCCGTGCCAGGTATATCAGAGGAGGTGCCCATTTACTTCTTGTCCCATAGACTGTCTCCTACCCAACAGAGGTGGCCAGTGATTGAAAAGGAGGCTTACGCCATAGTTTATGCATTGGAAAAGCTGAATTATTACTTGAATGGTGCTACCTTTGTAATTAAGACTCAAGTAATAATTCAGCTTTTCCAATGCATAAACTATGGCGTAAGCCTCCTTTTCAATCACTGGCCACCTTCAGTACTTATTTGAAGCGGATTGGACCAACAAGAAGATTCAACAATGGGCACTTAAATTAAGCGGGTATAACTGCAAGATAGAATACTTAGCCAGTAGAGAGAATACATGTGCTGACTTACTATCACAGATTCCTAAGCAGTTAGAGCGGGAATCGATAAGCGTAATACCAGAGGTGGATGATCGAGCATATCAGATAAATGTGATCAATTCCCACCAAATAGAAAGGAGACCAAGCATTGATGATGCAGTCTGTGAGGCCCCAGATGCCACAGAGCAGCAACCGTTAGGAGAATTAGTTAGCGAGTACCAGATGGATGAGGAAATTAAGACACTAAAAGAAGCGATAGAGGCGGGGAAGGTAACACAGGCCTGTGCAAGTAGGTATTTGATACAAGATGATTGGCTGTACTATCTCTCTAATAAAGATGATGAGGTTAGGCCCCGATTATATGTTCCCCAAATGCTACGGAATAAGACAGTAGAACAGTGCCACGATGCGATAGGACACATAGGCATAAATAAGACCTACGAGCTTATTAGTAGGAAATATTATTGGACTAGGCTGTATAAACAGGTAATAACATATGTGAATAGCTGTGTCCCCTGCCAGGCCAGGAGTAGTAGGAACGAGACAGCCCCCCTTATGGAGATGGATGTTCCAGCTTATCCATTTGAGAAGGTCAGCTTATATATATCTGGCCCATATAGTGAGACCACACAGGGAAATGTCTATATAGTTAGTTTTGTTGATTGGTTAACCAATTGGCCAGAATTTGATTTTGACTGAGATATTTCCATGTTACGGGGCCCCCTTGGAGATAGTGACTGACAATGGAACCGAAAACGTTAATGAAATTATGAAGGAAACAAGGATGAGCCTCAATATAAAGCATATCACAACGTCCCCATATCATCCACAGAGTAACGCGAAGGTAGAACGTTTCCACCGTTTCTTGGGTGACGTTCTGTCTAAATTGACTGAGGGTGACAGACATAACTGGGACCTGTATTTGACTTAGGCATTAGCTGCTGTGAGGTTTTCAATGTGTGAGACAACAAAATTCTCCCCCTACTACATGCTGTTTGGGCGTGATGTGGTCCTACCGGTAGATAATTTGCTGAAACCGCGTAGAAAATACATGGGGGAGGACTACCACCGACTTATCATTGAACAGCAGCATAAAACCTTTGTCAACGCTCGGCGCAGAATAAGACGGGTACAGAAAAAGAGAAACAAGGCTATCAATAAGAACCGCCGAAAAATAGAATTAGGTGTAGGAGACCCAGTATATTACCGAGCTCACGCTAGGCAGGGCAAACTAGATCAAAGGTGGAGGCCCTGCCATAGAATAGTTGAACAGACAGGTCCAGTCTCATTTTTAATATGGGATCAGGTTTCTGGTAAGGTAAAGAGAGCCCATGCAAATGATCTAAAATTAGCAGATATCGATGAGTGTGAAATCCCTGAACCTAGTACTAAGAAAAAACGAATGAGAAAGGCGACTCTTGTAGAACCTGTAGACATAGATACAGATAGCGAAAATGAGTATATACATATACCCTATGATCGTGATAGCAACATAGGTGAGCATCCAGTAGCACCAGACAGGGAGGTTAATTCTCTTAGTCCAAACCTCAGTGAAGAAGAAACCAGTGAGTGGGAAGAGGAGGATGTAGTACCTCTTTCCAAACTACAATTGAGAAAAGAAGAGACGTTAGTAAGTGAACCAGAGTTACCACTCAAATTGAGGCTAAGGGGAGCACAGGCGTTAAGATGTCAAAGGGATATAGAAGCAACCTCCCAACACTGAATAGGTAGGTGATGCAAAAGTGGATGATCTCTTGGGGTGTTCGTGTGTGCTGTCGTTCGTGTGGAAGGGCCCCCATGCGAGGGTGGTGCTCGCGGGTATTATAAGCGTTGGGGCGGGTAATATGTATCAATTAATAGAAAGACTGGTAGAGGTTAGGTATGAATTAAACAAGGTATTCAGCAAGCTTGTCAAGTAGAATTTTCCAGAGAACAGCAATATCACAGGCCATAGGGGTATCCGATGGGTTTTGGGTGATGGCACTGGAGGAAGTCGACAGTAACTATAAGAGCAGAGCCACCACTGACTATTATTAGTTTACCTGTGGGGTGCCAGCCTTTGGGGGGGGGGGTATATCACTCTACCGCCGCATTGTCAGGCGGAGAAGGACTTTGAAACTAAGGACTCTTTCCTCTCTCTTTCAGACGTCTCTTTTTAGCAGGTAGAGGGGTCTGTGGTATCCCCTAGTGGGGAAATCACTGAACCTAACTATGGGTAAATTGCCCCATGCTATGGGAGGATATAGATAATATTGACCCACACAAACTGATGTATAAGCTGGAGACAGTGGAAAGGAAAATACCCACATGGGATGATCTGCCCACAAGCTGGACATCATAGGTAGTAGTGTCATAGTGGTAGTTATAATTATATTAGTATTTGTAATCCGGGGAAGGCAGTGATTAGAAAGTAGAGAGAAAGATATGCCAGAAAAGGGACACGATAGCATGACATATCAGCAGTTGCAGTAAGGACCAAAATGAAAAAGACACCACAGCCAACACGATTATGGGTCAACTGGACCCTTCATGTCCAGTGCAAGCACGACCTGAAGAGCCTCTGCAACTTGATGTCCTAAGGATGAAGGCATGAAAAACTTTAAAAAAAGACTATAACTTGCGCATGCAGTATCAGCAAAGAACGATGTAAGGTGAATACCTTTTAAAAGAAAAAAAAAGAGAAGAAGAAAAAAAACAAATGATTGAGAGAGGTAGAAGTGAAATTTGGACTTGTTGGACTTTCCTATTTAGGATGAACATTGTTTTTGTGTGTATATGGATTAATGAAAGACTGGAAGAGATGACCTGTCGATACCTCCAGTAACCCAGGACATATATTATGTTGAGGTTTCTTTTTGGTTGTTTGGTTGTTCTCTTAAGAAAAGGGGTGGTAGAGACCCCAAGGTTTGGAGATGTAATCGACAATGCTTCTCTAAAGTAATGTTATTTCCTAGTACAGCGCCTATCCAACTGCGGAAATTATGATGTTCCCGAGTTGTAAGGAATTAAAAAAAAAATGAATACGTCTGAATCATTTAGAAGGGTGGTTAAAATTCCCTTGCATTCATCAGAAGGTGATGTAAAATCTTGGAAGTGAGCCAGAAAAGCCCTCCTGAATCGTTAAGTAGAAGGGTGCTTAAAAGTCCCTTGTGTTCATCAGAAGGTGATGTGAAGTTTTGGAGGTGATTCGAAAAAGTACTCCTGATTGTTGAGTCAGAAGTCCCCCAAAGATCATTACAGGAGAAGCAAAGTCGAAGAGCTGAACCCAACATTACTATCCATGTTTTTTTTTTTGTGTGTATGTTTGAGTTGCAAAGGGTGAGGATCCCACCTGTACCAGTGCACTGTTGGCCATTGTTTTGTTTTTTTTTTTTGTTTTTTTTTATTGAAGGAAGGTGACAAAGCCCTTTGATTATATATTGTTGTGAATCTTTTTTTTTTGTTATGATGTTTTTTCTTCTCAGAACCAAGAGAAAAATGTTCGTCCTCCCTTCAGGCGCCGAAGGGAGATGCATAGTGTTATGTTTTGTTGTAATCTATAAATAAATGACAAAAATGATTGAGGGAGGTGTGTGATACTATGGTTGAAGACGAACATGGTCAGAACAAATAAATAAATGAATAAGAAAGAGAATAGGTTAAAGCCAGGTATAAGTAAAAGGGGTGGGTGGCTGACCTTTTTACGAATCCAAAGATTAGGTCGTAAAGTTTAAAGAGACCTGTATGCCCACCATGAAATGGGACCACTTGATGATAATATCTTAGGCACCCAGGTATTAAAAGCAAAAGGGATTTTTAGGAGAAATTCTCTTTCTGAAAAAATATTTAAGTACTTTAATTTTAAGGGATAATGACGACTAGAAGTCTGCGATTTATTTTAAGTGCTGGCCATCTGTGTGGTCTGGAGAAGATGGTTGGGGAAGGGGAATTTGACATAAATATAGCTAAACTCGAGCACTAAGCAGTTAGAATCTGGGGATCGAAGGGTTAAGTTCACCAGTAGGGATAGCAGTAATAGCCAGTTGGATAGACAGCGAAAGCATCACACACACCCTTCTTCCATCCGTGTCTTGTTTACACTTGTAGTTGTTGTTTTGTTTTTAATCCTTGTGAGCCTGTTTTTCTGACTCGTGCCTTAAATTCGTCCAGCACATAATTCACAATGCTTGGGGAACTAGACAAAGTACATCGAAAGCGCAGAGTGCAGAACAGGATCTTTAATTGTTTTTTACGAGATTTTTGATAAACAAAGTTCGGAAATATTTATTTCCGTTTTATTCAAGATGGCCAAAACTGATCAATTGGTGGTCCCTACTGTACATTAATAGCCATGTTCAATTTTTTGGGTGTAAGGGAGTTAAATGTGTATCCCAAGAGGCGATAACTCATTATTTGTCTCTTGCCGCAGAATACACACACAGACATTGAATTTTTTTTACTATCTCGTATGTTTTCACATCCGGGTATTTCGAAGTAAAATATAAATATTGGATTTTCTTTCCAATATCTTTTCTTGGAAGTGTAGCCAAAAAAACTTCTCTCTGTGGTGATTGACATATTTATTCAAACTGGAAGAGAATTTGGCCCGTTTTGTCATCCATAGTTGAAATTGACGATTAAAAAAATTTTTTTTTTTAAATTTCAGAAAATATGCAACATATCATCACATGTTTTAACTTAGATTTTTTCAAAAATAAAATTCATGGCTATCTTTTGTTAAATTTTCAAGTTAGTCACAGATATTGACAGACATGTAAAATTGACCTTGAAATTTTTAAGGTAGTAAAAAACTCAATTTAACTTAGATAAAATTATTTTTTTGCATCAATTTGAAGAATTTTTTTTTTAAACAACAAAAAAAAAAAACATGCTACATTATTCATTTTTTTAGGTTTAAGAAAATAACTTCTAAATCTTAAAATCACTTTTTAGGGTATTGAATTTATATTTTTTTAATTTTTCTATATATTCTTCAGGATATGATCTTTCAAGAAATGTAATAATTAGGAAACAGGATTTTTTTTCTTTAAATGGTAAAAGCCCACACCCCCACATTCTGAATCAATAAAAAAAAATTTCAGGTTTCTTCAATAAAATAAGTCAATCATTATAAAATTAAGTCATTGGAAAATAATTTGGTGAAAATTTCATTAAAATTGGACAATTCCCTGATTTTTGGCAATTGTTTTAAAATTAAATTTTTAAAAAAATAAATTATCTCCCTTTGCAACCCTTGAACATCCCTATATATTAAAGTTATATTTTCAAGTTGAAATAATAGATAGGGAAGGACATGGAAAACAACACGTCTTAAAGAAGCAGCTCATATGTTGGGCTGTAGTGACTTATTGAGTAGACCAAATACAGATTTGGTTTGGTTTTGTTTTACGGTATATCAACCTCAGTGGGTCTTTTAATGCTGATAAAGTTTTGAAATAAATCAATTCTTAATGGATAATACAATTTTTTTATAAATACATTTTTCTATTTAACCCATAGATGGGACCCTAACAGATACTATCACTCCGGGTCAGAGTACACCAGGGAGCAATGGTGATGAAGGTTTTTTTTTGGTTTTGTTTTGTTTTACGGCATATCAACCTCAGTGGGTCATTTAATGCCGATAAAGTCTTGAAATAAATCAATTCTTAATGGATAATACAATTTTGTTTATAAATACATTTTTCTATTTAACCCATAGATAGTACCCTAACAGGTACTACCACTCCGGGTCAGAGTGGACCAGGGAGTAATGGTGATGAAGGGGTGCTCCACATTCCCAAAACCTTCAAAACTGGAACCTCACCATCAGATAGAGTTTAACGTCATTCCCAGGACATTTAGACCTTCAGTCACCGCCTTTTAGCACCCATATGATAAAAAGGGGTTGGGCTTGCCATAAGGGCAATAGGAAAAATTATATACGTGCTAGGGCTTGACATGACCAGCAGATTGAGGGGCCTCTCTGACCGTCTGTCTAGCCCAAGATAGGGCCAAAGCGGAGTATTGCAAGTCATGAACAGTTCATCCACCTGAGTTCTGTCCTTAAGCATCACGGGTTACCACCCACGGCCAACAGGTGGCTACATTGGAGGAGTCTTACCCCTCTGCAGAGGTGCAGTCGGTGCATTCTAACACCCCAACGACAGGGCAGCCAAATCCAGAGATGAATACAATATGGGAACCAAACATTAAAAGGCTAAATCATTTTTTTTTTTAAAGCTAAAAATTTGATCAAAATGGGCCCTTTGTGTGAAATAGTTACAGACTAAAAATCCCCACATCATTTAAAACTTATAATAGTTTATTCTTAGAAGTCAATAATTGAAAAACATTAAATACACTATGTACAGAAAAATGATTAACTTTTTTTGTTCAAAACACACAGAAAAACTAAAAAGTCCTCAAAAAATCTGGCGTTTTTGTTTACAAAAAGTCACCAAGAAATATATCAAAAAATGCTGAGGCTCGGATTTCAGGGGAAAAAATTGCCAAAATTCAGAGAATTATCTGATTTTAATAAAATTTTCAGTGCTGACTTATTAATGAATTCTTTTAAATTACTGAATCATTTCAATCAAACTGATTTAATGGAAAAAAATTGAAGTTCTTTAAAATAAATGCCACCTATATGCACCTTGAAAACAATCCATATACATAATTAATAGAAAGAATTCATTCAAAATATGAAATGCCTAAATTTAATTTTTAAATTTCATAATTATAGATTCTAAAAACAAATATCAATTTAATAACAAGCCTACTTAGAATTGTTATCTAATAATTTTTGGAAAAAAATCAATTGAAAAGTTTTGAACAAATAGTCTTGGAGTTTGCACTATTGTAATTTTACTTACACGGGTCCTAGAAACAAAAAAAAGCTCCCTTTTGTACTTCCAGGTTTCTTCTAATTGAATATTTTAAGAATATTGATAAAGATTAGCCACTTAGATTTTCCAAAGAAATGTAGAGTGTAAAATGTATTCTCAAAAAAAAATTCCTATCACGCATTTTCGTTTTTTTAAGCAAAATACGTTTTTAACTTGCTGTAAAAAAATATTCAATTAATAAAAACACATACAAATTACATATTTAGAGAGATTTTTTTATTTTATTTTCAACCATATGAATATTTTTAAGATTGAACAATAAATATACAAGAAATTGTGATTTTAAATCAATAAGGTCAGATTTGTGACGTCAGTTGACAGGGTGTTTTTACAACCGAAAGGCACGTAAATTCGAGGTTTTTCTTCAAAATCAAAATATTTGGATCAAATGCCGAAGCACTTAGCAATCTTTAAATTTCACAAATTTTATAGGAAAATAATTTTGAAAGTCTCTAATTTTACAGAAAAAGTGCGTCTTTTTTGCGTCTTTCATAGTTTTTAAACAAATAACCTTCAACTTTGCCCTCTCATATTTTCATTTCCACGGATCCTAGAAACAAAAAAAAAACCCGTTTGTACTTCCAGGTGTCTTCTATTTGAGTGCAAAATTTCAAGAATATTGATAAAGATTACCTCTTTGATTTTGAAAAACAAAACAGCTTGTAAAATTTATCCTAAAAAAAAAAAAATAAATAAATAAAAAAAAAGGTAATATTTTTGTTTTCAGCTGTTCGACCAAAAATACGGTTTTAACTCGCTGTAAAAAATAATTAAATTGATGAAAACCAATAAAAGTTACATATTTAGAAAGATTACTCTATTCTCTTTCTAACCATATAAATCTTTTTAAGATTGGTTAAGAAATACTCGAGAAATTACAAATTGAACTGATTAAGGTCGCAAATTTGAAAATGTCAGCGTTTTTCAGCTAAATGCTTGTAATGCTAAAGTTAGGCACCACCCTTTTTAACAAAACAGTATCTATGTATCATTTTTTCACTGATAATCTAAAAGACAATTATATATATATAAACAAAAGAGTAAAAAAGAAATACAAAATTTGTTTAGTTTTCTTTTTTTTTTTTACATTTAATTTTCAGTAGTTATTTTCTACAAGACATTCTCCTCTAAAATAACTTTTTTCTTCTATCAACAGTCTTTTGTCTTTTTATTCATACCATAATTAGTTTCAAAAGTATATTTTCATACTATGATTAGTTTCAAAAGATATTTTGAACCCCCCCCCCCCCAAAAAAAAAATAGGGGGCAGTGTCAAAATTAAGTGACCTGAAAAAAATCTGAGTTTTTAAATAATTCATTCATTGATAAATCAACACTGAAATTTTCATTAAAATAAGATAATTCCCTGAATTTTTTTTTTCTCCAGCCGAAGGGATTAAATTTATTTTTTAAAATACATCAGTGAGGTTAAAATTGGTAGTACCTAATATTTTAAATTTGAAGTTGTGTTTTGTAAAAATTAATCGAAAAACATTTTAAACGGGGTGGGGTGGGGGTTAGAATATCTAAAAAGCTGGGGGGATACTGTAAAATATCTACATTAATTTGCCCATAAATTGCACGACTCAGAAAATATGTTTGGCCGGAATTATGCCTGACAATGGCAAGTAAAAGTAGAGTAAATTAGGTCAGGAGTCCGGGTGGCAAGATGTTAAAATTACCAATATCTTCCAGGGGAGAATTAACTGAGATAAAATTGACATTTGATAAAAAAAAAATTTTTGTTCAAGAGCCATATGCTTGAAGCATTACTTAGGGGTCTGGGCGGTGGGGACCAACGTTTGTCTTAAAAAAAAACTAAAAATAAAAAAAAACTTTCAATTTTCAGCGCTTTTAAAAATGTTTGATAAAAACTGTTTTTAAATGAACATTAATCTTATGTAATTCTTAAATATTAGTATTATGTTACTGCGTATTGTTTTTTGTTTTTGTTTGTTTTAATTGATCATTTTCAGTCAAAATTTTGTGTGCGCGCTATTCTAGACATTCAAGTACAAAACATTCTTTGATTTTCAGTAACTATTTTACACGAGTGCTATTTAAAAAAGGAAAAAAAAACAAAGATTCATGCACACTTCTTCAAATTTCTTCTAAATAATGGTATTTGTAACGACAAAATTAAAATTATGTCAATTCAGTTGTGGAGATGTTTTTATGTCAGATTTCTGTGAAAATTATTTGACTGACAAAATATTCCTTTAATCATTTTATTCAATTAAACATTACAGAACATGATTATCCAGAAAATGTTAAAGTTACATCTGAATTTTACGAAATTTTACATCTTGTAAAAAATTCATTTTTTAAACCTTTAACAATTTTTAAAGTAGTCTGACTAATTCTTGTGTTAATTATCTTCAATGTCAAGTAAAAATAAATCAAAATATTGCTACATAATGAAAGCGAGACTCCATTGGATGAAATCAACAAGTACCCACCCAGTCAGAAGCATTTTTACTGTTAAATGAATATTCATGAATAATTTGGGAAATCTTGCGTAGATTCGGTGAGCGTTAAAAATAAAAACAAAAAATACTGTCCTTGTTAGTTTACAAGTTATATTTGTTTACTGTAATAATAACATTGATTTTGTCTCAGATAATTCAAATTTTCCAGGACAAATTACGAAAATTTTCCAGGATTTTTTAACCCCCCCCCCCATTTTTCCAGGTTTTCCAGTACTGGAAAATTGACATTTTATTTTCCAGGACGCGTGGGAACCCTGCATGCAAAAGAGTTATTTTATGTGAAAACGGGGACTATAAATTTAAATATTATCTCTCTTTGACAATTATACATTTAAAATGTATGGATGGCTGTAATTGACAATTGTTTTCTTGTGCACATTCAATAACCAATTATTGATTTTCAACAATTTTTGAAAGATTTTTTTTGTGGTAGTTTCAGAATAACTCCGTTATATATATATATATATATATATATATATATATATATATATATATTGTGTAACTGAAGCAAAGACAATAAGTACTTTTACTATTAAAATTTCACAGTGAAATAGACTTTAAAATAAAATATGCCAGTCGAATTTGCACCCGTTCAAATTCTAAATCGAAAAAGAAATGAAATGTATGAAAATTTTAATTACTTTTAAAATTTACTAGTAACATTTACTATTGAACTTTATTATTAAATTTATTATCAAAATTTCACAGTGAAAGCAACTTTTTGCCAATCATGGGTTTGGGTAAATTATAAAATCGATAGGTATCACCAATTTGACCCTGTGCAATTTAACACCCCCCCTACATTTAACACAATGAAACTTGCAGAAAAATTAATATTTTCTTGAAAAAAATTTTCCATTCAAAAGAAAAAACATTGAACAAACTCCTGGTGATTTTTAAAATTTTTTATCAGCTTACGAAAATTATGAAAATTATGATTGAAAAACAATGTTTTTATTTTTGCACTGGGGTCATTCCATGTCAATTCACCGGGGTGTTACACCCACCGACACCAAATTACTTGAAATTTGGCACAAATGTTCCTTTTCATGAGTTAGGAAAGTGTGCCAAATTATTTTGTCTTAAACCTTACAGTTCCGATTTTAGAGGGGGGGGATATAATTTTGCTATTTTGCCTCAGAATTAAGGCTGTGCGGTATAAGCAAAATCTCAGTGTTTTTTTTTTTTTATTTAAAAAAAAAAATACTTTCATACATTCAATATTTCTGAAATTTGGTATGTAAGACAAATAAGGACTGTAGAATCCAAATATCCAACTATTTTAACCCTATACCCGATAGAAAATTTTATTTTGCCCACCCAAATGCATGACTCCAAAATCAACAACTTTTCACCTATGTAGCTTACGGTCAGTCTATCAAAAAATTATCCTCTTCAATTTTCATAATATTTTTTTCTTAACATCTACTATGTCTGCCTAAGTTCATCAAAGAATTTTGTGTGGGAGTAAAGTCTACTTTAGAAGATATGAACCTGCCAAGTTCAGAGTTTTTTTCCTATGTACGTGCAGGATTTTAGTGAAAGATTATAATTAAAGACAATCATCCTAATGCTCCATGAATGAAAATGTTGATATTGTGCTCAGTGACTTCTTAAACTATTCAATAATATTGTTTTTATCAATTAAAAAAAAAAAAAATTAAATACGAGGGTGAGTCAAAAAGTACTGCCATTTTGTTTAGTACAGGTATAATTACCGACACAGGAATGTATCATGAATTAAAATGAAGTTGATCCTCTGTGGATCACCTCCCTACTTTCCCACAGTCACTGGTTTTTTTTTCAATAGCAATGTTCTACCTTCAAATGAGAGTATGTATCCCTATTCTGTTAACTGTTCTTTGAGCCACTTCTTCACTACAGATTTCACTTCCTCATCACTGGAATAATGTTTTTATTGAAAAGAAAGAATGAAAGATGGTTTTAGAGGCAAACATTATTGTTCTATTTGTACTGAGCTAACAGTTGAAAATGTTATTCCATGATAAACAGGTTGAAGTGATTCCAATTGATCAGTTGGATGTGATGGATATAAAGCTTATTGCCTATAGAACAGGATTGTGATGAGGATGAAATACAGACTATCTGTTGCTATCACAAACAGACCTTGTTGACTAAATATGAATGGCTTGAAAAAGAGATGTATTCCATTTAAAAATCATAAAAAGCAAATTAAAGGCAGTTTGAAACCAATTTCATTGGTGATGTAGCATTACAAGCATTTAGCTGAAAAACGATGACATTTTCAAATTTGCAACCTTAATCAGTTCAATTTGCAATTTCTTGAGTATTTCTTAACCAATCCTAAAAAGATTTATATGGATGGAAAGAGAATAGAGTAATCTTTCTAAATATGTAACTTTTATTGGTTTTCATCAATTGAATTATTTTTTACAGCGAGTTAAAACCGTATTTTCGGTTGAACAGCTAAAAACAAAAATATGACCGTTTTTTTTTTTTTTTTAAGATAAATTTTACACGCTGTTTTGTTTTTCAAAAACAAAATGGCTAATCTTTATCAATATTCTTGAAATTTTGCACTCAAATAGAAGACACCTGGAAGTACAAACGGGGTATTTTTTATTTGTTTCTAGGACCCGTGGAAATAAAAATATGAGAGGGCAAAGTTAAAGGTTATTTGTTTAAAAAATATGAAAGACACAAAAAAGACGCACATGGTGTGTAATTTTAGAGACTTTCAAAATTATTTTCCTATAAAATTTGTGAAATTCAAAGATTGCTAAGTGCTTAGGGATTTGATCCGAAAGTTTTGATTTTGAAGAAAAACCTCGAATTTACGTGACTTTCGGTTGTAAAAACACCCTGTCAACTGACATCATAAATAGGACCGTATTGTTTTAAAATCACAATTTCTCGTATATTTATTGTTCAATCTTAAAAATATTCATATGGTTGAAAAGAAAAGAAAATAATCTCTCTAAATATGTAATTTGTATGTGTTTTTATTAATTGAATATTTTTTTACAACGAGTTAAAAACGTATTTTGCTTAAAAAAACTGAAAATGCGTGATAGGAATTTTTTTCCGAGAATACATTTTACACTCTACATTTCTTTGGAAAATCTAAGTGGCTAATCTTTATCAATATTCTTGAAATTTTGCATTCAATTAGAAGCAATCAGGCGTCACAAAACGCGCGGCCTTTTCTTCTTTTTGTCCTTCAGATCTCTCTCCTCTTT
>CM042138.1:61070035-61093101 GCA_023376005.1 Doryteuthis pealeii
TGTGTGGTGTGTGTGTGTATTAATTATATATATTGTTAAACTAATACTATATTGAGCTCCTACTCCGACTAATATTATGAGTATTGTTGTGATGGTGTGAATGCTCCTATTTATTATTTTAGGCTATAACTATGGTATAGATATACTCACTAAAGTGTGGTGTGGATGTACTATCACTACCTATTCTATATATGTATAAGATATATTATTATGTGTAGGGTGTGTCGGTGTAATTATTATACTGTTACTCACACCCCCTATATTAAGTCTGTAAATATAGATATATTATACTGTGCTGGTGTCGTGTGTTGTATATATTTACCCACATATCCCCCTTCTATCTATATACTGATATAGCCCGCACTACTACCCTAACGCTGGTACGGTGTGTTGTGTGTCTTTATACTTATACTTATATATTCTACATGCACCCAGTATACTGCTTATAACAGATACTTATATATTGTGTGTCGTATACTTGTGTGTCGTGTACATAATATAACCAACAAGCCATGCACCATCATAATGTATAGCTCGATATTATAACACGTGTGAGTATATGTGTGTGTGCCATCATACATACTATATATTAATATATGTATAAGGATATACTCTTCTCACGTTGTGTATTACCTGTGTGTCCCTGTGTGTATATACTACTATACTGCCTCATAACACAGAGTATAATTAGGTTGTGTGTGTGTACTCATATTATATACTCCACAAATATATATCTTCCCACTACTAATGTAAATACACGATATTATATGTGTGTGTATCATATAATATAGTAAATACCTATATATATATGTATACCCCCCGCCCCCAAGAATCATTCTATGCTATATGTCGTGGTGTGCTAATATATTATCATATACCGTCCCTAGTTCTCAATACAGTCAGTATATGTAAACGATTTACTAATAAGTGGTGTCGGTGTATATATAGCCTATATATATACTACTCACACTGTAATAGGACATAACTATTAACTAATATGTGTGTCGTATAATCTCAATTATACTAAGTAACTACGTATTTCCTCCCTTACTATATGTTATCAAGATATATACTATGTGTGTGTGTATTATTATATATTATAGCGTATAGTATATGTAATAGATCAATATTAGTAGGGGGTTTTTTGGGTTGTGGTTTGGGTGGGGGTATATATATATATAGATGTAGCAGACTATATATAACTATGTTGTGTAGGCTACTATATCACCTAATATACTATCTGTTATCCACGCCGAAGGTAACTTAGTCACAGTATTGTTGTTGTGTGGTCAATATCATAGCAGATAACTACTAAATTTTATATAGTGTAATAGGGATATATATTAGCTTGTGTGTAGCGCTTATACAGTACTCATACAATAACTCCTCATCTACCATCAATGTATACGATATACAGTATGTGTGTGTGTAGTAGTATATAGATATTGTGATAGATATATATGACATGTGTGTGTGTATATATATATACTATATGTATAGGATATAGTATATGTGTGGGTGTGGGTATATATATTATTATAGTGTATAGATATAATATGATGTTGTGCGTGTTAATATATATATATATATGTAAATAGGATGATATATAGCTGTGGTGGTGTATATATACTATAATAAATATTACTATGGTATGACAGGGGATATATATATGTGTGTGGGTAGGTATGAGTATAGTATATGTGTGTGGTGTATATAATATATACTATATGCCTACTACACAGATGTAAATATATGTTGTGTATACGCTAGTTATAGGTATAACTTGATAAGTCCTGCTACTCCCCTAGTACATCACTGACGATTTCCACTTATACCTGCTGATGCTCGTAGATAATATAATTCGTGACGATACTCAATACATTAATACTGTGGTGTACGTGTATAATAGTATATATGTATAGATATTATATATGATTGTTGTGTGTAACTCATTATTTATAGAGCTCTATATGTATTTAATATATATAACGACATCTCCGCCTCTATATATGTTACTCACCGTACCTGAGTATGATAATACCACACACCCCATGTCGTGTGGCTGTGTATTTGATATAATATATATATATGATCACGAGTAATCACGCATAACTAAGTACTATGTGTTGTCGTGTATATATATATTAATGATATATATGTATTACCAGGAACATAATAGTACCCACTGTAGCATGTGTGTATAATAGTATATATATCGTTGCATCAGATATAATCTGTGTGGTGTGTTATATAAATATAGATACACTATCATAGGTGACTAGTACTCGCTCATAGTTCGATATCACCCTTATCATGTGCCTGTTGTTACTATAGTCTCTCACTACCGATATATATTATAAATAATGTAAACTTATCGCTAAGAATACTATACCTAGATGTGTGTGCCCTGCTATAATATATAAACCTAGTATACATCATTATATATATATAACACACGTTTATTCACCTGTTACTAATCTGTATATGACATACTTATGCTTGTAGCATGATCGTAATATATATAAGTATTAGCCCCTCAGAAGCAGCTGATGTCTACATAATGGACTGTAAACACCTCTTAGACTTTAATATATATATTACTGTCTTATGGTTGTGTATATATATTATATCACCCTCATCCACAGATTGACACATATATATTTATCATAAGTTTTATCAGTCATTCAGGTTAATCCTATCAGGATACTTAACTATACTACACTGTTCTAATGCGCCGATGTATGAATACTAATATATAAATAGCCCGGATGCGGGGCCCGGAGGTCTAATAGATATGTATATATTAACCTCAGTGTCGTGTGTTATATGATATATATAATATGTATTTATACGATAACATATAAAGGAGATGTAGTGTCGTAGTAATTATATATATATATTATAGTGAGTTCCTCAGTACATGTATAGATATAAATATACCGTAATAGAGTGTTGTGTGTATTATGTAATTAAGATCACTAGTCTCATCCGCTAGACACTCCACGACTCCCATGTCACCTAACCCCTAGATAGTATATTAATTGTGTGCTCCGTTGTATATGTATTATGCTATGAATAGCCTTCATATAAGTACCGTGCATCCTACGGATATTTTCATATACTAACTGTGTGTGTGTATACATATATATAATTATATGTAACTTGATATTATAGTATATTTGTTGGTGTCCAGTGTTGGATAAAGTAAAGTTATAAAAATAATCCTTAATTCGTACTATCACTGTACTTCTACTGATTCGATATATATGTGTGTGTCGTATATAGATATACTAGGTATAATCCGAGTGGTATACAGCGATCTGCAGTGCCCTCCTATGCTGTGGTGTATAACTACTACACATATTCATAAAACTGTAATACCCCACCCCGATATATAATAATGTGTGTGTGTATATTATTATGTTATAGGATCTATATATTAGTATGTGTGTGGTGTCAATATATAATAGTGAAGTATACTGTATAGAAACAGTGACTTGACCCTAACCTCGTGCATGTTGTGTGTATGATATTATTCACTACGTAACATATGTGTATATTCATCACCGATTAATATATGGAGCGATACGTGTGACTATAATAATACCTACTAGTACTAGACCCGCACGGCAGTACTCATTACGACATGCTGGTGTGGCTGTATCATTTTATTATCGTCACGTATATCACATAGATTACTATATATTGCACTGTGCGCTGTGTGCTATATATATATAGCCTATAGGTAGCTCCAGAGATACATATACCTGTGTGTGTTAGATTATCAACTAATATAATCTCGCTATAGACTACTATTAGTACTGTGCTGTGTGAATATATGTATTTACTTCCTAATAATGTTTTATACTCAATCACATACATACTACACACTCCTTGCTCGTGATAGTGTAGTTATATTCCCGATACTCACGGATATCGTACTAGATACCAGTATATCTGCTCGTTGTGTATATATATAGTATATGTATACTCCGATACTACCTATATGTGTCGCTGTGATAATATACTATAAATGCTATAGTATATATATGTGTGTTGTGTGGTATCACGTCACTCACTATATATGTATAGATAACACATAACCTATGTGTTTCGCATAGTACGAGCATGTATATATATTATCATATGTATCGACTACGAACTAATCACATACTCTGGTGTTGTGCAAATATATCCAATACTATCGATCACCTGTAGTAGGATATAGCTCATGATGTGTCCGTGTGTGTGTATATCTATAATGATTATCTATAATGATCAATAGAATTATATCCTATCTCAGTGTGTGGTAGTATATTATATCATTAGCCGATCACACTTGTTCTATATCCGGCTACCGACTATCATATCTTATAACTCTCTCCTGCGTGGTCGTGTATTACTATCTCATTATATATAGTGTATAATGATAGCACTAATATATGTGGATGTGTGCACTATCTATATCACTGCTATATCCACATAGGATTACTGTATAAGATGAGGTTTATATAAGTATGTGTGTGTGGTACCGTATTACTACCAACATGATATACCGAGTGGGGCTCCAGATATGATAATATGTGTGTGTGTCATCATATAGTATGTCAGTAGTATATAGTATGTCGATGTGTGTGTACTAATACTACATATATGGTATAGATATATATATGTGTGTGTAGTAATATTTATACTATGTAATAGATTACCTACTCTTATCCCACTTCTCGCTGCTCGTGGTGTAGTCAATCTCCTTATGCACGGTCCTTCGTTGTCAGCCACCACTTAGTCGATTCCATAATTCACCAGCCTAAGTTGTATAGATATTAATATATCGTGTTGTGTACATTATAACTACTCACCATCACTGTGATCAACCCCGATATGTTATTATGGTGTGTGTGTGGTTATCGGTTATACGGATACTACTATATAGTGTATATGAGTATATATTTATGTGTGTGTGTAATAGTATATAGTAGTTAGCCTGTAGTAGATTATATATATTGTGGTGTGTGCGTATATTATAGCGCACTACTATACTGATATAGATATATAACTATGTTGTGTGTGTATATTACATCACAACTTAGTATTTACTTTAGCAATACGAATACTCACTTTTAGTACTGGTTGTGATCGTCGATGTTATTATATAACTAGGCTATCTACCACCTTATTATCCGATATATCCATCCGTGTGTGTGTGTCATTATATATTACTAATCACACCATGCATCCTATAGCATATACTATATGTGTGTGTGGTGTATATATATATATATGTATAGATATATATAGTGTGGTGTGTGTATATATAGTATATATGTAGTAGATATAATATATGTGCTGTGTGTGTATATATATATATATGATGTCTAGGATAAATATAACTACGGTGTGTGGTATGTATTAATATATTAGTGTCTCAAGCTTCCGAGTGTCTAACCTCATGTGTGCGTTGTTTGTAAGATAGGAAGGGTGACTATACGATAATATAATTGTGATATATATGACTGCTTGTGGATGCTTGCTATGTTAAGCCGTATATCATATATACTAGCTTAGATCTAATACAGTAGTGTGTGTATTGATATACGTATCACCTGTATATCTATGTTTGGTATATTAACTACCCTTTTAGTGATAGTGTGTAGTGTATATCTCCTTAGATATATAACCTACTAGGTTGCATCGCATATATACTCATATGCTGTGTGTCGTATTGTATATAGTATATGTATGATTAGATCTATCTATATTTGTGTAGTACACTATATATGTTGTGTGTGACTATCTGCTATCAATTTATTACACTGCTATTAACGATATAATATATTTGGTATATATATGTTGTGTGTAGTATGGTATAGATATATAATATGTGTATATATGAGTGTGTCTGTGGTGATCGTATAAGATATAACGCTATAGTAGTGTGTATAATATAGGTGTGAAGTGTGGTGTATGTCATAGATAGCTATTATATTATGTGTATCCTATATATGTGTGTCGTGTAAATGTATAGATGATAGTATATGTGTATAGCTATATGATGTGTGCTGTAATGTAATACGGATATACTCACCCCCCCTAACTCGCCTCGTCACTCACTAATATTACTGTTCAGTGTTAGTGGTTTGTATTATATCATGCTACTATTCTCTCGTATTTTACTTATATTATTGTTCTTATCTATTAGTGTGCTGTGGTTATTGTTATACTTATCTCATCTGCTCTTATCACTGTATATGTGTGTGAATAGTATGATATCCATATATGTATATCTTCGATTATTATATATGGTGTGTTATTGTTATTATTTATTATTTGTATTAGAGATACTAGTACTGTTGTGTGTATTATATGCTGTGTGTGTAATGTATTAGTTTTATTTATGTAATCCTGATTATATATTATTGTTGGTGTGTATGATATATCTGTGTGTGTGATAATGTATATTACTTACTGTAATTTTATGATTAATATATATAGATGTGTGTGGTATATATATGTTCATTGTTTGTGTATGAGTTATTAATTTATTATTCTTTGCCTGTATAAGATATATAGTATGTATAGTGTGGTATATATATGTGTGTGTTGTGTGTGTAAATATCCCACTTGGAGTTGTGTGTATGATTTAGGGAGATGTTATATCGCTGTTGTGGTATATTACTATTAATGTGAGACTTGCTCGATGTATGATATCATAGACATTCCATTCCTTTTTTTTCTTCCTATATATGTTTATAGGAATTATATAATGTAGTGTGTTATATTATTGTGTGTGTTATGCTATACCATGTAGAGATATATATAGTGATGGTGTTACACAAGAATATAAACTGTGTGTTTAGTATGTATATGCACTTTATGCTTATACGATATAACTTTTTGATTATGTGTGTGTGTATGATTGATATGCTGTGAAGATGATATACCCATCACTACAATGACAATTATGAATAATAGATATACTGAGTGTAGTCATATAACCATAATTTTGATGATATATACTTCCGCTCTGTGGGGTGTAAGATTCATCAGTTATGTCGTGTGCTAAGCTATATCAATATACTATACCGATATATATGATTAAGTGTGTGTGATATAATAATGTGCTGGTGGTGTGTATGTATATGTAATGACTATAACCACACCGTGATATATCTAAATTGTTGTTGTGTACTCATTATAAAGGATGTGTGTGTATGTATTATGAGTGACTCATTAATCAGTTTGGAATATAGTTCTCAATATCGTATTGTGGTGTGCTACTCAGCGCTTATCATATGTAACGAGGATGTGTGGTGTGTTCACGTATATAATACTGTATACGATAATAAATATAGCATGTGGTGCTAGGCCTCATAATGATTAAATTAATGGTCGATGTCGTGTCGGATGTAACGTGTATATTTAGGTTATCTATGATAATTTTAGCAGGATATATATTATGTGATCAGCCAATAATTTGATATATGTGTGTGATGTATGTTACTCATGCTTATTACTGTATCATGATATATTCTATCTTACGTCGCTGTCGCTCAATATAACCATTTTTAGTGATTTGTATTATGCTGGTAGGTCATACTTGTGATAGATATATATATGGTGTGTGTGATTATATAGTCTGTGTTCACACTCGTCATACTTAGTCATCACAATGATTAATACCTGGACTCACCGTCATATACTGCTGTGTTCGTGGTATATATACTTTGTAAATACTAGCAATCATATCTCTAATAGCTATGTGTTGTGTACTTATATGGTTGTTCGTGTGTCACGCTTATATAGTATAGAAGTCTATATATATGTGTGTCGTATAATATACCCTGTGTGTGTGTTATGTAAATCATACGCTCGTATCTACTTCGATATATTATTCACTCGCTGTTGTGTATATACTACTGTGTGCTGTGTGTATAAATGACGCAGCTACGATACGACTAACGGTGCGTTCTCAGAGGTATTACTACCTCTCATCCAATCCGCCAGTTCACGCTATTCTCATCCCAATCTTTCCGAAGCTACTCTGGCTGGGTTGAGACCCACTAGCTGATTGATAACGTTAAAACACACCTGCAAATCCTTGAATCACTCATCCCCACGGCCAGCTGTCAGCGAGTCCTTAAAGTAATACTGCCAGGCTCTTTAACGGCTACATTTCTAAGCGGAAATGAACTTCACCTAGAGGTCTCAAGTTTTGTAAAGAAAGTGAAATTCAGCTGAACGCTGAATACAGTGAATTTTTTTACAATTAAATCCCTTTTAAATAAAGTGCTCAACCGAAATTGGGAGCGTATACACACACACACACACATATATATATATATATATATATATTATATATATATATTGAAGGCAGTTGGTGACATTGCCAGGATGATTTGACATGGAATTACCCTAAAAGCAATTGATAACCATTTTTGCATTCAAAAAATTTGGTTTTAATTTGTAAAGGAAGTCAATCCAATAAGCACCATCAGCATTTATTTCAGAAATTGCTAAATTTTTATTTTACATCCTGGTACAGAACCTCTTGCTTGTAATATCTGAACCAATCTTATGCTATTTATTAAAGAAAATATCTTCCCCTCAGATAATTCTGGTGGGTGTTGAGTTAATGAAATTCCTCCATTGAATTAAATTGTACAATAGCTAAACAATTTTGTTGTCAGTCTTTTTTTTTTTATTTCTTACTAAAAATATTAACTTTCTATAACCTTTTTTTTTTTTTTTTTTTTTTGTTGTCAAATTTATTGCTGACAGTTTTTTTTTTTCTTTTCAGGTGAATGTGGTTCAACATATAACAACAAAAGCATTCTTATTGTCTACTCAAAACAGTATGAGGCTAAAGAAAGAAACTCATGCGACTTTTACATCATTGCAAACACAAATGTATATGTTGAATTGAATTTCACAGATTTACGTGGATTTGAGATACCATTGGAGCCTGAAAATACCTCTACCAGTTCAATGGAATGTTTACCAAAGATAATCATTACAGAACGCAATTCCAGTGGTGAAGAAATCCTAATGGGAATTATTTGTCCTGTAAAAAAACTTTTTAAAACCCCTCAAGTCTTTCTTTCCCATGCCAATAATTTAACTTTAATATATAAATGGGATCCTCGACAGCGTAGTGGATTTACATTATATATTGACTTTCATCTGAAAGTAAGTAAGTATCTACTTGACTACTTTCTTGTTTAAGTATATCTTGAACACTCCAGGGCAGCATTCAGTCAGTGATTTGCTGGATAAAAGATACATTTAACTTCTATTTCCATAATCTGCATTCACCTGAATTGTCCTGCCGGATCAATTTCAATACCAGTTCATTGGCTTTGATGGAAAATGGAATATTTTTCTTTACAGCTGGAACATGAGGACAGGTACTGAATTTTCCATGCTTTCTTTCTCAGCTAATTTTCTTGAAAAAAAATATTACATCCACAGTTTCATTTGGTACATTTTTTAGTTAAAGGAATCCATAAATGTGAAAAATATTTTCTTCCAAGTTAATTTCTATCAGTAACTGCATAAGTGTCCAATAAGCTAGTTTTATAAAGTTGAGAAAATCACAAAGTTTGACAAATTTCACCTGAATTTTTTTTTTTATTAAAGATGAAATCCTTTTCTTTTTTCTTAAATCTTAAACACTTTACATGATGATAATGGTACATTCTA
Source organism: Doryteuthis pealeii (assembly GCA_023376005.1). Lineage (NCBI taxonomy): Eukaryota > Metazoa > Mollusca > Cephalopoda > Myopsida > Loliginidae > Doryteuthis > Doryteuthis pealeii. The sequence goes on from CM042138.1 coordinate 61,079,738, forward strand.
TTGCAAGGAATCTTAAATATTTAAACTTAATCAGAAAGTGATTTTTTTGTGAAACTATAAAACCTGTTTCTAGTCTAAGACTCAATTTTAATTCTAAATGATGAGAGGTGGGGATTGAAATAGTGTTTGTTACATAATGGTATTTTGTGCCCAGGATGAGCAGTATATTCTGTTGACAATTAAGTATTTTAAAGATAAATACTTATGTTTGCTTATAAATTATAAATATTCAGTTTTTATTTGATTGTGATAACTACTATCTATTTATTATTAGTTGTCTAATATAATCATTTTATCTTTTGGAATTCTGTCGTTTAGTTTGATCTTTTACTTGAAATAAGAAATTAAGGAAAATTCTTTGTATCATGTTGGTTCCATTGCTATCTTAATCCTATTCAGCATGTCTTTTGCAGCTTATGTGGAAAAATATTCTCTCCAAATTGCTTTATTGTTCTAAATGAAAAATGTTTAACATATCAACATTTTCTAATATTCACATGGTGAATATCCAATTGTTATATTTAGATGATTTGAATTTCAGAATGAAGCCATAGGGATGGTATAACTTCAGCTTTGCATTTCTCTTTAAGTGGTGTATTGGATTTAAATGCTATTCTTTTGAATTTGTCTCAATTTAGATGGAAATTAATTACTATGTTTCTCAGCTTAATTAGTTGTAATAAGTAAACTGTTATTTAATGAAAGATAAGCTTCCATCTCCATTGTGGTTAAAAGATGAAGCATTTCACTCAAGTAGAATAATCTTTACATTATTCATTTCTCAGTAATTAATTCAAATTTGTATTTTCAGTTTTTTGTTTTCTTGCCAAAGGATCTCATTTGATCTTTTTTGCTCTTAAAGCCACTCACCACAAGTTATTACTTATTATTAATGTCAACAATTCCACTGAAAAGGTCCTCAAATATTGTTTTAATTCTCACTTAGGTTTTAAAAAGACAATTTGAAGTCTTATATACCATAATTATAAATTTTTTAGAGTGATTACTTTTGTCATTCATTAAGCATTATTGATTGGGTTTATTGAGACTTGAGTAATCCCAATATCATTTTATGATCAGTTTCAAACTGATGCTTTTGACATTTGATAAAAATCTTATTGGAATTGTCGAAAAATAAAGTTAACAAATCCTCAAATATTGGTGAGAAAGCAAATGTTAAAAATTCATATCATTGAATTTTAATATTTCTCCTGTAAAATTTAGTTTTTCAGTTGATTTTAAGTGGCTTAACAAATAAAGTCTTAACTGATTAAATTGGAAACAATCAACACTGCATGGTATTTATAGTAATTGCTCAGTTATTCAAACTGCTTTCAATGGAAACCAGTATGAAAATGATACTGTAGAAGTCATATTTTAAAATTAACTCCCCTTTTACAAATTGCATTTGAAGCCAATAATCCTTTTTAATGTCTATCTAGACAGTGCCACTTATCTTTAAACAATTTTTTGTTTTTATTTATCAGATGGGATTTATTTTAAAATCTTATGCCTTGTATGAGCGACTAATTTTTGTATTTTTACTATGAAAACACATAGATCAAATTCAAATGTTCCATTTAAAGACCTTTTTATAAAGCATCATATTACATTAGGCTACGGGCCCAAAGGTCAATATGGCTCTAGATTTTTGATTAAGTGACCTCCGTTTGGGGTGGAAGAAAAAGATGCGGCCAAATGAATGCCTATAGACTACTGAATATCATACTTTTTTCCCAAGTGTAAATGTTGCACATATTTAAGATTTCCGTAGGTACCATCAATTTTCCCTGTGAAATTACCCCCTCCCCCCCATATTTAACACAATAAAAATTGCATAACGGTTAATGTTATCTTGAAATTTTTTGTCCACCCGAAAGAAGAAGCATTAAATAAACTAATGATTTTTACTTTTTTTCTGCTTACGAAAATAATGAAAATTATAAATGAAAAACAATGTTTATATTTTTGTACCGTTAAATCAATTGAAATTTAACGTAGCCAAAAACAAGTCCGAGAAGGTTCCCGAGTCCGACAAGAAATACCTGAAGAAGGCCGGATGGTATATCGGCCGAAACGTTGTACAAATAACAATAAAGATAGGGACAATAGTCCGAATAACGCAGATAATACTAATCTTCAAGCCTCATCTCAAACATTCAGAGAAATAGCTAAAAACAAGTTATAACTATATTTTTATTTTTTTTGTAATTCTATAAAAAATAAATTAATGGTCCAATTTTCACGAAAATTTCCATAATTACTTACCTTTAGAATAAAAGGTGTCTGAAATAGTCTTTTTTTTTTTTTTTTTAATAGCGGAAATATTTTTTACTAGGTCTACTGCCCCCTATTTTATTTTATGAAAAAATGAACTGGCAAAAAACAATTTACTTTTTTTCTATAAATAATCTGAATAATTATATCAAGATTTTAAGTCTCAATACCAAAGCTTTTTAGTAAAAGAACCATGAATACAGACTGCTAAAAAATATATCAATAAAGAAACTGGCTCTGTTGGTAAATAAACGGACTGTTTTATTTATTTTTCACGATAATGAGTAATTTTTCCCCAACCGGATAATTTGATCTTTGAATTAACAGTTTTTCTTTGTAACAACTCTTTAGGTTCATTATTTCTTTTTTGCGAGATTGAAAAAAAAAATTCAAATATATTTACGTTTCTTCCTTCAATATGGCGTAAACTGATCATGATCTATTTTGGAGGTACCTAACAATCATTCAAATAAAACATGAGGACTTACCCTAGTTGCACCCAAACCACTAAATATACAAACATGTAGTTTAGCACATTTTACTCCTAATTAAATTCTGCATAATTTAGTATATATACATTGGACTTTATACCCGTAGTCTGCTTCAAAGTTTAAAATATTTGATAAAGAAAAAAAAAATTTTTTTTGAGACATATTTGGTTAAACTTGCAGATTGTCGTCAAAATTAAAACGGAAAATTTACACCCCTGAATTAACAGTCTACTTTATTTATTTTGATATTTACTAACTAGCACAAGATATCTTTCCAAAAAATTTGGTAAATATTAAACAAGAAAAATGAAAGGAATAACTATCTCTAAATCATGGATTTAAATTTTAATTTTAATTATAGATTTCAACTTTTTCCTATTGTGGATAAATAGCCAAATATTAAATTAACTGTCAGTTTCTGACTAAAAGATACTTACAAAATAACTCTAGGAACATGAACTCTGTTTTCAGTTCTAGTAAAATGATAGAATTGAAAGTGAAGTCTTTGCAATGATACAATTTATCTTTAAGAACTAAATCTGGATAAGATCTTAAACTAGAATATGACCTCCCTTTATGAATTTATTGCATCCTCAATGTAGACTGTTTGAAATAACCACCATAAAAATAAGTTGGTGTTGAAAAATAGCTTAGGAGTTTCTGTTTCTCAAGAAAGATTGAACTATTTAACAAATAGTAACCATTAACAGATTTGATAGATGTTAATCATTCCAAAAAGTCAAATTTTATTTAGGAGCTCTTACAATCAAATATTATTGTCAACTTCTTCCTTAAATGTTTTTCAATGATTTTAACTATCTGTTAATCATATTAGAACCAAAATTATTTCTTCTTCATTAAAGTTAATACCAAATGGACTAGAAAATAAAAAGATAAAGGTTGGTCATATTTCTGACTTGGCTGTAGGCAATGGCAAATCTTTGTAAAAAGTTATCATTCCTTTTAGTAGCATTCCCAGTTGATTTTTTTTATTTGAGGTTATTGTTATTTAATCAAATTAGTTCTATAGAGCTTTGTAAATGGAGTTCAGAACTGTTTAAATTATGCAAATATCCCCAGTGGTTCAAAAGTTATGAGAATTTAAAACCCTGAAATTGGGGGTACAAAAGTGGACATGATTTTGTTTAAAAAAAATGTCAAATCACGGACTAATTCAAAACAAGAAATTTAGTAATTTCTTCATTTCTTTATTTTGGGAATAATTTTGAAACTTTGCATTCTTATGTAAAATTGTATGTTCTCTCTGATTCTGCACTTAAATATTATGTATCTCCATGCTAGAACCCATTATTTGGGGAATAAAAAGTAGGGATATCAAGATTATTTTTTTTTTTAAAAGTTTACCACAAGATTATTCAACATTTTCATTTTAATACAGCATATATACACATATATAGTATTAATTTATATAAATAACATCACTTTGGACTTGAAATACCTTTTTAAATAACTGCTATGCTGTATAACATACAAGAAATAGAATAACTCTTTATATAATTTTATTCAACAAAACCTGTCCTGCATGTGCAGCTTTGTTTATATGTGTAATAATACCGTTTAACTCGCCGTAAAAAATAATTCAATGGTTAAAAACACATAAAAGTTACATATTTAAAAAGATTTTCTTTTTTTTTCTAACCATATAAATTTTTAAAAATTGGACCAGAAATAAGCGATGAATGACTAATTTAAAATGGTATGGTCTGGATAAACGACGCCTAGCTGAAAATTGTTTATGTTCGAAAGACAAGTAAATTTGATTTTTTTTTATTTGTTTTTTTTTTGTTTTTTGTTTTTTTTCAAAATTCAAAGTTTTAAAGCAAAACCTTGATGGTATACAATCATTTTTATTTCACACATTATATATGAAAATAATCCTAAGGCTGTCTACTATTAGGCATATAGTGCTTTTTTTTTCTTTTTTTTTTTGCTTATCTTATATTTTTTGAAAAAATTGCTTTTAACTTTGGTCTATTGTAGTTTCATTTCCAAAGGTCAGAAAAGAAGAAAAATTCTGCTTGTAGTTTTAAGTGTAAAATTTCAAGAATATTGATAAAGATTATCCACTTTGATTTAAAAAAAAAAATAACACAGAAAATTGGATGCGGAAAAAAATTTGTATCACGTTTTTTTACCCTTTTAAGACAAAATACCCTTTTAACTCACTGTAAAAAATAATTCAATGGATAAAAATGCTTACAAATTGCATATTTAGAAAGATTATTTCATTTTCTTTCCAACCATATAAATATTTTAAAAATTGGACCTGAAAAATGCTAGTAATTAGTTTTTTTTAACCGATAAGGCCAGAATTACTAGAGATTATTTACATTTGAAAATTGAGTAAATTTGAAGGTTTTCTTTTCAAAATTAAAACTTTGAGCAAAGTCCCTGACAGTATACAATCGTTTTTATTTCATACATTATAAATGGAAATAATTCTGAGTCTGTCTTTTATTACAGGTATAGGGGTCATTCCATGTAAAAAAACAAAAAAACAGCAAAAAGTTGAAATCTGCAGCCACCGACACCAAATTACTTAAAATTTGGCACAAATGTTCCCCTTCATGAGTTAGGAAAGTGTGCCAAATTATTTTGTGTTAAACTTTACCATTCTGATTTTAGAGGGGGGGGGGGTATAATTTTCCTATTTAGCCTCTAAAATAAGGCTGTGCTGTGTCGTAGAATCTGTGTTTTTAAAAAAAAAATTAAAAATACTTCCATGCATTCAATATTTCTGAAATTTGGTATGTAGGGCAAATGAGGACTGTAGAATCCAAATATCCAACTATTCTAACCCTATACCTAATAGAAAATTTTATTTTGCTCACCCAAAATCAACAACTTGTACATGCAGGATTTCGGTGAAAGATTATAATTAAAGACAATCATCCTAATGCTCCATGAACTTCTTAAACTATTCAATAATATTGTTTTTATTGTTTAAAAAAAAAAAAAAAAAAGAATTAAATACGAGTGCAATTTTAGGATACAGAATTTGCAATTGTCTGCATAATTGGTGGTCAAAAACCAACTCAATGTTTTTAAAGTTAGTATTCATAAAAAATTATCAAATTCAAGACCTCATAACCCAGACAACAAATTACTTTATTTGCTTAACAATTCACTGTGTGTATTGGAGCAGGACCTTGTCGTGGTTCTTGCCCAGAACGTTTGTGTAGAATTGAGATATGGAAAACACTTGAAAAGAACTAAGACAAGTCTCAACTGTAAAAATCACTTTTTTTCATAACAAATAGTCTACCTACATCACAAACTTTGCAAATGAGTTTGTCAGTATTTCCTGAACCATTTATGTCCTTTTCTGTCCTTAGCATCAACCTGAGTTAATGTGGGCTTCACATCGGTGTAAAACACACTGCTAAAGAAGATAGCATCCTCCTCCCTTTCTAGATCTTTTTCCTAGCCATTTTTCTTCCTTGTAGATGGCATAATCAATTTCCTCAAGGTTGCTGTCTCGGTCTGCAACTAGAGGCTATGTGTTTGTGCATAGGGAAGTTGGCTTGGCAGTTAAGAGTTATCAGTAACATTTACCCTTTTAAGAACCAAGTCAGTTGAAAGGCACAATTTTGCCACAAAAGTGAATTGTCCCAATTGACATGAATCGTGTATTTTCGAAATGCCTCTCACTTCAATGACACCATGAAAAGAGTTATCATTTAACATGTAGCAACAGAAAAGAACTGTATCAATTCAAATGCAACACATGAAACAGCCAGTACAGTTATCTGGAACAATAAAAACACTGTTAGAGTAAAGCAACCATGAAATTTTTGCTACCAGATGTGCACTGTCACAATTCAAGAACCCAAGATGCTTGTAATTAGGTACATTTCTAGCCCAATTAATTTGAACACAAATGTCTAAAAAGAAATGTCTTCCTGGAGTTTCATAATATTGTTTTCAACAATTATAACATTTCATTGTGATTGTCAATTATTAAGCTTTCAGAAAATATATAGATTATATATCTTTCATTGTTAAATAAAAGTAAAAGCACATTCATGCCTGCCAACTACTTGGTCATTTCCAGTCACTTTCAAACCATGTGGCAAAAGGAGCCATTATGGATGTGTGCACCAAGTTGGCACATACACAAATGATGGTCCTAGTTGGCCATAATACTGGGAATCCAAAGTTTCTCCTCTTTCTGTGATTTACCATGCTAGCCTTACAAGAAACCAAGGAATGGGGGTCTTAACTGTATTTATGATGAAGCAAAATGTCAAGTTTGTGTACTTACACCATTGTTTTATATTGTTTTCTTCAATTTTTACAGAAACAAGGCCTTCATAAGTATCAAAACACACTTCACTTGTCAAGGTAGGGGTGTTACGTTACATCACAAAAAAGATTTGCAGAATAATTCATGCTGCAAACATTTTGGGCAAATATTTGGCAATGCATTTGGGAGAAAGCCTCTTTATAACTTAGAAAATGAAGTTTCATAAAAAATAAATTTTGTGTTGGAGGTCTGAGACTTATTGCTCAAAATCGTGATGTGATGTAACGAGTGGATTTGCAATTTTTAATTGCATGTAACTTCAACCCAGGTTCATTTGGCAGTATGAAATGGAAAGAATAGTTGCATTTAACAAGGAACTATATTAGTAAATTGTTACCAACATATATAATTCACTAGTGCTGTGTTAAACTCACTTAGCAGTGGGGGATTAAATCCAGGGACAGTGTAGCTTCTGAGTGCCTTTATGTTCCACCACCATTATTGTAGCAACGAAAGTGTTTTTACAAAAGCTGCAGCTAGTTTTTTTGAACTAGAAGGATTAATTTTCTGGAAAAAGTGACTTTTTAAACTTTCAATTCAAATTTTGAAAATCACTTTTTGGTTGATGTTAGTGGAGAATGGCCGTACAGGAAGTAGTAGGATGAATCCCCCTTGCTGACAAGGTCATCATTCTTGGCAACTTTAATGCTATGGTAGGAAGGGATTTTGAAACCGGAGTGGGCAAGTGTAACAGCAATGGTTTGATGTTGTTGCAATTTTGTTCAGAGATGGGTTTTTATTTTGGTAACACCATGTTTCAACAGAGGGACGAATTCAAAACAACTTGGATGCATCCTGGTTCCAAACAGTGACACATAATAGATTGTGTGTTGGTCAGAAAACATGATATAAAGGACATCTGCAGTGTTTGTGTTATGCGTGGTGCAGAATGCTGGACTGACCATCAGTTGGTTTGTACTAAGTTTCGGTTTGTTGTGAAGCCCAAGATAAGGGGACATGGTGTAACTGTCCCCAAGCAACTTAATATTGGTTGTATAAAAAATGATGATGTAAAGAAAGAACTGGTCAAGGAGATGGAAGAGTTGGACTGTGAAATTAAATGTATACATAGAAATAAATTTAAATTAGTATAATTTTATATGACTGGAAGTTAGTGATTAAAGTTGGGGTGTTTTGAGGAATGGTTTCTTGTTCAAATTGTATTTATTGTAACCTGATACTGTGTTTAATCAGACGTATAAACCTTATATTGTATCTGTGAATAGAGATTTTAAGTGAATTACAATGGATTTGATTAATGATATTTATTGGTGACATTTAATGCCAATGATAGCAGAATAATATTGACTTATTTGGTAGTTACCTACGTAATTGATACTATATGAATTCTTAATTTCTTAACTAAACTTTGATATTATTCGACTTAGCTATAGAGTGATTTGATTGAATTGATGTTAACGATATTTATACATATTTTTAGAAATTGATTAGACCTATGAATATATATCCATTATTTGCAAATACAAATCTGATACAAATCCAAATTTAAATTCAAATTTATGGTAAAGTTTTTTATTTTATTATTTGGCTAATGAGAAGATTTTTATTTTTAATGGGAAGTAAATTAACGGAAAAAGTTATGTGAAGGGGATTTTATGGTTTCTGACTACAAGTGTCGCTAAATAAGGGGATATATTAAAGAAACCTTGTCTTTGGGGTATGGTTTTATGGGTAAGAATAACACAAGATTCTATAATTCTACGTAGTGTTTCATCATGTATGTGGGTTAATATTTTGGCACCTTTAAAATCAAAAGTATGATTGAGATCAAAGATGTGTTTAGCTAATGCGTTGTTTTGAAAACCTCGTTTAATATGATATTTGTATTCCGATAGACGTTTAGTTAAGGATCTGGAAGTCTCCCCTACATATTTCTTGTTACATTTTAAACAATAGTGTAGACTCCAGCTTTTAATTTTTTTAAGTGACAGTTTTAATACCTATCTTACTTAGGTTTCTATTTATTTTATCAGTAATAGGATTATTAGGAAGTATGATGTACCTATCAGAGACGTTATTACTATTATGTTGTGTGTCATTGTTTGGAGATGTGATATTACTATTTTTACTATGTATTTCAAAAGCCCTTTTTCCTGGCACGGTGTATGAAATTTAAGGGGTATTGTAATTTGAGAAAAGACCTCTCAATAAAATTAAATTCTTCATCTAAATGTTTCTTATTACAATTACATATCCTAAGTGCTCTCAGAAAGAAACCAATTATGATACCACTTTTTATCTTAGTGTTATGGTGGGAATAGAAATGGATGTAGTCATTTTTGTTGGTATTCTTATGATAAACTTTGAATTCTAAACTGTTATTATTTATAATAAGTGTCTAAAAATGGTAGGGAGTAGTTATGTTCAAGTTCATGAGTAAATTTGATGGAGGGTTCAACATCATTTAGTTTGTCAATAATGTTAGTTAAATTACAGTTTTTCGGGAAAATGAATTGGGTGTCATCAATGCAACGGAAAAAATTAGTTATTGGGTAGAATATATTGAAAGGGACCGGATTCTAAGAATTCAAGAAAAAGGCACGCCAAAATGCCGCTCAGAGGTGACCCCATAGGCAACCCAAACTTCTGTCTGTAAAAGATTCTGTTGTACTGGAAAAAGCAATTCCTAGTGCAAAGTCTACAAATTTGGATTATCTTGTTAGTGGGTAATGGAAAAGAGGTATTGATTTTTTTTTAGATGGTTTTCTAGATGAGTAATGCATTTGTCAACCGGGATACTAGTATAGAGTGATTTAATATCTAAGCTTGCTAAACATTTCTTATTTTTGAAATTAAGCTATTCAAATTTTTTATGTGAGATTTGCTAATTGTTCCTAAGAGGGGGGTTAATATTTTAGCAAGAGATTTAGCAATTTTATGAGGGGCAGTACCAATTCCCGAAATTATAGGTCTTAACGGAATCCCTGGTTTGTGTGTTTTAGGGAGGCCGTAAATGTTGGGGATGATAGGGTAGTAGTCTATCAAATTTACCTATAATTTCAATCGCGTTCGGCCATTAACGCTCTTGAAATATGGCGTGTTTACAAAATTCATGTAACATTAGTGATTTTTAAAAATTTACCAAAAATCAGGGAATTAACCGATTTTAATGAAATTTTCAGTAAATATTTATTAATTAATGAATTTTATAATGCATTAGTTATTTTATTTCAAAACTTTGATTTAGTATTTTTGCTATGAAAAATTAATAATTCATTTAAAATATGAAAAGCCTGATGTTAAGTTTAAAATGTTATGTTTTTAGATTCTAGAAATAAATATCTATTTAATGCAAACCTTATTTCAGGTGCATAAAGTAACAAGTTTTGAAGAAAAACTCTATTGAAAATTTAGCCCCCCCCCCCTTTTTAAGCAGAAAAAATATCGATGTATAATTTTTTTCTTTTATAAGATAATAGCCAATTAAATAATTATCGAAATGAGTAAAAAAGAAATCTCCCCCAAAAAATTTTTATATCTTTTTTTTTACATTTTATTTTCCGATTTTTGGTACTTATTTTCTCAGAAAATCCCCTGTAAAAATGTTTTTTTTTTTTTCTATTCATAACTCCGGTCTTTTATCTCTTTATTTATACTGTAATTAGTACAGAAAACTGACCAGGTTGCCAAAATGTTACGCACCCAAAAAAATCAAAGCTTTGAAATAAAATGCATTATAAAGTTCATTCATTGATAAATCAACACTGAAAATTTCATCAAAATCCGATAATTCCCGGATTTTTGGTAAATTATTTACTGTAAATTCATTTTGTCAAAAATGGATTTTATGTCAATTTTGGGTATACCTAGTTAAGACAGTTCTAAGTGACAGTTATCTCTAGATTGCAGGTTCAATTCTGATCAAGGGCAGTAGTAACATAGAATAATAATTAACACAGCTTAACGCCTCTACCCCAGCTATGGTTAGCGGAATGAGAACAGGATACCCCTGTGCAGTTCTGTGATGGCTCTCGATTATGACAAGAAGATTCCCGAGTCCGACAAGAAATACCTGAAGAAGGCTGGCGGGCATATCAGCTGAAACATTGTACAGATAACAATGAAGATGTGGACAATAGTCCGAATAATACGGATAATAGTAATCATCAAGCCTCATCTCAAACATTCAGAGAAATTAAAAACTGTAATTTTTCTTTTTCAAATGACCAAAGGTTCAACACTGCCCCCAATCTGAATTGATAAAAAAAACTTTTTTTTAATTTAAAAAAAAAAATTAAATGCTATTGATTATAAAATAATGTCATTAATGAATAAAGTACTGAAAATTTCAATAAAATTGAACAATTTCCTAATTTATGATAATTGTTTTAAAATTAAGAATTTTTTAAAAAACATTTTGTTACTTCCCTTTAGTATTTTTTTTAACATACCTACTTATATAGCTACTGGCAAAATGAGCCTAAAATGCGTTTTTGACAAAAATAATTTACCAAAAATCAGGGAATTATCGGATTTTCATGAAATTTTCAGTGTTTATTTATCAATGAATGATCTTTATAGTGCATTATTTATTTTATTTCAAAACTCAAAAAATAATAAATAATTAATTTTTTGGAGATTTCTTTTTTACTCATTTCGATAATTATTTAATTGGCTATTATTTTATAAAAGAAAAAATTATACATCAATGTTTTTTCTGCTTAAAAAGGGGAGGGGGTACATTTTCAATCGAGTTTTTCTTCAAAACTTATTACTTTTGGCACCTAAAATAAGGTTTGCATTCAGTAGATATTTATTTTTAGAATCTAAAAATATAACATTTTAATCTTAACATTGGGATTTTCATATTTTAATTGAATTTTATATATTAATTTTTCATAGCAAAAATACTAAATTAAAGTTTTGAAATAAAATAACTGATGCATTATAAAATTCATTAATTGTTAAATCAATACTGAAAATTTCATTAAAATCGGTTAATTACCTGATTTTTGGTAAATTATTTTGCAATCATGAATGTTACAGTAAAATTGTAAACAAGCACTTAAAACTATCGTAAAAGAGGCTGAATGGCGGATCGCGTCGAAATTAACCAAAACAAAATGGTTTTAAATCTTTTAAAAATAAACTGCATATGTAATGATATTTTTCTTTTTTTTAATGATGGTTAATGGTTTGTCTAAATCGATAAGTAGTAACATAATATGTTACTATTTATCGATTTAGACAAAGTTTGACCTTAAATAATAGATTTAATTATTTTTAATTCGCTTTTAAAATTCCTAGCAGACGACAAAAATGCTAATGCCTATACTTATAAATATATGGAAATATACACTGAAATTAAGAACTATTTTAATTATTCTTACTATTTAATTTTAGGTAAATTTGCTAGATGAAAACGAATTTGTTTATTTAAAAATCTTCCTTCTTTTGGTTTACAAAATTTTTATTTTGTACAGGCTTACAAGGAAAGAATTACACTTTTAAAAAAATCTGTTGTAAAATTTATCATTAAAGCCAAATCAGCAACTACTTTTTCTCACTATTTTGTAACAAACATTTACCTTTGATAACTGAAAGAAATAGATTTCAGACAGTATGTCGTTTTCCCTCCTTTTTTTATTTTTTATTATTATTTAAAAACATTCTTATGGTAAAATATAAGATAGATTTCTAAGTGTCATATTTATTTTGTAAACAAATAGATTTCATTTATTTTCAAAAAAAAAAAAAAAAAATCAAATGTTTTTATCATATTTTTGTTCAATCTTTTCCTCTTACAATAGTATAATGTTAATAAAATGTAATTTTATCAAAATCTGAAAGTCTTTTTCAACTGTGTTTTCTTGGATATGGTCGCTCAGTAGTAATAGCACTCTAGGGACTGGCAAAAAAATCAGCTTCTACGAAAATTAATTAAATCTATTATTTAAGGTCAAACTTTGTCTAAATCGATAAGTAGTAACATAATGACCACATGAAAAAAGAAAAATATCATTACATATGCAGTTTATTTTTAAAAGATTTAAAACCTTTTTTTGGTCAATTTCGACGCGATCCGTTGCGTCGAAATCGACCAAAAAACATTGTCTCTTTTAAGGGTTTTAAGCGCTTGTTTACAATTTTAATATAACATTTGCGATTGCAAAAAGAACTTACCAAAAAATCAGGTAATTATCCGATTTTTATGAAATTTTCAGTATTGATTTATCAATTAATAAATTTTATAATGCATCAGTTATTTTATTTCAAAACCTTTAATTCATATTTTTTGCATGAAAATG
>CM042138.1:61093201-61114261 GCA_023376005.1 Doryteuthis pealeii
GTGAAGCAACCGACGAGTCGGGTTGCAAAAGGAATAATCTTTTGCGACCCACTCCTGCCTAGGGTCTGGTAACAAGTAGTAAACACTCCGTAAAAAACTTCTATAACCGTACTTGATCACGGGAGCGAAGAAGATGATATTTGAAGTGAGCACGCTCACGTACTCACTCCAAATTCTTTATTTCAAAAAACATGAAGTGAATACATGAGCGTTACATCACGACTCGGCATATAGCCGGAAGGTTAGTTTGGAGGGGGAGGTAACAAAGCTGGTCTTACTACTACATGGATCTATTTAGCTAGGTTCACTCGCCGACCGATCCATTCAAAAATAAATCTGGCATTCTCTCCTTGCACAGCCTACTTGCACCAAAATACCACTTCCGCTCTATGGCTTTATCCTACTTAAAATTTACCCTTTCGAATGATTTAGATTTTTAAGCGTGAGTTCGCTTCGTATGATTTGAGGGAAATGGAGGGGTTGGGGTAACAAGAAACAAAAGGTTCCCAAGAAACTGAAGGTGTAACAAAATAAAATTGTGGGCCATTTTGGTTACCCCCTTTTCCTCTACTATTGTATAGGACCTCCGACTGTCTTTCGATCTTTTCAGGGATCGAAAGCAAGTCGATTGGTTCCTCTAAAATGGGAGTGGGTGTCCTTAGTGTGGAGTTGGTGAAAAAATTAGGGTTTCTCTGTGGGTGGGGTGGGTTGGCTTAACTAGAAAAATTCGACTTTCCAGGACTAAATGTACTAGGGTAAGATGGATAGTTTTATAAAAAAAACTGGGGTTTGGGGTCCTGGATATGTCCTATGTGAAAAAATTGGGGTCATGATCATTCAGCGATCTAACTAGAAGGATCTATGGTGTATGCAGTTTTTAGGCTTTGCCTTTGTTTTTTCTTATTTTATAGACTTTGGTTGTCTATCTAGGGGTGGGGTCCCGAACAGGCGGCCCGTCAGTGCTGGCCATGAAGTAGGGCAGGAAACAATGTTTCTACTCCTGCCCCCGTTCTCACACACAAGCTTGCAGCGTTTATCCACCTTTCGTTGAATGTCATGGGTTCGAGCATCCTCCTATCGCACCTAATCTTTACCCCAAGCTGATGCTTGAAATAACAGATCAGATCCTGGCAGGAGATTTCCCCGTTCTCATGCAATCCCTTGTTTCGCGTCGACCATATCACCATTCTAGCTACGGCTAGTATAGCGAAAAACACCTTTCGTTTTTCTCCTGTGAACGGTGGACTGACATTATCCACGATGTAACCAACGTCGAGCGGCACCCATTGATTGGGTGCGATACGGGCCGTAACCTCGTTCACATACTTCCAAAGCGAACTGATCTTGACACAGTGGAAGAAGGCGTGCTCAGCCGTTTCTTCTAAGCCACTGTTGCAGCGGGTGCAAGATGGAAAATCAGCGGCGTTCGCTTTGTATTGCACGCTTGCGAGCGGCAGCGCATTCCGAGCAAGTCGCCAGGTGAGGGAGAACTCTGAGTTGTTAAAAAATCCAGCACCTGGCGCCCAATTCCATTGTGAGCGGACCTCCCCCAACGACGAGCCGTGCCGCTCCACGAGCGGATCCGAAACGGACCCCTCCACTAGTGCCCGATATAGTGTCCTTCGAGGCCATGAGACGTCACTAGACTCAGGTAGTCTTCGAAGGGCGTTACGGCACTCGAACAGAAACTTTTCATTCCGACGAATTTTGCCGGACCGCGGGTTCATGTCCGGGAAGGTGGCCCGGATCCTTGCTGACCACGCGGTTTCTGTGTGCAACGATCGGTTCAGAAATGCCAGCCTCTCAGCGTCTCGATGAGCCGCCAAATCCGGCATCCCCAGACCTCCATTGCAAGGCCGCTGGGAACAAACCTGTCTACGTACCATTGGCCGGCGCCCTCTCCACAGAAAGCGGAAAAGGGCCCGTTCTAATGCCAATAACCGAGCCGTAGGCAGGGGAAGTACAGACAATCGGTAAAGGATCAGGGGGAAGATGTAGGTAGCACAAACCCCCGCCCTGCCCTTTAAGGACAACCTCCTTGGAAACCATTTTCGGATCCGAGCTTCCACCTTTGCCTGTACTTCCGACCAATTTTTCTCGACCTGGAGATCCGGCCCAAAGCACACGCCCAGGATTTTAATGGGACCGTCACTCCAGCGGAAGGGGCCCGGCAGGGTATCGGATCCCGCCCAGGCTCCCAGCTGCAGACCTTCGCTCTTCTTGAAATTGATCTTTGCCCCAGTGATTCGTTCGTACCTTGAAAGCGCCTTTTTCACCGCTTCTATGTCCGAGACGCATGACACGAACACGGTGATATCATCGACGTACGCGGATACCTTGGCCTTCACGGGGCCAGAAACAACAATTCCGCGCAGGACCGGACATGCCTCCCCATCTCTAAGCCTACGGAGCAGAGGCTCCAAAGCGAGGACATAGAGAAATGGAGACAGGGGGCAACCCTGTCGCACAGATCGCTCGATCGGAAAGGCTCCCGAGCGCTTCCCATTTACTTGTAGCACTGCCGTAGGGGATTGGTACAGAATCTTAATCCATTTGCGGAACTCCGGTTTGAATCCGGTGGTCTCCAAAACAGTCTCCAGGAATCGGTGGTCCACCCTATCGAATGCATTGGACTGATCTAAATTGATCAGCGCGGCACATTGTTCGTCTTTTATCCCCTCTAGGATCATGCGAACCAAGTGCAGATTGTTTTGGATCGATCTTCCTTTCACAGCGTAGTTCTGTTCCAGTCCGATAAGATCACCGACAACAATCCGCAAACGGTTTGCTAAGACCCGGGCCAAAATCTTTAACTCTGTGTTTAGCAGAGTTATGGGCCTGTAGTCATCTAAGCCCTCCCGAACATTCCTGCCACCTTTCTTCAGCAATGCGATCACACCCTTGGTAATGCGCTTTGGGATTGCTCCAAAGGCAAACCAATTGTTGAACACATCCGTCAGAATAGGGACAAAAATGTGCGACATCCTCAAGTACAATTCGTAGGGTAGACCGTCCAGTCCCGGAGCTTTGTTGAGGCCGACCTGCTTCAACGCATTACGGACTTCAGAGTCTGTAATCCTCCCCTCACAACTAGCCGCTTTCGCCTCCCTAAGGCGGGGAAAGTCGGCTAAATAGTCGTGGAACTCCTGCGCCGGGAGGTTCGGCAACCGGGTAAATCGTTCCTGGAAATGCGCCCGAAAGGCTTCCCGCATCTTACAACCTGCACGAAGGCTGTGCCCGTCAGGGGTTACGACATTTTCGATGTACCGTTCCGGGAACCTTCTAAACTCTTTCTGACGCAATCCTGCGTCCAATTTCACGGCTTCGTTGGACACTCTATTTAGCCTAGATCTAACTATACAACCCTAATAGCGTTCGCTAGCCTCACGCTCAAGGTCCCCTCTAGCTAGTTCAAAGGCTAGGGGATCCCCCCCATCCACCGCCCTGGAAATTCTATCTTCTATGGCCTTCACTTTCGCTGCCTTATTTAGGGCGAGCCGTTGGCAATATTTGATAGTGAAGTCCCTAATCCTAAACTTAAGGTCAGCCCACCATCTATTCCCAATAACCGCCCCCACTAACGCCCGCTTAATGAGTAAAACCAGCCTCTCACGGTAGTCACGTACCCCCAGTACTGAGGTATTTAACTTCCAGTAAGAGACCAGTCTAGGCCTATCGCTTAAGCGAAGAGTGACAGTAAGCAATTTATGGTCACTCTTCGCATACAAGTGGAACACAGGACAATCTAAAATGTCGACGTCGGCTCTTCTAACTAACACTCTGTCCAGATAAGATTTACTTGGAGCAGAGGGCGAGCTATTCGTCCATGTCCACATCTCCCGCCCTGGATGTGATTCGCGAAACCTGTCGACCAGATCGAACTCGGCCATTAGATCGCGCAGGCTGCTTTCACACCAACCCGACCCTCTAGCTCCCCGTCCCGTCCGGTCTAACTTGGGATCAAGGATCGCGTTCCAATCTCCCATTAAGACTAAACGTCCAGGATACGCCATGTACGGCCCAAACTGCAGAAAAAAGGATTTCCTCTCCACAGAGGTATTAGGCGCATAAACCGCGATTACCCGGAACTTGCTGTTTGCTACAGCAATATCGGCCACAATCAGCCTGCCACTTGCGCCAGCATAAACAATGTCAGTCACCGCCCCCAGACTGCTTTTAACTAGCAGTGACACACCTCGACTGCCTGAATCACCGAATGCTGAGAAGACCCCATAAAAATGACTTCCACCCAGCACCCAGCGATCCACGCTTGAAACAAAGTGTGTCTCCTTCACCGCGGCAACATCCACTCCAAGGGACTTGAGTTCTTCCCTCAAACGACTAGCGCTTGAACGGTCCCTCAAGCCCCTTGCATTTATACTGGCAAGAAGAAGAGACATTGTTACTTACCTTTAGTCAGTGTCCAGCACTGGCAGGAAATCCTCCCGGGTAAGGATGCCGACGGCTTGGCCAAGACTGTCGATACCCAAATCTTTGGTGACGGTATCCGTCCTGGCGATTCCGCCGACATCATGTGGATGCTTAATTTTTATGGCCCTGTATAAAGAAGGGTGAATAAAAATTGGGGCCCTTCCCTTGCATTTAGTTTTTAAACTTTTCAATGAGGGATGCACCCTTTTCACTAGTACCACCCCTGGGAAAGCGATCTCGGCTGCGGTGATTGTGCGCCACACACCTAAAGTACGATTTTTTGGTTCCCGGATGAAGGTTGTTACTAGGGGTGCATCCCTAAAGTTCAAAGGATTATTGACTGCTTTCACATCCACGTTGAGTTTCCAGAGTGGAGCCCATGCTCTTTTTTGTTGTGAGCTTAGGTACCTATCCACCTGATCGGGCTCCACTCTGCAAATGTTTTCGGGATAAAGATCCCTTTTCTTACTCCGTGGATGGGTCTGTTCTTTTGTTTCTTCTTCCTCGGCATTTTCTTCGGCTTGAGGTTGCGGGGGAGTTATTTCGGGGTCGGGTGTGTGTTCTTTTTCACTGGGAAGAAGGTGTAGGGGGTTGGGCTGTGTTTGTTTCTTCATCTGTGTGTGTGTGTGTAGTGGGTTCTACCACTGTGTTTGTGTTTAGATCTTGGGTCTGGGACTTCTTTTTTCCGCTGACCGCTATTTTGCGATCAGCCCTCTCACCCTCTGCCTCAAGTCGTCTTTTCACCGCAATGAAACTGGTCTCCATCAGTTCTAGTGGAATAACCACTTGTGTGGCTGATGGAGCCAGTTTGCCGGGGGTTTGTTTTTTAGGTGTAGCCTTTGGGGAAGGCTTTTTGGGTGTGGCCTTCGGAGAAGGCTTTTTGGGGGTGGCCTTCGGAGAAGGCTCTTGTGTGTTTTTGGCAAGAGAGTTAGAAGTGGCTGAGGTGTGGGAGATTTTTCTCCCTTTCCGTGTCACCTCAGACCACCCCCCTCCTGCCTCTGGCATATGCTCAGGTGTTGCCTCTGTTGGTGGGGTTGCTGCTGCTGCTCCCGATGTTGATGTCGCTGCTGTTGCTGCTCTCATTATTGGTGCTGCTACTGCTGCTTCATCATTTTCAGGTGCTGCTGCTGCTGTTGATGCTGTTGCTGCTGCTGCTGCTTCTTTTGATACTGGTTTTAGGGGGCAGTCTCTGGATACGTGGCCCCTTTGCCGGCAATTCCAGCAGTGAGGCCTGCGGCCCTCCACCACTATGGTTATCATTCTGAGCCCGAAGGAGATGCTATCTGGGATGGTATCAAAGCCTTCTCGCTTCAGGCTCATCAGAAAGGCGAACTCTCCTACCCTTACTCCTCTTTCTGAGGTGGTGCAGGAAGCGACGACTTCTCCGTAGTTACTGAGTATCGCCATTAGACACTCAGCAGTTACCACTGCGGGGACGTTAAACAGGGTCACTCGAGTTCGCCTTTTTCCTTTGTACTCGGGTTGCATTTTGCAACCTTTGTGGTGGAGGTTCTTTGATGATAACCTCACTGCTTCGGCCTCGCTTGGGAGGAGGACATCCCACGTAGTAAATGATCTTTTTATGATGTGCTGGGATTTTATTTCCAAGCAGGATGTCCAGGACTCTGTCCCTCCTGAGGCCGATGAGTTTCCTGGAGGCCGCTTCTGTGGTGATAAAGGACAGGATCCTCGGCTCCAGGTCTTCAGCTCCTTGTGGAAGGGATTTGATGGTATTCCCCTCCACTAAGTCTTTGTATTTGTTGGCCCAATTGGCTTTGTGGAGCTCCGGATCCTGTTCTTGGAAGTTGTCTTCCTGAGGCAGTCTCCAGTAAGATTTTCTTGCCGGTTCAGGGGTTTTTGCTGGTGTTGGAGTCTCTGGTTTTTTGAGTGGAGGCAGCAGCTCTCGAAGACCATTCAGGGAGGTTTCCCGATGTTCCGGCCACTGCTGGTTCGGGGAGCAGAGTTTTTCTTTTCCCCTTCTTTTTCCTTTTTCCCTTCGAGAGGGCTGTCTCCTCTGGTGATATGTTTTGTTTTGGGGTGAATGCGGCCTCTGTCCGGGCTGGACCAGCATCAAACTCCCCCTCTGGTTTAAGGACTGTTTCCGTTGAGGTGATTTCTGGGCTAGTTCCTTTTTCGGTGTTGGTCCCTTCTGGGTCAGACGTGACCTTGGCCGGCCCGTCGACCTCCATTCAAAAAGAGGTGAAATATAAGGAGGGAAAAGATAAAACTCGCCCAGCCTGGGCAGAGTTCCGAGTAGAAAAGCCCCAGGGGGGGGGGAAAGAAAGGTAAAATCTAAGTGGTAAAAAAGAAGGGACACGGGTGACAGAAAGGAGGTAAGAAAGAAGAGTATAGGAAAAAAGACTGCCAGTAGACAGGGGGAAGTAAGAATATTCCTGACTTGCAAAAGGTTGGGTAAGGAATATGTCCTTAACCAAACACTTTTACAGGTCTAGTAGCACGTTCAATTGGGGGAAAGACAAAAACAAACTCACTCCAAAGAACGCCAACAACGGGAGCGAAGAAGATAATTGAACGGGAAAACCCATTATATAGGCGCTGCTATGTCTCCCCACCCCTCCAACTTCCGACAGGAAAACTACATAATGCAATCTCTCTCTGGTCTTGTGTTCAATCACAAGAGTCAGAACTTCCTCAACCCAACCAGCAGCTCCAGACGGTAAGACACCAGTCCACCCTTTTTTTTCACATATGCTTTAAAATAATAAATAAATCGCTGCTTCTTGGAGCAGCGAAAAAAACACGTCCATTCTCCTGACTACTCAGCGTTCAATACATATATATATATATAAATATATACATGTATATATATATATAAATATAAATATATATATATATAGATATATATACATATATATGTGAAAATGGAAAAGGAATTGAATCCGACAATATGAGGAAAAATGAGTAAAGAAAAGAAATGTAGATGGATAAAATGAATTTAATCGATATCACATTAATCGATATCACTTACACATGTGTTTCGGTCAGTTTATGTGTGTGAAAATATTTCGCACACATAGAAGAATCGACCCTCATCAGAGTGAACATTTATTTTGAATGAAAAAATTCGTTGGGAAAAACAACAGAGATTTTTGGAAATATTCGAAAATCGAATTTTTTTTTTTTTTTTTTTAAATTTGGAACGCTGAGAATAGTTAAGATAGACCGTTTTTTCTAGGGGTTATGGTACAAAATAGTTTTTTTTATTGTTACAAAAAATAAATAAAATAAAAATAAAGTGTTATTATTTATCAATAAAATGTTAAAAAGTTGTCGATTAAAAAAGGGACCACATATTGATGGTAGATAATTTTGTATAAGTTGTTTAATTTATTAAGATGTTATCGTAAGATGGTTCAGTTTAAGTGGTGCATATATTTTTATTTAACAGATTATGTAAAGAAGAATTAGGTATAATACATGTTGCGTTATATTATAATATATTATATATATATATATATATATATATATACATGGGCAATTCCATATCAAATCATCAGGGACATGTCACCCCCCCCCCTTCAATTTTTCTGAAATTTTGTACAGTTGTAGACTAGGTTGGAATTAGACAATCCCCCTAATATGAGCTTCCAATTCGAAAAATTCGCCGAGTTATGTGGATTTTAACCTCGAAAAATTCGAGGAGGGGTGAGAAAATTAGCGCCATTTTGTAATCTATTTGTGTCTATAAAATGGGTTCTAGAGCTCTTCTACTTCTGAGAATTGGCTTCTAGAAGCTTTTTGGCCTGAGGAATCGGAATATTTTATCAAAATATGCATAAAATTAATCCTTTTAAAGTTATTAAGGATTTTTGATTTTTTCAATGCAAGATCAACAAGTGAAAAAATCACAATGTGGCACTATATAAAAAAATTTTTTCTTTAACTTATTATTCTACATATATTGAACATTATTTGTACCAAAAATAGAGTTTGGTTTTTGATCACAAGCAAAGTTACAACACTAGATAAATTTAACAATTTTACGTTTTGAGTTTTTCCGTTCAGCCATTGATTAAGGGCTGTATGGAGCAAAATAACGGTTCGATAGAAATTATCAGAATTGTGTTGGTGGTTGGGTATATTTAAAATAATGCACAAACAATATATTTTCCATGTATCAATAATATTGCCTGCAAAATTCTGACAATATACAAACGTCAATATCGGCACCACATTTCATTTTAGTATTGAAAATTGGAAGCAAACAAAATTATATTAATATCGAAAAAGAATGTTATCTACTAAAAGTATTTACAAAAGTTTAAAAGTTTTAAATACAGTATTGAAATATAAAATCAGTGCTATCAACCCAATAAATACTTTTTATTAGAAAAAATGTAGATACAATGTCTTTTTTCAATATCAGGGTATTTGTTCTTAATGTACTTAGTACTTTGTACTTCATAAACAAAAGCTGTATCAAGGCTGTTATCATCTGAAACAAAATCATGGAAGAGAACATCATCACTGTTAACGTAGTAAATAACTACTGGATGTATAGTGCAATGCATCTTATTCCAATGATATCCTTGAACACCATCTTGGATTATGAACTGATAATTTTCAGCAAAATCAACAAGGATAATAGCTTCATTTCTTGATTAACTTTCTTTTTTTGTTTTTAGATATTTAGCTTGAGATTTTAGTTAAAGTGTTTAGTTAAATCATCAATTGCTTTAACTAAAATCATTTTATATTCCCCACATGTTGTTGCTATAGTGACCAACGTAGAACGGTCAGTAAACTGCCATTGGGAATAATGGAATTCGACATCAGTCTCAAATTCCTGAAGCTTCTCATTCAAAAATTCCATCAGTGCATTAGATCCAGGACACTTTTCACAACGATGCATCATACATATTCTGTTTGATGGATCGCATACCACCTTGCTGATAAGGTCTTTATATGTTATGTCCCAGTTCATTGCATCCACCAACAGAACTGCGTTTTGGTGGTGTATACACACACACACTGAAAGTGTACCATTTGCACCAGCAATGACACACCATTTTGGACGCAAAGAGCAGAACTTTGAGAAACCTATTTTAACATTAGGATGCCTTTCTTTAAGTGCAGAATATAGCTCTCTTAAGTTGCATAAAACTAGGCGCTTTTGTTTATATTGTTTGTTCCCAGTACTTAAAAAATCTTTATTTCCAGGTAACTGCCGACTAAAATCGTCATTATTATAAAAGTCAGTTACCAAGTTGATTGTATCATGTGACAATGATTTGCCTCTCTTTGGATTAGGGACTGCTAGTATACCTGCTGTCTTCTTAAAATCTCGAGCCGTACGAATGAGGTATTCAGAAACATTGAAGTAGTTAGCACAGAATGAGTGAGACCATGAATCAGGTATAAGTGTCAAGATTTGTATCTTTTCAGGATATGATGCAGTCTTTAGCTTCTCGATCAAAGCTGTATGCAACTGATCCAATTCAGCAGCTTTTGAACGATCATCATTACTTGAAGTGAATGGTTCTTCAGTAAGCTTGGTTTTCTTAACACTGTAAGCCTGTGAAAAATCAACTTTCAATTTGTTCATAGCATTGGTTAGCTTGGTTTTTGCAGAGGTGCAACGACTGTGTTGAGGTACTCCATGCAGGTTGATGGGTGAAATTCCAACTGTAGAAAAACCTGTGTTGAATTTCTTCCTTGGAGTCTCACCGGTCTCAAGAACACAATCATCATGTTCTGATTCTTCATTCAGCTCTTCTTCAATTTCTTTGTAACGAGAAAGACACTGACGGCAAAACTTGTGGCCAGGAATTACACGAATATTTGACCCTTCTCTTGTTTTTTTCCTTTGGTCAAATGAAAATGTTTACTCCGCTTTAAATAACTTATTTGGACAGTTTGGGAAAACTTTAAATTAATGAAATTATTTTATATGATTTTTCCAACACTCTTACCTGGGCTCAATGGGTGACACAACGGGTCACATTTTTTCTAGTATGTATATATATGTATATCTATATATGTATGTATATATATATATATATATATATATATATATATATATATATATATCTATATATGTATATACATACATATGTATATCTATATGTATGTATATATATGTATAATCAGGATGAAAACAAAACACTACAACGAAAAACCTAGAATCACAATAGCCACCTGGAATGTTCGGACACTCCTGGACCACGCGGGATCAGGAAACCCCGAACGACAAACTGGTATCGTGGCAAAGGAACTGTCTTGATACGGGGTAGATATAGCGGCACTCTCGGAAGTCCGCTTCAGCGATGAGGATCAGCTGACAGAAGTAGGGGCTGGGTACACTTTCTTTTGGAAAGGGAGGCCAACCGGAGAGAGGCGGACTGGCGGAGTGGGCTTTGCAATTCGAACCGAACTGGTCAAACATATCGAGCAGCCACATGGTGTTAATGACAGGATCATGCACTTTCGGGCCTCGTTACCAGGCAACCGCTTTATGACTGCTATCTCAGTCTATGCCCCCACTCTTGATAGTGACGAAGAGGTAACTCTGACCTTCTACCAGAACCTTAGGTCAGTCATAACATCCATCGCAAAAGCTGATAAAATCCTACTGCTTGGCGATTTTAACGCCAGAGTGGGACAGGATTACGGAACCTGTGCAGCTCTAGGTAAGTATGGACTGGGAGACATGAATAAAAATGGACTCCACCTCCTTCAGCTTTGTACTGAACTCGGACTTGTTATCTGTAACACATTCTTTCACCAAAAGCTATCTCACAAGGCGACCTGGACTCATCCACGATGCAATCATGGGCATATGCTCGATTATGTCATAACCCGCAAACGTGACCTCCAGGATGTATGCACTGTAAGGACCATGCAGGGCGCAGAGTGTGGCTCGGATCACAAGCTTGTGCGCGGTAAACTAAAATTCCATGTCAAACGCAAGTTTCGCACCCCGGGAGTGAAAGTCCCCAAACGCATCGATGTATCCAAACTTAAAGACATGTATGTACGACAGAATCTGCAAAAGGCTTTCGAAGAGGCACAGTTCGACGGTACATGGGATAACTTCAAGAGCAAGGCCTATGAATCAAGCGTCAAGGTCCTTGGCCTCAAGAAACGGAAACATCGTGACTGGTTTGATGAAAATGATCAACAAATCAACAAACTTCTGGAAGAAAAAGACAAGTTACACCTGAAATTTCTCGGTGCACCTGTTCAAGACTGTGAACCCTCACGACAGGCATTTAAAAGTGCACGATCGTCACTTCAACAGAGCCTACGAAGGATAAAAAACCAGTAGTGGTTAGACTATCAGAGAGGATATAGAAGGCTTACAATAGTAAGGACACGAAAACCCTCTACCACTTAATCAGACAGGCATTCGGCCCACAACGATCAACAATGGCTCCTCTCAAATCGAAGGACGGGTCTCTCCTCCATAAGAGTACTGAGGGCATCATGAAACGATGGACAGAGCACTTCACAGACCTCTTTCACAACCCCTCAGTAGTTGACGACAGCGTCATCAACAATCTACCTCAAAGGGAAACGATCCACGAGATGATGAATCATCCCACCATCGGTGAGATCCGCGTAACAATCAAGGAAATAAATACTGGAAATGCACCCGGCCTTGATGGTATACCCGTGGAGGTTCTCCGCCACGGTGGTGACAAGATCGCCGCAGAGGTCCATCATCTTATCTCTAATGTATGGTTGGGTGCCCCTGTACCTCAGGACTGGGTTGATGCAATCTTGGTCTCCCTATACAAGGGCAAAGGTGCGCGGTCGGTATGTGGCAATTACCGGGGCATAAGTCTCCTCGAGGCAGTGGGCAAGGTTTTTGCCAAGTTCCTCCTCAACCGGCTCACTAAGTGGATCTGTCCCGTGGCTATCCCAGAATGCCAAAGTGGCTTCAGACCTGGTCGTGGAACGATGGACATGATCTTTTCCGCTCGGCAACTTCAGGAGAAATACATCGAACAGCAGATAGCACTCTACCAGGTCTTCGTGGACCTAACAAAAGCCTTTGACACGGTGAATAGAACCGCGCTATGGACTATTCTCAGGAAACTCGGATGCCCCTCGGGATTCGTTCAGATGTTCGAACAATTCCATCAGGGCATGAAGGCACGCTTTCACTTTAACGGGTCCCTCTCAGAGCCAATACCCATAGACAACGGTGTCAAGCAGGGCGATATCCCTGCACCAACACTTTTCTCTATTTACTTTGCGATGACTCTATCCTACGCCTTCCAAAACTGTGACTCCGGTGTCCTTATACGATTCCGTACCACTGGCAAGGTTTTCAATTTTGCCCGTCTCAAGGCTAGAACGAAGACCTTCCAGACCTTCGTCCGTGAGCTGCTCTATGCTGACGATGCAGATTTCGTTGCCCACACTGAGGAATACCTACAGGAAATAATGAATTACTTCTCTGAAGCATTTCATTACTTTGGACTTACCATCAGTCTGGAGAAAACAAAGGTGATGCTCACTCCACCACCTGGACAAAGGTATATGGAGCCCAACATCTACGTTAAGGGAACCAGACTGAAGGTAGTTGACTCTTTTGTCTATCTTGGCAGCACACTTTCCAGATGTGGAACCCTCGACTCTGAAGTTTCCCTAAGGATCGAGAGAGCAAGCAGGGCCTTCGGTGACCTCGAAAAACGAGTATGGTCGGATAGAGGTATTACCATCAGGACGAAGCTCAGTGTGTACGAATCATGTGTCTTATCCATACTCTTGTACTCCTCGGAAACATGGACTACACATCGTCGACATATCAAAGCATTGGAGAGATTTCATCAGACATGTCTCAGAAAAATAGTAAACGCAGGGTGGCAATCCCTCATGTCAGACGCTGAAGTCCTGCAACAAGCCAATACGTCCAGCATAGAAATGCGCATTATACGTAACCAGATGCGCTGGGCTGGGCATCTTGCCAGAATGCAAGACAGCAGGCTCCCGAAGCAATTGTTCTACGGAGAACTGCAATATGGGAAGCGTCCGAGGCACAAGCCCAAAAAGCGTTTTCGGGACGCTATCAAAAACAACATCAAAACCCTCAACATAAACGTTCATGAGTGGGAGGGAATAGCTACAAATCGTTCAGTATGGAGAAACTTGTCTATGATAAATCTGCTGAGAAAGAATGTAGAGGCCCATTGTCAAAAATAAGAATAAGACAACCCCCCATCAGAGCGTACATGGATGACATGACAATCACTGCTTCTTCTGTGATAGGGGGAAAGTGGCTGTTAAAAGGCCTCGAAGAACTAATCGTATGGGCTAGGATGAAGTTCAACCCTTCGAAGTCAAGATCGCTTACTTTGAAGCAAGGCAAGGTAAACGGGAAAACAAGATTCACGGTATCCAAAGAATCTATACCTACTTTGAATGAGAAGCCAATTAAAAGTTTGGGAAAGAAATTTGACTGCACACTAAAAGATACTGCAGCAATCCGAGAAACCATGGAAGATCTCCAAACATGGCTCAATAAGGTAGATAAGTCAGGTTTACCTGGTCGTTTCAAAACGTGGATCTACCAACACTCCATTCTGCCGAAAGTCCTGTGGCCGCTTGCAATCTATGAATTTTCCTTGACAACAGTAGAACGAATGGAGAGGAACATCAATGGATATTTGAGACGGTGGCTTGGATTACCAAGATGCCTTAGCAGTGCTGCCTTGTATGGTAAATCCAATGTTTTACAACTTCCCTTCAGCGGCCTAGTAGAAGAATACATCGTCGCCAGGACTAGAACATTGATGCAATATAAAGGGTCGAGTGACCCAATGGTAAGAGAGGCGGGCATAGAGGTTCGATCAGGTAGAAAATGGAACACCGCAGAAGAGCTAAATATAGCAGAAGAAAGATTAAGACAAAAAATGCTCGTAGGCACAGTGCCTAAAGGCCGTACAGGCTTAGGTTACTTGCCCAGTCCACGTATCGAAGGAATGAGAGGAAAAGAGCGACGCCACCTTGTACAAGAGGAGATACGGAAGGGGGTAGAAGAAAGAAGAGTTACAAGTATGATCGGCCTTAGCCAACAAGGGGCTTGGACAAGGTGGGAAAACATTGTCAAGCGCAAAATAAACTGGTCAGAAATGTGGCAGGCCAATTGTAGCAAATTGAAATTTCTAGTACAATCAGTTTACGATGTACTACCTAGCCCCACAAATCTTTATACCTGGAAGATCACAGAGACCCCTACCTACCAGCTTTGTGCAGGTAGGGGCTCTTTGCAACATATACTTAGTGGGTGCTCTAAGGCACTGTCTGATGGTCGATACCGTTGGCGCCATGACCAGTAATTGCAAACATCATCGACACTGCAATCCGCGCTAATAAAGGAAAAACATTCAAGCCCGGTATAAACTTTGTCAAGGCTGGAGGGAGAATCCCAGCACAGAAAACCAAAGGGACAACATGTATACTCTCAACAGCGATAGATTGGCAGTTGCGCGTAGATCTCATAAAGCAGTTGAAATTCCCCGATCACATTGCAGTGACAAATTTGCGGCCAGACATAATAATCTTCTCAAACTCT
The DNA here is from genome assembly GCA_023376005.1 of Doryteuthis pealeii. NCBI lineage: Eukaryota > Metazoa > Mollusca > Cephalopoda > Myopsida > Loliginidae > Doryteuthis > Doryteuthis pealeii. The sequence goes on from CM042138.1 coordinate 61,108,176, forward strand.
TCAAAACAAATTATTATGTTAGAGCTTACAGTTGCTTGGGAGGACAATACCGACGAAGCAAATGAAAGGAAAAGAAGCAAATACCAGGAATTGGTTGAACAATGCAGAAGAAATGATTGGAAAGCAAACTGCACACCAATTGAAGTCGGGTGTAGAGGATTTGTTGCGAGGTCCCTAAGCAAAGTGCTGGCAAATTTGGGATTGACAGGACTCAAGAGAAATAAGGCAATCCGTGAGATTACTGAAACAGCCGAAAAAGCAGCTCATTGGATTTGGATAAAAAGAAGCAGTGCTTGGTCTAAGAGATAAGGTTATAATTCACATGGATAATTTTGTACATGTGAGCCAGAATCCACTGAACATTGAAAAACTAATGTGTAAATAGTCTTTTTTTCTTTCTTTTTTTTTTTTACATTTTTTTTTATTGTTTTAATTTTATATGAGTGTGTAGTTCATAATTAATTGCATAACGGAAAATTTCGATAAAATACCCACACTATCATTCGTTTCATTTAAGTGTACTATTCCTTGACTTCATTTTTCTTTTTTTTTTTTTCTCCTCTTTTCGCTTTGAGGCGTGTGTGTGTGCGTCATAAACAAATCATTAGCATAATTAGGTAACTTCTACGAATCATCCACGTAACTATTCGTTTTTCGTTTTTTTTTTTTTTTTTTTTTTTTTGAGAGGGGGTAGATTTCTCGCGTAATTTCTCTAACCGTTATCGATAAACACTTTCGTAATTTGAACAATGCGGTGATTAGAAATTTTAATCATAGTTCATAGTTTAGAACGGAGTTCGTTGTAACTTTTCGTGGGTTAAATTTCGTGATTAGGGGGAATATTTATTATATTTATGCGGGTAGTACGAATGTTCGTCGTAAACACTCGTTAGGTATATATTGTCTATCTGTATATTATTGTATATATTCGCGGTGTATTATTATTAAACTTTTATAGTTAAAACGTTTTTAATTCATTAATTTGGTGAAACGTATAATTTTCATATAAGTAAATTAAGCATAGTTTGGAACGGAGTTCGACGTAACTTTTCGTGGGTTAAATATCGTGAATGGGTGGAATATTTATATGGGTAGTACGAATATTCGTCGTAAATATTCGTTAGGTATATATTGTCTATCTGTATATTATTGTATATATTCGCGGCGTAGTATTGTCAAACTTGTATAGTTAAAACGTTTTTAATTCATTAATTTTGTGAAACGTATAATTTTCATATAAATAAATTAAGCTTATCGGGTACATTTTATTGTGTATTAATTTTAAACGTCCGGCATGATATTTATTAGATTAGCGTTATTGGTAACATTGTCACTAATTTGTTTTAATCGTCCTTTTTTATGTTAAAAACGAGTTTAATTGTATATATTCGTTGTGTATTAGTAATCTTTATTTTTTTTAATTTGTAGTACATATAACGGGTTTGTTAAGAAAAAATACAGTAAAAAATGTAAATAAGGAAAAATAAATAAATAAATAGGAATTTAAAAATAGTAAAATTTAAAAAACACAAAATCAACAAAGAAGGAAAACCCCTCTCTTGTAAATAAGGAAATAAATAGAAATTTAAAAATTGGTAAAATTTAAAAAACAAAAAAATCTACAAAGAGGGGGAAAACTCACATCAACCGTTCATCCTGGTAGTAAGATCAAACTCGAATAATAAAATGGTTGTGATATAAATTAAGAGAGCGCTATTGCCATTGGCTGGAGGTCATGTGACCAGTACTATATCTATGGTCATCAGGAGGCGAGGTCAGTTGCTGAGGGGGAAGGGTCGAGGTTTGATCAACCTCGATTGGTCCCTTGGGTGAGGAAATTCGTTGTTGAAAACTAGAAATTTTCAATGATCCCAAGGAATAACAACGCTGATGACTTCCCCCTCAATCATCTTATAGATGTATTTTTACAAGATTTAATACTGCCAATACAGACAATAATAGTATATAACATTATACATATGCTCACTTACAATTTTAACAAATCTTACCCTTACAAACCCTTACAAAAAAATAAATAAATAATAAATCAAAAAAAAAAAAAAATCACACCAACATACCAACAACACACATATAACTTAACGACAAATCCAGTTCCCAATCACACATAAACAAAAAAAACAATTAAACAGACACACACACACACACACACACACACACACACATACACATATTTAGCTAACCAATCCCCACAATCTAACACCTGTGGTACCACCATTCACCATTTCGGCACTCCCCATTCTAGAGAGAAAAAGAATCCACTAACCACCCCCAACCACACCTCCCCCTACTGACGACCTTCCGTTTTCAGCATTTTTAGAATTTCCATAATTGGAGTAAGAACTATATTCAAGTCCTGAAGATGGTCTAATAAGAGACCGAAACGTTGCACCGTCGACAATAAACATCAAGTTTCCACAACATCCCGTGTTTGTCTACTTTTCTCCATATATATATATATATATCAATATATGTATATGTGTATATATATGTATATATATGTGTATATATATGTATATGTATATATATGTGTATATGTATATATATATATATATATATTATATATATATATATATACGTATATATATGTGTATCTATATGTGTGTATATATATATGTATGTATATATGTCAGGTCGCTTAATGCGCTACTGGTACTATGTAATCCCGTACAATCTCTTTCATAGTTGGGTCATCGGCGACTAAACCTGTAACCCCACATATTTTATCTGATGAGGAGGGTGGCTAGACATCCTGCAGGACGAAAAACAAGACCTGTTCAAAGGACGGAGGAAGCTATTAGCTCAACGGCCATCTAGAACCTTTTTTTTTGGGGGGGAGTGTTGGACCCCTTATTCCTTGTTAGGTTATCCATCTAGGAGAAGGACAACTCTGATTTAACACCTGCGATTGACATGATTGCCAGTTATCTTGCTTAGGCTTGTCACTGGACAACAATCATGAAAATTTAGAGAGTGGTATTCGTGTTGTACAAGCGTTTACCACTATAATATCATGATGTACAAATGTTCCCTTCTTTCTTTCTTTCATCTATCAGCCTCTCAAAAAGTCCCATGGCGATGGATGTGTGGCAACGTGTGCAGACCTGACCAGTTGGAAGCATGCAGTTACATATCTACACATTGGCGGCAGGAGTCTTACCCTAACATCGTTGTTGTGTCTACCCGTGACAGGGACTAACCCCGGTGGAGACTCTTGTGTCTGAGCAGTCCTATTTAGGAGAGCACTGCTCACCCAAACTATTGGGAAGGTGCTAGAAAAGGTGCACTAAAAAAATGACTGTCACCTCAACACTGATTAGTTTCCTGTGGCTAACGGTGGTTCATTTCTTGCAGGAAGAAAATAATTATTAAGTAATTTGATCGAATTAAACTCAACATCTCTTGCTGGAATGGAAGAACTTTGTTAGACCGTAATTCTTCAGATCGCCCGGAAAGAAGAACAGCACTTGTGACAAAGGAACTTCAGAGATTACAGATTGATATTGCTGCTCTATCGGAAACTCAGATGAAGATCAGTTGACAGAAATATCAACTCTTTTGGGTTGGTAAGCCAAAGGGCGAACGGCGCGAGGGTGGTTTTGGTTTTGCCGTGAATAAAAGACTGGTGAAGTATTTGGAGCTTCCTTCTAGCATCAGTGATCGCATTATAAAACTGCGTATCCAGCTGCAGTGTGGACGGTACGCGACCTTATTTTCTATATATGCCCCGACCCTTCAAGCCAATGAGGAGACTGTCATGACTTTTTATGAAGACCTTCGCAATGCTATTGTCTCTACACCAAAGGAGGATAAATTGATTATACTCGGAGATTTTAATGCACGTGTTGGCAGAAATTTTGAGATATGGGATGCACTTGATCAGTGGGGTAAATTCAAACGGACTGAAATTGCTTGAGTTCTTTTCTGAGCTCAATTTAACCATTTGTAATACTCTTTTCCGGCAAAAACGTATCCATAAAATTACTTGGATCCACCCAAGATCAAAACATGGCCATATGATTGACTTCATCTTAACTCGCCGCCGTGACATTTGTGATGTCTGCAATATGCGTGTTATGCGTAGTGCAGAGGGCGACACAGATCACAGTTTAGTGAGAGGTAGATTTAAACTCCGTGTTCGAAAAAAGACTCGCATGCCTGGAGTAAAAACACCAAGGTGCCTAGAGTTAAGCAAGGTCAAGCAAATGGAAGTGAAAGATAGACTACGTGAACATCTTGACAGTCTGGAATTTGATGGCACATGTGATAACTTCAGAGAACAAGTTTATTCCACTGGTGCAGCTGTTCTTGGTTTCAGAGTTAGGAAACATCAAGACTGGTTTGATGGCAATGTAGTTGCCGTAAGTCAGTTAATTGAAACAAAAATAACTTATATTATAAGTACACTCCATAGTAAGTCATCTCTCAAACCGTCTACCCTGAAGAAATATATTGATTACAGCGTGAAATAAGGAGGATGAAAAATGAGTGGTGGTCTAAAATCTCCTCTGATATTCAGAAAGCCTTTAATAAAAAATGACCTAAAACTGTTCTATAGCCTCATGCGTACAGTTTTCGGTCCATTAACTTCTTCCATTGCTCCTCTAAGGTCAAAGACAACATCACCTGATTTATCTCTCTTTTACGCCTTGATTAAAGAACCCGACAAAATCCTTCAACGATGGCAACAACACTTCACGGATTTATTTAATAACCCTTCAGTAGTCAGTGCTGATGTTCTGCAGAGTCTTCCTCACAGGAGACCAAATATGAGATGGACCATTTACCAACTTTTACAGAATTTGAAATGGCTATCAAACAAATTAATTTGGTAGGGCACCAGGTTTGGATGGGCTTCCAGTGGAACTGTTGAAGGTTAAAAGTTTTAATGTCAATCTTGCTCTGTTTGATCTCTTAACTCAATGTTGGAACGGTTCTCCTCTACAAATGAATGGATTGATGGTGCTTTGGTGTGTGTATATAAGGAAAAAGGAGATAAAGGTAGTTGTGATAACTACCGTGGAATCACACTTCTGAGTGCTGTTAGCAAGGTTCTCTCAAGAATCTTGTTGAATCGATTGCTTGTTTACATTTGCCCGGTAGTCATTCCTGAATCACAAAGTGGTTTTAGGTCTGGCAGAGGAACAAACGACATGATATTTTCGGCTAGGCATGTACAAGAGAAGTGTATAGAGCAACGGGTCCCCTGTATCAGGTTTTTGTTGATTTGACGAAAGCTTTTGATACAGTCAACAGGGATGCACTTTGGACAATGTTGGGTAAAGTTGGGTGCCCACCGGTATTTGTGAGTGTACTCAAGCGGTTGCACAATGGTATGAAAGCTAGAATTGTCATGAGTGGTAGATTGTCGGATGAAATACCAATAGATAACGGGGTTAAGCAGGGAGATGTCTTGGCCCCAACACTATTCTCAATATTCTTTTCTGTAATATTATCTCATGCATTCCAACATTGTGAGAAAGGCGTCCTCTTGGAATTTAGAACCACAGGAAGAGTTTTTGACTTGAGAAGATTTAACTTCATATCAAAGACATCGTATGCATTTATCAGAGAGTTCCTTTACGCCGATGATGTTGACTTTCTGGCTCACAAATATTGTGAACCTTTTTGTGCCTCGTGCTCTGCTTTTGGATTAAAAATAAGCTTGACAGAGACAAAGGTAATGTTCACCCCCGTAAAAGGTGAACCATATATCAAACCACAATAGCCATTCATGGTACCTGTCTGGATGTTGTTGAGTCTTTCACATACTTAGGAAGTACACTAATTTGTCATGGATCTTTGGATGCTGAGATTCACCGGCGCATCCAGAGGGCATCTGTGGCCTATGGAACGCTCGAAAAATGGTTATGGTCTAGTACCGGCATTACCCATAAAACAAAATTGAATGTTTATAGGTCCTGCGTGTGGAGTGTTTTATTGTACTCCTCGAAACATGGACATTGTTTAGAAGACATTTGAAAATTCTTGAACACTTTCATAAGAAATGTTTGAGACGTATTCAAAACATCAAGTGAAATTCCAACACACCTAACACAGAAGTCCTT
>CM042138.1:61116771-61124271 GCA_023376005.1 Doryteuthis pealeii
ATAAAAAGGAAAAAAGATTCACAACAATATATAATCAGAGGGCTTTGTCACCCCCTTTCAATTAAAAAAAAGAAAAAAAAGCAAACAATGGCCAACAGTGCACTGGTATGGGTGGGATCCTCACCCCTTGCAACACAAACACACACACAACAACAACAACATGCATAGTAATGTTGGCTTCAGCTCTTCGACTTTGCTTTTCTTGTAATGATCTTTAGGGAACTTCTGACTCAACAATCAGGAGTACTTTTTCCGATCACCTCCAAAACATCACATCACCTTCTGATGAACTCAAGGGAATTTTAAGCACCCTGTAATGACGAGGCAAACCTACCTGACTCAAAACGGTTCCGGTGCATGGCTTGCAGGGAGAAAATGTAGCGAAGAAGAAAGGAATGTGGTCGGGGCGGTGTGTCGTGGAGTCCGGTCGGAGTGAGAAATGTTGAAAAGTTGGAAGGGGGCAGAGAAGACACTTTTATTGATATTGAAAGGCACTATGGGTAATGGCCCATGGTGCATTGCAACTCCTGCTTTCACCATAAAAGTGGCCCATTTTGGGCAGAGAGGGTGTGGCGATTTTTGCGTGCTTTTGTGACATGGCGTTTTGTATGAAGAAGGAAGGAAAGAAAGAAAGAGGAAGGAAAGAAGACATAAGCTATTTCGGCGAACTATGGACAAGGTGTTTGATTACAGACTAATCCCGGAGTTTGGTGGGTCTCCCTCCGATGAACCCGTCATCGAATGGATTCAGCGTGAGGAGATGATCTGCGAACTCTGCAAAAGGACAGATATCGAGCTGATCCTACCGTTGCGCCTGCGAGGTGGAGCTCTCGCTGTTTATAGACAATTGAGCAAAGGGGAGAAGACTGATTTTCAGCGAATAAAACAGGCTCTGATAAAAGCCTACGCTCCTGACTCATTCGGTGCATATGATCGATTCGTGGCCCGGCGACTCCAGCCTGGTGAAACCGTGAACGAGTATTTGGCTGAATTACAACGGCTGGACCAACTCGTTGGGGAGCGACGAATGATTTGTGCATTCGTTTCTGGACTGCCGCAGGACGTGCGTCGATTGTTGCGCGCGTCATCGCGCATGGATGACATGACAATGGGAGAGATAGTGGATCGGGTACGGGCCGTTATGGCCGACACTGAACAGCCCGAGGAGATCGTTGCTGCTACTAAACCTGCCCCTGTGCCAGCCGAGGCCCGAAGGAACGAAGTTGTGTGCTACAAGTGCTCCGGTCCCAATCATCTGTCAAGGGACTGCTTGCAAGGACGCTCGGATGCAGCCTTTGAACAACCATCTCGACGTCTCCGTACGATCCGATGTTTTCGGTGTAAAAAGAACGGCCATATTGCTTCGGAGTGTTCGGGAAACGGCATGGGGGAGAAGTAATCAGCGTCAGCTTGCTCCCCAGAGAAAAGAAGAATGAGGCGCTGCCAACACTTGATGTTCATGTCAACGGGAGAAAATGCACAGCCCTGGTGGACATTGGGTGTACACGGACGCTGGCCAGCAGATTTGTGTGTGACGCCTGGAGGCTCGGACAAGCTAGTGTGCTGACAGCAGATGGAAAAATGTTTAAGTGCTGCGGGCGAAGCCGACTTCGGCTCACTGTGGGCAATGCTGAGTCGGTGCATCTTAATGCACTTGTTGTGAATCGGCAGCTGTTGGGGTTTGACCTCATACTGGGGAACGATGCCATCAGAGCTTTAGGTGGTATGACCATTACACCATCAGGAACTGTGAGCTTTGGTGGGTACGAAGCGAATGTATGCGCTGCGATCCAAATTGATGAGCCGGATTTTCGCGTGGATTTCGACGAAAGGACGAACCGATGGATCGCTAAATGGAAATGGTCCGGAGGACGAGCTCCAGAGCTTCTGGACAATAAGATACCGGAGTACAAAGTTCCAAAACATGCCAGAGAGAGCTACGAAACCGAGCTTTACAAGTGGATTGAAAATGGCTGGTTGTTGTCCTACCCCGAAGAGAGACTTGGCCCACCTAAGGGACTGGTTCCACTAATGGCCGTAATTCAGCACAATAAGCGTTAGGTGCGCCCTGTCATGGATTACAGAGAGCTAAACGAACATGTGGACGCATTTACGGCTAATGCTGACGTGTGCGCGGCCATGTTGAGGGAATGGCGCAAGAAGGGCGCGAATGTGTCATTGCTTGATCTGAAGCGAGCATATCTTCAGATCGACATTGACGAGTCTTTGTGGCCTTATCAGACTGTGATATTTGGGGGCCAAAGGTATTGCCTCACCCGGCTGGGTTTTGGCCCCAATGTGGCGCCTCTCATCATGAAGTCTGTTGTTGAAGCCGTTATGTCTCGAGATCCAACCATCAGGAGCGCCACGTCGGCGTACATCGATGATATTTTCGTTAATGAAGATCTAGTCTCAACAGCTCGGGTGAAGGCGCACCTGTCTGAGTACGGCCTGATTTGCAAGGATCCAGAGCGACTACAGGATGGTGCCAAAGTCCTTGGTCTGCAGGTCTGGGGGGAAAAAGGTGTTCTTCGATGGAAGCGGGGGAGTGAAGTTCCCGATGTTCCCCAGGTCATTACTCGCCGAAACACATTTTCCCTGTGTGGGAGACTTGTGGGGCATTTTCCTGTTTGTGGCTGGCTTAGAGTGGCTGCTGGATTTATCAAACGTCGGGCGAGTGCGGTATCGGTTGGTTGGGACACTGAGCTTGCTGATCCTCTACTGAAGAAGATGCTACAAGATACAGTCACCCGGGTTAAGCGGGGTGATCCGGTTAAGGGAGTGTGGTGTACCGCCGGCCTGGAGATGAATTTGTGGGTTGACGCCAGCTCACTTGCTACGGGGGTGTTATTAGACGACAATGGAGCCGTAATTGAAGATGCGTGCTGGTTGCGCCCTGACAATGACTCCCATCACATTAATTTGGCCGAACTCGATGCGGTGGTGAAGGGTGTCAACCTTGCGCTTCAATGGCAGGCAAAAGTACTTCACATCAAAACGGATTCCCTGTGTACGTACCATTGGCTCAATAACAGTTTGAATGGAAAGTCAAAGGTACGCACCAAAGCGGCTGCGGAGATGTTGGTCAAGAGGAGGTTATACACCCTCTCACAATTGATCAAAGAGTACGAATTGATCGTAGACGTGACGCTGGTAAGGTCAGAGCATAACAGAGCCGACGAACTGACGAGAGTACCGCAACACTGGTTCAAGGCTATGAAAAAGGGGGAGGAATTGGCGCCGGATGTCTGTGCCACTGCTCTGAGTAAACATCAGATATTGAGTATTCACCGGCAGAGCGGGCACCCCGGAGTAAGACGGACAACCTATTTTGTGCGGCGAGTTGGCCCGTCAACAACAAAGGCAGACGTAAGATCTGTAGTGCGATCCTGTGTGGACTGTCAAACCATCGACCAGCACCGGTACATTGGAGGAAGGGAAAATTAGACGTGGATACTAATTGGAGCCGGCTGGGAATGGATATTACCCACTATGGGGGTAGACACTACCTGAGCCTCATCGACTGCGGACCCTCTCAATTTGCTATTTGGCGTTCAATTCGGTGCCAGGATTCTGATACAGTGGCTCGTCACTTGGAGGCAATCTTTTGCGAGCGGGGTCCACCAGTCGAAATACTTACCGATAATGACACTGCCTTTACCAGCAGGAGATTTCGAACTTTTCTTGGGGAATGGGGAGTGCGATTGCGTCTCCGATGCGCGTACGTGCCGTCCGGAAACGGGATTGTTGAACGGTGTCATAGGACGATCAAGACAATCGCGGCCAGGAAGCAGTGTACCATCCAAGAAGCTGTGTACTGGTATAACGTGACACCCAAAGACGATGTTTCGTCGTCTTCAGCACCGGCCAATCGTATACACCAGTACCATGTCAGGGTCAGGGGAATTGATGCCCACTCCCGCCCGAATTGCAACAGGAACACGGAATGTACCAGGTAGGGGACTATGTTTGGGTCAAGGTTCCGAACGGCAGGTGCACTACACGATCAAAAATAGGTCGTGTGACCGGAGTCAACAGTCAGCAATCCGTAACGGTTGATGGAACTCCACGCCATGTCAGACATTTGCGCCTCTGTTCAAAACCTTGCTCTTTGGAAGATGAGAGTTCCTCTGAAGAAAGTATGAGGCTTATCCAGGTGGGATCCCCCTCATCAGAATCGTGTGCTGCCAGTGATTCCTCGGATGAATCCTCTGCAGACGAGCCGAGACTGGGACGTCAGTCCCATGCCAACGAGAGACAAGAGATTGGCACTGGGAAGCATTGTGATCAACAAGGAAGGCAAAACAGTGTCACTCGCTCGGGATATGCACAACAGCCACCCGACGTCGAAACGCGCTCAGACGACCCGGATTTGCCAAACCAACTCACTGTTGGAGCCCGTTGCGATCGGGAGGACGATCAACCAGGCCCTGTCCCTCTCCGGAGGAGTACACGTCGAAAACGTCCTGCTCACGGTTGTACTTTTTGTGATCCTGAGATCAGGGGGGAATGTAATGACGAGGCAAACCTACCTGACTCAAAACGGTTCCGGTGCATGGCTTGCAGGGAGAAAATGTAGCGAAGAAGAAAGGAATGTGGTCGGGGCGGTGTGTCGTGGAGTCCGGTCGGAGTGAGAAATGTTGAAAAGTTGGAAGGGGGGCAGAGAAGACACTTTTATTGATATTGAAAGGCACTATGGGTAATGGCCCATGGTGCATTGCAACTCCTGCTTTCACCATAAAAGTGGCCCATTTTGGGCAGAGAGGGTGTGGCGATTTTTGCGTGCTTTTGTGACATGGCGTTTTGTATGAAGAAGGAAGGAAAGAAAGAAAGAGGAAGGAAAGAAGACATACACCCTTCTACTTAACGATTCAGGAGGGCTTTTCTGGCTCACCTCCAAGATTTCACATCACCTTCTGATGAACACAAGGGAATTTTAACCACCCTTCTACTTAACGATTCAGGGGGGCTTTTCTGGCTCACCTCCAAGATTTCACATCACCTTCTGATGAACGCAAGGGAATTTTAACCACCCTTCTAAATGATTCAGACGTATTCATTTTTTTAAAATTCCTTACGACTCGGGAACATCATAATTTCCGCAGTTGGATAGGCGCCGTAACAGGAAATAACATTACTTTAGAGAAGCATTGCCGATTACATCTCCGAACCTTGGGGTCTCTACCACCCCTTTTCTTAAGAGAACAACCAAACAAACAAAAATCATCTCTTCCAGTCTTTCATTAACCCATATACACACAAAAACAATGTTCATCCTAAATAGGAAAGTCCAACAAGTCCAGATTTCACTTCTACCTCTCCCAACCATTTGGTTTTTCTTTTTTTTAAAAGGAATTCACCTTAAATCGTTCTCTGTAGATACTGCATGCACAAGTTATAGTTTTTTTTAAAAAGTTTTTCATGCCTTCGTCTTTAGGACAAGTTACAGAGGCTCTTCAAGTCGTGCTTGCACTGGACATGAAGGGTCCAGTTGACCCATAATCGTGTCGGCTGTGATGTCTTTTTCCATTTTGGTCCTTACTGCAATTGCTGATATGTCATTCTATCATGTCCCTTTTCTGGAATATCTTTCTCTCTACTTTCTAATCACTGCCTTCCCCGGATTACAAATACTAATATAATTATAACTATCACTATGACACTACTACCTATGATGTCCAGCTTGTGGGCAGATCATCCCATGTGGGTATTTTCCTTTCCACTGTCTCCAGCTTATACATCAGTTTGTGTGGGTCAATATTATCTATATCCTCCCATAGCAGGGGCAATTTACCCATAGTTAGGTTCAGTGATTTCCCCACTAGGGGATACCACAGACCCCCCCACCTGCCAAAAGAGACGTCTGAAAGAGCGAGGAAAGAGTCCTTAGTTTCAAAGACCTTCTCCGCCTGACAATGCTGCGGTAAAGTGATATACCCCCCCCCCAAAGGCTGGTACCCCATAGGTAAACTAGTAATAGTCAGTGGTGGCTCTGCTCTTATAGTTACTGTCGACTTCCTCCAGTGCCATCACCCAAACCCCATCGGACACCTCTATGGCCTGTGATATTGCTGTTCCCTGGAAAATTTCACTTGACAAGCTTGCTGAATACCTTGTTTAACTTATACCTTGTTTAACTTATAGCTAACCTCAACCAGTCTTTCTATTAATTGATATATATGCTTGGTGAATTCAGTCTCAAAATACCAGCTAGTACCCCCCCCCCGCATGGGGGCCCTTCCACACGAACACCCCAAGACATCATCTACTTTTGCATCACCTACCTATTCAGTGTGTGTGTGTGGGGGGGGGGTTGCTTCTATATCTCCTTGACATCTTAACGCCTGTGCTCCCCTTAGCCTCAATTTGAGTGGTAACTCGGGCTCACTTCCTAATGTCTCTTCTTTTCTCAATTGTAGTTTGGAAAGAGGTACTACATCCTCCTCTTCCCACTCACTGGTTTCTTCTTCACTGAGGTTTGGACTAAGAGAATTAACCTCCCTGTCTGGTGCTACTGGATGCTCACCTATGTTGCTATCACGATCATAGGGTATATGTATATACTCATTTTCGCTATCTGTATCTATGTCTACAGGTTCTACTAGAGTCGCCTTTCTCATTCGTTTTTTCTTAGTACTAGGTTCAGGGATTTCACACTCATCGATATCTGCTAATTTTAGATCATTTGCATGGGCTCTCTTTACCTTACCGGAAACCTGATCCCATATTAAGAATGGGATCTCTGTAGGAGACCCTTGGTTCTCTTTTTATTTGGTGGGAATTGATCACATTTATCTGGTATTCTCGATCATCCACCACCGGTATTACGCTTATCGATTCCCGCTCCAACTTCTTAGGAATCTGTGATAGTAAGTCAGCACTTGTATTCTCTCTACCGGCTAAGTATTCTATCTTGCAGTTATACCCGCTTAATTTAAGTGCCCATTGTTGAATCTTTTTGTTGGTCCAATCCGCCTAAAATAAGTACTGAAGGGGCTTATGGTCAGTCTTAATTATAAAGGTAGCACCATTCAAGTAATAGTTCAGCTTTTCCAATGCATAAACTATGGCATAAGCCTCCTTTTCAATCACTGGCCATCTCTGTTGGGTAGGCGACAGTTTATGGGACAAGAAGTAAATGGGTACTTCCTCTAGTATACCCGGCACGGGACCGTCCTCAGGGCGTGGCTGGGTGAGGCAGGCACCAATGCACTGATCGCTGGAATCGGTGTACAAAACCATCGGCTTATTCAAGTCTGGGTAGGCCAATAGAGGGATAGCTGTCAACTGTTTTTTCAGCGTATTGAAGGATCGCTGACAATCCTCTGTCCAACTAAACCGAGCATATTTCTTTGTCAATGCTATGAGTGGACTTGCTATTCTCGAAAACGCTGTTATGAACCTCCTGTAATAACCTATCGCACCTATAAACCCCCTAACTTCCCTAACAGTACGTGGTTCGGGCATGGCTCTGATTACCTCTACCTTATCTATGTCGGG
>CM042138.1:61129271-61142525 GCA_023376005.1 Doryteuthis pealeii
ATGCAAGGAAGGGTTCTGGTGGTGGAGTTCTATTATAAAGCTTAGAGAGAGAGAAAGATAGATAGACAGAGAGGGTGCAAATCATCAGTCAGCAGGCAAAGAAATCCCACCCCGTCCTATAACCTATTTTAGCTCCTCATACTAAGGGTTTCTACATGTTTTGAGAGAGGGGTAGAGAAATGCTATACTTACAGACAGAGATTGGTCGGTCTTAGACTTAATTGCAAATTACGACTAATTAGAATCAAATAAATAGGATTTTTTTTCAAACAATAGTTAGATTTATCATTAGGTAATATTTGGGGATATTTTCTATATTATTACTGCATCAAGAAAAAAATCCTTTAGCTGGCGAAGCTTGATAAACTCAGCTTTAGTATAATAATCGAAGATAATAGATATATATATGTTTATATGTATATATATATATATATATATATATATATATATATGTGTGTGTGTGTGTGTGTGTGTGTGTGTGTGTTTTGGTTCAATTTGGCAGTCACATAGAGAATGGGATTGGTTATGTGCAAAGCCTTTTCTCACTTCAGGCACAGGCATTGCTTGATATGCAATACATGTCTTGTCCTTTATGTGTTCTAAGGCTCGCTGTAGCCTCCAACGGCAAAAACATGAATTTTATTAAAAATGTGAACGTCAATGGCAATAAGGGCTTTGGAAATATCAGGGTCTGGCCCGGCAGGTGTCTCAGGGCCTCGCAGCCTGTGCCCGGTCGTCATCCTACTACTGCGAGGAAATCTATGCCAATGAACATTGGTTGTTGGAATATACGGACGCTGCTTGACTTGCCGTCGACAATCACACGTCCAGAACCTAGATCTGCTCTTGTATCAAAGTAACTTCAGCGTTATGATTTGGATATAGGTGCATTATCTGATACGAGGCTGGCTGATAAAGGACAGTTGTCGGAGTTGTCTGGGAGCTACATCTTTTTCTGGAGTGGTAAGGAGGAGGGATGTAGAAAGGAACCTTGTGTGGCGTTTGCCGTGAGGACTACACTACTCTCAAGCCTGGAAGAAATTCCATGTGGAGTGAGTGATCGAATCATAACCATGAGGTTACCTTTGATAAACGGTTGCTTTGTGACCCTTGTGAGGGTGTATGCACCTACTATGGATGCAGCAGAAGATGAAAAACTTGACTACTACCTTTCATTACGGGAAATACACGGATCCCTCTTGCTGACAAAGTCATCATTCTTGGCGACTTTAATGCTAGGGTAGGAAGGGATTTTGAAACTTAGACAGTAATGGGTAAACACGGCGTGGGCAAATGTAACAGCAATGGTCTAATGTTATTGTAGTTCTGCTCGGAGATGGATTTTTATGTTGGTAACACCATGTAACACCAGAAAAAACAAATATAAAACAACTTGGATGCACCCTGGTTCCAAACAGTGGCACATGATTGACTATGTGTTAGTCAGAAAAAAGGATATAATGGACATACCCAGTGTTCGTGTAATGCGTGGCGCATAATGCTGCACTGACGATCGGTTGGTTCGAGCTAAGTTTAGGTTTATACGTAAAACCGAAGATAAGGTGTGACTGTCCCTAAGCGACTTAACATTGGTCGTCTAAAAAATGATGTTGTGAAACAAGAACTGGTCAACGAGATGGAAGAGTTGGAGTGTGAAAACACATGGGATGATTTTAAGACGTCTGTTTATGGGGTGTGTAAGAAAGTATTGGGGCATTGCAAACGTAAACACCAGGATTGGTTTGATGAGAATGACACTGAAATTCAAGCACTACTGGATTCAAAGTCTAAGTCCCAACATGCTTATCTGAAGGGAGGTCTAACAGAAGATGAGCAAGGTCGATTAAATTGGTAAAAGAGGGAGATTAAACCATACTAAATGGTCGGGCAATATGAAGGCAAAAAAGGGGGAAACATTTTTTTATGTTTTTGTAAATACCTTCATGTAATCCCCACTTCAGCAGTCACATCCCCAGCAAAAATTACCAGAGCGTGTTTCAGGTGTCTTTGTCTACACAGGGACGGGCAGTAAAAAAAACTGTAGACTGCCTCAAGGAAATTGAGGTGGTGGCTTATCCTAGCCCTGTGTAGAATGGAAAATTGCTGATCATTGTAGTTTAATTTACAACTATTTATGCTACAAAGGTGGTCACCGATAGCAGAATCATGTGCCTGTGAAAGCCCCAATGTGGTTTGGGGGATGCTTCTTATACACATCGGGACGTGTTTGGTTGATTTGGACGCTCAACCTCTGCGTCGTCCTACCAATATAACTGACAGCGCACCAGCATTGATATTTATAAATTACAAAATTTTGTTCAAGTATTGGTAGGACGTCTTTTTGAGCAGAGCAAAATGCAGGTATGGTGGTGAAAATTGTCCGGACTTTAACTGCGTTAAAGCAACGTGCGTGTTATGTTTAATTTGATCCTGTTTGAACTTTGTTGATCAGACATTGGGATATATATATATATATATATATATGTATGTATGTATGTATATATGTGTATATATATATATGTATATATGTGTATATATATATATGTATATATGTGTATATATATATGTAATATATATATATATATATATATATATATATATATATATATATATATATGTGTGTGTGTGTGTGTGTGTGTGTGTGTGTGTGTGTATATATACATGTATATATGTGTATATAAAAAATGTTTTTTCTGGTTCTAACGGGAGAAAAATCAATATTTTATAAAAAAAAAAAAAGGTCTACAAAATGTATTATGTTTTCAGAAAAATATTTTTATTCTTTTTATCTTACATATGCGACACGTGTTTCTGATCTGTTGTCTTCTTCAGGCATTGAATTATTATTTTGGCAGAATATGTCCGATATTTGATAGGTTGTGTGTGTTTTTGTAACTTTTTTATAATAATAAAATTTTGTAACTTTTTTATTATAATAAAAAAGTTACAAAAACACACACAACCTATATAAAAATGCTCGTACTGCCCAGCCCAGCTCGATTGGTTTACGTGACGCCTATAATATCTTTGATTCGTAGGCTACATTCTGCCTCCTGGGCGGTTTTAACGGCTGACCACTTCGTACCTGACTTTATTTCTGGATGCTCCTTCCGAATTACCTCGTCGGCTTAGTCCTTCATCATCATATGAAGGCGCACTTTCCCAAAGTTGAACTCTTCTACCAGTGAAGATATTGGAAGCTGTAAGTTTCAAGTATTGGTATATAACCCTACTTTCGAAAAACAAGGAGGGACTCCGAGCCACTTACGCAGGTATGTGTTGCTATATTGTTGGATTCGCTCAATGCGAGATAGTGCAATCTCATACATCTGTAAGGGCCATAAAAGACGGGGTAATAATCCATATTGGCAACACCACGCCTTCAACTTTCCGGGTGGATCAGTTTTTTCGATCGATTTAAGGCCCTTCAAGGCTACTTTCTGGACCTTTGTACCCTGATGTCGGTCAGTCAGTGGGATCGAATAGAGACGTCCGAGGCTCTTTACCGGTTTCTTCCTGACCGTTGGGATAATATCACCTCCAATTATGAAATGAATCTCCCTGACAGAACCTCTGATTAGAGACAGATCCCGACTTTTCTTCGGCTTAGCCTTCATTCTCGCCCACGCGAAAAGATCATGGTATCTTTGTAGTAGGCTATCGGCAGCGATTTTTGACGAGACCAGGATGGTGATGTCATCCATAAAAGCTCTGGAAAGAGGAAGAATCAGCTGTTTTTTGTCATCACACCTGTTGACGAGTTCGCTGCACCTCGTAAAATGAGTTCCATGGCCAGGACGAAAAGAAGTGGAGAGATCACACAGCCCATCATGATGCCGATTTCAAGTGCTTGCCATTTGGTGGTGTAGTCTTTCACGGTAAATTTCATAAAGGCTGAATTAAAATATTTCATTATGATTTCCCTAACCTTGCTAGGGAAGTTGAAATAGTCGAGTGCCATCCGGATTAGTTGATGCGGAACTGAACCGTATGCATTGGCAAGATCAAGCCAGATTACGTGTAGTTCCGTTTTGTCTCTTTTGGCTGAAAGTATAGAACTCCAAATCATCTGTAAATGTTCCAGACAGCCAGGGAAGCCAGGTATCCCCACATTCTGGACAGATGTATTTATGTAATTATTCCTCATCAAAAAGTCCGTCATACGGTGAGCAATAACCCCAAAGAATATCTTCCCCTCAACATTTAGGAGGGATATGGGGTGAAAATTTGTGATACCTTTTGACTGCATTTCCTTTGCTATCCAAATACCGTCAGCCAGACACCACTCCTGTGGTATAGCACCCTGCTTCCAAACCCGCTGAAGGAGGACAGTAAGTTTCTGGAATGAAAAAGAAAAGAAAAAAAGCCTGAACAAGCTGGGCTTCGGCTTGAATGTGGCGCCACAAATCATGAAGACCATCATTGGTGCTATGCTGTCCCAAGATGAAACTGTCAAAAAGGCGACGTCGGCGTACCTCGATGACATTTACATCAATGAAGATGTGAAGCAAGCGTCACACGCTCGAGCGAAATTGGCACAATTTGGCCTGGTTTGCAAGGATCCACAACGGCTTGAAGACAGAGCACGCGTACTAGGCTTGGATGTCAGGGGAGAGGAAGGCATCCTGTGATGGAGACGGGGAAGTGTGGTTCCAGGCATTCCTGAAGTTCTCACAAGGCGGACTGTTTTTTCCCTGTGTGGAAAACTTGTGGGACACCTGCCAGTGTGTGGTTGGCTTCGTGCAGCAGTGGGTGTAATAAAACGCCGGGCGAATGCTGTGACCTCAGGATGGGACGATGAAACAAGTGATGCCCTCCTCACCCGAATGATTGCAGAAAGTGTTGGGAGAGCAACACACGAGGACCCTGCCAGAGGAGAATGGTGCGTTAACGGTGAAGAAATTAATGTATGGGTCGATGCCAATTCATTGGCGTTGGGAGTCCTGTTGGAGAGGGACGGGGCTGTGTTGGAGGATGCGTGTTGGTTACGGCCCATGAATGATGCCCAGCACATCAACTTAGCTGAGTTGGACGCCGTGCTGAAAGGCGTCAACCTAGCTCTACAGTGGCAGGCAAAGAGGCTGCATCTGCACACTGATTCTCTTTGTGTCTACCATTGGGTGTCCGACACGCTAACTGGCAAAGCAAGGATACGCACCAAGGCAGCAAGCGAGATGCTGATAAGGCGGAGGCTAGACACCCTAAAGAACCTAGTTTCGGAGTATGCCCTGACAGTCAGCATGACACTGGTCGCATCGTACTGCAATCTTGCCGACCAGTTGACACGAGTGCCGCACAAATGGCACGTTGCTGTAAAGACGAGTACCGAGCCAGTTGGTTAAACCTGCGCTGCCATAGGGAGCTCGATGGACCGGCAGCAGATTAAAGACATCCACGTACAGAGCGGGCACCCAGGCATCAAGCTCCTGTTCGTATGCGATCCTAACGTTCACGGATACGGGGTACTCTGCGACGCTATTCCGTAGCTTGGTTGGCGCCTCCTTATCTGTCCATTTCCACGAGGCAGTCCAGATCTTCTGGCGTTGATTGAACTCTACCCTGAAGTCGTGCCGATCGGTGTGAAGCGCGGCACACACCGGGGCCTCTAGGAATTGCACAGTTCCACCTCGTGTAATCAGGACACCGCCCAGTGCCTTGATGGCGTCATATCCGAGCAGTAGGTCGAAGCCCAGTAAATCTTTTCTCGTCACCAACACATCGATCTTAGCAGATGCACCAGAGTCAGTATGAATCTTCACTGACCCTACTCCACAGCACGCCCGGGTATCACCATCTATGGTCGTTACTTTAATGCTTCTCTTCCTCCAGGTGCGGCATAGTCTTGCACTCACTATGGTGCGAGAGCAGCCTGAATCGAGAAGCGCCGAGCTAGGCGTTTGGTCGACGAGGACTCGGATGATTGGTTGCACCTTGTTCACTTCTTGTCCGGGGAGCAGAGTGGCGTTGACATCTTGTCCCCTGGCTCGTTTTCCCGGACAGCTTGAAGCCATGTGTCCGACCCCGCCACATTTGAAGCAGCGTATGCGCCCACGTCTTTCGTCCGAGCTAATCTTGCACTCCTTAGCCCTGTGGCCAAGCCTTCCACAACGGAAGCAATTCACTCTAACTCGATGGTCCAGCCTGGGGGGAGTTGTATGGCCATTCTGGGCCGTCTGCGCAGCCATTGCAATTGGCTGTCCCAGCTCTGCCTCATCCCTGGCGATAGCCCATGCGCGCATGAGCAAATGCTCCACCGGCGTTGCCTCTATACTGGTGGACGCCCTCAACAATTGTTTAACTCGAGCCGGGAGTCCTGCCACAAATGCGTATACAAAGGTACGTTCAGGCAATCCCCCAAACAAAACCGCCAGCTTCTTCAGTGCCGCAAAGAAGACATCCACCGTCTCGCCTGCCATCAACGTCCAGGCTGTGAAATGTTCGTACGCATTGCAGGGGTCCATCGCAAAGGCTTTGTATAGCGCAGCCTTAATCAGCACAACATCAGCTTTTTCGTCGTCTTTTAGCTGCTGGTAAACGTCCAGAGCGCCTCCCGTCAGTCGCAGGGGGATGACTAGATCGACCTGCTTGACCCCACATAAGCGACACGTCAGCTCCACTCTCTCGACCCAGTCCACCACAGACGTGGAACTGTCGAATTCAGGAATGAGTTTGAGGTCGAACATGGCGTCTGCCATTATGTGATCATATTATACAACCTCTAAGCCGAAATAGCTTCTGGAATGAAAAAGAAAAAAAATAGAGGGAAAAATAAATTCGACTTGTTGCCGTCACAAAATCTATAGCACAAAAAATCCGTCGTCGTCGTCGTAAAATCACCAACTCAAATATCTTCAACTGCTGAAAAATTGCAACTGCTGCTGTCGTCACCCCACTACTACTTATACAAGTTTTTCCTTCAACATCCGGGAGTCTGCACCCCACGCACGAGATTCTCGAGCCAAACCCGACCGCTGGAATCATCATAGCTATCATCCGGGCACCTGGCGCTTACATCCGGGACTGTAGCTTCTTGACTTCGGTGACAATGTTTGCATTCTGAAGGAAGCGGGTTCGATTCTACAGTCCGACATGTCAAGCAAAGCCTAGCCCGCTTCCTTCGAGAATACGACAGACCTTGACATTCGCCACTCACCTCGTGTTCTCTGTCACAAAGTTTCCTGGGGACGCATGGAGAGTTTTTGTATATCTTGAAGGATATCCCATTCATACCCGGGGCAATACCTGCGCGGGCCTTATGGACGAAATCTCGGACTTCCCTCAATTTAATGCCACTATCATTAAATATTACCGTTGGTTTTGGTAAATCTCTTAAGGGATGTATTGGGATACAGCTGAATTCATCCGAATATGTTATTCTCAGGTGATTTTCGAGTTCCTCCTTCGGTACATCGAGCTTGCCGCTCTTTGATTCCACAAAAAGTTTTTTGGAGAAAGCATAGGGATTCGTATAGAATGATCTCCGAGCCTGACGTTTTTTCTTTCGGTGTTTTCTCTGATTTTCAGCTCTTTCCAAATCACCAAAATCTTTTTTTGAATATCATTTAGGATATTCTGAAGACCCAATCCTTCATTACTTGGGGCTTCTTTTAATCGGCGCTTCAGCATTCTTTGTTCCGATCTTAATTTTCCTTTTTGGATCTGTCATCTATTCGGCCGTTGTTCTTCTTTTTTATATTTTTTATGCGTTACTGCACCAAACCATTCCAGACAAACGTCATGTATAATTCTGCAGAAGGATGTTATTTGTTGGTTAATAGAACCCTTAAGATGGGTGGTGAGCAAAAAAGAAAGCCCCTTGTCCAAATTAGTCCAAGTAGCTTTCTGATTGCCCTTGGGTCACTGAATTCTTGGCTTGCTATGAATGTCTCCAGGTTGCTGCCGTTCAGCAATGGGCTCCTGGACACTGTGGGGGTATTCCTGGTTCATAAGCCCATTATTTCAATTTACATTCTATAGGAGAATTACGTCGTTCGCACCAGCGTGCCCTGTGGATTCGTAATCCTTGCAAGCTGTTAAATTATCTGCCGCAATCACACGTTGTAGCCGGGTACAGGTCCAAGTCATTTTCGTTTGTGCAAGTATGACGGGTGATATATCCTCCTTCCCTGCTACAGACACCCAGAGGGCATTTTCCATTTGTATAACTGTTCATATTTTTAAAAGAATCCTGTCTTTCCAGGATGTCACTCCAACTTTCTGGAGAGTCACATTGTCTTTCCAATGAGTCATCTTTCTTTCCAGGGAGTCTTAGCATTCGAATTTTCGTCATACAACGTGTGATAGCACGTGCGATACCCTGCCCCCATCAGCTGCCAACTAGAAGTGATGAAACAGTTTCGGTAGCTAAGACAGGACTGCCACTTCTTAGCGCTACCAAGCAGCTTTCGCCACCGTAAAATGAAATAGTGCAGAGAAGAGATTATATGATCCGTTCATCGGAGATGTTTTGTTATAAGTTTGTTATTTAAAAACGCGTTTGTTTTCGGCTGTTGAGTTGATTATGCGATCGCAGATGTTACGCGATTGCAGATGTTACGTAACAACACGGGAATGATGATTCCACACGCGTATCATTCATACTGACGACATATATACATATGTGAGCATATATGTATATATATATATATGTATGTATATATATGTATATGTATGTGTATATATGAATATATATATGTATGTATATATATGTATATATATGTATATGTATGTATATATATGTATATGTATATGTATACATATGTATATATATATCCAGCCTCCACATTAATATAAAAAAAAACAACAAAAAACAAACAAACTGGAATACATCACCCCTGATGATGGCGTTTCGAAGTGCCGAAAGTACTCGGGAACTGAACTTTGGTGGACTTATCCATCAATTCCACCCAGACATTAAAAAGTTGGCCAGAAAATTGGAAAAAATCACAAATAAAATTGTTAAACAGGAGATATGCCTTTTGTTTAACTCTACATGTATTAATGTATATATATGTATATATGTGTATATATATATATGTATATATATATATATATATACATATATATGTACATGTATATATATGTATATGTATATATAGATACATATATATTTACGTATATATGTATATGTACATATATGTATATGCACACATATGTATGTATGTATATGTATACATATATGTATGTATATATATATGTATACATATATGTATGTATATATATGTATACATATATGGATATGTATACATATATGTATATGTATACATGTATGTATATGTATATATATATATGTATATATACACATATAGATGTATGTATATGTATACATATATGTATATGTATACATATATGTATATATATATATGTATATGTATATATATATACATATGTATATGCATATATCTATACATATATATATGCATATGTACAACATATATATATATGTATATGTATACTATATATATATATATATATATATGTATGTGTACACATATAATATATGTATATGGTATCGTATATATATATGTGTATATGTATATGTATTCGTATATAATAAGCATATTATTGTACTATATATATATGTATAGAGAAGTAAACAAACAAACAATGTGTTTTGATTGGCTTTATTTAACCGACATCTTTTGGGAAAATAATGTGCTTAACTGAAGTAGTACCCTAATTTTGAAAATTGATTACTTTAATAATTATGCCCGTCTAATTCATTAATTATTAATTAATTAATTAATTTTCAAAATTAGTACGACTTCAGTTAAGCACATTATTCTCCAACATAATATATATGTATATGTATACATATATGTATACACACATATATATATATATATATATATATATGTATATGTATACATATATATATATGTATATGTATATATGTATGTATATCTACACATATGTATATCTTCATATATATATGTATATCTATAATATATATATATGTATTTCTAATACATATGTATATGTATATGTATATATATTATGTATACGTATATGTATACATAATATGTGTATATGTATAATGCATAATATAATATTGTAATGTATACATGTATATGTAATACATACATATTGCTGCATACATATATGTATATGTATCCATAATATGTATATGTATAATTATATCATAGTATCCATATAATCATTGTATGCATATATATCTTTATGTATACATGTATATGTATATATGTATACATGTTATGTATACATGTATATTTTTGGGGAGATTATGTGCTTAATTAAAGTCATACCTAATATTTGTTAATTAATTAATTATAATTAAATGAAATAGACGCGCATATCGGTTTAATGTAAAGCGTAAACAAATGAAAAAAGTCGATCTCTTTGTATGTACATTTTCAGCCTGTTAGGACTCATTAGCAGAGCTATAGACAGGGCAGTGCTTTGTGCATGATTCGAACCTACCTGTCAGGCTGACAGGCGGACACTCTAACCATTACACTAGCTGGCTTCAACAGAATTTCTCGTTTATTTTTAAACTGATAGCATATCGCACTTTTTGGGTGACTTATAGCGAGACGGTATGAAGTGGAATTATATATATATATATATATATATATATATATATTAATATATATGTATATATATATAATATATGTAGTATATATATATTTATATATGTATGTATATATATATATATAATATGTATGTATATATTATTATATATATGTATGTATATATATATATATATTTATTAATGTATGTATATTATATATATATATATTATGTATATGTTATATATATATATATTATATATGTATAGTATATATATATATATATGTATTATATTATATATGTATGTATATATATATATATATATGTATTGTATATATATAATATACATATATGTATGTAATAGTTATATATATATATATATTGTGTATGTATATGTATATATATACATATATATATGTATATGTATGTATATGTTATATATACTATATAATTTATGTATGTATATGTATATATTACCATATATATATGTATATGTATGTATATGTAATATATATACCTATATATATGTATATGTATGTATATGTATATATATCATATATATTGTATGTATATGTATATATACATATATGTATATGTACATATTGTATGTTGTATGCATATATATACATCATATGTAACCATTACACTAGCTGGCTTCACCAGAAGTTTTCTCGTTTATTTTTTAAACTGATGTGCATATCGCACTTTTTTGGTGACTTATAGCATGTATATGGAGGTGCGTGGCTAGTGGTTAGAGTCGTGGAAAATGGACTCGTCGATTCGAGTTCAATACCTAGACGAAGCTGTTTGGCATTTCACATAGCGCTAATACCCTTTGGGAAAGGTATGAACGATGGCCCTTCAGCCTTGGTAGATAACCAGTAATGGAGAGGATAACTCTGAATTCAAAATTCTGAGGTCGGTCGTTGATTGGGTTTGTGGCAACCTTGATGCACCAATTCTTTCCAATCGAACTGTTTCCAAAAAGTGTGAATGGTTCAACACAAGCCTTCACCACTAATAAACAAATCACTTGTGGGTGTTTCATTGTGTGTGTAACCTTCATGCGTCGAAAATCGGACAGAGAGTCCATAATGTATATGTATATATATTATATATATATATATATATATATTAGTATATATATACATTTTTTTGTCTTAAATTTCAATCAAAATTTCAGCTAATATTTTTCCTCTAATCTAATACGGCTAGAATTCACTTCGGAATTTAGTAGTAAAAGTCGCCAGTGAGTAAACCTTGTCTGTAGATGTACTGGCACTGGGGACTTACCCCCCACTACCACATAAATCCTACACGTGTTCTTTAGATTTATTGGCGAGTATTACATTTAAATTTCGGTTCCTCAGCTAACAACATACTTTTCCAAATGCCTGAAACTAATTCAAGAGCCAATAATTATCGATATAGATATTAACTGACGAAATCTTCGTAAGTAATTATCAGCAATAATATTCGTTTGATTCAGGATGAGAATTGTTTTTTTGTTAACTATTTTGTACAAATTTTGTGTCTAATTCTATCGTATTTTTTGTCGTAAATTTCATCAAAATTTCAGTAAATATTTTCCACTAATTCTACACAGAGAATTCTACAGTCCTATCACAGCCAATTTAAATCCATCTTTCACTAAGAAGACTCTCGACTTAGAAACGGTTCTCTTTTTGTCAAAACGGTAGGGGTTAATTTGACTTCAACTAAGTTGAACTTAATAGGTGGATGGATTTTTTTTTCTTTTTTTCAACCTCTTCTTCGGGAAACAACTCGAGGCAGATTATACATCTTACCTCACAAATAAAACCATGGGTAGCAGCGTGGTGGATGTGAGACATGGCGGATGAACCCAAAATGGGTCAACGGTGTATCTCACGTGGATGCTAGGGCGGTGAGCCTAAAAGCGGGCCAACGGCCAGGATCAAACAGTTCAGTCAGGAAACTACTGCTCCTCATCTCTAAGTCCGGCGTCTATTGATGAGTCAAATTAGCCACCGAAAGGTATCGCTGACATCGAGCCAACCAAACCTATGACATTACACAAAAATATCAAATCATACAGTATCGCCACTCTCGCTGATAATGGTGCGCGTCCACCGTGTGTTCGAGCACTGGTCTGTGTCGAAAAATTGGGCTACAGTGTTCAACGTTCACGGAATTCGGGCGCTGGCCTGTCGAAAAATCTGGCTACAGCGCCCCAACAACATCAAAACACACAAAACGCATCACACACAGAGCAGACAAACAAGACACACCCCATACAACGTCGTAGCTCTGAAACCATATCTAAAAAGACAAACCATAGAACTAGGAGTAAAACAACCTACCTAAGGTGTAAACAACACTTAATCGTTGGCACAACAATCATGTCAGAACACTAAAACTATAAACCAACTGCCCGAGTTAACTGCATCTGCAGAGGAACAAAATATAGACATAATCTGCGTACAAGAGCATAAGATTTGATCACAAGTGAACTAGATATAAAATACCACGAAACAGGTAACGGATGGACTTTCGTGTCAGCATCTGCGTGGAAAAACTCACAAATGCCACTATAGGAGGCGTAGGAATGCTCCTCAGCCCCCAGGCTATGAGAGCATAAACAGTATAGAAAACCCACCGAGAATCATATGCGCTACGTTTATAGGAATCCCTGCATGACAGTAGTCTCGTGCTATAGGCCACCACTAAATGTCAGCGAAGCGA
>CM042138.1:61142535-61205569 GCA_023376005.1 Doryteuthis pealeii
CAAGAGCTGTTTTGCAGAAGCTGATGACATGTTCCAGTGTCTGCGGTTTATCATGAGAATATTACAGAAAAGAATATTGAGAAAAGTGTTGGGGCCAAGACATCTCCCTGCTTAACCCCGTTTATCTATTGGTATTTCATCCGACAATCTACCACAATTCTAGCTTTCATACCATTGTGCAACCGCTTGAGTACACTCACAAATACCGGTGGGCACCCAACTTTACCCAACATTGTCCAAAGTGCATCCCTGTTGACTGTATCAAAAGCTTTCGTCAAATCAACAAAAACCTGATACAGGGGACCCGTTGCTCAATACACTTCTCTTGTACTTGCCTAGCCGAAAATATCATGTTTTGTTCCTCTGCCAGACCTAAAACCACTTTGTGAATCAGGAATGACTACTGGGCAAATGTAAACAAGCAATCGATTCAACAAGATTCTTGAGAGAACATTGCTAACAGCACTCAGAAGTGTGATTCCACAGTAGTTATCCAACTACCTTTATCTCCTTTGCCCTTATATACACACACCAAAGCACCATCAATCCATTCATTTGGCAGAGGAGAACCGTTCCAACATTGAGTTAAGAGATCAAACAGAGCAAGATTGACATTAAAACTTTTAACCTTCAACAGTTCCACTGGAAGCCCGTCCAAACCTGGTGCCCTACCAGAATTAATTTGTTTGATAGCCATTTCAAATTCTGTAAAAGTTGGTAAATGGTCCATCTCATATTTGGTCTCCTGTTGAGGAAGACTCTGCAGAACATCAGCACTGACTACTGAAGGGTTATTAAATAAATCCGTGAAGTGTTGTTGCCATCGTTGAAGGATTTTTTCGGGTTCTTTAATCAAGGTGATGTTGTCCTTTGACCTTAGAGGAGCAATGGAAGAAGTTAATGGACCGAAAACTGTACGCATGAGGCTATCGAACAGTTTTAGGTCCTTTTTATTAAAGGCCTTCTGAATTCAGAGGAGATTTTAGACCACCACTCATTTTTCATCCTCCTTATTTCACGCTGTAATAGTGAATATATTTCTTCAGGGTAGACGGTTTGAGAGATGACTTACTATGAAGTGTACTTATAAAATAAGTTCTTTTTGTTTCAATTAGCTGACTTATGACAACTACATTGTCATCAAACCAGTCTCGATGTTTCCTAACTCTGAAACCAAGAACAGCTGCACCAGTGGAATAAACTTGGTCTCTGAAACTATCCCATGTGCCATTAAATTCCAGACTGTCAAGATGTTCACGCAGTCTTTCTTTCACTTCCATTTGCTTGACCTTGCTTAACTCTAGGCATTTTTCGAACACGGAGTTTAAATTTACCCCTCACTAAACTGTGATCTGTGTCGCACTCTGCACTACGCATAACACGCACATTGCAGACATCACCAATGTCACGGCGGCGAGTTGAGATGAAATCAATCATATGGCCATGTTTTGATCTTGGGTGGGTCCAAGTAATTTTATGGATACGTTTTTGCCGGAAAAGAGTATTACAAATGGTTAAATTGAGCTCAGAACAGAACTCAAGCAATTTCAGTCCATTTGAATTTACCCCACCGATACCATAACGACCAAGTGCATCCCATATCTCAAAATTTCTGCCAACACGTGCATTAAAGTCTCCCAATATAATCAATTTATCCTCCTTTGGTGTAGAGACAATAGCATTGCGAAGGTCTTCATAAAAAGTCATGACAGTCTCTTCACTGGTTTGAAGGGTCGGGACATATATAGAAAATAAGGTCATGTACCGTCCATACTGCAGCTGGATACGCAGTTTCATAATGCGATCACTGATGCTAGTAGGCAACTCCAAAAACTTCACCAGTCTTTTATTCACGGCAAAACCAACACCACCCTCGCGCCGTTCGCCCTTTGGCTTACCAACCCAAAAGAATTTATAGCTCGTTGATATTTCTGTCAACTGATCTTCATCTGACAATCGGGTTTCCGATAGAGCAGCAATATCAATCTGTAATCTCTGAAGTTCCTTTGTCACAAGTGCTGTTCTTCTTTCCGGGCGATCTGTAGAATTACGGTCGAACAAAGTTCTTCCATTCCAGCAAGAGATGTTGAGTTTAATTCGATCAAGTTTATTAATAATTATTTTCTTCCTGCAAGAAATGAACAACCGTTAGCCACAGGAAACTAACCAGTGTTGAGGTGACAGGCATTTTTTTAGTGCACCTTTTCTAGCATTATCCCAATAGTTTGGGTGAGCAGTGCTCTCCTAAATAGGACTGCTCAGACACAAGAGTCTCCATCGGGGTTAGTCCCTGTCACGGGTAGACACAACGATGTTAAGATAAGTCTCCTGCCGCCAATGTGTAGATATGTAACATGCATGCTTCCAAATGATGTTCCCTTCTTTCTTTCTTTCTTTCTTCTTTCATCTATCAGCCTCTCAAAAAGTCCCATGGCGATGGATGTGTGGCAACGTGTGCAGACCTGACCAGTTGGAAGCATGCAGTTACATATCTACACATTGGCGACAGGAGTCTTATCCTAACATCGTTGTTGTGTCTACCCGTGACAGGGACTAACCCCGGTGGAGACTATTGTGTCTGAGCAGTCCTATTTAGGAGAGCACTGCTCACCCAAACTATTGGGAAGGTGCTAGAAAAGGTGCACTAAAATAATGCCTGTCACCTCAACACTGGTTAGTTTCCTGTGGCTGACCGGGGTTCATTTCTTGCAGGAAGAAAAGAAATATAAAACAATTTGATCGAATAAAACTTAACATCTCTTGTTGGAATGTAAGAACTTTGTTAGACCGTAATTCTTCAGATCGCCCGGAAAGAAGAACAGCACTTCTGACAAAGGAACTTCAGAGATTACAGATTGATATTGCTGCTCTATCGGAAACCCGATTGTCAGATGAGGATCAGTTGACAGAAATATCAACGGGCTATGAACTCTTTTAGGTTGGTAAGCCAAAGGGCGAACGGCGCGAGAGTGGTGTTGGTTTTGCCGTGAATACAAGACTGGCAAAGTATTTGGAGCTTCCTTCTAGCATCAGTGATCGCATTATGAAACTGCGTATCCAGCTACAGTATGGACGGTACGCGACCTTATTTTCTATATATGCCCAATGAGGAGACTCTCATATGATTTTCTATGAAGACCTTCGCACTGCTATTGTCTCTACACCAAAGGAGGATAAATTGATTATACTCGGAGATTTTAATGCACGTGTTGGCAGAAATTTTGAGTTATGGGATGCACTTGGTCGTTATGGTATTGATGGGGTAAATTCAAACGGACTGAAATTACTTGAGTTCTGTTCTGAGCTCAATTTAACCATTTGTAATACTCTTTTCCAGCAAAAACTTAATCCATAAAATTACTTGGACCCACCCAAGATCAAAACATGGCCATATGATTGACTTCATGTTCATCAGAACAGAACTCGCCGCCGTGATATTAGTGATGTCTGCAATGTGCGTGTTATGCGTAGTGCAGAGGGCGACACAGATCACAGTTTAGTGAGAGGTAGATTTAAACACCGTGTTCGAAAAAAGACTCGCATGCCTGGAGTAAAAAACACCAAGGTATCTGGAGTTAAGTAAGGTCAAGCAAATGGAAGTGAAAGAAAGTCTGCGTGTACATCTCGACAGTCTGGAATTTAATGGCACATGGGATAACTTCAGAGACCAAGTTTATTCCACTGGTGCAGCTGTTCTTGGTTTCAGAATCAGGAAACATTAAGACTGGTTTGATGGCAATGTAGTTGCCATAAGTCAGTTAATTGAAACGAAAAGAAGTTATTTTATAAGTACACTCCATAGTAAGTCATCTCTCAAACCGTCTACCCTGAAGAAATATATTCACTATTACAGCGTGAAATAAGGAGGATGAAAAATGAGTGGTGGTCTAAAATCTCCTCTGATATTCAGAAGGCCTTTAATAAAAAGGACCTAAAACTGTTCGATAGCCTCATGCGTACAGTTTTCGGTCCATTAACTTCTTCCATTGCTCCTCTAAGGTCAAAGGGCAACATCACCTTGATTAAAGAACCCGAAAAAATCCTTCAACGATGGCAACAACACTTCACGGATTTATTTAATAACCCTTCAGTAGTCAGTGCTGATGTTCTGCAGAGTCTTCCTCAACAGGAGACCAAATATGAGATGGACCATTTACCAACTTTTACAGAATTTGAAATGGCTATCAAACAAATTAATTCTGGTAGGGCACCAGGTTTGGACGGGCTTCCAGTGGAACTGTTGAAGGTTAAAAGTTTTAATGTCAATCTTGCTCTGTTTGATCTCTTAACTCAATGTTGGAACGGTTCTCCTCTGCCAAATGAATGGATTGATGGTGCTTTGGTGTGTGTATATAAGGGCAAAGGAGATAAAGGTAGTTGGGATAACTACTGTGGAATCACACTTCTGAGTGCTGTTAGCAATGTTCTCTCAAGAATCTTGTTGAATCGATTGCTTGTTTACATTTGCCCAGTAGTCATTCCTGATTCACAAAGTGGTTTTAGGTCTGGCAGAGGAACAAAAGACATGATATTTTCGGCTAGGCAAGTACAAGAGAAGTGTATTGAGCAACGGGTCCCCCTGTATCAGGTTTTTGTTGATTTGACGAAAGCTTTTGATACAGTCAACAGGGATGCACTTTGGACAATGTTGGGTAAAGTTGGGTGCCCACCGGTATTTGTGAGTGTACTCAAGCGGTTGCACAATGGTATGAAAGCTAGAATTGTGGTAGATTGTCGGATGAAATACCAATAGATAAACGGGGTTAAGCAGGGAGATGTCTTGGCCCCAACACTTTTCTCAATATTCTTTTCTGTAATATTCTCATGATAAACCGCAGACACTGGAACATGTCATCAGCTTCTGCAAAACAGCTCTTGCTAACGGAATATACACTTGGAGGCACAACAGTGTATTAGCCGAGCTGGTAAAATCTATCCAGAACTTAATGAGGGCTGAGACATCCGATTTGACCCAGAAATTTGTTACAGAGGGTGGAAAGGCATATGCCGGCTTTAGACAACCGTCTTATCATCAAACTATACCCGAAAAAAAACCTTCTTAATCCTGGTGGCGATTGGGAGGTATCTGCAGACCTCCTAGACTGGCGCAACGGTTACCCGAAAATAATAACTAAGAAGGGATTGTGACCAGACATTGTTCTATTTTCAAGGGCGAACTCTAAGATCATCATGGTAGAATTATCAATATCATACGAGAGCCGATTACAACAAAGCCACGTGTATCAAACCAGCAAGTACGAAGATCTTAGAACAGAGCTGGAAAAAGAAAGAGATAGCATCTTTGTTAGAGCTGTGGAGGTTGGAGCAAGAGGATTCGTCGCAAGCTCCCTGTACCAATTTCTGGGCCAAGTAGGAATCAAAGGGCACAAAAGAACCAAATGCATAAAACACCCCACAGAAATAACGGAAAACAGCTCGATGTGGTTATGGAAAAAAAGAAATGTCCCGTGGAAAAATTCGCAGTAAAACATCATGTCATTAGCTGCACGCGAAAGCGCAACGCGATTCACGCAACATTTCCATAGCACACGTTGTTTAAAAACATCTTTTCACCGTTATTCAATCGTATGTATCTGATTATACAATACATCTGACATATTCCGAGGGACCTCACATCAGTGAGGGGGGGGGGCGGCGGCGGTGTGCAGTTAAAACCGTTGAGAGGAAGGCCCCGAAACGGTGCACATTCTCTCCTGATGATCCCAAAATCAATTATATAAAATATAAAAACAATCAAGGAAAAGAAAGAATCATGGAATTGAACATCTCGTCGGCTTTGCAGCTAGAATGCTCGCTTTATGGTGAGTTTCCGTTACATTTCATGTAACTTTCTTCTTCTCCTGCATTCCAACATTGTGAGAAAGGCGTCCTTTTGGAATTTAGAACCACATGAAGAGTTTTTGACTTGAGAAGATTTAACTTCAAATCAAAGACATCCTATGCACTTATCAGAGAGTTCCTTTACGACGATGATGTTGACTTTCTGGCTCACACTGAGGGGGATGTTCAAGATATTGTGATCCTTTTTGCTGCCTCGTGCTCTGCTTTTGGAGTAAAAATAAGCTTTATAAAAAGGTAATGTTCACCCCCGTAAAAGGTGAACCATATATCAAACCAACAATAGCCATTCATGGTACCTGTCTGGATGTTGTTGAGTCTTTCACATACATGGATCTTTAGATGCTGAGATTCACCGGTGCATCCAGAGGGCATCTGTTATGGTCTAGTACTGGCATTACCCATAAAACAAAATTGAATGTTTATAGGTCCTGCGTGTTGAGTGTTTTATTGTACTCCTCAGAAACATGGACATTGTTTAGAAGACATTTGAAAATTCTTGAACACTTTCATCAGAAATGTTTGAGACGTATTCTAAACATCAAGTGGAATTCCAACACACCTAACATAGAAGTCCTTGCAAGGGCAGGATGCTCAAGCATTATCATAACGGCTCAAATGCGTTGGGCAGGTCATGTTGTGCGTCTGAGTGATGCTAAGATTGCCAAAGCAACTCTTTTACGGTCAGCTGCGTGATGGCAAAAGGCCGCAGCATAAGCCTAGGAAGAGGTATAAGGATTGCTTAATAAACAACCTTGTAAAAATAAAAGTAAATCCTGACAACTGGGAAAAGCTGGCACTGGAGAGAACTGACATGTGGATGATGGCTGTACCAGTTTTGAGAGTGAAAGAATCATGCATGAAAACCTAAAGCGTCAACTTCGAAAGGGTTACACCTGTCATATCGGTGAGAACATGGAGGGTTGGAAATGTCTGACATGTGGTCGAGTTTTGCTTTCTAAGGCTGGCTATGTCAATCATAGGAAGTCTCACCTGGGTCAATCCATGCAGATTACAGGAGCAAAAAATGTGCCCTGTGCTATCTGTGGCAAGGTCTGTAAGTCGGCTTCTGGTATTAAGAGACACATAAGAAAAAAAAAGAAAGGGAAAAAGAAAAAGAAAAGAAAAAAGAAAGCGAAACAAAAGTATATAAATGTTTCTATTGACGGTTTTTATTTTTTATTTTTTATTTTGAATTTGACATGGCAACAATATTGGAACATTGACCGGATGACAAACAGACAATATTAGATACATTTGTTCTCAACAAACATTTAAAAAAAAGAAAAGAAATTACAGTTATTCGCCCATTTCATTCATAAAGGAGAAGAAGAAAGAAGAAAAAAAAGGAGAGGAAAAGAAATAAGAAGAGAAATTATAACCACACAAAGAAAAACATAAACCACGTGCATTTCTCATACGAAACTCTGATGATGAAGTTTATGCTTCGAAATCGATAAGACAAAAAATAACATCTTTTTGTTTTTATTTTTCATAAGCCTTCAAATTATTAATATATTATAACATACTTAACAATGCTTCAATGCAAATTACCAATTGCTTTTATATATGTATATGTATATGTATATATGTATATGCATATGTATATATATGTATGCATATATATATATATGTATATGAATATATATATGTATATATAATGTATATGTATATATAATATATATGTATATATATATGTATATGAATATATATATATGCACATATATGTACATATATATATGTATATGCATATGTATATATATGTATATGTATATATGTATATGCATATGTATATATATATATATATATAGGCTAAACAAATCGAGAAAAATCAATCTCTGTATGTACATTTCGGCCTATTATGCCTCATCAGCAGAGCTATAGATAGGAAGACCGCCTTGTGCGTAGTTCGAACCCTGACTGTCAAGCTGACAGGCGAGGACCGTAACCCCTACACCAACTGTCGTGTAGAAAAAGTCACTATAAGAGGATTAAAAACCTACTTCTAAATAAAACCGAAAAATCTAAGAAAGTCCGGTTGGTGTAGGGGTTACGGTCCTCGCCTGTCAGCTTGACAGTCAGGGTTCGAATCACGTACAAGGCGGTCTTCCTATCTATAGCTCTGCTGATGAAGCCTAATAGGCCGAAATGTACATACAGAGATTGCTTTTTCTCGATTTGTTTAGCCTAACATTTGAATAGGTATGCCCGCCTAATTAATTAATTATTAATTAATTAACTTTCAAAATTAGGTACGACTTCAATTAAGCACATATTCTCCCAAACATTGTCGGCTAAAAAAAAAGCCATATCAAAACACATTGCTTGTGTATTTACTTCTCATACTGTCGTGTAGAAAAAGTCACTATGAGGAATAGAAACCTACTTCTAAACAAAAACGAAAAATCTAAGAAAGTCCGGTTGGTGTAGGGGTTACCGTCCTCGCCTGTCAGCTTGACAGTCAGGGTTCGAATCACGCACAAGGCGGTCTTCCTATCTATAGCTCTGCTGATGAGGCCTAATAGGCCGAAATGTACATACAGTGATTGATTTTTCTCGATTTGTTTAGCCTTACATTTGAATAGGTATGCCCGTCTAATTAATTAATTATTAATTAATTAAATTTCAAAATTAGGTACGACTTTAATTAAGCACAAATTGTCCCCAAAATATATATCTATATATATGTACATATATTCATATATATTTATATATATGTATATGGTATATGAATATGTATATATATACATATATATTTATATATCTATATATTTGTATATTTATATGTATATATATACATATATATTTATATATATGTATATGTATATATATATATACATATATATTTATATGTATATATATATATATATATATACAAATATATATATGTATATACATATATGTTGGCTGTCAACTCGTGATTCGAGTAAGACCATTTCCTGCTTTTTTTATCATCTTATTTATATGCCAGTTGTATTTGACTCTCCATTCCTATGTTTTCTCAGATGACTCAACAGGCCAGCCCTGGAGAGACATACTCTTCCACATAAACCATATGTTGGAACTTCTCCACTTTGAATGTTGCTTGGTTGAAAATTACCCTTTCTAATTGACCGTTTCAGTTTTTGGTGTTTGATTCGGTTGGAATCAAATTCTTCCACAGACAGGTAGATAGTGGCTCTCCAGCTAGGTCTATTACGAGCTAGCTTCTCCCAGTCCTCAGCAGCAATAGCAGTGTTCTTCAGAGTTTCCTTGAGGCAGTCCTTAAACCTCAATTTGGGTTTGCACCGACGACGTTTGCCAGTTGAGATTTCCCCGTAGAATAATTGTTTTGGGATTCGGCAATCATTCATGCGGACCAAATGACCTGACCAGCGGAGACGTGATCTAAGGATTAGACTCTCAATACTAGGTAGATGACATATTTCAAGTATTGTGGTGTCTGTGGTGCATTTTTCGTTTTATTTCTTGACTGTAACAATTTATATCGCTCCTATAATGGATTAAGAACCTGATGTAAATCAAATCAACAGGAACCTACAACCAGGAATAGTAGAGCACTCTAGTAAGAAAGAAATATTCAATTAGAATGGATCTACACGAAATGGATTATTCGGTAAAAAATATCCCTACACTCCCACAGGAAACCTACATGAAATTAATTATAAATAAAATAGAAGATGTAACAAGGAGGATGAGATGGAAAGCCCTTGCATTTGACGGGAAGATAAACACAACAACGGTAAACAAATTTGATATTAAATCTAATAAATACCCACCAAAAATTAAAGAATTAGCCGAATTTGAAATAGATTTAATAGATATTATTCATAATATAAAATTCCGTAGCTTTAAAAATAATTTCCAATATAAATTATTTAAAGATTTTAAAAAATTTAGATCATCTGATAACACTTTCGTATTTTCTGATAAAACTAATAATTTATATGAATTAGATAAAAACAAATACAAACAACTACTATTAAATAGCATAACAAATAAATACCAACAAACTGAAGCCAATGCGTATAACAACATAAATGAAGAGGCTAAAATTTTAGCAAAAAAACTTAATTTAGATGACAGAATTAAATGCCTTGCTAAACGAGAAGCCTTTATTACTTTGAAAGACCATAAATCTGACTTTAGTAACAGACCAACTTGTAGATTAATAAATCCAGCTAAATCAGAATTGGGATTAGTAAGTAAAAATATCATTAATAAGATAAACCTAGAAATCAGAAATAAGACCCAATTACTACAATGGGATAAATACATCAGCTGCAATTAACTGGTTCAAAGATATCCCATCAAAAACAAGCCATAAATTTACACAATTTGACATTGTTGAATTTTATCCATCAATCACTAAAAATCTTTTAAGTAAAGCTTTAGAATTCGCCAACGACTTTACCAAAATAACTAGTTTAGAAACTGACACAATCATGCACGCAAGAAAGGTAAATCCTGGGTAAAAAAATCAAACCCATCGGATTATTTCGACATCGCTATGGGCGGATACGATAGTGCGGGAATTTGTGATTTGGTCGGATTATACATATTAAATTCACTAAAACAGAAATTTCCCACACACACATTCGCACTCTACCGGGATGACGGAATTTGTATTCACGGACTGTTCCGGTAAAACATTAGATAGATTGCGTAAAGATATAATAGCACGCCTAGAAAATATGGAACTCAAGATTACTATAGATACTAACTTAACAAATGTCAATTTCCTAGATGTCAATTTAGATCTTAAAAATAATACATATAAGCCATATCACAAACAAAATGAGAAACTTAAATATATTAATATAAATTCCAACCACCCACCATTAGTTTTAAAAATCTAGTCCCTAACATTAGCCGTAGAATCTCAGAACTGTCATCCAACAAAGATATTTTTGAAAAGGCAGCCCCCTATTACAATAAAGCATTACTAAATAGCGGATTCAAAGAAAAAATATATTATATAGATAACATCCCAAACATAGTAATTAAAAAACAGAAAAAGAAAGATAAATTGGTTTACGCCCCCTTTTCTAAAACAGTTAAAACAAATGTCGGTAAAAATTTCTAGACTTAATAGATAAACACTTCCCACCCCAAAATAGATATAATAAAATATTTAATAGAAATACTGTAAAAACTAGCTACTCATGTGGACTCTCAATGAAATCACTAATTACATCAAAATCTAAACTAAACACAAACCTACATGTTCATGTAGAATTAAGAAGATTGTCTCCTAAATCAGAAATGTAACATTAAATCAGTAGTATATGAAGCTAAAGTAACAACTAAAGTTGCGAATCAACCTATAAGTACAGATAGATATGTTTGGATGACCCAGGGTGATTTCAAGCAAAGATACTACTCGCATATGGAATCTTTCAGAAAAAAAAGATAAAAAAGAAACAACTTCCCTTGCAACAAAAATATGAGAACTAAAAGATAAAGATATGCCTTACAAAATAGAGTGGAGAATTTTAGATAATCCCAAATGTTACACGAACGGCTCTAAGTATTGCAATCTATATGTTACGGAAAAATTTAGGATATTAAAAAATTTAATTTATAATAATAATAATAATAATAATAATAATAATAGAAGTTTAAAAAAAAATCGGAAATCTTCAAACAATGTCCCACAAGAGAAAATTCTTCCTAAATGCATGGATGAGAGAAGCTCAACATCCAACCTGAAAAACAATTCTACAATTTTTTACCAAAAAATCTGATATTTCAACAATAAAAAATGGATTTTCGACAAAAGAACAAACACCATCCACCTTTGTATTATGTTGAAAAAAATTTAAAAGACTCTACCATATATATAAAAAAGGTTTTTTGAAAAATATACATCCTTTATCAAACGGAATTAATTTAAAAATTAAAAATTAAAAAATTTTTCAAAAGAAAATTTTTCTATTTTTAACGAATAAAGGAGTAACTTCGATGGCATTGTTACAAAAAAAATGCAACTTTTGAAAAAATTTAAATTTTTAATAAATCCGAAGTACACTAGCGTCCGCAGAAATAACCGACGTTATTTACGGTTCAGAATGTGACATTAAGTAAAGATCTTCAACAAACACCATGGGATCTAATTCAACGGTCTGATGATTGCCCCTTTGCATGAAACCTGGGTAGCTGTTTATAATAAATATTGATATATAAAAAATCAGCAAATTAAATAAAATATATATATATATACATATATATGTATATGTATACATATATGTATATATGTATATATATACATATATGTATATGCATCTATATATGTATATATATGTATATATATATATATTGTATAGTAATATATATGTATGCATATGTATGTATGTATATATATATCATCATCATCATCATCATGTCGCGTTTTTCAGCGCGGATATCCATGACAATCTCTCGCCATCCGTCCCTATCGCTCATTATTCTCGGGAGGTCCTCTATGCAGCAACCTGCATCCGCACAAGACTGATCAATGTATGTTTTTGCTGGTCGGCCCACGCTGGCTTGTCCATGTGCTGGCTTCCACGGGAGGACGTCGCTTATGAGTTCGTCCTTGCTTCTCCAGCAGTGTCCCGCGTGTCTTGTCCGTCTTATTCGGATGGTTTGGTGATATGTGGTAGGTGCCGTACAGCTGTTTTCTCGTAGAGTGCTGTTTCCCGCCTTGTTCATGATCATCCGCAGTATTCTGTGCAGCTCCCATCTAGTTTATTCTCTAGTCGCTTAGTTAGGTCCAGGTGGTACAGCCATACAGCAGTACTGACACAACAAAGGTCTGGAAGAACTGTCTCTTTAACTTGTCTGTGAGATTGGACCTCCATATGATCCATAATTTATTTATAGCGGCCCATGCTTTTCCTATGCGTGCATTAATGTC
Source organism: Doryteuthis pealeii (assembly GCA_023376005.1). Classification (NCBI taxonomy): domain Eukaryota; kingdom Metazoa; phylum Mollusca; class Cephalopoda; order Myopsida; family Loliginidae; genus Doryteuthis; species Doryteuthis pealeii. The sequence continues at coordinate 61,155,293 of CM042138.1, forward strand.
GTTTTCTGTGGAGGAGATATTACTGCCTAAGTATCTAAATTGTTTTACAGAGTTTAGGAGTTTCCATCGATGGTGGAGACGTCGCTTTTGTTTTGAAAGACATGAACTCAGTTTTATCAGAGTTCGCGTACAGGCCGACATTCGTGCTGCATTTTCTAAGCTGTGTAACAAGGTTTCGGCTTGTGCAGGTGTATTTGCGATAGTGCCAGGTCATCAGCATAGTCCGCATCCGTAATAGTATGTGCGGGATATCGCCTGCTTCTTGCTTTTTTTAGTATGAGGCTTTTTCTTTTATGGGATCTAGTGATGTTCTGAGTACGTAGTCTAGGCATATGATGAATATATATGGCGCTAGTTTATCCCTTGTAGGACTCCGGCGACAATATCAAAGAAGTCTTGTCGCCATCTGGTGAACGTACCATTGCTTTTGTATTTTGGTAGAGCATCATTATGGCGTTAACTGTTTCCTTGGTATGCCATATGCTAGCAGTATTTGCTCCATTTTCCCTATGTGTATGGAGTCAAATGCTTTGGAGAAGTCTACAAATAGTAGGGTTGCCTCGAGATTCTTTGCATGGAACCCTTCTATGATTCGGCGAATGGTCAGGATCTGTGTGGTTGTAGATCGATTTCTGCGGAATCCGTTTTGATTTTTCTAAGGATTTTCTTATTTCGGGTCGGATGCGGTTAAGGAGAAGGCATTATATATCTTGGCAGCTATGGCAGTGAGGGTAATGCCTATGTAATTCTTGGCGATTCCTAGATCGCCTTTTTTGAAATGTGAGAATGCACCTCTTCGTCCATTTTTCTATCGAATTTGTCTGTATACTGCGCATAGTCTGAGCAGTATATCACAAATTTCCTTATTTTCCGGACCTCAGGTGGTACTTCGTCGAAGCCGCGGCCTTCCTATTTTTAAGCTTACTTAGTACTTCATTGAGTTATTCCATCCTGAAGTCCCCTAGCTTAATGTCTAGTTCGTTATTGTTATTTTGTATGTCATTTTCTATGGGTTTAGGGCGGGCAGTAATTTCTGGAAGTGGTCTTCCATTTTTGAAGTCTATCTTTTTGGCTGTTACCTTTAGCTTTGATCTAGTGCTACTTTTTTTTTACACTAATTTCATTTACAGTTTGCCATGCTAAACGCGACTGTCTATCTTCTACTGTCTGTCTGATTTTATTTATTTGTTCTTGTATGTATTTTATCTGTTCGTTTTTGTATATTTCTGTTAGTTCTACTTGTTCTTTCTTAAGATTTTCTTTGTTGGTATTAGTTGGGTTATTTTCATGTGTTGGGATGTTTTTTTAATATCTTTCCTTTTTAATCTAATTGCATCTCCCAGGGACAGTATGTTGTTTTTTTGTTTGGTTGGTATGCATTCTGCTGCAGCTTCTAGGTGGTCAGTGGTCATTGACAAAATTTTCGTATTCCTCATTTGGAGTGTGTGTTTCTGAGGTCTCCTGGAGGATGTCAAATTTATTCCTAACTGTTACAGAGTAGCGATTGCGGTATGTCGCTGTTGGCAAGTGAGGACCAGTCGTATCGTATCGATTTACTGGTTTGCCTTTTGTTTTGCGTAGACTTAGGCGTATTTTGGCTGTGACTATTCTGTGGTCGGAGGATACTCCTTCAAAAGAGGAGTATGCCTCGCAGTTCATAGCACTGTTTGATCATTTTCTATTTATTAGGATGTAGTCTAAGTTGCGCTTTTGTTTTATTTGGGTAGGGTATGTCCATAACTTGCCTTTTCGCTTTTGGAATTTAGTGTTTAGACATACAAGCCGGTTCTCAAGAGAGAACTTAGCTGGAGTTCTCCATTCCTGTTTGGGGTGTCGTGTAAGCAGAATTTATTGTTTTCTTTCTGCCTATCTGTGCATTCATGTCTCCTCCAATGATAAGTACGTTATGTTTGGGAGTATGTCTACACGGGGAGGATAGTTCGTTGTAAAACGTTTCTATGTTAGTTTCAGTGCTGATGTTTGTGGGGCTGTAGCACGAGACTACGATCAGGCATGGATTGCCATTTAACGTAGCATTCATAATTCTCGGCTGGATTTTTTCTATGCTGTTCACTGATTTAGTGCTCGAGGGCTGAGTAGTATTCCTACACCCCCATTGGTAGCATTAACCGAGTTTTTCCATGCTGAAGCTGAGACGAATGTCCAGCCATTACTAGATTCATGTTATTCTATTTCTAGATCACTATGTCAAATCTGTGTTCTTGTACACATATGATGTCTATGTTTTTTCAGCTGCGGATGCAATTAGCTCGGGTAGTTGGCTTATCGTTCTTAGCGTTTCGAACGTTAAATGTTGCTAGGTTAAGAGATTTTTTGCATCTAAGTAGGTTTGTACTTTGTTTTGTTCTGTGTCTGTATTTTCAGATGATGTGGCCAGAGCTCTGTTCTTCGGGTTGTATGTGAGTTGTGCTTTTGTGCTGAAAAATATGTTTTTGCGGGTGTTGTGTATTGGGGCTCTGTAGCTTATTTTTCGAACAATTGGGCCAGAGCTCGAGCCTCAACAGGACGCGCACATTTTGTTGTATTTGATCACTTCACTCTAAGTGCCCCCTTTTTTCTTCCTCTCCTTCCTCTCTCTACAATGATGTAAAGAAGCCATGGTAGCAGCGTGGTGGATGTGAGAAACGGCAGATGATCCCAAACTGGGACAATGGCGGAGCTCATATGATGCTGGGCGGAGGAACCTTAAAGGGTCAACAACCAGGATCAAACAGTTCAGTTAGGAAACTACTGCTCCTCATCTCTAAAACTATTGATGAGTCAACAGCCATCGATAGATATCCATGACATCCATGTATATATATATTATTATAAATATTATGTATATATAAATATATGTATGTATATAAAATATATGTATTTGTATGTATGTGTATGTATATTGATGCGCTACTGGTACTATGTAATCCAGTACGACCTGTTTCATAGTGGGATCATCGGCGACTAAACCGGTAACCCCAACAGTTTTATCTAATGAAGAAGGTGTCTAGACATCCTGCAAGACGAAAAACAGGACCTGTTCAAAGGGCGGGGGAAGCTATTAGCTCAACGGCCATCTAGAACCTTTTTGTGGAGTGTTGAACCCTGTTATCCTTGTTAGTTATCAAGCTTGGAGAATGACAACTCTGATTTAACACCTGGCGATTGACATGAATACCAGTATATTGCTTAGGCTTGTCACTGGACAATAGTCATGAAATTTAGAGTGGTATCGTTGTTGTTCAAGCGTGTACCACTATAATATCATGATTTTAACAAATGTTCCCTTCTTTCTTTCATCTATCAGCCTCTCAAAAAGTCCAATGGCGATGGATGTGTGGCAACATGTGCAGGACTGACCTGTTGGAAGCATGCAGTTACATATCTACACATTGGCGCAGGATTCTTATCCTAACATCGTTGTTGTGTTCTACCCTGACAGGGACTAACCCGGTGGAGACTCTTGTGACTGAGCAGTCCTATTTAGGAGAGCACTGCTCACCCAAACTATTCGGGATGGTGCTAGAAAAGGTGCACTAAACATGCCTGTCACCTCAACACTGGTTAGTTTCCTGTGGCTAACGGTGGTTCATTTCTTGCAGGAAGAAAAGAAATATAAAACAATTTGACCGAATTAAACTTAACATCTTCTTGTTGGAATATAAGAACTTTGTTAGGCCTTAATTCTTCAGATTGCCAGAAAGAAAAACAGCACTTCTGACAAAGGAACTTCAGAGATTACAGATTGATATTGCTGCTCTATCGGAAACCCGATTGTCAGATGAAGATCAGTTGATAGAACTATCAACGGGCTATAAACTCTTTTGTGTTGGTAAGCCAAAGGGCGAACGGCGGAGGGTGGCGTTGGTTTTGCTGTGAATACAAGACTGGCAAAGTATTTGGAGCTTCCTTCTAGCATCAGTGATCGCATTATGAAACTGCCATATCTAGCTGCAGTATGGACGGTACGCGACCTTATTTTCTATATATGCCGCTACCCTTCAAGCAAATGCGAGACTGTCATGACTTTTTATGAAGACCTTCGCACTGCTATTTCTCTACACCAAAGGAGGATAAATTGATTATACTCGGAGATTTATGCACGTGTTGGCAGAATTTTGAGTTATGGGATGCACTTGGTCATTATGGTATTGGATGGGGTAAATTCAAACGGACTGAAATTACTTGAGTTCTGTTCTGAGCTCAATTATAACAATTGTATACTCTTTTCCCCGTCAAATCCATAAAATTACTTGGACCCACCCAAGAATCAAAACATGGCCATATGATTGACTGTTATCATAACTAGTCGCCGCGTGATATTAGTGATGTGCTGTAGTGGTGTTATGCGTAGTGCAGAGGCGACGCACGATCACAGTTTATGGAGGTAAATTTAAACTCCGTGTTCGAAAAAAAGACTCGGCATGCCTGGAGTAAAAAACACCAAGGTATCTTAGAGTTAAGCAAGGTCAAGCAAATGGAAGTGAAAGAAAACTGATTACTCTGACAGTCTGGATTTAATGGCACATGGGATAACTTGTAGAGACCAAGTTATTCCACTGGTGCAGCTGTTCTTGGTTTCAGAATCAGGAAACATCAAGACTGGTTTGATGGCATGTAGTTGCCATAAGTCAAATCTTTGAAAAAAAAAGAACTTATTTTATAAGTACACTTCCATAGTAAGTCATTCTCAAACCGCTCTTACCCTGAAGAAATATATAGTATCAGCTATTACAGCGTGAAAATTAAGGAGGATGAAAATATGATGGTGGTTAAAATCTCCGTCTAAATTCAGAAGGCCTTTTAATAAAAAGGACCTAAAAACTGTTCTGATAGCCTCATGTGTACAGTTTTCGTCCTATTACTTTCTTCCATTGCTCTTCTAAGGTCAAAGGACAAATCACCTTGATTAAAGAACCCGAAAAAAAATCCTTCACACGATGGCACAACAACACTTCAGGATTATTTAATAACCTTCAGTAGTCAGTGCTGATGTTCTGCAGAGTCTTCCTCAACAGGAGACAAATATGTGATGTACCATTTACCAACTTTTACAGAATTTGAAAATCAAACAAATTAATTTGGTAGGGCACCAGGTTGGACGGGGCTTCCAGTGAACTGTGTTGAAGGTTAAAATTTAATGTCAATCTTGCTCTGTTTGATCTCTTAACTCAATGTTGGAATGGTTCCTCTACCAAATGAACTGGAATTGACGGTGCTTTTGGTGGGTATATATAAGGGCAAAGAAGATAAAGGATAGTTGGGGGATAACCTACGTGAATCACACTTCTGAGTGCTGTAGCAAGGTTTCTCAAGAATCTTGTTGATCGATTGCTTTTTTACGATTGCCGGTAGTCATTCCTGAAATCATAGAGTGGTTTTAGTCTGGCAGAGGAACAAACGACATGATATTTTCGGCTAGGCAAGTACAAGAGAAGTGTATGAGCAACGGCCCCCTGTATCAGGTTTTTGTCGATTTGACGAAAGCTTTTGAACAGTTCAACAGGGATGCACTTTGGACGGTGTTGGTAAAGTTGGGTGTGCCCACCGCGTATTGTTGAGTGTACTCAAGCGGTATGCACAATGGTATATGAAAGCTAGAATTGTCATGAGTGGTAGATTGTCAGATGAAATACCAATAGATAACGGGGTTAGCAGGAAGATGTCTTGCCCAACACTTTTCTCAATATTCTTTTCTGTAATATTTCTCATGATAAACCACAGCACTGGAACATGGTCCTCCAGCGTATAAATATTTATCAATTTATATTATTCTTCATGCAATTCCAACATTGTGAAAAAGGCCGTCCCTCTTGGAATTTAGAACCAACTATGAAGAGTTTTGACTTAGAGTAAGATTTAACTTCAAAATCAAAGACATTCCTATGCCATTATCAGAGATCCTTTACGCCGCATGATGTGTACTTTCTGGCTTCACACTGCGGAGGATGTTCAAGATATGGGATCTTTTTGCTGCCTCGTGCTCTGCTTTTGGTATAAAAATAACTTGACAAAGACAAAGGTAATGTTTCACCCCCCATATGATCAACCAACAATAAGCCATCATTGGTACCTGTCTGGATGTTGTTTGAGTCTTTCAATCTTACTGTAGGAAAGTACATCTACTTGTGTATGGATCTTTGGCATGCTGAGATGTCACCGCGCATCAGAGGGCATCTGTGCCTATGGACGCTCGAAAAAAACGGTTATGCGTCATAGACCGGCATTACCCAGTAAAACAAAAATATTTGAATGTTTATAGGTCCTGCGATGTTGAGTGTTTTATTGACTCCTCGGACAATGGACATTGTTTAGAAGACATGTTGAAAATTCTGGAACACTTATCATCAGAAATGTTTGAGACGTTCTTAAAACATTCAAGTGGAAGTTCCAACCACAATCTAACACAGAGTACCTTGCAAGGGCATTGAAACTTTATCATAACGCTCAAATGCGTTGGGCAGTCATTTGTGCGTATGCAGTGATGCTAGATGCCAAAGCAACTGTTTTGGCTAGTAGTTGTGATTCTGCGATAGAGTTACCGTCCCTTACCTCGTTTTGTGTATTTTTTCTTAAGGACGTGATTATTTTTCGCCTTTCACCGGGCCCTTCCTGTCTAAGGTTTTTTCCGTCCCCGCTAAATTCACATTCTCCTTTCTACTTCTTCGGCACCATAGAGTGTTTGCTGAAGTTTATGCACCCGGTGGAAGGAAGATTTCTCTATCTTCTCTCCCTATATTACTTGTGACTTTGTTTACTACTATTTCATATTTATACTAAATATTCCATGTGAGATCCCGGTCTATTTATCTAAGTATCCTTGTAAGATCTCGCTTTTTGTACCATTATTTATTCTCCCACCCTTGCCGTTATTCTTTCTCTTTGTAAGCTACGTTAGTAGTCCGGCTCATAGCATTATTCCAGAGAAATACGTGCTATACCTTTAACGCGCTCTCAGCACCCTAGATATGTCTGTTCGACCTCCAGCCATCATCGGACACTTTCACGGACACCTGTCTAAAGAAACAACTCGGCCTTTAATAGTTCCCGTAACACCGTTTTCCTTACTGACTCCGTAGTGATTATTGTCTCCTCGTCACTCATGTCTTGAAATGCTATTATCAGTAGTTTATTACCACCGGTTACTCTTGGAGCTTTGAGTTTCGTCATAACTCCCTGCTTCACTGCTTGTTGCCTTCCTCGACCTCCTCCTCTCCTGTCCCTACCCTCTTCCTATTCCTGGGTCCCTGTGGCCCCTGCTACTATTAATGATGGTTAACCAGTCTCTGCCTGCTCTGCACATTTACCTTTGTCGTCCCTTATCTCGTTCCCTGTAATTTCTTATAATACCTTGCCTTTTGTACCTTGATTTGCCTTCTGTCATATGTTATTTTTTCTTTCCAGCTTTTTACCCTTTCCTGCTGAATAAATCATTATAACTAAACCCAAAGTTATTTGTGTTTCCTGGCAGGAGGCGGTAAACTACACTGCGATTAAATGTGTCTCAACCCCTGGCAATAGAATCAAACAACATAGTCTAGAGGCGTGATTAGCAACTCTTTTTAGGTCAGCTGCGTTGATGGCCAAAATTGCTTTAATACAACAACCTTAAAAATAAATCCTGACAACTGGAAAAAGCTGGCACTGAGAGAACTGATTTGAGAGTTCATGTGGATGTTGGTTGTACAGTTTTGATAGTGAAAGAATCGTTCATGAAAACCTAAAGCGTTAAACTTCGAAAGGGTTACACTTGTCATATTTGTGAGAACATGGAGGGCTGGAATGTTCTGACATGTGGTCGAGTTTTGCTTTCTAAGGCTGGCTATGTCAATCATAGGAAGTCTCACCTGGGTCAATCCATGCAGATTCCAGGAGCAAACAATGTGTCTTGTGCTATCTGTGTCAAGGTCTGAAGTCGGCTTCTGGTTCTTAAGCATTCAATTTTATCTCTGATTTCATCTGATTCGTCTGAATATCTTATACATCGGGAAAGAAAGTCCTCTCAATGTCATATCTGCATCAAAACTTTGTGGATCTGCTGCAGGTTTGATGAGTCATTTGAGGGCTCATGCAAGGAAGGGTTCTGGTGGTGGAGTTGTGGGATTGTGAGGATGGCAAATGATCTGTAAATGCAATGTATGTATATATATGTATATATGTATGTATGTGTATATGTATTGCAGGTGTCTCAGGGCCCCGCAGCCGTGCCCGGTCGTCATCCTACACTGCTCGGAAATCAATGCCAATGAACATTGGCTGTTGGAACATACGGACGCTACTTGATCTTGCCATCGACACTCACACGTCCGGAAACGTAGATCTGCTCTTGTGTCAAAGGAACCAGCGTTATGATTTGATAATGGTCGCATTATCTGAGACGAGGCTGGCTGATAAAGGACAGCTGTCGAGTTGTCTGGAGGTTACACTTTTCTGGAGTGGTAAAGAGGAGGGATTGTAGAAGAGGAATCTGGTTGTGGCGTTTGCTGTGAGGACTACACTTCTCTAAGTTTGGAAGAAATTCCATTGTGGAGTGAGTGATCGGATCATAACAATGAGAGTACCTCTTGATAGGAGTCGTTTTGTGACCCTCGTGAGTGTCTATGCACCTACTATGAATGCAGCAGAAGAGGAAAAACTTAATTCTACCTCTCATTACGGGAAATAGTTAGACGGACTCCCCCTTGCTGACAAAGTCACTTCTTGGCGACTTTAATGCTAGGGTAGGAGGGATTTGAGACCTGGACAGTAATGGGTAGACATGGAGTGGGACAAGTGTAACAGCAATGGTCTAATGTTTGCTGCAGTTTCTGCTCGGAGATGAATTTTTATGTTGAGGTAAACACTATGTTTCAACAGAAAAACAAATACAAAACAACTTGGATGCATCCAGGCCTCCAAACATGTGCATTATGATCGATAGTTGTTGGTCAGAAAACAAGATATAAAAGGACATCTCCAGTGTTCGTGTTATGCGTGGTGCAGAATGCTGGGACTGACCATCGGTTGGTCGAGCTAGGTTTAGGTTGTTGTAAAGCCGAAGATAAGGGGACCAGGTGTGACTGTCCCTAAGCGACTTAACATTGGTCGGTCTAAAAGAATGTTGTTGTGAAACAAGAACTGGTCAAGGAGATGGAAGAGTTTGAGGTTGAAAACACATGGGATGATTTTAAACGTCTGTCTATGAGGTGTGTAAGAAAGTATTGGGGCATTGCAAACGTAAACACCAGGATGGTTTGATGAGAATGACACTGAAATTCAAAGCACCTACTCGATTCAAATGCTAAGTCCCTACATGCTTATCTCAAGGGTTGGTCGAAACAAAAGAGAACAAGATCGATTGATGACAGATTTTAAAGCAATCAAAAGGGAGGTGCAGAGGAAGCTTCGAAACATGCAGGCTGCATGGTGGAGTAAGAAGGCCGATGAAATACAACTTGCCTACAACACCAACAACACCAAGGTTTTATACACCTTACTGTGTGCGGTGTATGGGCATCAAGCTCATCTATCACCCCACTGCGCTCAAAGGATGGTCAGAAAGCTTTTCGAGATCCTTTCCAATATTCTTCTTAGATGGAGAAAGCATTTTGATGAGCTTCTCAATAGCCTTCTGAGGTGAACAGGAGTTCATTCAGTCTATCCCCTGCAACCCCAGTCAAGGATATCTTGGCAGATGTCCCCTCCTCTCGGAGGTTAAAGCAAGCTGTCTTATAAACTGAACTCTGGAAAGTCACCTGGTATGGATCAGCTTATATGCAGAGATAATCAAGATGTGCGGGCCTGCCATTGATGATGCAGCGCTTGACGAACTTGTTGCAGACTGCCTGCTTGATGAATATGTTCCACAGGATTGGTCGGAATGCCATAATGGTGGTGCTATACAAGGGAAAAGGTGCAAAAGATGATTGTGGAAATTATCGGGGCATCTCACTCCTTTCAGTTGTGGCAAGGTGCTATGCCGAATCATGCTTGATAGAATGCTGGAACCACATTGTTAAGGATGTTTTACCTGGTCACAGTGTGGCTTAGAAGTTGTCGCGGGACGGTAGATATGATCTTTTACAGCCAGGCAATTACAAGAGAAATGTTATAGAACAACGCATGGGATTGTATTCAAGTGTTCATTGATCTAACAAAGGCATTTGATACCGTAAATAGGAAAGCTCTTGGGAGATTCTCAAAAAACTTGGTTTCCTGACAAGTGTTATATCTATTCTAAAGCTTTTTCATGATGATATGAAAGCTCGTTGGTCAACATTGGAGGAAAACAGGCAATCCTATTTCAGTGGAGAAACGGTTGGTAAACAAGGGGATATTACAGCACCCACCACTCGTTGCGTTGTATTTGCCATGGTGTTTAGAAATGGCAGTTAAGGATTGTTCTGATGGTTGTTATATATTCGGTATAGAAACTACCGGAAGCTTTTCAACATCAGACGTCTTAGTTGCACACACCAAGGTATTTACCAATACTGTCGTGACTTTACTCTATGCAGATGGATTGTTGATCTTGTTGCTCATGCACGGACTGATATGCAACGCCTCATGGATGCCTTTGAAGGTGCTTGCAGTTCATTGGGACTCACAATCAATTGAAAAAGACTGTTCTTATGTATCAAACCGGCACCAGGTGAATCATACCATGAACCGGCTATCTATGTCTATGGGCAGAAGTTAGCAGTTGTAAATAGGTTTGTGTACCTGGTAGCACGCTAAACATGACTGGTACCCTTGATGACGAGATCTTGGCTTTCGGGATCAGCAAGGCAAGTGATGCATTTGGAAAATTAAACAAGAGGTTGTGTGGATTTGCCGTTTGGTATTTCAGTTGCCAAACAAAAGTCAAGGTATATGTTGCATGTTGTTTTATCTTACTCTCCTGTATGCTTGCGAAACCTGGACTACATACAAGAAACATCTTAAACGTCTCGAGCGCTTTCACCAGCAATGCCTACCGACAAATACTAGGGGTGCGCTGGCAAATGTACGTCAGTGGCCATCGAGGTTTTGAAGCGAAGCCAAATGTTCAAAGCATAGAATCTCTCATAATCAAACAATAGATTGAGATGGAGTGGGCATTTTGGTAAGAAGGACGAACGATGGGCGACTTCCTAAACAACTGCCTCTATGGGGAACTTATAAACGCAAGCGTTTGGCTCAAGGGCCCAAGATGAGATACAAGGATTGCCTGAGGTCGACCTTGAAAAAATGTGACATCGATGTGAAGACCTGGGAGAGTAAGTCTTTGGACCGTGGACAGTGGAGAAGAGCTGTGCAGGAGGGCACGGAAAGGTTTGAGACCGGCCGTATACAGCATGAGCAGTTGAAGAGAGATATTCGCAAAGAATAAAGAAGTAGACAATCAAGGGCTTCAAATCGGTCTACTATGTGACCAGTGTGGAAGGCTATGTATGAGCAAAGCTGGCCTGATCAGTCACCAATCTGTGCATCGGCGAGATGGACTAATAAAATACCCTGTGCTCCCTGAAATACCTGTAATTGGGAAGGTGTGCAAGACTTTGGCAGGACTAAAGAGCCACTTTCGTGCAGCTCATTGTGAACTTTTTTGAAAGCTCACCATTATTTTGTTGAACTATTGAGCATTTTTTTTGTTATTGTTACTATATCAAGCAATGTTATTGTTACTATATCAAGCAATGGCAATACTTGAATACGAGTTTGCTGCCATCATATATTATGTATGTATATGTATATATACACATATATATATATGTATATGTATGTATATGTATATATTATATAACATTATAATATGTATATATTGTATGTATATGTATATACATATACACATAAATATGTATGTATATGTGTATATATATATACATTATATATATGTATGTATATGTATATATATATACATATATATATGTATGTATATGTTATATATACAATATATATATGTATGTATGTATTATCTCATCTCGTCATTTAGCATGACTTACTAGAATAATCCCCCCCCATCTCAGACTCACCTACTAACGTAGAAATAGGAAAGTAATTTTGTCAATATAAAAATGAAGACGGTCAGAAGACCATTTATCTGAAGTCGGCTCTCAAAGACAAGTAACTTATTTTTATTTCAAATAGTAAATATTGTATTAACACTATGTGCAAATGGCGTTTACATTTCTGCCTAATCCATTTCGTTTTAATAGAAAACGGTACATATGGACTTATACTAAGTTAAAACTTAGATTTTTTTTCTCGTGTTGGTGGACCGGTAGATATCATAAGATCATCTACCTGCGTTCCCCAAAGTCTCCCAGTCATATTGCCTCGGCTTGTTACTGATACTTGACTTTGGGGGAGGAAGGCATGCGGTGCGTGTCGCACAAGCGCACAACATGTAAAGAAAAACATGTGCAGATATTTCTACAAGTCCCAGAGTGATGGAGGAATGGTGAGTTATGCAGCCTGACGTGCCGGAAGCACGCAGATGTGAATCTACATTCGGTGTGACTCGTGACCTACTTAACGTCACCGCCTTGCTGATTGAACAGGAATATGCCTCTGTGAGGTGGTGGGTGACTGAGCAGCCCCTTGGTTAATACTGTTCACCCAGCTATTTGGGAAGTGTCCAGAAAAGGTGACCTAAACAAATGTCGATTCACCTATCAAGCTGGCCAGAAACCAGCGTTTCAACGGATGTCCACATTAGCTGGGCTGAAAACAAGAAAATACTACAACACAAAACAAGGCAAAGAATAGCCACCTGGAAGGTCTGGACACTTCCCGATCTTGAGAGATTGGGAAACACCAAACTACGTACTGTATCGTGACAGGGGAGCATCTCTATATGGGCCGACATCGATGCCCTTGCAGAAGTCAGTTCAGCGATAAGGACCAATTGACAGAAGAGGGTGGGCTGGATACACATCCTCATCGAAAGACAGGCCGATGGTAGCTGTAAGAAGTTTGAGGTAAGGTGACTCGAGCCCTCTATCCTGAAGAAAACACATAACACACCATGGAAACATTTCCCAACTTGAAGTCTGACCTGTATGGCAGGGCCTGTATGCCGAGGATTTCATATGTGTGACAGGGTACATAAAAACAAGCTGGATCCGTGGTCATCTGCGTGCTCACAACTACTCACAACTACTCACAACTGAAATACTTGTAGAAATGGCCTTATTCTGCGAAAGAAGCGGCAATCACCATATATATATATATATATATATATATATATATATATATATATATATATATGTATATATATGTATATAATATACATATATATATATATGTATATGTGATATATATATGTATATATTATGTATGTATATGCATATATAGACATATATATTTATGTATGTATATGTATATATATACATAAAATATTATATGTATATATATACATATATATGTATATATATTATGTATAATATACAATATATATGTATATATATGTATGTATATGAGTATATATATGGTATAATATACATATATATATGTATGTATATGTATATATATATGCATTAGGGTAGGTCGATTTTCAACTTTTTTTGGAATATCAAAAAGTATCAAATAGAGAAAGTTGGGTGTTGGTATGATAAGTACTGACACCAAAAGTAGGTTTCTAGCTTGAACCAATTTTTGAGCATTCAGTTTTAAAAATCGTCTATTATGAAGCCCTCAGAAATCCTTGTTTTTTGATACATTTACATAAGAAATTTTTTAAAATCTCATAATTTCAATCCAGAAAAATTTGTAAATTTATCTTATTCAAATAAAATTAATAGTCTATATCGAAAGTAACATTTAAAGTGAATTATAACCCAAACCCACCCTAATATCTCAAATAAGCAGCATTTTCCCTCATTAATTCAGATATGTCATTAATGACATTGCAATATATTGTTTGTAGCATTATTTTTTTCTGTTATCAATTGAACAAAAGCAGATAATTATGAACTCTGCTAGAAACAAATGAAGGGATGATGATTTTTAACAAAAAGCTACCATTGTAATTTGAACATTCCTTTAAATATCTACTAGTTACTAATTTTAAATTTCTTTTTTATATAATCACTGTAATGCATAAAGTTATAAAAGACATGATAAAGATACATGAATGTTCTAGGGATAATAGTAACTTTTATCATGCCATCATATTAAACTGCTCTACATAAGAGCCCTTTGAAGCAAAAGAAGGCCTTATTTCATGGCATAAAACTTTTGTAATGATATGCCTATGCCTTGCTTCAATTCCATAAACCGATTGGGAAGCTGAAGTTGTTAATTTTACTGCCTCTTTCAACACTTTGTGAGTGTGAATGCAAATCAGGCAACTCTAATTTTATCCCACTCTTTGTTGACTCCAGTTCATTATCTAAAATTTCTTCAGTGAATCCAGGCTCACAAATTCCATTTTAAGACAGGACTATCAACTTGACCAATGTGTAGCATCAAAATTTATTTTTCGGTTTTTTTTTTAGCCTCTTTTTGGTTGTCTTCCCTCTCCTGAAAAAAAATGAAAAATCAATACATTGAATTAGATTGAAAGTTCAACTTGTCTTTAATTTTATCATGAAATTAGGATATTATTTTAATTGAATTTATAAATCGATGAAATCATTTTAATCAATCTTATCTAAATTACTTACCGAATGGCAAAATTATTTTTATAGCTTCGTCCCTCACTTCCAGTTCATCTGATTTAAACATCGAATACAACATATTTTCTGGTAGGAGGCCAAAAGCATTATGCTGAATATTTTGAATGCAACCTCCTGAATTTCAGGTGGTAGGCTCTTTGATTCTTTGCAGCATATTGAAAATATACAGTTGCTGGTTATGAAATTTATTGTCTCTTTTAATTTCAAACCAGTTAACTGCATAAACTTTAACAATAAACTGGATTAGGCTATGTAGTTTTGATATGTTTCAGTGTAAATTCCACGAGTCCACAAACACATTAGTCTGGTAGCTAACGTCAACCATTTTGCCTGATTTAAAGGTCCAATTTTCCATGCAGCATATCTAGGTGGACTTTCCCCGTGAAATCCCTACTGCATATTCTAGAAGAAGTATCTGATCACTACTCAGATCATCTGTCTGTTTAATGCTAGAATATTGGCTCTCAGAGGACTAACTATCGCGTTCAAATTTGATCTGGGTAAGTTATGATATTCATTTGTACACAATTTCCTAATTAAATGATGTTGGACTTCTTGTGCTGCCATCAATGTGTTTAAAAAACCGCTCTGAATGAAGCTCATTTTGATGTGCCAATTTCCTTTTTAGTTGTTTCTCTAGAACTGAAACTAGCCCAGCTTCACAGCCAGTATTTGTATGGGTGTATCCAGTAAAACAGCTTTTAGGGTATCAACACTGTCATACTCCTCAAAACACTAAAACCTCCTCTGCTAGAACAACACCAGTTGCTCAGTAGTTGGGATAACTCTATGTGTGAGGTACTTTCCACTTTTACTACAACCATCTCTTTTGTAAATGTCAAGTGGTGTTTTGTTCCCTTCATTTTTTAAATTGTTTCTTTCCATCTACCTCCACAATTTTCTTTGTATAAGAGAGTATTTTTATCCTGTCTTCCATCAACACCAATACAAATAATTTTTTCAGTTGTTTTTGTTCTTTCTTTTGCACGGTCTATTTTAGATCTATCTAAAATTATGTTTTTGATATCAACACTCAGGTTGAGACAGGCCCATAGCCTGTAAATCTAAAAGAAAGGCATTTCCAAGACTTGCTCCTAAGTTCGATGTAACATCACCCCTGATCAACTCAGTAGCATACCGAGGAATTTTTAAAAGGCTGTAAACACTTGGGATATCTGCCAGGCTCATAATCTTCATCTATTTCCTCACTATTTAATGAATGGGAAATAATAATATCCTGATCATAAGATGTAGAGGCAATAGGAGAGGAATCAATTTGTTTTTGTCTTTTTCCTTCTACTACACTATTTTTAGGTTTCTGAATGGCAGCTTTATCCACAGGTCCAAGCTGGAAACTACCCTTGGGTCCTATTTTGCCCTCTGGTCTTTTAAATACTCTCTGTCTTCCATTGGTACCTGAAATATTAGATGTAATGTATGTTGAATAAATACATCTAACCAACTGAAATCTCAAAATATTATATCACATAGAAAGAAAACTTTTCTAACTTATTTACATAAAATATCATTATAGAAATTCAATTGAATTAAAATGTTTATGATATCGGGATGATATTTGAATTCATTAAAAAAGAAAAGAATAAAAACTACTTGAAGGACAAATACAGATTATGTGCCTAGTCTGACAATTTTCTTTTTTGCATTTCACATTTTGTCTTCACAACTTAAAATTGGCAATTGACAGGAACAAGAAGAAATGTCAAACAAATGTATCCAGTTTTTTTTTTACCATAATTTTCTTTTGCGCTGAAGAAATAGATTTTCTATTTATCTGATGCGCTTTTCGAAACATGTCCTTTTCAGTTTAATTATAATAGACATTTCGCTTAACAGAGGCAAACGGGGATTAACCGCATTCCAAATATCAATTATATTTTTTGTCATTAATTTAAAAATATTGAAGTTTGTAAATTTGAACAAGTATTTTTAGAAAAATAACTTATTGAATTATTTGTCTAAATGTTGGCGGTTCTGTCTTATTTAATGGAGAAGGTTGCCCTCCAAAATTTATAGAAGAAGCACTACGAGTTCGTTTTCCAACCATTTTTTTTAGAAAACTATCTGAAAAAAAAAATGTATTTGTTGTTATAAAAAATATTTTTTTGTTATAAGAATAGAACAAATTGAATTATATGCTCAAGAGTGAAATTTAAAGAAATGGAAAATATAGAAAATGATAAAATATGTACTTACTTACCATATAAATAAAGGCAAATCGCTTGGTAGCAAGCAAAAAAAAAATTTCGAATGAAGAATAATGTCTTCAAAAATAAGAATTATCTATCACAGGGAATATAAAGCTACTTATTTCTTTTTCCTAATAATTAAGTTTGTAAATAAAAAAGGAAAAGATTTAATTATTTTTCTGTTTTAAAATCAGCTCAAATGAAATTTAAATGTAAACAACAAAACGTGTTGATACGGTAGTTTCCTTTTTAAAACGAGGCCGAATTTGGTTAATAAACTTTCTTAAATTAAAATATTTTGCAGCATTTTCTTTTTTATTTACTTTATTTCATCTACCAAGAATTGCATGCTATTGAATGAAATAAAATCTTTTATTAAGCCTATTTTTTTACATGTTTTCAAAACTACGGTTTATCTGACCTACTTATTTTTCGGTAACTGAGCGAAATTCAAAACATTCGATTTTGTGTGTATTTAAATGCGATTGCTCAAACAATGGTAAAGTTTTATAGAAAAATATTTGGTACAATTATTCTTTATGTTAATTAGCAACTTTCTCGTTTGAAACTAAGGTTGGTATGAAAATCGACCTACCCTAATATACATATATATGTATATATAGTATGTATATTAGGGTAGGTCGATTTTTCAACTTTTTTTGGAATATCAAAATGTAACAAATAGAGAAAGTTTGGGTATTGGTATGATAAGTACTGACACCAAAAAAGTAGGTTCTAGATTTGAACCAATTTTTGAGCATTCAGTTTTAAAGATCGTCTATTATGAAGCCCTCAGAAATCCTTGTTTTTGATACATTTACATAAGAAAATTGTTTTAAAATCTCATAATTTCAATCCAGAAAAATTTTGTAAATTTATCTTATTCAAATAAAATTAATAGAATATATCAATAGTAACATTTAAAGTTAAATTATAACCCCCACCCAACCTAATATCTCAAATAAGCAGCATTTTACCTCATTAATTCAGATATGTCATTAATGACATTGCAATATATTGTTGTAGCATTATTTTTTTCTGTTATCAATTGAACAAAAGCAGATAAGTATGAACTCTGCTAGAAACAAATGAAGGGATGATGATTTTAACATAAGCCTACCATGTAATTTGAACATCCTTTAAATATCTACTGGTTACTAATTTTAAGTTTATTATTATATAATTACTGTAATGCATGAAGTTATAAAAGACATGATAAAGATACATGAATGTTCTAGGATAATAGTAACTTTTATCATGCCATCATATTAAACTGCTCTACATAAGAGCCCTTTGAAGCAAAGGAAGGCCTTATTTCATGGCATAAAACTTTTGTAATGATATTGCCTATGCCTTGCTTCAATTCCATAAACCGATTGGGAAGCTGAAGTTGTTTAATTTTACTGCCCTTTCAACACTTTGTGAGTGTGAATGCAAATCAGGCAAACTCTAATTTTATCCCACACTTTGATGACTCCAGTTCATTATCTAAAATTTCTTCAGTGAATCCAGGCTCACAAATTCCATTTTGAGACTGGCCGATCAACTATGACCAATGTGTAGCATCAAAATTTATTTTTGGTATTTTTTTAGCCTCTTTTTGGTTGTCTTCCCTCTCCTGAAAAAAATGAAAAATCAATATATTGAATTAGATTGAAAGTTCAACCTTGTCTTAATTTTTAATTTTTATCATGAAATTAGGATATTATTTTTAATTGAATCTATAAATCGATGAAATCATTTTAATCAATCTTATATAAATTACTTACCGAATGGCAAAATACTTTTTATAGCTTCGTCCCTCACTTCCAGTTCATCTGATTTAAACATCGAATACAATATATTTTCTGGTAGGAGGCCAAAAGCATTATGCTGAATATTTTTGAATGCAACCTCCTGAATTTCAGGTGGTAGCTCTTTGATTCTTTGCAACATATTGAAAATATACAGTTGCTGGTTATGAAATTTATTGTCTCTTTTAATTTCAAACCAGTTAACTGCATAAACTTTAACAATAAACTGGATTAGGCTATGTAGTTTTGATATGTTTTCAGTGTAAATTCCACGAGTCCACAAACACATTAGTCTGGTAGCTAACGTCAACCATCTTGCCTGATTTAAAGGTCCAATTTTCCATGCAGCATATCTAGGGTGGACATTACCCCGTGAAATCCCTACTGCATATTCTAGAAGAAGTATCTGATCACTACTCAGATCATCTGTCTGTTTAATACAAGAATATTGGCTCACCAGAGGACTAACTATCGGTTCAAATTTGATCTGGGGTAAATTATGATATTCATTTGTACACAATTTCCCAATAGGACCAATAAATGATGTTGGACTTCTTGTGCCGCCATCAATGTGCTTAAAACCGCTCTGAATGGAAGCTCATTTTGATGTAGAGAGCAACCAATGATGTGCAATTTCCTTTTTAGTTGTTTCTCTAGAAGTGAAATTAGCCCAGCTTCACAGCCAGTATTTGTATGGGTGGCATCCGGTAAAACAGCTTTTAGGGTATCAACACTGTCATACTCCTCCAAAACACTAAAAGCCTCCTCTGCTAGAACAACACCAGTTGCTCCAGTAGTTGGGATAACTCTATGTGTGAGGTACTTTCCACTTTTACTACAAGCCATCTCTTTCGTAAATGTCAAGTGGTGTTCTGTTCCCTTCATTTTCTTAAATTGTTTCTTTCCATCTACCTCCACAATTTCTTTGTATAAGAGAGTATTTTTATCCTGTCTTCCATCAACACCAATACAAATATCTTTTTCAGTTTTATCAATGTGTTGTTCTTTCTTTTGTACGGTCTATTTTAGATTTGTCTAAAATTATGTTTTTGATATCAACACTCAGGTTGAAAAGAAAGGCATTTGCAAGACTTGCTCCTAAGTTCGATGAAACATCACCCCTGATCAACTCAGTAGCATACCGAGGAATTTTTAAAAGGCTGTAAACACTTGTGGGATATCTGCCAGGCTCATAATCTTCATCTATTTCCTCACTATTTAATGAATGGGAAATAATAATATCCTGATCATAAGATGCAGAGGCAATAGGAGAGGAATCAATTTGTTTTTGTCTTTTTCCTTCTACTACACTTTTTAGGTTTCTGAATGGCAGCTTTATCCACAGGTCCAAGCTGGAAACTACCCTTGGGTCCTATTTTGGCCCTCTGGTCTTTTAAATACTCTCTGTCTTCCATTGGTACCTGAAATATTAGATGTAATGTATGTTGAATAAATACATCTAACCAACTGAAATCTCAAAATATTATATCACATAGAAAGAAAACTTTTCTAACTTATTTACATAAAATATCATTATAGAAATTCAATTGAATTAAAATGTTTATGATATCGGGATGATATTTGAATTCATTAAAAAAGAAAGAATAGAAAACTAACTTTACCTTATCTTTAAGAAGACAAATACAGATTATGTGCCTAGTCTGACAATTTTCTTTTTTGCATTTCACATTTTTGTCTTCACAACTTAAAATTGGCAATTGACAGGAACAAGAAGAAATGTCAAACAATGTATCCAGTTTTTTTTTTACCATAATTTTCTTTTGCGCTGAAGAAATAGATTTTCTATTTATCTGATGCGCTTTTTCGAAACATGTCCTTTTCAGTTTAATTATAATAGACATTTCGCTTAACAGAGGCAAACGGGGATTAACCGCATTCCAAATATCAATTATATTTTTTGCCATTAATTTAAAAATATTGAAGTTTGTTAAATTTGAACAAGTATTTTTTTAGAAAATAACTATATTGAATTATTTGTCTAAATGTTGGCGGTTCAATCTTATTTAATGGAGAAGGTGGCCCTCCAAAATTTGTAGAAGAAGCACTACGAGTTCGTTTTCCAACCATTTTTTTAAAAAACTATCTGAAAAAAAATGTATTTGTTGTTATAAGAAATATATTTTTTGTTATAAGAAATAGAACAAATTGAATTATATGGTCAAGAGTGAAATTTAAAGAAATGGAAAATATAGAAAAAGATAAAATATGTACTTACTTACCATATAAATAAAGGCAAATCGCTTGGTAGCACGCAACAGACACGTTGTTTCTTGACTGAGTAGCCGTTACCATTCCTCTCTCCCACTGCGTCGTGCAACGGACATTAGGGGGTTTCACCCAGACTTCATCTCCTACCTGTATGGAGCCCGACGTCCCACCCTCACTTTCAACCGGTACAACTCTCGGATGTCGCCACGCATAACAGAAAACAGATTCTTGCGGCACTGTCTCTTTCGTTTGTCCTGACCTGGGTGACATGTTGTACCAAAAGACAGCCTCTTCTGGCGAAATCTCTCCCCTCTCTGCCACCGCTTTAATGGTCCTGTGGTTTCGCTCAACAATGCCTGGGTCTGTAGGCTGCTCTGAAGTACTGCCTGACATTCCACCGAGCCATCGTCCGTCGCAATGTTTCTGGACGAAACGCCGTCCCATTGTCCGACAACACCTCTTCAACTGGACCATGTTCAAGGAAAACCCCATTAAGTATTCCTGCGATTTCTTCTGCGGTCTCTGATTTCATTCTTCTCCAGAGAGCAAATCTCCCAGGTCCACAGTCGACCATATTCAGATATTCCGCTCCTCTAAAATGGGTGACGCCAACGGCCAGTCGCTTCCAATTCTAGTTCACCTGTAATTCTCCCGGCTCGTGTACCCTGGGTGACGGATCAATGGACTGACACCGTACACAACGCCTGACTACTTGCTGCACCATTCCTCTTGGCACTTCATGCGACACCTTCCGGGCCAAGTACAAGGTTTTATCCACACCCATGTGATGCATAGAATGCAGATCCTTAACTTCATCGTATGATAGGCAACAGCCTGCAACTCTCACTGGCTCCTCCATCATCGTCAGCCACTTTTGTCTTACTCTGGTCAATACATCAGCCTTGTTCCTGTCTGATGGCACAAACGCCACGTTCATCATCAACCCAAACTCGGCTATCAACTCCTTCAGGATTCCTATTCGCCTCAGGACGATCATCTCCGCAGCACCCTTTGTCCTCACCCGCCGCTGCTCCGTAATGGCGGCCTGTGTCCAGTTCAGCACGGTCGCCGAATCCGTTTTCAACTCTATTTTCTTTAATCCCCATTTCAGGGCTAGATTTACACCCTTTATCGCCGCATCCAGCTCAGCCACGTTGATGTGAGAAAAGTCTGTTTTCTTCCTCAGCCAGGCTGCGTCCTCGACCACGTTCCCATCAATCTCCACTCTCACACCTGTGGCAATACTAATTGCATCACACCACACAACCCCTGTCGTCGTCCTTGGGACGTGCCACTTTCCTCGCACCGGATCATCCTTTTTCACTTCTTCAACCACCTCTCGTCTTCTCACCCACCTTGTCTTGCCAGGCCACTCCTTCCGCCATTCTTTTTATGTAGCAGCAGGTCGCACGCAGCCATCCTGCGACAGGGTAATGTCCAACTAATTTCCCACATCTCGTCGTCAATTTCTGGCACAGTATTCCCTCTCCTGAATGTCAACTCGCCAGCACCATCTCGCTCCAAACGGAGCCCCAGTGCTGTACCACCATCTAATATTTCTGGGTTTTTCGCTGTTAGGTCAAACTTTTTTAGCTGCCCCACGACTCTTTCCACTGACACCACCGTCTCATCGACCAAAATGTCATCGATGTACGCGTCGGTGGCTTCTCCGACGCTAATCTCATCCTTCAGAACTGCCTCTAATATTGCCGTCATGATTTTGGGGGCAACACTCAGACCAAAACCCAATCTGGTTAGACAGTATGTATTTCCTTTGTATCTTACTAGCTGATATTTTCTCAAGTGTGGCTTAACGTGGATTTGTAAGTAAGCGGATTTCAAATCCACAATTGTGGATGCTCCGGTCTTTTGTCGCCACCTTCGCAGGGTCTCCCCACAAATATCCATGTACTTTCCTCCAGTGTGGCACGACACATGTTCATTTAACTCTCGGTAATCCAGAACTGGTCGGACCTTATTTTTTGTTGGTTGGACCACCGCCATCAGCGGCAATAAACCTTCTCGTACGTCATCCTTCCACGGTGCCAAAATCCCCTCCTCAATCCACCTCTCGAACTCCTCTTCGAATGCCGCCTCTTCTGCCTCCTTGAGTCTCGTCTCATACTGACTCACCCTGTTCTTCAATACTGGCGGCTCCGCCACCCACTTCCACTGCACCGTCCATTTTCCATCAGCAAACTTTGCAGTGAAGTCATTGTCGGTTATCGTATCTTCTTCGGGGACCATGACATCTGGTGTCGCACTTGCTGCGCTACAGTTCCTTTTAAACTGCACATCCCCATTATCTCCTATAGTGACGCCCCCCAGCTGATAGATTGCGTCTATCCCTATAATCGCCTCGACCCCAGGAACCAGGCGGTCAGTCACTATTGCGTTCAGGGTCAGCTGTTGCCCGTCCAGTACAAGGGTGACGTTGCTCATCTCGCGACACTCGACTCGTCGGCCATCAAATGCTACAACTCGGCTACTCCCCCTCCATCCAGTCAACAGTCGCGTTCGCACCATCGTGGTAGTGCATCTGATGTCAACCAGGGCCCTGACTCTTTCCCCTTCTATAATAACCTCCACTTTGGGCGGTTGTCTAAGGTGTGCCATCATCCGCATGCTAGGGTAGCCACTGGCGCTCAAGCTTCCCCTCGCTCGTTTCCCATTTGGCAATTCCTGGCGATGTGACCAGTGTTATTGCACCGAATTTTCTTTTGGTATTCATGACAGTCCTTTCGTAAGTGTGGTCCAGCACATTCGAAGCACTTGATACGCCCTTGTCTCCCATCGCGTCCCTCCTTCTCTTGCAGGGCTGCCGCTACCATTCCAACCTCCGATGGTCGAGTGCTCGTCAACACCTTCGCTGTCGGAATGAGGTCACACACGTCCATCTTCTCGACTCCGGTCACTTGTTGGAGCTTTTTCCCAATGTCGTCAGGAAACCCAGTTATAAAGGCCAGTTTTGCCGTGTGTTCCGCGCCAAGACCCCTGTACCCAGCCAATTCCACCAGCCGCTTTATCTTGTTAGCGTACACGTCCACTGACTCGCCGGTCCATTTCACCCTCTTTAGCTTTTCGTACGCCACGAAGGGCCCTTCGGCAAATGCACTTATTAGCCTACGATAAAGTGTCGGTCCTAATCACTGTATCTCCGGGATTTTGTTGCAATTGGTCGAGCATGGGGTTTCAGGTTGGCAAACAGTTGCGGAACCCTCAACTTAGATGCAGTTAAGCTACAAATCTCAATTTTTGTTTTATTTATCTCCAGTTCAGGTTCAGTTCCACCATATACAAAGGTGACAACAGCATGATGTTTTTGAAAATCTTGTCCAAGTATTACGTCGCAACACAAGTTCTTTAAAACCTTTAATTTAAATGACTTATGGTGTAACTTATTTATGTGCAAACCAATAACACAAAAACCAGAAATCAGAGCCATTATGATTTCTTTCTTGAGTGGTTTGATTTTAATTCAAAGCTTCGAAGTAATCCGTGCATCAATAAAACTTTCGGAGCTGTCTGTGTCTAGTAATGCATTTACTGTATGACCATTAAGTAACACTCTAGTGGTTGCAGGAGCCAGAATTTCCGGAACTGACGCTATTATGGCACATACATTTGTTGTGAACAATGTAGCTGTTGTGCTTCTACTTTTCTGGGATTTACAGACTTTAGAATAATGGTCAGTTTTCTCACAAGTGTGGCAGGTGATTCCTCTAGCTGGGCATAGATTTCTTGGGTGTATTTTCCCATCCACGTTTTAATAGACGTAGGAGACAGCTTCCTGCGACTAAATGATACAGCAAGAGGGTTACTCACATTTTCGTCTTGTTCGTAGTGTTTGTTGTTGTAGAAGTAGTAGCAGCAGCAGACACGACATGACCAATCGCCTCTGAATTTTTATGGGCCAAATCAAGGGAGGACGCCTGTCTGTATGCAGACTGTAAATCCAGGGTACAATTTTTGAGTAATCTCTGGCGTATGTCTGTAGATGCTAAACCGTTGATAAACGTATCCCTTAGGAATTCCTCTCGGTACTGTTCGGGAGTTACAGCTTTAAAGGCACAGTTCTTGCTGAGTTTATGTAATTCTCGAAGAAATTCGTCAATAGATTTCGTATGATTCTAACGACGGGTAGCTAAGAGGTGTCTGGCAAATATTTCATTTGGCGTCTTAACGTAAAATTGTTCCAAAACGTTAATAGCTGATTCGTAGGTCGTGCAGTCCTCTATGTACTCAAAAACCCCGAATGACTAGTACACGCAATTTGTTAGGAGTAGTGTCACCAAATTATTCAAAGAAATTATTGAACATTTTGATCCAATGCTTCCATTCTTTTGTAGCCGTGGGGAAGTTTGGGTCCAGATCCAATTTTGGCGGTTTAAATAGTCTATGTTGACTTAGCACAAAACAGTATTTACCGAATGCAACCTCACTATTCAGTTGATTAAATTGTAATGAGACAAAGACAATCTAACATAACAACTTAACTTTAATCAACTGAATACAGCTCAGCAAAGACACAACTACAATGGCCGCTGTCTGCTGAAATAGTCTCGATCAAGGGAAGATAACCTAACCACTCCAAAAGGGAGGTAATCACGTCTCTTAATATCACAATACCAATATAGTATACAGATTTAAATGTCCCTTAGGAGATTGCAGTCTCCCAGAAAATTAATTTCCAATGCAGTTGAAATTTTGAAATGCCTATAACACTTTTCCTATCAATTCTCTTCCTTCCAGCCTCCACATCCATTAATATAATTTGAAAAACTGGAACACATCACCCCTGATGATGGCACTTCGAAGTGCCGAAAGTAATTGGGACTTTGGTGGACTGATCCACGAATTCCATCCAAATATTAAAAAGTTGGCCCGAAAACTTGAAAAGATCGCAAATAAAATTGTTAAACCGGAGATGTGTCTTTTGTTTAATTCAGCATGCATATATATATATATATATATATATATATATATATATATATATATATATGCCGGGTTGTATTGAACATACGGGAGTTATCACACAGCTTTTAAAAGATGCAAAAACAAACAAAGGTGACTTGGCTGTCCTATGGTTGGACCTAAAAAATGCCTACGGATCAATCCCCCATAGATTAGTCGAAAAGGCCCTTAAACACCATCATGTTCCCAACAAAATTACCGAATTAATAGTCGACTACTACAACAACTTTCAGATGAGAACGATATCGGGAAATGTCACATCGACATGGCATAAGTTGGAGAGGGGGATTATAACCGGATGTACCATCTCGGCTACACTATTTGCCCTAGCTATGAATATGCTAATAAAAGTTGCAGAGGGAGGATGTAGAGGCCCTATCACCAGATCTGGTCTAAGAAAACCTCCAATTCGAGCGTACATGGATGACATGACGATTACATCGACTTCTGTTATTGGTGCAAGATGGCTGCTAAAGCGAAATGAAAAGATCATTACATGGGCCAGAATGAGTTTCAACACAACAAAATCACGGTCCCTAGTGTTAAAAAAGGGAAGTCATCGGAGGAGCGGTTTAAGCTTTCTGGAGAGCTCATCCCCACAATAAAGCAGAATCCCGTAAAATGTCTGGGAAAGCGTTTTGATAATTCTCTAAGGGACGCGGTGGCAATCAAGGAAACAAGAGAAGGTCTGGAGAGATGGTTGAATAAGGTTGATAAATCAGGCCTACCGGGCCATTTTAAAGCTTGGATATATCAGCATGCTATTCTGCCAAAAGTATTATGGCCATTAACCATCTACGAATTTACTGCCTTTAACGTAGAGCAGCTGGAAAAGAAAATCAATTCCAGATTGCGGAGATGGCTGGGTCTACCAAAATGTCTGAGTAGTGCGGCGCTATATGCAAATTCGAACGCATTGCAGCTCCCTTTTAAAAGCCTTGTAGAAGAATATAAAGTCGCTAAAATTAGATTATCGTTACAATACAAGTTCTCCATAGATCCCAAAGTTTGCGGTGCAAGCGTTGAAGTATACACGGGAAGAAAGTGGAAAGCGACTAAGGCTTTAAAAATAGCAGAAGAAAGACTACGGGAGAAGACGCTAGTCGGTGTCGTAGCAACTGGCCGAGCGGGATTGGGTTATTTCCCTTCCATCAGGGTGGATAATGCTATTGGAAAAGAAAGACACCACCTTCTACAAGAGGAAATACGAAGAGGTGAAGAAGAAAAAAGTGTAACGTTATGGGTTGTTCGTAGTCACGGTACCGATTAGGAATATGTTACGTTACTGCACCAGTTCGTAATATTTAACGTAGTGCCTTTCCTTTCTCGGCACTACAATTCGTATCTTCGTACGTACGGAGTTTGTTTACATACACACCCCAGATCTAGCAGTCATCGTCTGTGGCCCCAAACTTCTTCCACACTCCTTTCGTTTATGGTCAAGCGAAAGGTATCACGTTTCACGACCGCGTGCTTCTTCGTTACGGCCAATTGACTTCCTCCACGGGTCGTCCCCTTTACGATAGTTACTTTACTATTTCTTGTTCGTGGCAGGTTCATTCATAAAACCTGTTGTAGTATCTTTCGTCGTAAATAGAGGAAACTAATAACTCCGTGTTTACTTTTCAGAAGTTTATTATATTCAAAACTTCTATTACTTTTGAGAGAGAGAGAGAGAGAGAGAGAGAGAGAGAGAGAGAGAGAGAGAGAGAGAGAGAGAGAGAGAGAGAGAGAGAGTCCTAATATTATCTGCACTTAATAATTACTTAATTATATTCTAACTGGATTCAGCTTCGAGTTTTTAGTCCATAGTAAACTTCTCGGTGAACAAGCTTTTCTTAGCAGTAACTGGCCTTTCCTTATCGTCTTCAGCGACAACAGCTTAACTTCGTACGATCACTGACTGGCCCCAATCTCTGACTGACTCTGAATCACCGACTGCCTCTGACTCTCTCCGGCCACCGACTCTAACTGATCCTGATTCTATTGACGGGTTTCTTAAATAGTATTTCTAAATAATCTTCCAGAAGATTCTACTTTTAGAAATTTCGAGCTCTTTCTCGAACGAATCGAATGTTCGATTCCTTCTATTCTCACTGGTCAACCAGAGTTCACCAACCTAAAGATCAAAGATTTCTTGGAGTCACTCATCCTATTTTTTCGTTAAATCTAGACTTATCGTCTCCTTTCTCTCGTTAAAAAGATGTTATCTTTCCTAACTACTTTTTCGGTGATTCCACAAAGACCACCCAGCAACACAAGATAATCGGTAGTACATTTTTCTAAATCTGACACAAGGCCACAAATATAGGTGCTGGGCGGCGATTACATAACAAAAGGACAGAGAAAATGGTTGGGTTAAGACAACAGGGGGCATGGACTAGGTGGGATTCAATTGAAAAGCGTAGAATCACATGGTCCGATGTGTGGAATAACAACGTTGCCATAAAAAATTTTAATTCAATCAGTTTATGACACTCTCTCTAGTCCGGCGAACCTCTGTTTGTGGAAAAAAACTGAAAACCCCTTGTGTCAGTTATGTGGACAGACAGGCTCTCTAAAACACATTAAGTAGCTGCCAAACGGCGCTGGCAGACTGTCGTTACAGATGGCGCCACGATCAGATCCTTAAAATTATAGCCGACATAGTTGATACAGCCATCTTCACAAATAAACTAATAGACGACAGGAGAGCAATAGAGTTTGTCAGGGCAGGAGCAAAAGCTACACAAAAGGGAAAGCTCAAACAAAACGAATTGTCACGAGCAGCAGACTAGGAATTAAGGGCTGATTTGGGGACAAGGCTAATATTCCCGGCTCACGTCGTCCAAACAACATTACGGCCAGATATCATGATATTTTCAAACAAAATAAAGAAGATAATAATGTGGGAGCTAACAGTCCCCTGGGAGGAGCATGCGGAAGAAGCGCATGAAAGAAAAAAAATTAAAATATGATGAATTGGTAGAGAGGTGTAGAAACAAAGGTTGAAAGGTAAAATGTTTACCGATAGAAGTGGGCTCAAGGGGGGTTTGGGGCGAAATCGTTGTGTAAAGCCTTGACTGACATTGGATTGAGCGGGGTAAAAAAAAAAAAGAAAAGCAATCCAAAACATAACAAAGTCAGCGGAGAGAACAGCAAATTGGTACATGTTAGGTTGTATGACAAGGACACGAATAGATGGAACCCTGCAGTTGTCACACAGACATGCACGGAGCCATTAAAACCTCATCTGAACAGGTCCTCCGCAGGAATCGAAAACACCAGAGGGGAGATCCATCTACAGCAACTAGGGACCCACCTGAGATTATACCATCCAGAGTGGAAACCAACACACCAAAAAATATTCAAACAAAAACACTAAATACCCCATCCCAAACTAGCAATCATCATGTCCCACAGGAATCACAGATACAATACAACACAACAGAAAAGAAAACAACAAAATTTGGTCGGATAATAAAACCACCAGCAAGATACTGTGAATGAAACAACAAAAACATTTTTTTTATTTTGTGAACTCATCAAAAAAGAAAAATCCCTTCATAGATACACACACAAAAAAACAAAAAAAACAAAACATTTCTTTTAATTTCTATGTTACTTACACATAAAAAAATTAAAATTAAAAAAAATTAAAAATCTATGTGATCACAACTGAACAATTATATTTTTGATTTATTATGTTATATGCAAATAAAATTAAAATAAAAAATGTATGGGGAAAAAATTATTCTTGTAAAACAGGGGATGTGATGGTTTCTGTAATTAAACCCTACCGAACCATTAAGAGTTACTGCCCTTGAACTGGGCAGGGAAAGAGACAGAATAAAACATGGCTTCTTAACACTATACACGTCGTTCTCATGTTCCTCATTGTAATTCAGATAACATATCAGACGTGACCGTCCAGACTCTCTGTATAGAAAATCAAGGTATTTTGCGAGATGCATGACGTATCTCCGTTATATCATTTTATTGTACCACTGGGTCCTTTGACTGGTTTTAACAAGGTACAAACCAAAGGAATGCTGAAGAAAGAGAAGGAAAGAAGAAGGGAAGAAGAACAGTGAAGGAAAGAGAAGGAGAGAAGGAAGGAAGAAGAAAACGAGAGAACCAAACAAACTCGGTCACAACTGTCACAACTGACCGAAATAAGGCCCAACAAAAACTACTCGGGCATTTCGTACTCTCGCTTCGGAAAGTAATTTTTTGTATTGTCATTTGCATTGTTTGTTTTTCTTATATGTTTTTTTTTTTTTTTTGTGTGTGTGTGTGTGTGTGTGTGTGTGTGCTATTGAAAAGATACTGCACGGGAAAATTTGTGCAACCCTCAGCAGACAGTAGTATAGTAAAAATTGAATAAATATAGTTAATTTATATGTAAGAGTTTGTCTCGTCTTTTAGACTTTTGTCAATTCTTTTTTCCTCCGTATATCATTTGCTTTGTTTTTATTTTTTTATTTTGTTACCTTGAGTCGGATTTTGTCGACAAAATTCCGACAACTTTTCATATCATTCCTACACCTTTTACTTTCTATTTCTTCTTTCTTTTCATTGTTAAATATATTTGTGTCTTCGTCTTATCTTTTCAAACAACGTCCGAACTTGAAATTGTGGGATGTCCATCACTTTAACCTCTTTGTATTCTTTGTAAACGATAAGGGTTCTTTGCTGATATATTTGAATTTTGAATTATTTCCTCAGTAGATTAAGAATAGGAATTTTACCCGTACATTGGAATTAGAAGTTTACCCCCAACGGGAGAAAAAAAAACCCGGTGTTATTTTTTTCCCCACAGGGGACACCTGGGATTGAACCGGAGACCTCTCTATCTGCAGTCGAATGCTCTACCACTGAGCTATATCCCCATCTCCATAGATGTTAATTCTATAGACACATCGTAGACTTCAAGGGAAGTAATTCTGTTTTTACCTGTTTTTTTTTTGTTTTTTGTTTTTTTTGGTTTTTTTTTATAAACAAGACAATGTGAGCACCTCATGGAACTGTAATGGTTAGCAGACTCATTACCAGATGGTGAGTTCGATCCTCACTGGAGGTCTCATATTTGCACTGTTGTAGCAAAATTAAAAATATGCTTAGGAGATACCAAAAAACAAGTCCAACAAAGTCATATGTTTGTCTCTCGCAAGGCAATCAGTTTTGTCTTCTCTTCTTGAGATGGTATGGGCAGCCCAGTGCGTCAAGTGTGATGGAGCGCAGGACTTATAAGCTAAATAATTCATAGCATCGGAACACACACCTTCAAAGTCTCATCTTAAAATATTTTTTTATCTTATCATTATTTATTATTCTTTAAAAGTAGTCTAATGAAAGTATCAATGTACATTTTTTCAATCTTAAAAGACTGCGATGTGTGCCAGTCGATTGACCCAGCACCAGTACGATGGCGAAAAGGATGACTGGACACAAATGTTGCGTAGCAAAGGGTGGGAATGGATATCACCCATTATGGTGGCAACCACTTTCTTACCCGCATCGTCTGTGGACCCACCCGTTTTGCGATTTGGAGACCGCTAGCACGGCAAGACTCAGCGAGCGTTCTTCGACAGTTATTGTCCGTCTTTTACGAACGAGGTGCACCAGAGGAAATATTAGCTGACAATGACACAGCCTTTTGCAGCCAGCAAGTAGGACAGTTTCTGTGTGAATGGGGAGTCCGACTACGGCTGCGATGCGCGTATGTGCCATCAGGCAACGGTATCGCAGAAAGAAGTCACCGTAGTATCAAAAGAACTGCCGCTAGGAAGCAGTGCACCGTTGCGGAGGCAACATATTGGTACAATGTGACGACGAAGGACGGGGTGTCCCCGGTAACCGCACCCGCGAATGCCATCCACACGTACCGGGTGCGGGTAAAAGGAATTGACGTTGCACAGTCACCTGTCGACGAAGTTTTTTGCAAGCCATATGCTGTGGGGGATTCCGTTTGGGTGAAACCCCCAGGCAGTCGATGTACCACCCGATTCAAGCGGGGGCGAGTGACTGGTGTGGTCAGTCAGCAATCTGTCCTGGTCGACGGAATCCCATATCACGTACGCGATCTCCACCCTGCTGTGGAGGTGGATTATTCATCTACCGATGAAGATGATGGGCCATCCGGCGATGAGTTATTATTGAATGTCACCAATGGTCCCCCCGAAGACACAACCGCTAGCCCGTCGGACGATTCAGAGGCAGAAACTGTGGTGCACGTACCACTTTGAAAGAGCGCGAGAACAAAAAGGCCACCCATCCTGCACATTGTGTGATCATAAGATCAGGGGGGAATGTGACAGAGAACACGAGGTGAGTGGTGAACGGGAAGGTCTGCCGTATTCTCGAAGGAAGCGGGCTAGGCTTTGCCTGGCATGTAGGACTGTAGAATCGAACCCGCATCCTTCAGAATGCGAACGGGCGACACATTGGCACTGAAGTCGAGATGCTACAGTCCCGTATGTAAGCGCCAGGTGCCCGGATGATAGCTGCGAGGATTCCGGCGACCGGGATTGGCTCGACAGTCTTGTGTGTGGGGCGCAGACGTCCGGATGTTAAGGGGAAACAGTAGTATAAGTAGAAGTGGAGTGACGGCAGGAAGTGAGTTGCGATTTTCAGCAGCTAAAACTTTATACGACGACGACATTGTTGTAGACGTTATTGTTGAGAAGACGTTTGACTCGCTTCTTTTTGCCTCCCCCCTTTAACAAGTCGAAAATTCATTTTCCCCCTCTATTATTTTCCTTCTAGACTGCTAGAGGTCATAGGTCAACATATCACACCATTTTTGAATTAAGCTGACTCGGTGAGCAAATTAAAAACATTATGGGCCTACAATCCTGAAATTTTGGATTTCTAATTAAAATTACTGCAATTGTTTTGGGCAATGTTTAATGACAAATTATTTTGTATAACTGCTTTTACTTTTAATTTTTGAGACAATATGTATTCACCCAACCTCTCTACACGAGCAGGATGTGGCACATGTTTTTTTTACGTGGACGTTGGGTCAGTATAATATGTTTATTTCTATGTGTGGCACTATGTGGGGCTTTCTTTGGGCATAGCAATCACGTCATGAGCCCAGAAGTTTTGGCGCCAAGATCAGACATTTCGGACAAGTTCGAGGAGCAACCGACCAGAAATTATCTCCAAATAGTTGACTAAAACAGAAGATACCAGATATCTTCAAATTTCCTCTCCATCAGACTGGTAAGAACGTTCTAATAACGTTATATGTTTTATATCGGGTCTTGTCGATGTGCATCAAAATTCACGACACTAAAAAGGTATTTGGTACGCAGCGGTCGTCTTGTCGATAAAAAGGTACAACGCAAGAAATATATCGTCACAAACTGCTTAGCTTTTATTTTCGGGCTCGTCTCGTGAGTTGTTTTGGAGAGGAGAGAAGGCAGGAAAAAAAAGAGAGAGAACACTGTTAAATTACTGTAATCCCACACTAGGGACCATCCGAATCCTACGCCTCGAAAAGCAAAAAGAGGACGATATTCTTCCTCGTAACAACGTGACTTCCGGTTCCGGTCAACACCCGAAAAATCCGATTGGCTTTCAATTCTACATTCGAGGGTCATACTATCAAAAAACGAAAAAAAAACGGTGTAACACTATCGAAAATTAATAAAATAACATTGAATTTGCTATTTTTAGCAAGCCCCTAACGGGTCTAATGATGCCTGATAGTTTGCAAGTTTGAAAATTTTGGTTAACTTTAAAAATTTTGCTTAAATTCATATACTGGAAATCGAGCGTCAAAAACAAGCCAAAAAGCCTTCAAAACAGGGCATTTTTCAAGTTGATTTCAGGCACGTAAAAAAAAACTTAAAAACGCCCGGCGGACCCCTTAAAAATGAAATTAACATTCCAACTGTTGTTTCTAGTTAGGGGCCGTCCCCGGACACCTTACCTGATAGTTTGTTTGTTGAAAAACTCTGGGGCAATTTTCCAAATCGGGGTTTGAAGGGATTTTTTTACTTCCCAACTGGCTATTAAAAAACAAAAAAACGCTGTAACACTATCGAAAATTAATAAAATAACATTGAATTTGGTATTTTTAGCAAGCCCCTAACGGGTCTAATGATGCCTGATAGTTTGCAAGTTTGAAAATTTTGGTTAACTTTAAAAATTTTGCTTAAATTCATATACTTGAAATCGAGCGTCAAAAACAAGCCAAAAAGCCTTCAAAACAGGGCATTTTTCAAGTTGATTTCAGGCACGTAAAAAAAAACTTAAAAACGCCCGGCGGACCCCTTAAAACAATGAAATTAACATTCCAACTGTTGTTTCTAGTTAGGGGCCGTCCCCGGACACCTTACCTGATAGTTTGTTTGTTGAAAAACTCTGGGGCAATTTTCCAAATCGGGGTTTGAAGGGATTTTTTTACTTCCCAACTGGCTATTAAAAAACAAAAAAAACGCTGTAACACTATCGAAAATTAATAAAATAACATTGAATTTGGTATTTTTAGCAAGCCCCTAACGGGTCTAATGATGCCTGATAGTTTGCAAGTTTGAAAATTTTGGTTAACTTTAAAAATTTTGCTTAAATTCATATACTTGAAATCGAGCGTCAAAAACAAGCCAAAAAGCCTTCAAAACAGGGCATTTTTCAAGTTGATTTCAGGCACGTAAAAAAAAACTTAAAAACGCCCGGCGGACCCCTTAAAACAATGAAATTAACATTCCAACTGTTGTTTCTAGTTAGGGGCCGTCCCCGGACACCTTACCTGATAGTTTGTTTGTTGAAAAACTCTGGGGCAATTTTCCAAATCGGGGTTTGAAGGGATTTTTTTACTTCCCAACTGGCTATTAAAAAACAAAAAAAACGCTGTAACACTATCGAAAATTAATAAAATAACATTGAATTTGGTATTTTTAGCAAGCCCCTAACGGGTCTAATGATGCCTGATAGTTTGCAAGTTTGAAAATTTTGGTTAACTTTAAAAATTTTGCTTAAATTCATATACTTAAAATCGAGCGTCAAAAACAAGCCAAAAAGCCTTCAAAACAGGGCATTTTTCAAGTTGATTTCAGGCACGTAAAAAAAAACTTAAAAACGCCCGGCGGACCCCTTAAAACAATGAAATTAACATTCCAACTGTTGTTTCTAGTTAGGGGCCGTCCCCGGACACCTTACCTGATAGTTTGTTTGTTGAAAAACTCTGGGGCAATTTTCCAAATCGGGGTTTGAAGGGATTTTTTTACTTCCCAACTGGCTATTAAAAAACAAAAAAACGCTGTAACACTATCGAAAATTAATAAAATAACATTGAATTTGGTATTTTTAGCAAGCCCCTAACGGGTCTAATGATGCCTGATAGTTTGCAAGTTTGAAAATTTTGGTTAACTTTAAAAATTTTGCTTAAATTCATATACTTAAAATCGAGCGTCAAAAACAAGCCAAAAAGCCTTCAAAACAGGCATTTTTCAAGTTGATTTCAGGCACGTAAAAAAAAACTTAAAAACGCCCGGCGGACCCCTTAAAACAATGAAATTAACATTCCAACTGTTGTTTCTAGTTAGGGGCCGTCCCCGGACACCTTACCTGATAGTTTGTTTGTTGAAAAACTCTGGGGCAATTTTCCAAATCGGGGTTTGAAGGGATTTTTTTACTTCCCAACTGGCTATTAAAAAACAAAAAAAACGCTGTAACACTATCGAAAATTAATAAAATAACATTGAATTTGGTATTTTTAGCAAGCCCCTAACGGGTCTAATGATGCCTGATAGTTTGCAAGTTTGAAAATTTTGGTTAACTTTAAAAATTTTGCTTAAATTCATATACTTGAAATCGAGCGTCAAAAACAAGCCAAAAAGCCTTCAAAACAGGGCATTTTTCAAGTTGATTTCAGGCACGTAAAAAAAAACTTAAAAACGCCCGGCGGACCCCTTAAAACAATGAAATTAACATTCCAACTGTTGTTTCTAGTTAGGGGCCGTCCCCGGACACCTTACCTGATAGTTTGTTTGTTGAAAAACTCTGGGGCAATTTTCCAAATCGGGGTTTGAAGGGATTTTTTTACTTCCCAACTGGCTATTAAAAAACAAAAAAAACGCTGTAACACTATCGAAAATTAATAAAATAACATTGAATTTGGTATTTTTAGCAAGCCCCTAACGGGTCTAATGATGCCTGATAGTTTGCAAGTTTGAAAATTTTGGTTAACTTTAAAAATTTTGCTTAAATTCATATACTTGAAATCGAGCGTCAAAAACAAGCCAAAAAGCCTTCAAAACAGGGCATTTTTCAAGTTGATTTCAGGCACGTAAAAAAAAACTTAAAAACGCCCGGCGGACCCCTTAAAACAATGAAATTAACATTCCAACTGTTGTTTCTAGTTAGGGGCCGTCCCCGGACACCTTACCTGATAGTTTGTTTGTTGAAAAACTCTGGGGCAATTTTCCAAATCGGGGTTTGAAGGGATTTTTTTACTTCCCAACTGGCTATTAAAAAACAAAAAAAAACGCTGTAACACTATCGAAAATTAATAAAATAACATTGAATTTGGTATTTTTAGCAAGCCCCTAACGGGTCTAATGATGCCTGATAGTTTGCAAGTTTGAAAATTTTGGTTAACTTTAAAAATTTTGCTTAAATTCATATACTTAAAATCGAGCGTCAAAAACAAGCCAAAAAGCCTTCAAAACAGGGCATTTTTCAAGTTGATTTCAGGCACGTAAAAAAAAACTTAAAAACGCCCGGCGGACCCCTTAAAACAATGAAATTAACATTCCAACTGTTGTTTCTAGTTAGGGGCCGTCCCCGGACACCTTACCTGATAGTTTGTTTGTTGAAAAACTCTGGGGCAATTTTCCAAATCGGGGTTTGAAGGGATTTTTTTACTTCCCAACTGGCTATTAAAAAACAAAAAAAACGCTGTAACACTATCGAAAATTAATAAAATAACATTGAATTTGGTATTTTTAGCAAGCCCCTAACGGGTCTAATGATGCCTGATAGTTTGCAAGTTTGAAAATTTTGGTTAACTTTAAAAATTTTGCTTAAATTCATATACTTAAAATCGAGCGTCAAAAACAAGCCAAAAAGCCTTCAAAACAGGGCATTTTTCAAGTTGATTTCAGGCACGTAAAAAAAAACTTAAAAACGCCCGGCGGACCCCTTAAAACAATGAAATTAACATTCCAACTGTTGTTTCTAGTTAGGGGCCGTCCCCGGACACCTTACCTGATAGTTTGTTTGTTGAAAAACTCTGGGGCAATTTTCCAAATCGGGGTTTGAAGGGATTTTTTTACTTCCCAACTGGCTATTAAAAAACAAAAAAAACGCTGTAACACTATCGAAAATTAATAAAATAACATTGAATTTGGTATTTTTAGCAAGCCCCTAACGGGTCTAATGATGCCTGATAGTTTGCAAGTTTGAAAATTTTGGTTAACTTTAAAAATTTTGCTTAAATTCATATACTTGAAATCGAGCGTCAAAAACAAGCCAAAAAGCCTTCAAAACAGGGCATTTTTCAAGTTGATTTCAGGCACGTAAAAAAAAAACTTAAAAACGCCCGGCGGACCCCTTAAAACAATGAAATTAACATTCCAACTGTTGTTTCTAGTTAGGGGCCGTCCCCGGACACCTTACCTGATAGTTTGTTTGTTGAAAAACTCTGGGGCAATTTTCCAAATCGGGGTTTGAAGGGATTTTTTTACTTCCCAACTGGCTATTAAAAAACAAAAAAAACGCTGTAACACTATCGAAAATTAATAAAATAACATTGAATTTGGTATTTTTAGCAAGCCCCTAACGGGTCTAATGATGCCTGATAGTTTGCAAGTTTGAAAATTTTGGTTAACTTTAAAAATTTTGCTTAAATTCATATACTTAAAATCGAGCGTCAAAAACAAGCCAAAAAGCCTTCAAAACAGGGCATTTTTCAAGTTGATTTCAGGCACGTAAAAAAAAACTTAAAAACGCCCGGCGGACCCCTTAAAACAATGAAATTAACATTCCAACTGTTGTTTCTAGTTAGGGGCCGTCCCCGGACACCTTACCTGATAGTTTGTTTGTTGAAAAACTCTGGGGCAATTTTCCAAATCGGGGTTTGAAGGGATTTTTTTACTTCCCAACTGGCTATTAAAAAACAAAAAAAATGTAACACTATCGAAAATTAATAAAATAACATTGAATTTGGTATTTTTAGCAAGCCCCTAACGGGTCTAATGATGCCTGATAGTTTGCAAGTTTGAAAATTTTGGTTAACTTTAAAAATTTTGCTTAAATTCATATACTTGAAATCGAGCGTCAAAAACAAGCCAAAAAGCCTTCAAAACAGGGCATTTTTCAAGTTGATTTCAGGCACGTAAAAAAAAACTTAAAAACGCCCGGCGGACCCCTTAAAACAATGAAATTAACATTCCAACTGTTGTTTCTAGTTAGGGGCCGTCCCCGGACACCTTACCTGATAGTTTGTTTGTTGAAAAACTCTGGGGCAATTTTCCAAATCGGGGTTTGAAGGGATTTTTTTACTTCCCAACTGGCTATTAAAAAACAAAAAAAAACGCTGTAACACTATCGAAAATTAATAAAATAACATTGAATTTGGTATTTTTAGCAAGCCCCTAACGGGTCTAATGATGCCTGATAGTTTGCAAGTTTGAAAATTTTGGTTAACTTTAAAAATTTTGCTTAAATTCATATACTTAAAATCGAGCGTCAAAAACAAGCCAAAAAGCCTTCAAAACAGGGCATTTTTCAAGTTGATTTCAGGCACGTAAAAAAAAACTTAAAAACGCCCGGCGGACCCCTTAAAACAATGAAATTAACATTCCAACTGTTGTTTCTAGTTAGGGGCCGTCCCCGGACACCTTACCTGATAGTTTGTTTGTTGAAAAACTCTGGGGCAATTTTCCAAATCGGGGTTTGAAGGGATTTTTTTACTTCCCAACTGGCTATTAAAAAACAAAAAAAAACGCTGTAACACTATCGAAAATTAATAAAATAACATTGAATTTGGTATTTTTAGCAAGCCCCTAACGGGTCTAATGATGCCTGATAGTTTGCAAGTTTGAAAATTTTGGTTAACTTTAAAAATTTTGCTTAAATTCATATACTTGAAATCGAGCGTCAAAAACAAGCCAAAAAGCCTTCAAAACAGGGCATTTTTCAAGTTGATTTCAGGCACGTAAAAAAAAACTTAAAAACGCCCGGCGGACCCCTTAAAACAATGAAATTAACATTCCAACTGTTGTTTCTAGTTAGGGGCCGTCCCCGGACACCTTACCTGATAGTTTGTTTGTTGAAAAACTCTGGGGCAATTTTCCAAATCGGGGTTTGAAGG
Organism: Doryteuthis pealeii; assembly: GCA_023376005.1. NCBI lineage: Eukaryota > Metazoa > Mollusca > Cephalopoda > Myopsida > Loliginidae > Doryteuthis > Doryteuthis pealeii. The sequence goes on from CM042138.1 coordinate 61,194,441, forward strand.
GATTTTTTTACTTCCCAACTGGCTATTAAAAAACAAAAAAAACGCTGTAACACTATCGAAAATTAATAAAATAACATTGAATTTGGTATTTTTAGCAAGCCCCTAACGGGTCTAATGATGCCTGATAGTTTGCAAGTTTGAAAATTTTGGTTAACTTTAAAAATTTTGCTTAAATTCATATACTTGAAATCGAGCGTCAAAAACAAGCCAAAAAGCCTTCAAAACAGGGCATTTTTCAAGTTGATTTCAGGCACGTAAAAAAAAACTTAAAAACGCCCGGCGGACCCCTTAAAACAATGAAATTAACATTCCAACTGTTGTTTCTAGTTAGGGGCCGTCCCCGGACACCTTACCTGATAGTTTGTTTGTTGAAAAACTCTGGGGCAATTTTCCAAATCGGGGTTTGAAGGGATTTTTTTACCTCCCAACTGGCTATTAAAAAACAAAAAAAAACACTATCGAAAATTAATAAAATAACATTGAATTTGGTATTTTTAGCAAGCCCCTAACGGGTCTAATGATGCCTGATAGTTTGCAAGTTTGAAAATTTTGGTTAACTTTAAAAATTTTGCTTAAATTCATATACTTGAAATCGAGCGTCAAAAACAAGCCAAAAAGCCTTCAAAACAGGCCTTTTTTCAAGTTGATTTCAGGCACGTAAAAAAAAACTTAAAAACGCCCGGCGGACCCCTTAAAACAATGAAATTAACATTCCAACTGTTGTTTCTAGTTAGGGGCCGTCCCCGGACACCTTACCTGATAGTTTGTTTGTTGAAAAACTCTGGGGCAATTTTCCAAATCGGGGTTTGAAGGGATTTTTTTACTTCCCAACTGGCTATTAAAAAACAAAAAAAACGCTGTAACACTATCGAAAATTAATAAAATAACATTGAATTTGGTATTTTTAGCAAGCCCCTAACGGGTCTAATGATGCCTGATAGTTTGCAAGTTTGAAAATTTTGGTTAACTTTAAAAATTTTGCTTAAATTCATATACTTGAAATCGAGCGTCAAAAACAAGCCAAAAAGCCTTCAAAACAGGGCATTTTTCAAGTTGATTTCAGGCACGTAAAAAAAAACTTAAAAACGCCCGGCGGACCCCTTAAAACAATGAAATTAACATTCCAACTGTTGTTTCTAGTTAGGGGCCGTCCCCGGACACCTTACCTGATAGTTTGTTTGTTGAAAAACTCTGGGGCAATTTTCCAAATCGGGGTTTGAAGGGATTTTTTTACTTCCCAACTGGCTATTAAAAAAAAAAAAAACGCTGTAACACTATCGAAAATTAATAAAATAACATTGAATTTGGTATTTTTAGCAAGCCCCTAACGGGTCTAATGATGCCTGATAGTTTGCAAGTTTGAAAATTTTGGTTAACTTTAAAAATTTTGCTTAAATTCATATACTTGAAATCGAGCGTCAAAAACAAGCCAAAAAGCCTTCAAAACAGGGCATTTTTCAAGTTGATTTCAGGCACGTAAAAAAAAAACTTAAAAACGCCCGGCGGACCCCTTAAAACAATGAAATTAACATTCCAACTGTTGTTTCTAGTTAGGGGCCGTCCCCGGACACCTTACCTGATAGTTTGTTTGTTGAAAAACTCTGGGGCAATTTTCCAAATCGGGGTTTGAAGGGATTTTTTTACTTCCCAACTGGCTATTAAAAAACAAAAAAAAACGCTGTAACACTATCGAAAATTAATAAAATAACATTGAATTTGGTATTTTTAGCAAGCCCCTAACGGGTCTAATGATGCCTGATAGTTTGCAAGTTTGAAAATTTTGGTTAACTTTAAAAATTTTGCTTAAATTCATATACTTGAAATCGAGCGTCAAAAACAAGCCAAAAAGCCTTCAAAACAGGCCTTTTTTCAAGTTGATTTCAGGCACGTAAAAAAAAAACTTAAAAACGCCCGGCGGACCCCTTAAAACAATGAAATTAACATTCCAACTGTTGTTTCTAGTTAGGGGCCGTCCCCGGACACCTTACCTGATAGTTTGTTTGTTGAAAAACTCTGGGGCAATTTTCCAAATCGGGGTTTGAAGGGATTTTTTTACTTCCCAACTGGCTATTAAAAAACAAAAAAAACGCTGTAACACTATCGAAAATTAATAAAATAACATTGAATTTGGTATTTTTAGCAAGCCCCTAACGGGTCTAATGATGCCTGATAGTTTGCAAGTTTGAAAATTTTGGTTAACTTTAAAAATTTTGCTTAAATTCATATACTTGAAATCGAGCGTCAAAAACAAGCCAAAAAGCCTTCAAAACAGGCCTTTTTTCAAGTTGATTTCAGGCACGTAAAAAAAAACTTAAAAACGCCCGGCGGACCCCTTAAAACAATGAAATTAACATTCCAACTGTTGTTTCTAGTTAGGGGCCGTCCCCGGACACCTTACCTGATAGTTTGTTTGTTGAAAAACTCTGGGGCAATTTTCCAAATCGGGGTTTGAAGGGATTTTTTTACTTCCCAACTGGCTATTAAAAAACAAAAAAAAAACGCTGTAACACTATCGAAAATTAATAAAATAACATTGAATTTGGTATTTTTAGCAAGCCCCTAACGGGTCTAATGATGCCTGATAGTTTGCAAGTTTGAAAATTTTGGTTAACTTTAAAAATTTTGCTTAAATTCATATACTTGAAATCGAGCGTCAAAAACAAGCCAAAAAGCCTTCAAAACAGGCCTTTTTCAAGTTGATTTCAGGCACGTAAAAAAAAAACTTAAAAACGCCCGGCGGACCCCTTAAAACAATGAAATTAACATTCCAACTGTTGTTTCTAGTTAGGGGCCGTCCCCGGACACCTTACCTGATAGTTTGTTTGTTGAAAAACTCTGGGGCAATTTTCCAAATCGGGGTTTGAAGGGATTTTTTTACTTCCCAACTGGCTATTAAAAAACAAAAAAAACGCTGTAACACTATCGAAAATTAATAAAATAACATTGAATTTGGTATTTTTAGCAAGCCCCTAACGGGTCTAATGATGCCTGATAGTTTGCAAGTTTGAAAATTTTGGTTAACTTTAAAAATTTTGCTTAAATTCATATACTTGAAATCGAGCGTCAAAAACAAGCCAAAAAGCCTTCAAAACAGGCCTTTTTCAAGTTGATTTCAGGCACGTAAAAAAAAACTTAAAAACGCCCGGCGGACCCCTTAAAACAATGAAATTAACATTCCAACTGTTGTTTCTAGTTAGGGGCCGTCCCCGGACACCTTACCTGATAGTTTGTTTGTTGAAAAACTCTGGGGCAATTTTCCAAATCGGGGTTTGAAGGGATTTTTTTACTTCCCAACTGGCTATTAAAAAACAAAAAAAAACGCTGTAACACTATCGAAAATTAATAAAATAACATTGAATTTGGTATTTTTAGCAAGCCCCTAACGGGTCTAATGATGCCTGATAGTTTGCAAGTTTGAAAATTTTGGTTAACTTTAAAAATTTTGCTTAAATTCATATACTTGAAATCGAGCGTCAAAAACAAGCCAAAAAGCCTTCAAAACAGGCCTTTTTTCAAGTTGATTTCAGGCACGTAAAAAAAAACTTAAAAACGCCCGGCGGACCCCTTAAAACAATGAAATTAACATTCCAACTGTTGTTTCTAGTTAGGGGCCGTCCCCGGACACCTTACCTGATAGTTTGTTTGTTGAAAAACTCTGGGGCAATTTTCCAAATCGGGGTTTGAAGGGATTTTTTTACTTCCCAACTGGCTATTAAAAAACAAAAAAAACGCTGTAACACTATCGAAAATTAATAAAATAACATTGAATTTGGTATTTTTAGCAAGCCCCTAACGGGTCTAATGATGCCTGATAGTTTGCAAGTTTGAAAATTTTGGTTAACTTTAAAAATTTTGCTTAAATTCATATACTTGAAATCGAGCGTCAAAAACAAGCCAAAAAGCCTTCAAAACAGGCTTTTTTCAAGTTGATTTCAGGCACGTAAAAAAAAACTTAAAAACGCCCGGCGGACCCCTTAAAACAATGAAATTAACATTCCAACTGTTGTTTCTAGTTAGGGGCCGTCCCCGGACACCTTACCTGATAGTTTGTTTGTTGAAAAACTCTGGGGCAATTTTCCAAATCGGGGTTTGAAGGGATTTTTTTACTTCCCAACTGGCTATTAAAAAACAAAAAAAACGCTGTAACACTATCGAAAATTAATAAAATAACATTGAATTTGGTATTTTTAGCAAGCCCCTAACGGGTCTAATGATGCCTGATAGTTTGCAAGTTTGAAAATTTTGGTTAACTTTAAAAATTTTGCTTAAATTCATATACTTGAAATCGAGCGTCAAAAACAAGCCAAAAAGCCTTCAAAACAGGCCTTTTTCAAGTTGATTTCAGGCACGTAAAAAAAAACTTAAAAACGCCCGGCGGACCCCTTAAAACAATGAAATTAACATTCCAACTGTTGTTTCTAGTTAGGGGCCGTCCCCGGACACCTTACCTGATAGTTTGTTTGTTGAAAAACTCTGGGGCAATTTTCCAAATCGGGGTTTGAAGGGATTTTTTTACTTCCCAACTGGCTATTAAAAAACAAAAAAAAACGCTGTAACACTATCGAAAATTAATAAAATAACATTGAATTTGGTATTTTTAGCAAGCCCCTAACGGGTCTAATGATGCCTGATAGTTTGCAAGTTTGAAAATTTTGGTTAACTTTAAAAATTTTGCTTAAATTCATATACTTGAAATCGAGCGTCAAAAACAAGCCAAAAAGCCTTCAAAACAGGCCTTTTTTCAAGTTGATTTCAGGCACGTAAAAAAAAACTTAAAAACGCCCGGCGGACCCCTTAAAACAATGAAATTAACATTCCAACTGTTGTTTCTAGTTAGGGGCCGTCCCCGGACACCTTACCTGATAGTTTGTTTGTTGAAAAACTCTGGGGCAATTTTCCAAATCGGGGTTTGAAGGGATTTTTTTACTTCCCAACTGGCTATTAAAAAACAAAAAAAACGCTGTAACACTATCGAAAATTAATAAAATAACATTGAATTTGGTATTTTTAGCAAGCCCCTAACGGGTCTAATGATGCCTGATAGTTTGCAAGTTTGAAAATTTTGGTTAACTTTAAAAATTTTGCTTAAATTCATATACTTGAAATCGAGCGTCAAAAACAAGCCAAAAAGCCTTCAAAACAGGCCTTTTTTCAAGTTGATTTCAGGCACGTAAAAAAAAACTTAAAAACGCCCGGCGGACCCCTTAAAACAATGAAATTAACATTCCAACTGTTGTTTCTAGTTAGGGGCCGTCCCCGGACACCTTACCTGATAGTTTGTTTGTTGAAAAACTCTGGGGCAATTTTCCAAATCGGGGTTTGAAGGGATTTTTTTACTTCCCAACTGGCTATTAAAAAACAAAAAAAACGCTGTAACACTATCGAAAATTAATAAAATAACATTGAATTTGGTATTTTTAGCAAGCCCCTAACGGGTCTAATGATGCCTGATAGTTTGCAAGTTTGAAAATTTTGGTTAACTTTAAAAATTTTGCTTAAATTCATATACTTGAAATCGAGCGTCAAAAACAAGCCAAAAAGCCTTCAAAACAGGCCTTTTTTCAAGTTGATTTCAGGCACGTAAAAAAAAACTTAAAAACGCCCGGCGGACCCCTTAAAACAATGAAATTAACATTCCAACTGTTGTTTCTAGTTAGGGGCCGTCCCCGGACACCTTACCTGATAGTTTGTTTGTTGAAAAACTCTGGGGCAATTTTCCAAATCGGGGTTTGAAGGGATTTTTTTACTTCCCAACTGGCTATTAAAAAACAAAAAAAAACGCTGTAACACTATCGAAAATTAATAAAATAACATTGAATTTGGTATTTTTAGCAAGCCCCTAACGGGTCTAATGATGCCTGATAGTTTGCAAGTTTGAAAATTTTGGTTAACTTTAAAAATTTTGCTTAAATTCATATACTTGAAATCGAGCGTCAAAAACAAGCCAAAAAGCCTTCAAAACAGGCCTTTTTCAAGTTGATTTCAGGCACGTAAAAAAAAACTTAAAAACGCCCGGCGGACCCCTTAAAACAATGAAATTAACATTCCAACTGTTGTTTCTAGTTAGGGGCCGTCCCCGGACACCTTACCTGATAGTTTGTTTGTTGAAAAACTCTGGGGCAATTTTCCAAATCGGGGTTTGAAGGGATTTTTTTACTTCCCAACTGGCTATTAAAAAACAAAAAAAACGCTGTAACACTATCGAAAATTAATAAAATAACATTGAATTTGGTATTTTTAGCAAGCCCCTAACGGGTCTAATGATGCCTGATAGTTTGCAAGTTTGAAAATTTTGGTTAACTTTAAAAATTTTGCTTAAATTCATATACTTGAAATCGAGCGTCAAAAACAAGCCAAAAAGCCTTCAAAACAGGGCATTTTTCAAGTTGATTTCAGGCACGTAAAAAAAAACTTAAAAACGCCCGGCGGACCCCTTAAAACAATGAAATTAACATTCCAACTGTTGTTTCTAGTTAGGGGCCGTCCCCGGACACCTTACCTGATAGTTTGTTTGTTGAAAAACTCTGGGGCAATTTTCCAAATCGGGGTTTGAAGGGATTTTTTTACTTCCCAACTGGCTATTAAAAAACAAAAAAAACGCTGTAACACTATCGAAAATTAATAAAATAACATTGAATTTGGTATTTTTAGCAAGCCCCTAACGGGTCTAATGATGCCTGATAGTTTGCAAGTTTGAAAATTTTGGTTAACTTTAAAAATTTTGCTTAAATTCATATACTTGAAATCGAGCGTCAAAAACAAGCCAAAAAGCCTTCAAAACAGGCCTTTTTTCAAGTTGATTTCAGGCACGTAAAAAAAAACTTAAAAACGCCCGGCGGACCCCTTAAAACAATGAAATTAACATTCCAACTGTTGTTTCTAGTTAGGGGCCGTCCCCGGACACCTTACCTGATAGTTTGTTTGTTGAAAAACTCTGGGGCAATTTTCCAAATCGGGGTTTGAAGGGATTTTTTTACTTCCCAACTGGCTATTAAAAAACAAAAAAACGCTGTAACACTATCGAAAATTAATAAAATAACATTGAATTTGGTTTTTAGCAAGCCCCTAACGGGTCTAATGATGCCTGATAGTTTGCAAGTTTGAAAATTTTGGTTTTTAAAAATTTTGCTTAAATTCATATACTTGAAATCGAGCGTCAAAAACAAGCCAAAAAGCCTTCAAAACAGGGCATTTTTCAAGTTGATTTCAGGCACGTAAAAAAAACTTAAAAACGCCCGGCGGACCCCTTAAAACAATGAAATTAACATTCCAACTGTTGTTTCTAGTTAGGGGCCGTCCCCGGACACCTTACCTGATAGTTTGTTTGTAACCGTTTATGCCATCTTGATATTTCCGAACTTTGTTTATCTAAAATCTCGTAAAAAAAAGATCGTACAGGGTTGTTACAAAGAAAAATAGTTAATTCAAAGGTCAAATTATCCGATTGGGAAAAATTACATCGTTATCTTAAAAAATAAACAAACCTGCCCGTATTACATGCGAAAGGGTAATTTTCAGACCGTAATATAGACAGAAAAGTTACTAATTATTTCCCTTCTACAATTAACCAGTAAAAGTATGGATAACATTAATTTAATTTTTTGTCTTATGCATATTCAATAACCGATTTTATTGTTTTCAACGATTTTTAAGATATTCTTTTTTTTTAATCTTGAAATATTATCTAGATTTTTTTTTTTGTGCATTCGAAAGAAGAAACATTTTAAAAAGTCCTGATGATTTTTTTAAAAATTCAGCTTAGGAAAATAATGAAAATTATGAACGAAAAAACATGTTTTTACTATTAACATGAATAAAAACTTGAAAAAATTTAATAGTAAAATGTCACCGTGAAATTGACGTTAAAAAAATGTCTTCAGTTTTGGTATTACTTTTTAAAATCGAAAATGAAATGAAAATTTGAATATTTTTTCTAAGAGAAAAACTGATAAAATAATCCTGTATACTTACTTTGTATTCTAATAGCGAAAAAAATTATCTTATTTAACTTTTTTGAACAAAGAAAAACAAACTTAGGTTGTTATTCAGAAGGGTCTCGTCTCGTCTCTTTGTAAAACAAATATGACGGTTATGCCCTTCCATATATTCTAAGAACCAAAAATTACTATTCAACAATAAAAATTACAAATTCTTTAAAAATATTAATCGAGCACGGATCGGACCAACTTTTAGTTCACCTGAATTCTAAAATTCATGTTTTTAATATATCCGTGAAAATTTTGAGTTTTTTCCACAGAAAAAAAAAAATTAATTTATTTCACGCAGAAAATAAAAATATTTAATCACACAAAAGATTGAAAATCTCGTAAAAATTAATTTCTTAAAAATTTTTTTTTTTTTAACATTTTAATAGAATATTTAAAATGTTAAAAAAAAAATTTTTTTAAGAAATTAATTTTTACGAGATTTTCAATACCAATTACATAAGAAAAAAAAAGTTTTCAAATATTAATATTATGACATTTTTTTTGCACTTTTTATTTCCGATTTCATTATTTTTTCCTAAAAAAGCTATAATTCGGTACGTTATACAATTTCATTGATATAGTTATTCAGCCTCTTATCTTTATAGAAAAAAAGTACCAAATTTTTTTTCCACATCATTTTTTTTTATCTCATAAAATAAAATAGGGGGGGTGATAGACATCGTAAAACAATATTTCCCTAATATATTTTAGAAAAAAACTATTTCAGATGTATTTACATCCAATGGTAAACATTTATGGAAATTTTCGGGAAAATCGGACCATTAATTGATTTTTCATAGAATTTTTAAAAAATCCTCTTATCGTAACTTGTTTTTAGCTACGTTAAATTTCAGTGCAAAAATGAAAACATTGTTTTTCAATCATAATTTTCATTATTTTCGTATGCTGATAAACAATTTAAAAAATCATCAGGAGTTTATTTTATGTTTTTTCTTTCGAATGGAAAAAAATTTTCAAGAAAATATTAATTTTTCTGCAAGTTTCATTGTGTTAAATGTAGGCGGGGTAAATTGCACAGGGTCAAATTGGTGGTACCTATAGAAAAAAATATTCAAATTTTCATTCCATACTTTTACTGGTTTATCGTAAAAAGGAAATAATTAGTAACTTTTTTGTCTATATTACGGTCTGAAAATTACCCTTTCGCATGTAATACGGGCAGGTTTGTTTTATTTTTTAAGATAACGATGTAATTTTTTTCCAATCGGATATATAGGGATTGGCCCCTATATTTTTACGGCATGTGGAATTGACCAAATTAAAATAATTAAGTTTTCTTAAATAATTAGTTTTACAATGGTATGTCATGAGTTTTGAATTAGGTAAACAAAAGAGAATCGAAATAATATTAGTTTGGAAATATTTTAGAAACAATAGAAACAATGGTTTAAATTCATCGATAATTTATGTCACCAGAATTCCACAGATACCAAAATCATTCGATATTGCATCATTGCAAATCACCTGATATTTGAGGAATATTTTAGCTTAATGATCACAATAGACAATAACAAAAAGAGAATTATAAAAAGACCCTTTTAGCTGAAAGACCAGAGAGACACGGAAGTAAGGAGCTTTCGCTCTTCCTGACTCGACAGAGTTGGAGCGGATGCTCCTAACTCGACAGTGGGAATGTCCGAAACATCAAATACGACTCAACAGGTCCGTCTATTTTTTCGTCTCCTATTTCTCTCTCTCTCTCTCTCAACAACAACAACAACAAATTTCAATCATGAGTTCCAATCACAGACAAAAACTACTATCATGTTGACACAAGCAATCACACTAATAATAACACTAATAATAAAACTGTGACATGGTGTTACCATGTCACAGTTGTCACACACAACTATGCACAGACACAATCAGACTGCAACACCACTGAAAGAACAATGAAACTATATTAATTGTATTTATGTATATAAATTTGTTTCATTTATCAATGTCTTCTTCTTTTGTTACCTATGGAAACTACATTTCCGTAGTCCTTATAGTGATGTGCAGAGAAGTGCAAAGGGAGGTTATTTATTATTATTTTTTAATTTCTTAATTTTTAAACAATTACCAAAAATCAGAGAATTGTCCAATTTTAATGAAATTTTCACCAAATTATTTTCCCACGACTTAATTTATAAGGATTAGTTTATTTTATGGAATAAACTTGAAAAAATACTTTTTTATAAATTCAGAATGTGTGTGTGGGGGGGGGGTTGACCTTTGACCATCTGAAGAAAAAAAATCCCGGTCCCTAATTTTTACATTTCTTGAAAGATCATATCCTGAAGAATATATAGAAAAATAAAAAAAATAAAAATATAAATTCAATAACCTAAAAAAGTGATTTTAAAATTTAAAATTCATTTTCTTAAAACTCAAAAAATAAATAATGTAGCAAGTTTTTTTTTTTCATAGTATTAAAAAATGTAGTTTCTTTTAAATTGATGCAAAAAAAAATTATTCTATCTAAGTTAAACTGAGTTTTTCACTACCTTAAAAATTTCAAGGTCCATTATATATGTGCAAGATTATTATGGACTAACTATCAATTTTAACCAAAAGATAGCCCAGAATTTTATCTTTGAAAAAATCTAAGTTAAAAACCATGCATACCTGGCAACATATTTTAAAAGAATTAAAACGATTTTTTAAAAATCGTCAATTTAAATTATGGAAGCCTAAAAGAGCCATTTATCTTGCTCTCTGACCACGTGATTTTTGAGCGAATTCAACGCATCTCACAAGTTTGTGAACGAATTTAACGCATCTCACAAGCTATTATAATTCATTCATAAAGAGAACTTTATTTCAAAAAGTACATTGTTCTTTTATTTATTTATTTATTTTTTACATTCCTTTCAAAAATAGTAAACTGGAAATTAATACCTAATCTAATTAAAATAACAAATTAAATTATTGAACACTGAAATTAAACTGAATGTTCTTAAAAATATATTTTACACGAATATTTTTATTGTTATACTGACACTAACTAGTAAACATTTTTGTTGTTATATTTAAAAAAAAAACAAAAAAAAAAAAAAACAACCACAAAGAGATAACACTTTAACACTAACTAAAACATTTTGTAATTATAATATAAACAAAAAAAAACAAAAAAAA
>CM042138.1:61205579-61226305 GCA_023376005.1 Doryteuthis pealeii
TGAAAAACTCTGGGGCAATTTTCCAAATCGGGGTTTGAAGGGATTTTTTTACTTCCCAACTGGCTATTAAAAAACAAAAAAAACGCTGTAACACTATCGAAAATTAATAAAATAACATTGAATTTGGTATTTTTAGCAAGCCCCTAACGGGTCTAATGATGCCTGATAGTTTGCAAGTTTGAAAATTTGGTTAACTTTAAAAATTTTCTTAAATTCATATACTTGAAATCGAGCGTCAAAAACAAGCCAAAAAGCCTTCAAAACAGGGCCTTTTTTCAAGTTGATTTCAGGCACGTAAAAAAAACTTAAAAACGCCCGGCGGACCCCTTAAAACAATGAAATTAACATTCCAACTGTTGTTTCTAGTTAGGGCCGTCCCCGGCACCTTACCTGATAGTTTGTTTGTTGAAAAACTCTGGGGCAATTTTCCAAATCGGGGTTTGAAGGGATTTTTTACTTCCCAACTGGCTATTAAAAAACAAAAAAAACGCTGTAACACTATCGAAAATTAATAAAATAACATTGAATTTGGTATTTTTAGCAAGCCCCTAACGGGTCTAATGATGCCTGATAGTTTGCAAGTTTGAAAATTTTGGTTAACTTTAAAAATTTGCTTAAATTCATATACTTGAAATCGAGCGTCAAAAACAAGCCAAAAAGCCTTCAAAACAGGCCTTTTTCAAGTTGATTTCAGGCACGTAAAAAAAACTTAAAAACCCGCGGGACCCCTTAAAACAATGAAATTAACATTCCAACTGTTGTTTCTAGTTAGGGGCCGTCCCCGGACACCTTACCTGATAGTTTGTTTGTTGAAAAACTCTGGGGCAATTTTCCAAATCGGGGTTTGAAGGGAATTTTTACTTCCCAACTGGCTATTAAAAAACAAAAAAAACGCTGTAACACTATCGAAAATTAATAAAATAACATTGAATTTGGTATTTTTAGCAAGCCCCTAACGGGTCTAATGATGCCTGATAGTTTGCAAGTTTGAAAATTTTGGTTAACTTTAAAAATTTTGCTTAAATTCATATACTTGAAATCGAGCGTCAAAAACAAGCCAAAAAGCCTTCAAAACAGGCTTTTTCAAGTTGATTTCAGGCACGTAAAAAAAAACTTAAAAACGCCCGGCGGACCCCTTAAAACAATGAAATTAACATTCCAACTGTTGTTTCTAGTTAGGGCCGTCCCCGGACACCTTACCTGATAGTTTGTTTGTGAAAAACTTGGGGCATCTCTCGGGTGAAGAGAGATAAACAAAACAAACAACAACCACAAACAAATAACACTTAAAGTCTTGTTAAATTTTGGCTGTTTTCATGTAAATTTTCATTCGCGTTAACAGAAATTATTGGCAAATGAATTCTTTTTGTTAATGAAATTATTCGCTATTGAAATTTTTTAAAGTTTCCTAATATCGTTTATTCTGTAATTGGTCAGTCTGGAATTTTTTTCCGGTGCTAAAACCATAATTTTTATTAATTAACAGTATTATTAAAAAAATTGTGGCTTCTGTTTTTTTCGGCAAAATATAACTTTATACATAAAGTTTATAAACAGCGATTTTTTAAAAATATGTTTCGTCATTAAATTTTCATTCAAGAAGTGTAAAATTAATTTTCCTCAAAAAAAAAAAAAAAAAACTTAAACATTTCTTCGTGTTTGTTTTTACAACAAAAAAAAAACAAAAAAAAACAAAATACCTACCACTTTATCTTTACTTTAAATTAAAATTTAAAGTAAAGATTTAATTTTAATTCTTGATATACCGATCATTTCATTAAATTCGGATTATTATTTTAATTTTGCTGATTCTTTTTTTAAATTGTTGTGCTTAACAAATAAATTTTGTTCATGATTTAAACATTTTCCGTTTTAAAGTAAAAAAAAAAAATGAAAACAAAAAAAATGATTTTACGTGTTTGTTTTTTTAACACTTAGCGCTTTTTTCTTAAACTAAAAATTAATCTTTACTTTTTAATCATAATTGACGCAATACTTTTAAAATTCATTATTCAACAATGTTTAACCGAAGTTCAAATCTGGGTATTTGAAACATACGAAATAGAATTATGTCACTCTAAATAACATTGGGCCTCCATATCTTTTTTCACCTATCGTAAAAAAAAACAGGAGAGTTCTAATCTTTAGAGACAAGCGTCTTTGCCAATCTCTGCACATCCCTATTATACATATAAATTGTGGGGACCCATAACTCGGATCGACTCCTCAACCACACACTCCCCAAACAGGGTCCCTACAGATAATTTGATCTTTGAATTAACTATTTTTCTTTGTAACAACCCTGTACGATCTTTTTTTAACGAGATTTTTTATAAACAAAGTTCGGAAATATCTATTTCCGTTTTATTCAAGATGGCCTAAACGGTTTGGTGGTACCTACTATCTATCTATATCGTTTTGTTTACCTATCAATCTATATCGTTTTGTTTACCTATCAATCTATATCGTTTTGTTTACCTATCAATCTATATCTATCAATCTATATCGTTGTGTATCTATATTATCTATCTATCTAGTATTTACTTGTCGAAAATATCTATCTATCTCAGTCTGTTCAAAACTATCTAAACCAGAAATGACAAATTTCTATAAATAAACAAGAATTACGACAAATTACGATAATGGAAAAAATAAATAAACAAAAATTAAGACAAAAAAAGAGCCCCCCCCCTCCCAATACATTTAACGCCCTAAGTTGGTTGTTTTCTTTCAAGTAACATCGCTGTGGCGCCGATACGATAGTTGGGGTTGTTATTTGAGTTGGTTGTTTTCTTTCAAGTAACACCGCTGTAGCGGCAATAGTTGGGGTTGTTATTTGAAAGTTCACCGGGCAGCAATTTCGGAGGCAGGGGACAGCGACGCACTTCCTCATAAATTACCTCACAAATTTCATCAAATTTTGAAAAATAAATCTTACCATTCCCATCTTCTGTTTTCTTATTGCTTTTATCATTATTAGAAATTTGTGATTTCTTGGTATGGCTGAAGTAACTGGTGATAGTCAATTGCTGAGACATTAGTTTTACGTGTATGGAGTCGGAGCGGAGACCAGTATGTATTTTGTTTCGGGTTAATCAAACTTCAAATGTTTACTTCCGCTTCCTGTATGGTGTTCTGTAAGTGTGATAATATTTTTTACTTTTTTTTTCTTTGAAAAAGGGATATTATTTTGGACCAATATTTGTTCTTATATTAAATTACTTTTATTATACATTAAATTACTTTTATTACAATATTTGTTCCTATATTAAATTACTTTTGATTAATTTAATTTATCAATTAAATTAAATTTAATTAATTAATTTATTATTTAAAAAAATCTAAATTCCATTTTAATTATTCTATATTTTTACTAACTCAGATATAATATCTGAGTTAGTAAAAATTTACAAATACATATTGTCTCTCGGTAATAAAGGACAGTTTTCTCGTATTTTCCTACCATAAAATTCGGCTTGGGCATTATCAGTAGTGAATTTATGATATTTCCGTGTTAAAAAATGCCCCGTAATTAATTTAAAGAAAAATCCCTTTTGTTTACATTTTGCGTAGAATAATACTGAATATGTCAGCCATTATGGACGTCTCTAACACATTTTCATTCAAGGGACGTTACTCTGAACACCTATTTTTAGTTTTATTTATTTTTTTATTAAATAAATCATAGTGTTTTATTTTACTTAATATGAATTATAAATGAATTTTATCTACCAATTAGGTATTTTATAGGCATTTAACATGCCAATTTTAGAACAAAAAAAAAAAAAAAAAAAAGAAAGAAAAAGAACAAGGTTTTTATTAGTGAACAAGTCAAGTTACACTAAAAAAAAAATTAATTTAAAAAATGACAACAATACCTGTGCCAGAATACTCAGAACAGTCCCCGCCCTGTCGGTGGGGCGTTAGAATGCACCGACTGCACATCTGCAGAGAAGACTCCCCCAATTGGGCCACCTGTTGGCCGTGGGTGGCGACCTGTGATGCTTAAGGATAGAGCCCAGGTGGATGAGCAGTCCATGACATGCAATACTCCACTTTGGCCCTATCTAGGGATAGACGGGCGGTCGTAGAGGCCCCCTCCGATCAATCGGCTGGTCACGTCAAGCCCTAGCACCTATATGATTTTCCTTTGACCTTTGATCAATTGAAGAAAAAAAACCCGGTCCCTAATGTTTATATTTCTTGAAAGACCATATCCTGAAGAATATATAGAAAAATGAAAAAATATAAAATATAAATATAAATATAAAAAAGTGATTTTGAAATTTAAAATTCATTTTCTTAAAACTCAAAAAATAATTGTAGCAAGTTTTTTTTCGTAGTATTATAAAATATAGTTTTCTTTAAATTGATGTAAAAAAAAAAAAAAAAACTATCTTAAGTTAAACTGACTTTTGTACTACCTTAAAAATGTCAAGGTCAATTTAATATGCCAAGGAACATTACGGACTATCTAGCAATTTTAACCAAAGATAGCCCAGAATTTTATCTTTGAAAAAATCTAAAAGAATTAAAACGATTTTTTAAAAATCGTCAATTTAAAGTATGGAAGCCTAAAAGAACCAAATTATCTCCCTTTCTGACCATGGTCTTTACAGTGTGATTTGTGAACGAATTCAACGCATTTCACAAGTTATTATAATTAATTCATTAAAGGATGATTTTATTTCCAAAAGTACATTGTTCTTTTATTTATTTATTTATTTATTATTTTTTATTTTTTTTACATTCCTTTCAAAATAGTAAACTTGAAATTAATACCTAATCTAATTAAAAGAAAAAAAAAATTATTGAACACTGAAATTAAACTGAATGTTCTTAAAAATATATTTTACACGGGTATTTTTATTGTAGATATTGTTATACTAACACTAAGTAGTAAACATTTTTGTAGTTATATTTTTTTTAAAAAGCAACCACAAACAAATAACACTTAAAGTTTTGTTAGATACGTGAAATTTTGGCAGTTTTCATGTAAATTTTAATTCGCATTAACAGGAATTATTGGCAAATGAATTCTCTTTTTGTTTATGAAATTATTCGCTATTGAATTTTTTTAATTAAAATAAGTTTATAGTAAAATTTACATACGATGATGGAATTTAAATTGTTTACAAGTCGTGTGTTTAAGTTTTCACTTTCCCTTCACGTGGCTGGATATTTTTTGAAAAATATTTTTAAGAGAAGGTTTCTCCTTCCAAATGAAGACATTTATTTTTGGCTAAAATTTATATTTTTATAAAAAATTAAAATTAAAAGAACTTGTGAAAATTGTCAAGTGGTAAAAAGTGCTAAAAAAAATTTCGGCGGACCTGAACACACCCATCTAAAATTTTTGTTTTTAATTTTTTTTCTCCTTTTCTTCCATGGATTATTATCGATTACACACAAATCTATCAGATTGTGAAAAAAAAAAAAATCTAAAACGTTCTTTATTTTTCGAGTTTTCTGGGGTGCTCAGTTCCCCGTATAAGTTTATCGTAAATCGATCCCCCATATCGGAACCGCTTAAAAAAAAAAATTCTTTGTAATTTTTTTTCTTTTTCTTCAATGGATTATTATCGATTACACACCAATCTATCAGATTGTAAAAAATATTCTAAAAAGTTTTTTTTTTTTTTTTTAGTTTTCAGGGGTGCTTATTTCCCCGTATAAGTTTATCGTAAATCGATCCCCCATATCGGAACCGCTATACCTTAATAGTTGGGCTGAATTTGCACAAAGGTGTCAAAATTAAGTGACACAGAAAAAACAGAACCCACAAATTTTGTAAGAAAACTGTTAATTTTAACTAGGGGGGTTTGGGGTTAGGGTTAGTGGTTGGTGTTGGGGTTTAAGGCTGTTTTTTTTTTCATTCTTGTGCTTCCTGTTATTGAGGTTTTTGAAAATAAAAAAATAAGTAAAGCTTCGTAACGTCTGTAGTAAAATCAGTGAAGAAATCATGGAAAATGTAACACTAAAATTATCAACAAATTGAATTTTGTTGTTAATTAATGATTAAAAAGTAAAGGTAAAAGAAAAAAGAAGTAAATAAAAACCAAAGAAGATTTTACGTGTTTGTTTTTTTCTTAAGACTTAAAAAATTTATAGCGCTTCTTTCTTAAGATAAAAAATAAATCTTTTTTTAATCTTTTTTATTTTTGTATCATAATTGACGCAATACTTTTAAAATTCACTATTCAACAATCTTTTAATTTGAAAACGCAGATTTGACATCCGGATATTTCAAACATACGAAATAGTATCACTATAGATAAATAAAGGCCTCCATATTTAATATTTTCTACCGTATTCAAAAATGAAGAGCTCCAATTTCTTAAAATAGGAATTTATCTCCCTTACACCCCATTTTATGCCGCTCTCTATCTATATATATATAGTGATGTGCAGAATATGGCGTGTGAGGGAGATAACCGCGTATTTGTAAAGACGAGAACTCTCCTTTTTTTTTTTTTGACGATAGTTGAACAAAGATATGGAGACACATTTTTATTTACAGCGATATAATTGTTAGCGAGTTCCATTCTTAGACGTCTATACTTCTGGCCTTGTGACACAGTTAACCTTGGTAAATTACTATGTATTATTTGTTTCTTCTTGGTAAATGAAGAAATTTATTATTGGTTAAAATTTATATTTTATGACAAATTAAAATTAAAAGAACAACTTGTCAAAAGGTGGTAAAAAAGATATTTCTTAATTTCTAAATAAATCACGGTCATCATATTTAGCGGAAAAGCTCAAAACTGGTTATGTTATAAATTTGTCAATATATATATATATATATATATATATATTATATATATATATATATATATATATATATAATTTAAATCTTTTAAGTAAATTTTACAATGAAATTAAATTATTCGCTATGCAAACTTAAATTAAAAAAGGTAGTTATTTGCTATATAAATTTGACAATAAAAATTAAATTTTTTTAGCACTTTTTACCACTTAACAATTTTCGCAACTTATTTTAATTTTTCATAAAAATATAAATTTTAACCAAAAATAAATTTCTTAAGGAGAAACCTTCTCTTAAAAATATATAAAAAAAATAAATATCCAGCCACGCGAAGGGAAAGTGCAAATTTAAACACGCGACTTGAAAACAAGTTAAATTCCATCAGCGTATGTCACCCTGCCGAAAGAAAAAAAATACCAAAAGTCAAGGAATTAACCGAATTTAATAAAAATTTCAGTGTTGATATATTAATGAATAAAATATATTATAATGCATTATTTATTTCATTTAAAAACTTTTGCATTTTTCAGGTTAGTTAATCACATACCTTTCAGAATCAATTTTACGCCTTAAAAATACGTGACAGACTTGAAAAACTGTAAAAAGTTCTTAGATAATATAACTGGTCCATTATATCTTTTATTCATTAAATATATAAACACTAAAAATTTCATTAAATTCGATTAATTCCCTGCGTTTTGGTATTTTTTTTTCTTTCGGCGAGGTGAAAAAACGATGGTTATATCGGAATTTATTCTTCCATTTTCAGAAAAATACCGACCATTGAATTAAAGGACGCCATTAATAAAAATGGTAGGGAAAAAATGAAATTACGAACGGTCTTGCTTGATAGTAAGAAAGAACTTTATTACAAATATCTCCACAAAGGAGGCAAAAATTAAATATATACAATTCAAATTAAGAATTGCATAGAATTCCCCATGCACAACGCTAAATAGACAATTTAGGCACCAGGTAACAAAGATACAAATACAAAAAATATATAATAAATACAAAAATACGAAAGAGAGTTACACCTACATAGCTGAACGGGCGTTAAACAACCTATAACTACCCTTCAAAATATACAATACAAAATTGGTATTAAAAAAAAAACAGAAAGAAAAGACTTACTGTAGAAAGGGTTTAAACAACAAAAGAACCCTTCAAAAAGACACTCTCTCACAGGAGAGGTCAAAATTAGATAGAAAGATGAAAGTCCTTTCAAATGTCTCTCGTTCCTTTTCGCCAAAGAACGAGGCTCCTTGTTAAAAATGACGACTTAGCGAAAGACAAATCTTCTTTCGATATTCTCGTTTTTTATCGCCAAAAAACGAGGCTCCTTGTTGAAAATAACGACAGGTCTCTCTGCGCTGGAATCCTATTTTACTTGCGTTGTAGTCCTGTTTCGTCTAACAGGTGGACTCTCAACTTTCTTCGTCGTCAGAAGTATAAGGGAATTTGGAACCGCGACCTTTTTCGTCAAAGGAAAGGATAGACCTCCGTCTTACGAACTACTTCCTCACATGCCACAGCACAACCCGGCAGTGTAGAAAGATCATGAACTGACACAGACCCTTAGGGGTGGAACTACTTACAAATATTGGAAATTTTATCTTTAAAATAAATAAAAAAACATTTGTTTGCCTTTTTTTCCCTTTTGGTCTGTCTCTCTGTTTCGTTTCGTTTTTTGCTGCGAAAACGAGGGAGGGGGCTCCTGGGATTGGCGCCTGACTGGACCTTTTTTTGATCACGTGTGAGCCGAGATCTGCCTCTTTGGAAGTGGGAAGCGAAGCGAGCGGACGCAACTAGCAGATTGTCCCGTTATGGGCACTGAGTGACGAAGCCCTTAGATGCTTCAAACGGACATAGGCCGGTTTAAAAAAAGAACCTTGATTGAGAAAAGGTGGCTAATTGCAGTTGCAACCCAGCAGAATTCCTTGAACGGCTGAAACGGTTCTTCATATCCTTTGGCGAAAAAGGTCGCGGTTTCCTCGCATATTCTTCAAACCACGGAAGAAATATTGTTGTTGGAGTGTCCATCCCTTTGAAGAAAACGGACGACAACGAGTGAAGTGAGAGATACCAGCACAGAAGGCCAGCCCTATATTTCTTCCGAGAGCTTTGTTCTTTACGAGAAAGTACAAGTGACTGAAAGAAGGTTTATCTTTCGGTCAGCAGTTATTTCTAAGCCAGGAGCCTCAGTCCTTGACGAAAAGGAACGTGAAATTTTTGAGATAACAATGAGTTCTGTGGAACTTTTTGTCTCTCCTGCGCGAGAGAAATTCATTTTTAAAGGGTTTATTTTATTGTGCAATACCCTTTCGTTTTTGTAAGTGAAAACCCTTTTTTATTCACTTTCTTGTATTTTTGTAATTTTGTTTTTTGTGTTATTCGACCCCTAAATTGTTATTTAGTCGTGCATAGGGAAATTTATGCAAGTTTGTTTAGTTTAAATTGATTGTATTTCTTTTTGCTTCCTTTAGTGGAGAAATTTGTATAAATAAAAATTCTATTTCTTTATCAAATAAGACCATCATTCTTTTCATTTTTCCCTACCCCTTTTTATTGACGACGCCATTTTGTTTTACGTTCGCATTTTTCTGAACGAGGAAAAATTCGCGACACAAACACTACCCGGGCCTAGACGCACGTACTACATATCACTGTACCTTTGCAACATTAATAAATATATATATTCCTATCTTATAACGCCTTTGTTAAACTCTACATTTAACAACCAATCTCTTCACATGGTGGCAGCGGAAAAAAGAAGAAAAAACTCGTCAAACAACGAAATTGACCAAGAACAAAAAAAAAAAAAACCCACACACGAAACCGCTACTAAATCAACAGGTCGACACCTACGAAAAAGGAAAAGATATCAAAACTTTGCATTTCTTGAACAACGCAACAGAAAATACTGACAACAACAGACCCTCGAAATACACCGAGTCCTTCATTGAGGTAAATTGGAAACTTTTCTAAGAAAAAAACTTTTTTTATACAAAAATCCCCATTGTGTCATAAATTGCCAGGCCGGGTACACCGCCATATTTGTTTATCCTACTGGGTCTATAAGGTTACCTCCTCCCTTTACCACAAGTAACAGCTACTACTACTACATCGTCACCGACGTTCAACAGGGACCATATCATATATTTTCAACGCATTAAACTATGGCTACTAATGATATCCCCACTATGGACTGGAACAACCCGAATCCAGCCGAAGCGTTTAAACTTTTTAAACAAAAAGTTCTATTTTATCCTAAATAAATCCAAACAAGAACTTCAGGTCACAAACATACTAATGAAAGTTGGCGATATCGGCCTTAAACGATACAACTCGTAGACACTCACTGAGGAAGAAAAGCGTTACCCTGAATTTATTTTCAATAAATTCCTGCAACAATTAGAACCAAAAGATAATATCTAGGTGAACCGCCTCAAACTAATATCTTACAGACAAAAAATCGAAGAGTCTATAGACGACTTCGTAAATAGATGCAGGCGCCTGACTCAAAAATGCGAGATGTCCGAAAAGGAACAGCAGCAACGGATAATCGAACTGATAGCCGCCAGCACCCCAATGGATGACTACCAAAGGAGCTGCTAAAAAAAGATAAAAACCTCACATTAGAGGAAGCGCTGGAAATTGGGAAAATGTATGAGGCCTCAAATGCACACATTAAACAAATAAAAGACATACAGGGCAACAAAAATGAAGAGGATACCACAGCTTGTATAGCTGTGGTATAGGCCCACCAACACAACGCCGGAAGGCAACATGCCTAAACTGCGGCAGAAGCCATGCATATAGCCGGGAAGCATGCCCAGCATATGGAGCAACATGCAATACCTGTGGGAGAGCTAACCACTGAGCATCAGTCTGCTTATCAAGGTCAAGACCAACACCAGCACCTCAAAATAGGAAATTGTAATTTGAATGTTCTCTGGGGGGCACAGTTAAGTCCGACGATTTTACTCTCCCAGCAATGCTGCACTCTTCTCACCAATAATATCACAAGGTCTTGTCTCTCGTCCACTCGTCACCACAGCCAAAATGCTACTGCAAGCCTTCTCGCGGTTTCTCAGAGCTGGTCAAATATATACACAATTACAGTGTTCATCCGGGCTCCTTCCTCTGACCAGCACGTGCGACACTAATCAGCACGCGTCAATCCTTCACATCCTGGCCACTCTGGATAGTTTCAGTCATTCCCATGCGTCGGGCCACGACTCACGATCAGGAGAATGCGAGTTCAATCTCCCCACTCGCCTCTGATCTTCGTTCTGCATGCCAAACAGTCGTGCACGCTTCGAACTCCTACGTTAGTGGTTTCTCTCGCCACATAAATATCACAAAATGTCCAATACCAGCCCCAACAAAAGAAGAGCCAGTTTGAAAATAAACGTCCCATCCAGACTGATGCGATCGACAACACCCAAGAATTGGAAGAAGAGCTAGAAGGTCTGACCTTCAACAGCATTAAAATAGCCTCAATATTGCAACCGAGGGACGAAGCATTCACACTGGTGAAAATTGAATTAAACAACAGAAAAGGCATCCACAAACTACGCCTAAAAATAGACACATGTGCACAAGGTAACACACTACCTGTAAACACATTCCGCAGAATGTTCCTGGAAAGCCTGGATTCTGACGGCCTCCCAAAATGGAAAACAAACAAGGCAAAACTGGTGGCATACAATGGCACTCCCATAAAGTGCTATGGTAGTATTAACATACCATGCCAGCACAAAGAATCTGAGTGGTACAACACCACATTTTACATAGTGGATGTAAAAGGACCAGCAGTGCTAGGACTACCATCGCTGGAGCAGCTCAAACTTGTAACTTTGCACTGTGAAATAAAAAAGGCAGATAAACACCATCGAGAAACTGATACAGGAATATCCCGATCGATTTGACAAAATCGGTTCCATGCTAGGATCCGCAAAACGTACTGTCAACGAAAAGGTACCCCCTCACATCGATGCATCTAGAAAAACCCCAATTGCAATAGCAGACACCATAAAACAAGAGCTGAACCACATGGTCAAGGATAACATCATTAAAAAAGTGACAAAACCAATAGACTGGGTCTCAAGCTTAGCATACTCGCATAAAAAAGATGGGAGCCTAAGAATCTGTCTAAACCCTAGACACCTGAACACAGCACTCAAAAGACCACACCACAGGATACCTACAATAGAAGAGCTGACGCATCACTTTGCAGGGGCTAAGCTATTCTCCAAACTGGATGCCAAAGCCGGCTACTGGTCCATACACTTAGACAAAAGCTCACAACTACTAACAACATTCCAGTCACCCTACGGCAGATACTGTTTCCGGTTACCATTCGGACTGAGTGTATCTCAGGATATTTTTAAAATGAAGATGGACCAGATTCTCGAGCACTAGGAATTGCCGATGACGTCGCTGTATACGCCAAATCCGAAGAAGAACACGACAAAACTATACACAAGCTCATGGAAGTAGCCAAAGAAAATGGCCTCGTGTTCAATTCAAAAAAATGTAAAATAAAATGTAAAAGCATATCCTTCTATGGAATGCAATACAGCCCCCACCCAGAGAAAATCAGCGACCTACAAAACATGACACCACCCACATGCAAAAAAGAACTACAAGAGTTCTTAGGCCTGCTCACCTACCTATCATCATTCATATCCAACCTAGCCGACAAAACACACCCTAAGAGGCTTACTAAAAAAGGAATCCGTTTTTCTATGGGAAAAACACCACAATCAATGCTTTGAAAACCTCAAAAAGGAAGTAAGCAAAAATTCTACATTAACGTACTTCAACACAAGTATAACCCAAACCCTACAAACTGATGCAAGCCTAAAAGGACTAGGAGCAGCGTTGATGCAAAATGAAAAACCAATTGCATATGCATCAAAATCCCTATCCGACACGGAAAAACGCTATGCATGTATTGAAAGGGAACTGCTGGCGATCGTATTCAGAGTCAACAGATTCCATACATACCTTTACGGTCGCCAATTCAGGGTACTCACCGACCACAAGCTGCTGGTCATGATACTGCAAAAACCACTGACTAGCGCACCCCCTAGACTGCAACGTATGATGCTAAAATTACAGGGGTACCAGATACGCATCGAATACAGACCAGGAAAGGAAATGACAATAGCAGACACACTAAGCCGTTTCCCCAGCGCAGAAAACCAAGACACAATCGACCTTGACATCAGAATCGATCTTCTGATGTTCAGCAGTGATCGATTACAAGACATGAGGAAAGAAACCGAAAGAGACCCAGTCCTCAGCCTTCTACATGAGGCCATTATAACAGGATGGCCAGATTCAATTAAGGAACTACCACCCAAAATACGTCCCTACTGGTCATACCGAGACGAACTTTCTGTCAGTGACGGTATCATCCTAAAAGGAACAAAAATAGTGGTCCCAGAAAGTCAACAGAAAATTATCCTGGACCAGCTCCACTATAGCCACCAAGGCATTGAAAAAACACGCCTACAAGCCAGGGATGCTGTTTACTGGAAGGGAATCAGCAACGATATTGAGAACATGATCAGCAAGTGCTCAATATGCCAGGAAAACCTCACTGCACAATCAAGGGAAACCCTAATAGCACACGACATCCTAAACCGAACATGGGAAATTGTTGGTACCGACCTGTTCCACTTCAATGACCACGAATATCTGATAATTGCTGATTACTACATCAAATTCCCCATCATCCGAAAGATGACCGGACAAAGTACCAGCAATATGGTCATTGCAGCAATAAAACAGGTATTCTCGGAGCAAGGTATACCTAGCAAGGTTATCAGTGACAACGGACCCCAATACTCAAGCGAAGCATTTAAAGAGTTTGCAAAACAATGGCTATTCGACCATGTTACGTCATCCCCAAGATTCCCAAATCAAATGGGTTTGTGGAGAGACAGATCCAAACTGTCAAACGGACGCTACTTAAGACAAAACAGGCTGGAAGGGACCCTGACTTAGCAATGCTCTGCCTACGAACAACACCAATAGACCACAACCTCCCCAGCCCAGCCGAACTCCTAAACAACCGCGATATGGGAATGACCATAAAAGCAAATACATCAACACAAAGATATTCCAACTCTGATCACATCCGTGAGGAGTTGGAGAAAAGGCAAAAGCAGCAAAAACGGTACCACGACAGAACAGCGCACGACTTACCACCCCTAACCCCGGGACAAACTGTGCGTGTGTTTTTAGGAAACCCGCTATAGTACTGAAAAAATGTGTGGAACCTAGATCCTACATCTTAAAATTTCCTGATGGATCAATCAAAAGAAGAAACCGGGTTCAAATAAGAAAGACCTTAAATACTACCAACAAGCAGGTCCTTTCCAAGGATCACAACACACCACTACAAAGAAAAACACATATTAACACTGATGACACACATAACCAGCATTACCCTAAATAACCAACACCTAAAACAACTAGAAGTGGCCGTTTTATCCACACACCTACAAGATATAAAAAATAACAAACAATTATTATCCTCACATCTCCTCTCATCTGGTGAGGGGGATGTAATAGTATTACGAACTACTTCCTCACATGCCACAGCACAACCTGGCAGTGTAGAAAGATCATGAACTGACACAGACCCTTAGGGGTGGAACTACTTACAAACACTACCCGGGCCTAGACGCACGTACTACATATCACTGTACCTTTGCAACATTAATAAATATATATATTCCTATCTTATAACGCCTTTGTTAAACTCTACATTTAACAACCCATCTTTTCACAGTCTGTTTTTCAAGGGAAAATTGCTGGCTTCCGAAAGCTAAAAGTCACCCATCTCAACCAGGGTTTTGTCAGGAACCGCCAATGTCCGTTTTCAAGCAGCTAAGGGGTTTCATCTCTCAGCGCTAAGAATGAACACTCTGATGGTTGTAGCCAGAACCAAAACGCGTCGTCACGTCTCGCTTCTCATTTCCAAAGAGGTTGGGGGGAGGGGTCAGTGCTAAGACAGAACAACTGCTAGCACGTCCTTTCCTCTCAAGGGTCAATTTAAAAAAATACCGTTTTGATTCCAGTAACTGGAGCTGGCCACCGAGCACCTTTTCTTCCTTTATTTTCGTATAAAAATACGAAACAAGACACATTTAAAGGCGGATAAAATATATGCATTTCAATATATGCATATATACAAACTATACAAAATATTTATTTGAATAAAAATTTCCGACACTTAAATTTAGATCCGTTGAGTTCGATTTAACCCGAAAACGTTTTTAATTCGGCCTAAATTAAAATTGTGAATTGATATTTATTTAGTATTCCAAATAAAAATTATGGTTTTAGCACCGGAAAAAAATTCCAGACACTGACCAATTACAGAATAAACGATATTAGGAAACTTTACCAAAAACCAAAAACCAAAAACCAAAAACCAAAAATTTAAATTATTCGTTATGTAAGTTTTACTATAAACTTATTTTAATTTTTTTTAAATCAGTAGCGAATAATTTCATAAACAAAAAGAGAATTCATTTGCCAATAATTTCTGTTAACACGAATGAAAATTTTCATGAAAACTGACAAAATTTCACGTGTCTAAGAAAACTTTAAGTGTTTTTTTTTAATAAAACTACAAAAATGTATACTAGTTAGTGTTTTATTTCCAATAAAAATACTCGTGTAAAATATATTTTTAAGAACATTCAGTTTAATTTCAGTGTTCAATAATTTAAATTTTTTTCTTTTAATTAGATTAGGTATTAATTTCAAGTTTACTATTTTTGAAAGGAATGTAAAAATAAATAAATAAATAAATAAAAGAACAATGTACTTTTTGAAATAAAGTCTTCCTTTAATGAATGAATTATAATAACTTGTGAAATGCGTTGAATTCGTTCACAAATCACACTGTAAAGGCCGTGGTCAGAAAGGGGGATAATTTGGCTCTTTTAGGCTTCCATACTTTAAATTGACGATTTAAAAAATCATTTTAATTCTTTTAAAATATACGGCAAGGTATGCCAAGTTTTTTTTAACTTAGATTTTTTCAAAGATAAAATCCTGGGCTATCTTTGGTTAAGATTTCTAGATAGTCCATAATAATCCCCGACATATAAAATTGACCTTGAAATTTTTAAGGTAGTAAAAAAACTCAGTTTAACTTAGATAGAATAATTTTTTTTTTGCATCAATTAAAAAAAAGTATATTTTTTAATACTACGAAAAAAACTTGCTACATTATTCATTTTTTGAGTTTTAAGAAAATGAATTTTAAATTTTAAAATCACTTTTTTAGGTTATTGAATTTATATTTTTTTAATTTGTCTATATATTCTTCAGAATATGATCTTTCAAGGAATGTAAAAATTAGGGATCGGGATTTTTCTTTCAAATGCTCAATTCTGAATTGATAAAAAAAGTATTTTTCAAGTTTCTTTCATAAAATAAACTAATCCTTATACAATTAAGTCATGGGAAAATAATTTGCTGAAAATTTCATTAAAATTGGACAATTCCCTGATTTTTGGTAATTGTTTTAAAATTAAGAAATTAAAAAAAAAATTACCTCCCTTTACATTTCTTACACATCCCTATATATATATATATATATATATATATATAAGGTACCACCAATTTGATCCTGTGCAATTTACCCCCCCCCCCGCCTACATTTAACACAATGAAACTTGCAGAAAAATTAATATTTTCTTGAAAAATTTTTTCCATTCGAAAGAAAAAACATTAAACAAACTCCTGATGATTTTTTAAATTTTTTATCAGCTCACGAAAATAATGAAAATTATGATTGAAAAACAATGTTTTCATTTTTGCACTGTTAAATCAACTGAAATTGAACCTAGCTAAAAATAAGTAACGATAAAAGGATTTTTTAAAAAATTCCATGAAAAATCGATTAATCACGAAAATTTCCATAAATGTTTACCATTGGGTGTAAATACATGTGAAATAGTTTGTTTTTTTGCAAAATACAACATTTTTTTTACTGCTTCTTCATAACGAATAGTAAAAAAAAAAAGTTGTTAACGTTCCACATTAGTAAAGGAAAATATTCCACTTATAAAAAAGAGAAAATATTTTGAAATCAATTAAGCTTATTTCTTGTGACAGCAAAAAAAAAATAAATAAATAAATAAATAAAATAAAACAAAACAAATAAAAAATTAAACGAAATAAACATTTTCGGCTTAATTCAGGTTTCACATTTGTCCAAGGGAGGCAACTTTTCTTCTCCCCACTAAAGAAACATTATTATCAGACAGCTTCCTCGCTAGACGACCGTCGCTTCATCCAGATAATGGACGAAGAAATGAAACTAAACATTGAGAACAAGTGGGAAGTGCCTCTACGCTTCCGATAAATCAGGCAACGCTTACCTAAACAACCAGCCACAAGCCGTTAGACGTTTTGATTCGTTGCATCGGACCCTGATGAAGAGACCTATCGAACAGAAGCACTTCTTCGATTTCATGTGAAAGCTGTTATAAAAAATAAAATAAAAAAAAACAAAAAAAAAAAACAAAACATGCAGAACTAGTACCCCTTCTGGATGACGGAGAGGTGCGTTGGTACCTTCCAATGTTCGGTGTCTATCATCCTCAGAAGACATATCGATTCAGAGTATTCGATTTGAGCGCCAAACACAACGGAACGTCGTTAAACGATGTCCTGCTTAAAGGCCCAGACTTCAACAACAGCCTATTAGGAGTCCTCATGAAGTCCAGACGCGAAAAATAGCAATAATGGCCGACGTGGAACAGATGTTCCACAGTTTTTTTGTCAGTTCCAAACACAAGAACTTTCTCAGATTTCTATGGTTCAGGGGAAATAATCCAGAGAATGCAGTCAAACATTGTTTGTACACGTGTTTGGGAATAGCTCTTCTCCAGCTGTAGCCATATACGGGCTATGTAAAGCAGCACAACACGGAGCCACCAACTTTGGCAGTAAGGTAGCAGATTTTGTGAGACAAAGCTTTTACTTGGACGATGGACTTACCTCCCTTACATCGGTCAGAAGCGCCGTGAACTTGCACGATGAAATAGGAATTCGTCTACATAAAATCGCATCCAACTCGTCATGAGGGCATTCCCATCTTTAGAACACGCAGCAGATGGGCATGGGCATGGAACCTGAACCACTCATCGTATTATCGAAGAGTAGAATAAAGTTGGTAATCGTATGATCGAATTGTAAAATCAAAGTGGGAACCTTATTATCGAATAGTAAAATAAAAGTGGTAACCATATTATCAGATAGTAGAATAAAGGTAAGAACCGTAAAATCAAATAGTAGAATAAAGGTGGGATCCGCATTATCAGATAGTAGAATAAAAAGTGGTAACCGTATTATCGGATAGTATAATAAAATGTGGTAACTGTATTATCGGATAGTAGAATAAAATGTGGTAACCTTAGATTCCGCCCTGTCGGTGGGGCGTTAGAATGCACCGACTGCACCTCTGCAGAGGGGTAAGATTCCCCCAAATGGGACCACCTGTTGGCTGTGGGTAATGACCTGTGATGCTTAAGGACGGAGTCTTGGTGGATGAGCAGTCCATGACCTACAACACTCCACTTAGAACCTTACTTAGGCTAGACGGGCTGTCGGAGAGGCCCCCTCCGATCAATCGGCTGGTCACGTCAAGCCCTAGCACCTATAGGATTGCCCTAACCCTATTGCTCTTATAGCAGGCCCCAACACTTTTTATCATATAGGTGCTAGAAGGCGGTGGCTGAGGGTCTACAGTCCTGGGAATGAGTTAAACTCTATCTGATGGTGAGGTTCCAGTTTTGGAGGTTTGGGGAATGTGGAGCACCCCTTCATCACCATTGCTTCCTGGTCCACTCTGACCGGGGGTGGTAGTACCTGTTAAGGTCCCATTTATGGGTTAAATAGAAAAATGTATTTATAAAAAATTGTATTATCAATTAAGAATTGATTTATTTCAAAACTTTATCGGCATTAAATGACCCACTGAGGTTGATATGCCGTCAAAGAAACCAAACCAAACCATATAATAGAATAAAAAGTGGTAACTGTATTATCGGATAGTAGAACAGATAGGAGAATAAACTTGTCAACCATATCATCGAATAGTAGAATATAGGTGGGAACAAGTATTATCAAATACTAAAATGAAGCTGGAAACCGTTTTATCTAATAATAGAAAAAAGGTGGGTACTGTATAATCGAATAGTAGCAGAAAGGTGGGAACCATATTATCAAATATTAGAATAAATGAGGGAACCGTATTATCGAATAGTAGAAAGAAACTTATATTTTTTTGGAATGAAAATGAAAAGATACTCAATCAATTTCCGAAAATTTAACTTTTTGGGGAATGAAAAAATGTACAAGATACTCAATGAATTGCCGAAAATTTACATTTTTTGCAATGAAAAAAAAACCAAAGACACTCCATCAATTGCCGAAAATCTACCTTTTTTGCAATGAAAAATCAAAGATACTCGATCAATTGCTGAAAATGTACCCTTTTTTTAATGAAAAAACAAAGACTCGATCAATTGCCGAAAAATCTACCTTTTTTTGCAATAAAAAACAAAGATAATCGATCAATTTCCGAAAATTTACGTTTTTGCAATGAAACAACCAAGATACTCGATTAATTACCGAAAATTTACCTTTGGAATGAAAAAAACAAAAGATATACTGATCAATGCCGAAGAATTTATCTTTTTTGCAAATGAAAACAAAGATACCTCGATCAATTGCCGAAAATTTACCTTTTTGCCATGAAAAAACAAAGATACTCGATCAATTGCTTAAAAGTACCTTTTTGCAATGAAAAAAAAGATATCGATCATTGCCGAAAAATTTACCTTTTTGCAAATGAAAAAAACAAAGACACTCGATCAAGTTGCTGAAAAATTTACCTTTTCGCAATGAAATAAAACACACTCGATCAGTTTTCTTTAAATATTACTTTTTTGCAAATGAAAAAACAAGATACTCGATCATTGCGGAAAAATTTACCTTTTTTCCAAATGAAAAAAACAAAGAATACTCCGATCAAATTGCCGAAATGTCCTTTTTTTGCAATGGAAAAAAACAAAGATACTCGCCAATGCCGAAAATGTACTTATTTTGGCAACGAAAAAACAAAGATACTCGATCAATTGCTGAAATGTACTTTTTGGCATAAAAAAGCAGATACTCGAATCAATTTGCCGAAAATGTCCTTTTTTGCAATAAAACAATAGATACTCGATCATTGCCGAAAATGTATCATTTTTTGCAATGAAAACAAGATACTCGATCATTGCCGAAAATTTACCTTTGTTTGCAATGAAAAAACAAAGATACACGATCAAATTGCTGAAATTTTACCTTTTTTACAATGAAAAAACAAAAGATAACTCATCAATTTGCTTAAAATGTACTTGTTTTGCAATGAAAAACAAAGATACTCCGATCAAATTTGCCGAAAATTTACCTATTTTGCAAATGAATAAAACAAGATACTCGAATCAATTGCCGAAAATTTACCGTTTCTTGCAATGAAAGAAACAAGATACTCGATAAATTGCTAAAAATGTGCTTTTTGCAATGAAAAACAAAGATACTCGAGGTCATTGCTGAAAATGTTTTTGGCAATGAAAAAACAAAAGATACTCGAAAAATCAAAATTGCCCCGAAATTATCCTTTTGAATGAAAAAACAAGGATATTCGATCAATTACGAAAATGTTACCTTTTTTGCAAAGAAAACAAAGATACTCGATTAATTGCCGAAAATTCTTTTTTGCAAATGAAAAAAAACAAAGATAACTCGATCAATTGCCGAAAATTTACTTTTTTGCAATGAAAAAAAAAAAGATATCTGATCAATTGCCGAAAATTTACCTTTTGCAAATGAAAAAACAAGATACTCGATCAATTGCCGAAAATGTACC
>CM042138.1:61226405-61319851 GCA_023376005.1 Doryteuthis pealeii
GCACACCATTCGACCTAACTTGTCCTTTGCTGAATTTAGTAGCTGCAACGACTGTTCGGCTTTAACCCAAACTAGATTCTCCCTCTGATATGGATTGTCCAGGGATGGCGTATCTTCATCTAGCCCTTTTAAATGCTGTTCATACTGGTAAATTTTGCTAGATGGCGCAGTCGATGATGTTACCGCCATCCTTTGGTGTTACATTGTACCAGTACACAGCCTCTTTGGAATAGTACACTGCATTCTGGTCGCAATGATAGCATTCCGCATATACCATTACCCTCTGGAACATAGTCACATCGATATTGCATTCACACGCCCATTCTCCTGCAAAGTTTGGAACTCGTGGCCACAAACAAGGGGCATTGTCCATTAATATTTCCACTGGTGGACCACATTCACAGAAGACTGATCTCACTGTTGTATGATGGTAGATGCATCTTGGTGAACCGCGTTGGGCTGCAATCCATCAGTGTCACCAAAAATGATTGCCATTGTATATGGTTACGTCCATAACCCAACCTGTACCAATTACCCTGCACTTCGAGCTTCCCTTGTTTCCAACGAAACTGGTGCTGGGTCTACTGTCTGACACTCCTCGCAAGTGTGTATGGCTGATTTAACGCCGCTTAGTAATTGAGGAAACATACTTTCCGAACGAAATAGTTGTCCACTTCTGGCAATGTATGACTCGTATACGATCAGGGCCAAGTGCTCAGTTTACGACCGCCACATAACATCAGAGAAGAGACAAAGTCCTTGCTTCATCATGTCACAACCACCTCTTTTGGTAATCTTGTTAATTCATCAGCTAGATTTTGCTCTGATGGAATTAGTGGTGACATCAACCTTCAAACTATATTCTTCAACCAGCCGTTGTATGATCACCAATCTCCTTCGCAATCTCACTTGCAGCTTTGGTCTTCACTCTGGCTTTACCCGTCAGGGTATCGGTCAACCAGTGTACACGCAACAGAGAATCTGTGTGGAAATGCAACCACCTCAGCGTGCAACAGCAGCACCAGATTAAGTCCTTTCAGTGGAGTCGAGTTCCGCCAGAATTTATGTGCAGGGGCGTCGTTTGTCGGACAAAGCCAGCATGCGTCCTCTACAATGAGCACCATCTCTTTCTAATACCACACCTGTGCTAGAGAGCTTGCATCCACCCATGCATTCAACTCTCATCCAGCTACGCACCAATCACCTCGAGGTGATCATCTTGGCATACTTTGTTAACTACTTCACCACCAATCCGCTTAAAGGAATGTCATCCACTGTATCGTCCCATCCTCTCGTAACTGCGCTAGCCCATCTTTAATTACTCCAGTTGCTGCACGGAGCCCACTTGCAAGACCGGAAAGTGTCCCACCAACTTCACGCAGACAGAAAATATGATACGCCACGTTAACATATCTGGGATTTCTGGACAGGGCCCCCTCGTTTCCAACGCAGGCTGCTGTGCTCCCCCCAAACCTCAAGTCCTTAACACTTTAGCCATTCTTTAGATGCTTGGGGTCCTTGCAGCAAACCAAGGTTTCGACTCCTTACACTGCTGACATTACATCCTCGTTTACATAAATATCGTTGATTTAAGCTGACGTGGCTTTCCTCATTCAGCTCCTCTTTGCGTCAACACTGCATTTACGATGGCTTTCATAATAAGCGTACCACAAAGACCAAATCCTAAACCATGTCAGGCAATATCATTTTCCCTTGCAATCACAGTTTGAAAATGCCCACAATGACTCATAAACATGTATCTGTGGTGGCTCTCCACAAGCAGGCTACATTGGACCCTTGCTGACGCCACTCCTGCAGTTTGGCAGCACACATAAGCAAGGCATCCACATGTTGGTTTAGTTCCCTGTAATCCATCACTGGCCGTACCTTGCTTTTGCTGGGTTGTATAATAGCCATCAGTGGGATCAAACCCTTTGGGGTCCAACCGCTCCTCTGGATACGCATTAACCACCCATTCGCCATCCACATCTCTAACTCCTCCTCGTACGCAGTCTTGATGGTAATCAGGAACCGAATACTCTGGTTATTACATTGTGCAGCTGTTCTGGTGCTTCATTCATGGCCCACTTCCATTGTGCAGACCTTACCTTTGTTTTGGTCAAACGAAGCACAGAAGTCCGGTTCTTCAACTGAGAGAGCTGCACAGAATTCTTCCCCTTTTTACCGAGCATAACCCTTCCATCGGATGTGATCTCAGCACCACCCAGTGCTCGTATCACGTCAATTCAAGCAGTAGGTCGTAACCAAGTGGCTTTCCACACGTTTACCAAAACATCTATTCTAGCACTATCCCTTTTCTAGTGTGAATTGTCACAACCCCAACTCCGCAACATGCCTTGGATGTGCTGTCGATTGTGTAATGTCCATGTCACGCTTACTCCATGCTCGACAGTAGTTCGTGCTAACTACATTTTGGAACATCCTGTATCGACAAGTGCGAAACACTTCATGCCAATCTATCCGGACGCCAACAAATGGTAATGTAGTATTCACTGACTTGACGGGGGCAAGGGTGGTGACAATGCTTGTCCTCGCATCTGTTTCCCGACAATTTCTTGATACGTGGCCAAGTCCATTACAGCGGTAACAATGCATTTTGCCCTGTGCTCTCGTGTCATAAGTCCCACTATTCCGTTGACTTTGGCAATCCGGGAAAAGTGGTTGGGTCCACCACACGTATAACATACAAGACCTTCACGCAGCACTTGTGAATCTTTGTGGTACTCCCGCTTGCTGGGATGCCGCTGTGTCCGGTTTTTTACGGCTGCTGCTACATCATGGTTTTCATCCCTGTAGTTAGCACTCTGGCTCGTGAAATCAAATCTGCCATTGTTTAGGTCTCAACATTTGGTGCCTGTTGGAGCTCGACAGAGATATTATCTGGGAATCCCATGACAAAAAAACTAATCTTGCAAGCCTCTCAAGCCCCACTCCCTCGAATCCAGCCAATCCGACAACTGCCTTATTCTACTTGCGTACATGTCAATGCGTTCACTTCCCACTTAACAAGGGTTAGCTTCCTATAGCAAAAAAGCACCATCCGTAAATGCCTCCTTCAGTTGCGCTTCTATTTTATTTATATCCTGTTGATCATTCTCTGGCATTTCCATATATATGCAAGCGCGTCCTCTTCCAAAATAGCGGCAGCAAGCTGGCCACATCATCCTCCATCTGCAGTCTCGCCCACAAGGCGAACCTTTCTTCAGCCATGCCACCACATTCACTCTCCACCAGTAAACGGCCTTACCATGTCACGGCTAAGTCGAATTTGTGCCATTGTATAAAAGCCGAAATAGCCTGTCTCTAGAGGAAAAAAACAAAGGGGAAAAATGAATATTAACTCAACAGGTTTTTGTTGAGGGGGGAGGGAAAAAAAAAGTGAGTCCAATGCCTTCTCGCAGGCTAAAAACACTGACTTCGTTGTCATCATCGTCACAATCCTTAGCAGCTAATGTTCTTCGTCGTCACAATACTCAGCAGCTAATGTCGCAACACCGTTACTGCCATCACCCCACTTGTGGAGTTGCCTTCTACACAGCGTTCCCCCAATCAATCTGTATGTCTGTGCCCACACACGGGATGGTCAACCCAATCCCAGCTGCCAGAATGCTCCGCAACTATCATCTGGGTACCTGGCCGCTTGCATAACGGGACTGTACATCTCGACTCGGTGCCCCCGCCAATGTGTCACCCTTTCGCATTCTGAAGGACGCGGGTTCTAGGTCAGTTCTACACGCCAGCAAAGCTAGCCCAATTCTTTCGAAAATACAGCAAGCCTTCAAGGCCCGCCACTCACCTCGTGTTCTCTGTCACACTGGTTGCACGAGGTACAAAATTCATTAATATTTTAGAACTAATAACTTTTGAATATTGATAAAATAATTAAAAAGTGCATACAACACCCCCCCCCCCCCAAAAAAAAAAAAAAAAAAAAAAAAACCTACACAAAAGAAATATGTTCTTACCAGTGCAAGGGCCAAAGATCCAATTCAAGTCAAAATTTTTCAATAATTCATAATGTTGTCATTTATGCTCTCTGTAAAGCAAATAAAGTTTTAGTGTTAAGTGTTATTTTAGAGATAAAACATTTGCAATAATCATTAACAATCATAGCCATTTAACAAATTTACTATAAAACAGATATAATGATGATACAAATAAAAAATACTTGAGAAATGAAAAAAAACAACAAGTATGCAGAGAATATTTAATTCAGTTAAACATTATATTGATAATACAAAATGCACACAGCATTTAAGTTTAGTTCAATTGGGCATATTTTTTTGTTCTTGTACAAGATCTAGCCTTGTAGATAATCAGAGTACCTGTTACATAGTAATGCTTTACAAGCTAGCCTAGATAATTACTATATACTGAGTTTGATCCTCACCAGGTGCCCCTTATTGTGACTCTGTGTTACACTAAACTAAACTCATAAACATCAACTGCTATAATATAACAACAGCAAACTACTATAGTGGTCTGGGATCCGTCTGAGATTAATTTATGATTTGAGTCTTGTCAAACTCTAAAACAATCCTGTCCAGACCCCATTCCTATAAAGAATTTATCAAAAAAATGGCTAAAAATGGCCTTAGCATCTAAAGTTACTTTATTTCCCTTAAATTAAAAACTTCTAAATATGTTTAATTTAAACAAATTTGGGGTAGATTAGGAAAGAATGTGACTTCCAGCCAGGTGGAATGAGATGTATAGGACGTTAAGATTTATTGATACCATGACTGATCCATCATGGTAAAAATATAGGACCATACAAGGCACTAAGTAGGTTGTTGTGTAGTATAGTGACCCCACTTAAAAATATACAAATTCCTACCTAGTTCAAGCAAGTGCAGTTCATGTATTTCTATCCCTGCCCATTTTAAGCAAATGCTGTGTAGTGTAGTGACCCATCAGATTTATTACTCATAACCAAGCTAGTGCTGTGCAGTGATCACATCCAAGTTTTTCTATCCCTGCCCTCTCAAGCAAGGCAGTCTAGTGTATGATACATCCAAGTATTTCTATCCCTGCCCTCTAAGCAAGGGCAGTCTAGTGTATGACCACACCCAAGTATTTCTATCCCTGCCCTCTCAAGCAAGGGCAGTCTAGTGTATGACCACACCCAAGTATTTCTATCCCTGCCCTCTCAAGCAAGGGCAGTCTAGTGTATGACCACACCCAAGTATTTCTATCCCGGCTCTATCCGAGTGTACGTAGTCTGGCATTCCATTATACTGAAAAGGAGTTCAGGCAATTTATAACTGTGGAAGTCTGCATGTCCGACAGGAATATAAGAACAGGAATCGTGAGTGTTATATCCTGAAATGTAAGATATACAAAATGATAATAAAAACAGTTAAATATGTTTAACAATAACGATATCTGTTTTATTATTCTCACTGACAGGGATACAGTCGGATGGTTTTGGATAAAGTTTAGCCGTGTGTATGATACATGTGCTTCACATATCAGGCCGGTCCTTGGGTCATAGTGTGATCACATATGGGACCGTCCTTTGTGTTATTTGTGTGTTCACACATGGGGCCAGTGGCCTTATGGACTCTCTGCTGAGAGTCCTTATTTATATTGTTGTTGGGAGGCTAGTGGTCGAACATGTGTGGTGCAACTTGAAAATGCAGAAGTGACAGAATGACTCCGATGTTAACTCCGCACTACATGTTTTGTAGGTGGTCAGTGTTTTTTGTTTTTTGTGTATGTGTGTACCAGTGGGCACAGAACCTTCTTTGTTTAAAAAAATGTGGAAGAAATATAACAGTGAGTATTCATCCACAATTACTAACAAATACGGATTGCTAGTAGCAGTTAGGAGAGGCCCTTTAAAGTCAATACTGATCCTTTGCATCGGACAGTGGCTTTTATTAATGTACTTCTGTAGGCCGATCGAACCGCGGTTTGAGGTCTGCACAAACTGCCCAGGATGCACAGGTCCTTTTTACATCTTTCAGTTGAAAGGGTAGATTCTTGATTGCACAAAATGTAAGAGTCTTGATACCCCTAAATGGCATTGTTTTTCATGTATTTCCACCAGTACTGAGGTTTGAGAACTTAATGATGCACAATAAGTGTGACTGAAAGTGTCTGCAGCTACATTATTTCTTCCAGGTCGATATTCAATATCAAAAGATAATTCACCGAGTTCCATTCTCCACTCATTAATTTTGGCATTTTATTTTAGTACGTTTTTCTGTTATCGTACATAAAGGATACAGACCTTGCATCCGTGTAAAGTTTGAAACGGTGTGGGAACAGGAGATGCTTCCATTTCCTTATAGCCTCTATTATGGCTAGAGCTTTTTTCACAACAATGCTATATCCCTTCACTTGCTTGGAGTGATCTTGACATGAATGCCACCAGGTCTTTCCATTTTGGTTAAGTACAGTGGATACAGCATAGTCTGAAGCATCACAATCCAACTGAAGAGGTAAATTCTCATCAATAGCCCATAGGGTTTGCTTTGCATAGTACGATTTCAATGTATTGAAGGCTTTTAAGTGCCTTCTCCCCAATGGGAACGGTCTGCTTTCACTAAGGTTGTATTTGTCTGAGAAATTCAGGGATCCACTTAGCATAGTTAAGCAAACATTCCTGATTCTCTTCAGACTGGTCATATTCTTAGGTAGTGGCAGTTCCTGTTATGGCTTCATTCTTTCAGGTTCAGGCTTTATTTTCCATTCCCTAACATAATATCCTAAGGTATTTAATGTAGTCATTTCTTAATGGTTTTGGAGTCTTTTTCTCACAACCATCAATTTTTTTTTTTACATTGTTGTCACGGTCCTCTTCTGTTTTACCCACAATTATCAACATTATCAAGATTAAGAAAATGTATCAGTCAGACACTTTTACTAAGTCATTCATAGCATGTTGGAAAGCAGACACACTGTTAGTTACACCGAATGGAAGCTGAGTGAATTCAAATAGCTGTCCATTTGCTTTAAAAGCAGTGTAGATTTGATGGTAGGCACTTTTTAAGTTGAAGGTGGAGAAATATTTATACCTGGCAAGATTTGCAATCAGGTCAGAAATTCTTGGTAGTGGAAATGCGTCCTGTTCTGTGTAAATATTCTGGTCTGAGAATAGTCCACGCTAATCATTTTTTGTGTAGTTTGGTCTCGTCCTTAAACCACTACCACTTGTAAAATGCCACGGTGAGATACTGGGTTTAATAATCCCATCTTTCAAAA
Source organism: Doryteuthis pealeii (assembly GCA_023376005.1). NCBI lineage: Eukaryota > Metazoa > Mollusca > Cephalopoda > Myopsida > Loliginidae > Doryteuthis > Doryteuthis pealeii. The sequence goes on from CM042138.1 coordinate 61,233,636, forward strand.
GTTTTCCAACTTCTGTAGCAATAAAATTTTAGAGTCCACTTGGCTAAAGCGTCTCAACTTGGTTGCAATAGGTTTACATCCTGCTGAAATCCGGTTGGTTCTGCTATTTTAGCAGCCTTCCAAGGCAAAGCAGGAATCCGTGTGTTCACGATGAGTTCTGGCAATGACCGCCATATTCGAATGTGACCTTAAGATGCTAGGATTGGAATTCTCACCAAGAACAACATCGCAACATAGGTCCTTTATAATGGTTAAACGAACTGAGATATATGACTTTTCATTGAGTCCAAGTCTAAAGTTTACAACCACAAATCCATTGGACGACCATTGATACTTTTCTGGGCCATGGTCACTCGTTTGTATAATGGAAAAGTTTTTAAACACAATAGTTCAACAATATTTTCGCTAAATGAAATTCTCGGAAGCGCCTGAGTCTATCAAGGCATTCAAATTTTTATTTCCAATTGTACTGGACATAGCAGCATGAGAAAGTCCTACTGGTACATTTGCAGTGTCTACCAAAATGCATAAAGCCAAATGAATAATGGCATTCGTAGTTGTACTCAGAGACCTACACATTTTCTGGTAATGTCCTTGTTTATTACAGCGGATGCAAATTACCTCGAGTGACGGACAATTGGATCTTTTATGATATTGGTACAATACCACAGAAAAAGCAAGCTTGCTTACCGTTGGGGGGGGGGGACGCAAGCTGCGTTGTTCTTCTGTGCAATGTCAATGCTTGTATGTAGGCTGTTTGTAAGTTTAAATTGTTACTTTCAAGTAACCTTGTCAGATAGCTGGTGACATTATCCCGCAAATAAGGCATCTCTCACCGACTTGTTTAGCAGTTCTCTCTCTGAAGTTGCAGTCTCGCCTTAGTCTTTTCAAGGCCTTGGAAAAACTTGTCAATTGATTCGTCCTGTCCTTGCTTCTGTGTAGCTAGTAGGTGCATGCGAAGACTTTATTCGTTTTTTTTTTTGAATATTGAGTCCAGCCGATTTAGCGCCAATTCGATATCCTCGCAGGATTCGATAAATTCAAAAGCCGTTCGGCTTACACATCTAACCCGTGTCTGTAATTTGTTGGAATTCTATCTTTTTAGACATCCAAATAGTTGGTAAAAATGGTACGCCAATGTCTCCATTCTCTTGCAGCATGGTTTGAATTCGGGTCGATATCCAACACTCTTGGTTTATATCCAAAACTTGATAGAGGGTCCGACATGGTTGTTGTTAATTATTTGTTGAATAAATTGTCAGGAATGAAGATTAAGACTCGGAGATAAGATTATCAAGTTTTATTCAACAAAATAACAGAGTACAATAAGGCACGTGTGACGTGTGACTCAGAATATGGCTGACTGCATATTCCGGGGGAAATGTCATAAAAGGATACGATGTCGCAAAATGAGTGTCATAAATATATTATTATATTATATTTATTTATTTATGACATGCATTTTTTTTTGTACACAGCTTTCGTTGTTATAAAAAACATCTTTATTATCAACATCCGAGTCAAAAGATTTAGTTGGTTTGTTTTGTTTTGTTTTGTTTTACAACCTCAGTGGGTCATTTAATGCTTTATAGATTTGAAATAAAGTCATTCTTTAATGGATACTCAATTGTTTTTTATAAATACATTTTTCTATTTAACCCATAGATGGGACCCTAACAGGTACTACCACTCCGGGTAGGAGTGGACCAGGGAGCAATGGTGATGAAGTGTTGCTCCATATTCACCAAACCTTCAAAACTGGAACCTCACCATCAGATAGAGTTTAACAACATTCCTAGGACATGTAGACCCTCAGCTACAGCCTTCTAGCACCCATATGATAAAAAGGGTTGGGGCTTGCCATAAAGGCAATATGTTGGGACAATCATATAGGTGCTAGGGCTTTGACGTGACCAGCCGATTGATCGGAGGGGCCTCTCCGACCGCCCAAGTCAAAAGAACTTTATAACTTTGTCTCCAGCTCCTCTTTCCTTTGCATTATTCTTTACAGTTTGAATCTTCACTCTTCTGGCATCATAAAACACAATATGGGCAGCCAAGATGCTATTTGCAAGCAGGAGTGACCAGTCGCTCCCAGACGGGTTATAGTGATCCCATCCATATTTTTATCCCTGCTCACTTCAAGAAAGTGCTGATTAGTGACCTATTTCAAAAATTTCTAACCCTTTCCAATCAAGTAAGTACTGCATAGTGACCTCATCATCATATCTTGCCCACTAAGCAAATGCTGTGTAGTGTAGTGACTCCATCAAGTATTCCTATCTCTACCCGCTTCAAGCAAGTTCTTTGCAGTGACCCCATCTAAAACATTTCTCCCTGCCACCTCAAGCAATTGCTTTGTAGTGTAGTTATTAGATCCAGCATTTCTATCCCTCCTATTTTTCAAGTGCTGTGCTGTGTAGTGACACCATCCAAGTATTTTTAATCCATGCCTATTTCAGGTATGTGCTTTTCATTGTGTCTTCAGTTCAAAACTGCACCCAGTGAAGGAGATGACAAATAAAAATAAACACACAAGGAGACAACAGAGAATAACAAACAAAGACAGAAGTGAATCATTCTTTGGCTTGAAAGAAAGTCTAACACAGTGTATATCACTCATCTCTTCTTATTCTCTCAGTTATCTTTTGCTGATATCTGCTACTTGATTCTTATTGTATGGTTGACCAGGCCGAGAGAAAGACCCTGCCAGTCTCTGGTGCTGAATCCAATTACACTACCCAACCTCAAAAACTCTCCTCTTTCGGACTCCGCTCCCAGACTCTAACTGACTTAACTTTTTCACTTCTGACCCTCCTATTTCTTCCCAGAATTCCACTTTCAGTGGGTTTTTTCTCCTCTACTTCTGAGAGACCTCCCAAATTCCTTTGACCCCTACTTCCTGATTTTTTTTTCATCTCGCATTCTCTTAAAAATGTGCACACTTAAAAAATATTCCAGACAATTGATTTTGGATTGGACCCTGACCAACCGTTGTCTTTATCTTTGGGTCTAAGGGATTTCACATTTAATTGCTCTGGTGAACTTTCAAAATCGTACCACACACACTGTAGAGATTTGCAGGTGATTATCATCCAGCTGTGTTGCAAGCTAAGGATCCAGACTTGGTAGGTTGTTTAAATAGTAGATTGGGACTATTCTACTTCCTGATCCTGATTGGCTGTCTGTTTTAAAGTGAACACTTTCATTTATATAAACTGAATATTTGGCTGTGTTTCAAGCATTTAGTGCAGAGTGTATTTGGTCTTTTTGTCTGATTACTGGATGCTAGTAACACCCTTCCCCGTGGAGTTGAGTATGATGTATTCTACACACACACACACACACACATCACACACACACACACTATATAATATATATATTTGAGAAGTAAACAAACAAACGATGTGTTTTGATATGGTTTTTTTAGCTGACAAATCGTCATGTACATTTCAGCCTATTAGGCCTCATCCAGCAGCTATAGACAGGAAGACCGCTTTGGTTGTGTGATTCGAATCCTGACTGTCAAGCTGACAAGCAGAGACTCTAACCGTTACCACACAATATATATATATATGTGTATGCATGCACATACACAAATATATTCTTACTATTTTCTTCTTTTTAATTTGTATACACACTCATGCACATCTTTGTTTTCATTTTGGTTTTCCTAACTTGAAATATAGGCACACAAACACACATACATACACATGGTGCACAACACAATTACAATCTTTCTAATGCCTGCCTTGTAAGGTCCAGCTCACCATACATTGCAAACACATCCTCTAGTGTTTGCTTTCTAAATTTACAAACACACCACACAACATATATATATATATATCTCCTAGAGTTGTGTAGTTTGGCAATTTTGATTTTCAGTATCAGTTTCGGCTTGTTTTCTTCTTGATACTTGTTTTTGTTTTTTAATTTAGTATTTTTTCTTTCTAAGGAACCATTCATTCTCTTGAGTAATGATTAGTAGGTATGAGCAATTTTACTCAAGGAAGGTAATAAATTAAAAAAGAAATTTTTAATTTTATAACAATTACCCAAAATCAGGAATTGTCCAATTTTAATGAAATTTTCATCACTTTATTCATTAATGGACTTTTATAATGTTTTATTAATGTTATTTATTATTAAAAAAAAAACTTGAAAAAAAAATGTTTAGGATCATGCTGAGGTGTCAACATTTTACTAATCCGATTAAAAACTTTCCAGTCCTTATTTTTATATTTCTAGAAAGATAAATCCATAAGACTGCATCATAAACATAAAAAATTCAAAATTTCAAAACTTTCAAGACATATTATTTAAAAACATATTTTTCTTGAATTGATAAGTCTTTTCTCTTATTAAATTGACCTATTTAAAATAGTGAATTTGGGAGTGTAACTTTGCTCTATAAAATTGACATCATAATTTTTTTTTCTCGATTTTTCACTGACAAAGTCGAAGTAAAAATATCAAATCTCCTTTTAACTCTGCATACTGGTTACTGTTTTAAGATGTTAACTATTGAAAATGAATAATAAAAGTTTGATTTCAACAGACAACTCTATAAAACTTATATTGATTGAGCCACAAAGTTGACTCCAATCATTATGGAAATATGGCATTAATTCAACTAAATGTTACCACAATTCTTAACAAGTTTTAAAAGAATTAAAACAATTTTTAAAAACCCAACTTAAACACAATGATTAATTTTGTTATTAATAAATATTGTTATAAATCATAACCAGGACATTAAGCTGGTTGATTGGAGAGGCCTTCCGACCGCCCATCTAGATTATGTAAGGGCCAATGTGGGTGTGCCATCTCATGAACTGCTCAGCCACGAGTTTCCATCCTTAAGCATCGCAAGTTGCTACCCATGGCCAACAGGTGGCTCCATTGGAGGGATTTTACTCCTCTGCAGAGGTGCATTCAACTTTCATTTTCATATTCTACCAGCCCCACCGACAGGGCAGACTGTTTTAAGGAGTTAACTGTTGAAAATGAATAATAGAAGTTTTGATTTCAACAGACAACTCTATAAAACTTATATGGATTTGCAGTCACAAAGTTGACCCCGTTATGGCGCCACTGTAGGCACTTTGTAGTAGTAGTATTTGTTGTCATAGTCAACAGGCCTGTTTTTACGTCCTTCCCCTCCCCCTTTAACTCTTTGAGTATCCTGTGACCTGGTCACTCCACTGTAAGAAAGCACCTGTGACCTGGTCATCCCACTTGTAAGAATTTTCCCTTAGAGAAATAGTCCTTGGTTTTTAAAACCCTAAATATGTGTAAATGCATTTTTTGAGATTGTTGGAATACTTGTTTGCCTTTGTGTAGCTAGGTAAGAGAGAACACTGCCTTAGGCAGTAATTGCAAAAGATTTTTAGCAAAAAGTGAAGTTTTGGGGGTTTGGATTTGGCCGTAGTGATTTGGTAAATAGTCAGGGTAAGGGATTTTCAACAAGAATCTTTCTTTCCCTTTGAGGTGAATTTTTTGGGGCAGTAAAATTTAGACACCGCACTCTTAGTACAGAATTACTAAGATATGGTCCTTTCAAGTCCAAGTCCCTACGTGCAACAAAGGTAAAACTATTTTTCCATTTCCCTTCTTTAAAACTGCATTTAATTTTCATGTTTTTTTCTTTGTTAAATTTGTAATTTCTCTTAAATGGTAAATTATCCTTTTGACCCTGGTTAAACTCACACTTTTGTGCGTTGAGGCAATTATGTTAAAATACCCCAAACCCCCTTTTGTATGTAATTCAGTTATGCTTAAATGTTTTTATATTTAGAATTTTGGTAAACTACAAGTGTAAATATTTCTGTGTTTTTGCTATAACCTATTTTGTGTAAGATTTGTTTTATTGTTCTGTTAAATTTATTGCATTTGTGTTTTTTGTGACTTATGCGAATTCTTTCCTTTAATTCGCAGTTTTCACAGCATAGACTGTATTGGAAAATAAAGAATTGTAGAAAATACGGTTGCGGTCTGGTAGAGGCCTTTATTGGCACGGTCTTTTGAAAATTAACGCGGAAAGCCAAACTGTTTTGACAACTTTGATGGGAGTACAACACCCTCAGATTTTGAATTCAACAACACCTGGTTTCAAAATCTGTTTCTACACTAAACGACAGTACTCATCAATATATAACAGTAGACCACATCAAGCAATGAATTTTGAGGTAATGTTGCTATTTGTAGATTTCTCCAAAGCATTTGCTCCATACACAGGGAAAATGAAGCAAATACTATGAGCATACGGTCTGCCCAAAGAAACAGTTATTGCTATAATAATGCTCTACAAAGATACTAAATCAATGTTTGATGGTGACACAGACTTCTTTGACAAAGTCATTAGAGTCCTAAAAGGAGATACGTTTTTAATGTAATTTTCAATTATAAATAACAAAATTAATCATTGTTTTTGATTGTTTTTTAAATTGTTTTAATTCTTTCAAAACTTGTTTTGAAAATTGGGATAATGTTTAGTTGAATTATGTCATTATTTCCATAATGATGGGTGTCAAGTCCTTCCCTCAAAAGTGTCAAAACCAGTTTGGCTTTCCCGTTAATTTTCAAAGACCGTGCACATAAAGGCTCATACAGACCGCACCGTATTTCTAACAATTCTTTATTTTCCATACAGTCTATGCTGTGAAAACTGCGAATTAAAGGAAAGAATTCGCATAAGTCACAAAAAACACAAAATGCAATAAATTTACAGAACAATAAAACAAATCTTACACAAAATAGGTTATAGCAAAAACAACAAGAAATATTTACACCTTGTAGTTTACCAAAATTCTAAATATAAAAACATTTAAGCATAACTAGAAATTACATACAAAAGGGGGTTTGGGGTATTTAACATAATTGCCTCAACAGGCACAAAAGTGTGAGTTAACCAGGGTCAAAAGGATAATTTACCATTTAAGAGAAATTACAAATTTAACAAGAAAATAACACATGAAAATTAAATGCAGTTTTAAAGAAGGGAATGGAAAAATAGTTTACCTTTGTTGGCACGTAGGGACTTGGACTTGAAAGGACCATATCTTAGTAATTCTGTACTAAGAGTGCGGTGTCTAAATTTACTGCCCCAAAAAATTCACCTCAAAGGGAAAGAAAGATTCTTGTTGAAAATCCCTTACCCTGACTATTTACCAAATCACTACGCCAAATCCAAAACCCTACAAACTTTCACTTTTTGCTAAAAATCTTTTGCAATTACTGCCTAAGGCAGTGTTCTCTCTTACCTAGCTACACAAAGGCAAACAAGTATTCCAACAATCTCAAAAAATGCATTTACACATATTTAGGGGTTTTTAAAACCAAGGAACTATTTTCTCTAAGGGAAAATTCTTACAAGTGGGATGACCAGGTCACAGGGTGCTTTCTTACAGTGGAGTGACCAGGTCACAGGATACTCAAAGAGTTAAGGGGGAGGGGAAGGACGTAAAAACAGGCCTGTTGACTATGACAACAAATACTACTACTACAAGCTGCCTACAGTGGCAGCCATAACGGGGTCAACTTTGTGACTCAATCATATAAGTTTTATAGAGTTGTCTGTTGAAATCAAACTTCTATTATTCATTTTCAACAGTTAACTCCTTAAAACAGTCTGCCCTGTCGGTGGGGCTGTAGAATATGAATAGAATATGTTGAATGCACCTCTGCAGAGGAGTAAAATCCCTCCAATGGAGCCACCTGTTGGCCATGGGTAGCAACTTGCGATGCTTAAGGATGGAACTCTGGTGGCTGAGCAGTTCATGAGATGCAACACCCCACATTGGCCCTTACATAATCTAGATGGGCGGTCGGAGAGGCCCTCTCCAATCAACCAGCTTAATGTCCTGGGTTATGATTTATAACAATATTTATTAATAACAAAATTAATCATTGTGTTTAAGTTGGGTTTTTAAAAATTGTTTTAATTCTTTTAAAACTTGTTAAGAAAATTGGTGTAACATTTAGTTGAATTATGCCATATTTCCATAATGATGGAGTCAACTTTGTGGCTCAATCATATAAGTTTTATAGAGTTGTCTGTTGAAATCAAACTTTTATTATTCATTTTCAATAGTTAACATCTTAAAACAGTAACCAGTATGCAGAGTTAAAAGGAGATTTGATATTTTTACTTCGACTTTGTCAGTGAAAAATCGAGAAAAAAAAATTATGATGTCAATTTTATAGAGCAAAGTTACACTCCCAAATTCACTATTTTTAAATAGGTCAATTTAATAAGAGAAAAGACTTATCAATTCAAAGAAAAATATGTTTTTAAAATAATATGTTCTTGAAAGTTTTGAATTTTGAATTTTTATGTTTATGATGCAGTCTTATGGATTTATCTTTCTAGAAATATAAAAATAAAGGACTGGAAAGTTTTTTAATCGGATTAGTAAATGTTGACACCTCAGCAATGATCCTAACATTTTTTTTCAAGTTTTTTTTTTAATAATAAATAACATTAATAAAACATTATAAAAGTCCATTAATGAATAAAGTGATGAAAATTTCATTAAAATTGGACAATTCCCTGATTTTGGGTAATTGTTATAAAATTAAAAATTTTCTTTTTTAATTTATTACCTTCCTTGAGTAAAATTGCTCATACCTACTAATCATTACTCAAGAGAATGAATGGCTTCCTTAGAAAGAAAAAATACTAAATTAAAAACAAAAACCACAGTATCAAGAGAAAACAAGCCGAAACTGATACTGAAAATCAAAATTGCCAAACTACACAACTCTAGGAGATATATATATATATATGTGTGTGTGTGTGTGTTTGTAAATTTAGAAAGCAAACACTAGAGGAATGTGTTTGCATGTATGGTGAGCTGGACCTTACAAGGCAGGCATTAGAAGATTGTAATTGTGTGTGTGCACCATGTGTATGTATGTGTGTTTGTGTGCCTATATTTCAAGTTAGGAAAACCAAAATGAAAACAAGATGTGCATGAGTGTGTATACAAATTAAAAAGAAGAAAATAGTAAGAATATATTTGTGTATGTGCATGCATACACATATATATATATATTGTGTGTAACGGTTAGAGTCTCTGCTTGTCAGCTTGACAGTCAGGATTCGAATCACACACAAAGCGGTCTTCCTGTCTATAGCTCTGCTGATGAGGCCTAATAGGCTGAAATGTACATGACGATTTGTCAGCTAAAAAAAGCCATATCAAAACACATCGTTTGTTTGTTTACTTCTCATATATATATATATATGTGTGTGTGTGTGTGTATGTGTGTGTGTGTGTGTGTGTAGAATAAACATCATACTCAACTCCACGGGAAGGGTGTTACTAGCATCCAGTAATCAGACAAAAAGAAACCAAATACACTCTGCACTAAATGCTTGAACACAGCCAAATATTCAGTTTATATAAATGAAAGTGTTCACTTTAAAACAGACAGCCAATCAGGATCCAGGAAGTAGAATAGTCCAATCTACTATTTAAACAACCTACCAAGTCTGGATCCTTAGCTTGCAACACAGCTGGATGATAATCACTCTGCAAATCTCTACAGTGTGTGTGTACGATTTTGAAAGTTCACCAGAGCAATTAAATGTGAAATCCCTTAGACCCAAAGATAAAGACAACGGTTGGTCAGGGGTCCAATCCAAAATCAATTGTCTGGAATATTTTTTAAGTGTGCACATTTTTAAGAGAATGCGAGATGAAAAAAAATCAGGAAGTAGGGGTCAAAGGAATTTGGGAGGTCTCTCAGAAGTAGAGGAGAAAAAAACCCACTGAAAGTGGAATTCTGGGAAGAAATAGGAGGGTCAGAAGTGAAAAAGTTAAGTCAGTTAGAGTCTGGGAGCGGAGTCCGAAAGAGTGAGAGTTTTTGAGTTGGGTGAGTGAATTGGATTCAGCACCAGAGACTGGCAGGGTCTTTCTCTCGGGCCTGGTCAACCATACAATAAGAATCAAGTAGCAGATATCAGCAAAAGATAACTGAGAGAAATAAGAAGAGATGAGTGATATACACTGTGTTAGACCTTTCTTTCAGCCAAAGAATGATTCACTTCTGTCTTTGTTGTTATTCTCTGTTGTCTCTTGTGTGTTTATTTTATTTGTCATCATCCTTCACTGGGTGCAGTTTGAACTGAAGACACAATGAAAAAGCACATACCTGAAATAGGCATGGATAAAAATACTTGGATGGTGTCACTACACAGCACAGCACTTGAAATAGGCAGGGATAGAAATGCTGGATCTAATAACTACACTACAAAGCAATTGCTTGAGGTGGGCAGGGTAGAAATGTTTAGATGGGGTCACTGCAAAGAACTTGCTTGAAGCGGGTAGAGATAGGAATACTTGGATGGAGTCACTACACTACACAGCATTTGCTTAGTGGGCAAGATATGATGATGAGGTCACTATGCAGTACTTACTTGATTGGAAAGGGTTAGAAATTTTTGAAATAGGTCACTAATCAGCACTTTCTTGAAGTGAGCAGGGATAAAAATACTGGATGGGATCACTATAACCGTCTGGGAGCGACTGGTCACTCCTGCTTGCAATAGCATCTTGGCTGCCCATATTGTGTTTATGATGCCAGAAGAGTGAAGATTCAAACCTGTAAAAGAATAATGCAAAGGAAGAGGAGCTGGAGACAAAGGTTATAAAGTTCTTTTGACTTGGGCGGTCGGAGAGGCCCCCTCCGATCAATCGGCTGGTCACGTCAAGCCCTAGCACCTATATGATTGTCCCAACTATATTGCCTTTATGGCAAGCCCCAACCCTTTTTATCATATGGGTGCTAGAAGGCTGTAGCTGAGGGTCTACATGTCCTAGGAATGTTGTTAAACTCTATCTGATGGTGAGGTTCCAGTTTTGAAGGTTTGGTGAATATGGAGCACACCTTCATCACCATTGCTCCCTGGTCCACTCCTACCCGGAGTGGTAGTACCTGTTAGGGTCCCATCTATGGGTTAAATAGAAAAATGTATTTATAAAAAACAATTGAGTATCCATTAAGAATGACTTTATTTCAAATCTATAACAGCATTAAATGACCCACTGAGGTTGTAAAACAAAACAAAACAAAACAAACCAAACTAAATCTTTTGACTCGGATGTTGATAATAAAGATGTTTTTTATAACAACGAAAGCTGTGTACAAAAAAAAAATGCATGTCATAAATAATAAATATAATATAATAATATATTTATGACACTCATTTTGCGACATTCGTATCCTTTTATGACATTTCCCCCGGAATATGGCAGTCAGCCATATTCTGAGTCACACGTCACACGTGCCTTATTGTACTCTGTTATTTTGTTGAATAAAACTTGGATAATCTTATCTCCGAGTCTTAATCTTCATTCCTGACAATTTATTCAACAAAATAATTAACAACAACCATGTCGGACCCTCTATCAAGTTTTGGATATAAACCAAGAGTGTTGGATATCGACCCGAATTCAAACCATGCTGCAAGAGAATGGAGACATTGGCGTACCATTTTTACCAACTATTTGGATGTCTAAAAAGATAGAATTCCCAACAAATTACAGACACGGGTTAGATGTGTAAGCCGAACGGCTTTTGAATTTATCGAATCCTGCGAGGATATCGAATTGGCGCTAAATCGGCTGGACTCAATATTCATAAAAAAAAACGAATAAAGTCTTCGCATGCCACCTACTAGCTACACAGAAGCAAGGACAGGACGAATCAATTGACAAGTTTTTCCAAGGCCTTGAAAGACTAAGGCGAGACTGCAACTTCAGAGAGAGAACTGCTAAACAAGTCGGTGAGAGATGCCTTTATTTGCGGGATAATGTCACCAGCTATCTGACAAAGGTTACTTGAAAGTAACAATTTAAACTTACAAACAGCCTACATACAAGCATTGACATTGCACAGAAGAACAACGCAGCTTGCGTCCCCCCCCCCCAACGGTAAGCAAGCTTGCTTTTTCTGTGGTATTGTACCATATCATAAAAGATCCAATTGTCCGTCACTCGAGGTAATTTGCATCCGCTGTAATAAACAAGGACATTACCAGAAAATGTGTAGGTCTCTGAGTACAACTACGAATGCCATTATTCATTTGGCTTTATGCATTTTGGTAGACACTGCAAATGTACCAGTAGGACTTTCTCATGCTGCTATGTCCAGTACAATTGGAAATAAAAATTTGAATGCCTTGATAGACTCAGGCGCTTCCGAGAATTTCATTAGCGAAAATATTGTTGAACTATTGTGTTTAAAAACTTTTCCATTATACAAACGAGTGACCATGGCCCAGAAAAGTATCAATGGTCGGTCCAATGGATTTGTGGTTGTAAACTTTAGACTTGGACTCAATGAAAAGTCATATATCTCAGTTCGTTTAACCATTATAAAGGACCTATGTTGCGATGTTGTTCTTGGTGAGAATTCCAATCCTAGCATCTTAAGGTCACATTCGAATATGGCGGTCATTTGCCAGAACTCATCGTGAAACACACGGATTCCTGCTTTGCCTTGGAGGCTGCTAAAATAGCAGAACCAACCAGGGATTTCAGCAGGATGTAAACCTATTGCAACCAAGTTGAGACGCTTTAGCCAAGTGGACTCTAAATTTATTGCTACAGAAGTTGGAAAACTTTTGAAAGATGGGATTATTAAACCCAGTATCTCACCGTGGCATTTACAAGTGGTAGTGGTTAAGGACGAGACCAAACTACACAAAAAATGATTATGCGTGGACTATTCTCAGACCATGAATATTTACACAGAACAGGACGCATTTCCACTACCAAGAATTTCTGACCTGATTGCAAATCTTGCCAGGTATAAATATTTCTCCACCTTCAACTTAAAAAGTGCCTACCATCAAATCTACACTGCTTTTAAAGCAAATGGACAGCTATTTGAATTCACTCAGCTTCCATTCGGTGTAACTAACAGTGTGTCTGCTTTCCAACATGCTATGAATGACTTAGTAAAAGTGTCTGACTGATACATTTTCTTATCTTGATAATGTGATAATTGTGGGTAAAACAGAAGAGGACCGTGACAACAATGTAAAAAAAAAAAATTGATGGTTGTGAGAAAAAGACTCCAAAACCATTAAGAAAGTGACTACATTAAATACCTTAGGATATTATGTAGGGAATGGAATAATAAAGCCTGAACCTGAAAGAATGAAGCCATAACAGGAACTGCCACTACCTAAGAATATGACCAGTCTGAAGAGAATCAGAGGAATGTTTGCTTACTATGCTAAGTGGATCCCTGAATTCTCAGACAAATACAACCCTTAGTGAAAGCAGACCGGTTCCCATTGGGGGAGAAGGCACTTAAAAGCCTTCAATACATTGAAATCGGTACTATGCAAAGCAACCCTATGGGCTATTGATGAGAATTTACCTCTTCAGTTGGATTGTGATGCTTCAGACTATGCTGTATCCACTGTACTTAACCAAAATGGAAGACCTGTGGCATTCATGTCAAGATCACTCCAAGCAAGTGAAAGGGGATATAGCATTGTTGTGAAAAAAGCTCTAGCCATAATAGAGGCTATAAGGAAATGGAAGCATCTCCTGTTCCCACACCGTTTCAAACTTTACACGGATGCAAGGTCTGTATCCTTTATGTACGATAACAGAAAACGTACTAAAATAAAAAATGCCAAAATTAATGAGTGGAGAATGGAACTCGGTGAATTATCTTTTGATATTGAATATCGACCTGGAAGAAATAATGTAGCTGCAGACACTTTCAGTCACACTTATTGTGCATCATTAAGTTCTCAAACCTCAGTACTGGTGGAATTACATGAAAAACAATGCCATTTAGGGGTATCAAGACTCTTACATTTTGTGCAATCAAGAAATCTACCCTTTTCAACTGAAGATGTAAAAAGGACCTGTGCATCCTGCAGAATTTGTGCAGACCTCAAACCGCGGTTCGATCGGCCTACAGAAGGTACATTAATAAAAGCCACTGGTCCGATGCAAAGGATCAGTATTGACTTTAAAGGGCCTCTCCTAACTGCTACTAGCAATCCGTATTTGTTAGTAATTGTGGATGAATACTCACTGTTATATTTCTTCCACATTTTTTTTAAACAAAGAAGGATTCTGTGCCCACTGGTACACACATACACAAAAACAAAAAAACACTGACCACCTACAAAACATGTAGTGCGGAGTTAACATCGGAGTCATTCTGTCACTTCTGCATTTCAAGTTGCACCACACATGTTCGACCACTAGCCTCCCAACAACAATATAAATAAGGACTCTCAGCAGAGAGTCCATAAGGCCACTGGCCCCATGTGTGAACACACAAATAACACAAAGGACGGTCCCATATGTGATCACACTATGACCCAAGGACCGGCCTGATATGTGAGCACATGTATCATACACACGGCTAAACTTTATCCAAAACCATCCGACTGTATTCCCTGTCAGTGAGAATAAATAAAACAGATATCGTTATTGTTAAACATATTTAACTGTTTTTAATTATCATTTTGTATATCTTACATTTCAGGATATAACACTCACGATTCCTGTTCTTATATTCCTGTCCGGACATGCAGACTTCCACAGTTATAAATTGCCTGGAACTCCTTTTCAGTATAAGTGGAATGCCAGACTACGTACACTCGGATAGAGGCCGGGATAGAAATACTTGGGTGTGGTCATACACTAGACTGCCCTTGCTTGAGAGGGCAGGGATAGAAATACTTGGGTGTGGTCATACACTAGACTGCCCTTGCTTGAGAGGGCAGGGATAGAAATACTTGGGTGTGGTCATACACTAGACTGCCCTTGCTTGAGAGGGCAGGGATAGAAATACTTGGATGTGATCATACACTAGACTGCCCTTGCTTGAGAGGGCAGGGATAGAAAAACTTGGATGTGATCACTGCACAGCACTAGCTTGATTTGAGTAATAATCTGATGGGGTCACTACACTACACAGCATTTGCTTAAAATGGGCAGGGATAGAAATACATGAACTGCACTTGCTTGAACTAGGTAGGAATTTGTATATTTTAGTGGGGTCACTATACTACACAACACCTACTTAGTGCCTTGTATGGTCCTATATTTTTACCATGATGGATCAGTCATGTATCATAACTCTTAACGTCCTATACCATCTCATTCCACCTGGCTGGAAGTCACATTCATTTTCCTAATCTACCCCAAATTTGTTTAAATTAAACATATTTAGAAGTTTTTAATTTAAGGGAAATAACAGGTAACTTTAGATGCTAAGGCCATTTTTAGCCATTTTTTTGATAAATTCTTATAGGAATGGGGGTCTGGACAGGATGTTAAGAGTTGACAAGACTCAAATCATAAGTTAATCTCAGACGGATCCCAGACCACTATAGTAGTTTGCTGGTTGTTATATTATAGCAGTTGATGTTTATGAGTTTAGTTTAGTGTAACACAGAGTCACAATAAAGGGGCACCTGGTGAGGATCAAACTCAGTATATTAGTAATTATCTACAAGGCTAGCTTGTAAAGCATTACTATGTAACAGGTACTCTGATTATCTACAAGGCTAGATCTTGTACAAGAACAAAATAATATGCTGCCCAATTAGAACTAAACTTAAATGCTGTGTGCAGCATTTATGATATTATCAATATAATGTTTAACTGAATTAATATTTTTCTTTGCATACTTTGTTAGTTTTTTTTCATTTTTCTCAAGTATTTTTTATTTGTATCATCATTATATCTGTTTTTATAGTAATTTGTTAAATGGCTATGATTGTTAATGATTATTGCAAATGTTTTATCTCTAAAAATAACACTTAACACTAAAACTTTATTTGCTTTACAGAGAGCATAAATGACAAACATTATGAATTATTGAAAAATTTTGACTTGAATTGGATCTTTGGCCCTTGCACTGGTAAGAACATATTTCTTTTGTTGTAGGTTTTTTTTTTTTTTTTTTTTTGGGGGGGGGGGTGTTGTATGCACTTTTTAATTATTTATCAAAATATCAAAAGTTTATTAGTTCTAAAATATTAATGAATTTTGTACCTCGTGCAACACAGTGTGACAGAGAACACGAGGTGAGTGGCGGGCTTGAAGGCTTGCTGTATTTTCGAAAGAATTGGGCTAGGCTTTGCCTGGCGTGTAGAACTGACCTAGAACCCGCGTCCTTCAGAATGCGAAAGGGTGACACATTGGCGGGGGCACCGGAGTCGAGATGTCACAGTCCCGTATGCAAGCGCCAGGTACCCAGATGATAGTTGCGAGCATTCTGGCAGCTGGGATTGGGTTGACCATCCCGTGTGTGGGGCACAGACATACAGATGATTGGGGGAAACAGTGTATAAGTAGAAGGCAACTCCCACAAGTGGGGTGATGGCAGTAACGAGTGTTGCGACATTAGCTGCTGAGTATTGTGACGACGAAGAACATTAGCTGCTAAGGATTGTGACGATGATGACAACGAAGTCAGTGTTTTAGCCTGCGAGAAGGCATTGGACTCACTTTTTTTTTCCCTCCCCCCCCCTCAACAAAAACCTGTTGAGTTAAATATTCATTTTTCCCCCTTTGTTTTTTTCCTTCTAGAGACAGGCTATTTCGGCATTTTATACAATGGCACAAATTCGACTTAGCCGTGACATGGTAAGGCCGTTTACTGGTGAGAGTGATGTGGTGGCATGGCTGAAGAAGGTTCGCCTTGTGGCGAGACTGCAGATGGAGGATGATGTGGCCAGCTTGCTGCCGCTATATTTGGAAGAGGACGCGCTTGCATATTATATGGAAATGCCAGAGAATGATCAACAGGATATAAATAAAATAGAAGCGCAACTGAAGGAGGCATTTACGGATGGTGCCTTTTTTGCTTATAGGAAGCTAACCCTTGTTAAGTGGGAAGGTGAACGCATTGACATGTACGCAAGTAGAATAAGGCAGTTGGTCGGATTGGCTGGATTCGAGGGAGTGGGGCTTGAGAGGCTTGCAAGATTAGTTTTTGTCATGGGATTCCCAGATAATATCTCTGTCGAGCTCCAACAGGCACCAAATGTTGAGACCCTAACAATGGCAGATTTGATTTCACGAGCCAGAGTGCTAACTACTAGGGATGAAAACCATGATGTAGCAGCAGCCGTAAAAACGGACACAGCGGCATCCCAGCAAGCGGGAAGTACCACCAAAGATTCACAAGTGCTGCGTGAAGGTCTTGTATGTTATACGTGTGGTGGACCCAACCACTTTTCCCGGGATTGCCAAAGTCAACGGAATAGTGGACTTATGAACACGAGAGCACAGGGCAAAATGCATTGTTACCGCTGTAATGGACTTGGCCACGTATCAAGAAATTGTCCGGGAAACAGATGCGAGGACAAGGCATTGTCACCACCCTTGCCCCCGTCAAGTCAGTGAATACTACATTACCAGTTGTTGGCGTCCGGATAGATGGCATGAAGTGTTCGGCACTTGTCGATACAGGATGTTCCAAAATGATAGTTAGCACGAACTACTGTCGAGCATGGAGTAAGCGTGACATGGACATTACCACAATCGACAGCACATCCAAGGCATGTTGCGGAGTTGGGGTTGTGACAATTCACACTAGAAAAGGGGATAGTGCTAGAATAGATGTTTTGGTAACGTGTGGAAAGCCACTTGGTTACGACCTACTGCTTGGAATTGACGTGATACGAGCACTGGGTGGTGCTGAGATCACATCCGATGGAAGGGTTATGCTCGGTAAAGGGGAAGAATTCTGTGCAGCTCTCTCAGTTGAAGAACCGGACTTCTGTGCTTCGTTTGACCATAAACAAAGGGTATGGTCTGCACAATGGAAGTGGGCCATGAATGAAGCACCAGAACAGCTGCACAATGTAATACCAGAGTATTCGGTTCCTGATACCATCAAGACTGCGTACGAGGAGGAGTTAGAGATGTGGATGGCGAATGGGTGGTTAATACCGTATCCAGAGGAGCGGCTTGGACCCCCAAAGGGTTTGATCCCACTGATGGCTATTATACAACCCAGCAAAAGCAAGGTACGGCCAGTGATGGATTACAGGGAACTAAACCAACATGTGGATGCCTTCACGCTAATATGTGTGCTGCCAAACTGCAGGAGTGGCGTCAGCAAGGGTCCAATGTAGCCCTGCTTGACCTAAGGAGAGCCCACCAGCAGATACATGTTTATGAGTCATTGTGGGCATTTCAAACTGTGATTGTCAAGGGAAAATGATATTGCCTGACATGGTTAGGATTTGGTCTTAATGTGGTACCGCTTATTATGAAAGCCATCGTAAATGCAGTGTTGACGCAAGAGGAGCTGATGAGGAAAGCCACGTCAGCTTAAATCAACGATATTTATGTAAACGAGGATGTAATGTCAGCAGATAAAGTAAGGAGGAAACTCGAAACCTTTGGTTTGACATGCAAGGACCCCAAGCATCTAAAGAATGGGCTAAAGTGTTAGGACTTGAGGTTTGGGGGGAGCACAGCACCCTGCGTTGGAAACGAGGGGGCCCTGTCCCAGAAATCCCAGATATGTTAACGTGGCGTATCATATTTTCTGTCTGCGGGAAGTTGGTGGGACACTTTCCGGTCTGCAAGTGGCTCCGTGCAGCAACTGGAGTAATTAAGAGATGGGCTAGCGCAGTTACGAGAGGATGGGACGATACAGTGGATGACATTCCTCTTAAGCGGATGGTGGCTGAAGTAGTTAACAAAGTATGCCAAGATGATCCCACCCGAGGTGATTGGTGCGTAGCTGGATGAGAGTTGAATGCATGGGTGGATGCAAGCTCTCTAGCAACAGGTGTGGTATTAGAAAGAGATGGTGCTATTGTAGAGGACGCATGCTGGCTTTGTCCGACAAACGACGCCCCTGCACATAAATTTGGCGGAACTCGACTCCACACTGAAAGGACTTAATCTGGTGCTGCTGTTGCACGCTGAGGTGGTGCATTTCCACACAGATTCTCTGTGCGTGTACCACTGGTTGACCGATACCCTGACGGGTAAAGCCAGAGTGAAGACCAAAGCTGCAAGTGAGATGTGCGAAGGAGATTGGTGATCATACAACGGCTGGTTGAAGAATATAGTTTGAAGGTTGATGTCACCCTAATTCCATCAGAGCAAAATCTAGCTGATGAATTAACAAGATTACCAAAGAGGTGGTTTGACATGATGAAGCAAGGACTTGTCTCTTCTCTGATGTTATGTGCGGTCGTAACTGAGCAACTGGCACCTGATCGTATCCGAGTCATACATTGCCAGAGTGGACAACATATTTCGTTCGGAAAGTATGTTCCTCAATTACTAAAGCGGCCGTTAAATCAGCCATACACACTTGCGAGGAGTGTCAGACAGTAGACCCAGCACCAGTTCGTTGGAAACAAGGGAAGCTCGAAGTGCAGGGTAATTGGTACAGGTTGGGTATGGACGTAACCCATTACAATGGCAATCATTTTGTGACACTGATGGATTGCAGCCCAACGCGGTTCACCAAGATGCATCTACCATCATACAACAGTTGAGATCAGTCTTCTGTGAATGTGGTCCACCAGTGGAAATATTAATGGACAATGCCCCTGCCTTTTGTGGCCACGAGTTCCAGACCTTTGCAGGAGAATGGGGCGTGTGAATGCAATATCGATGTGACTATGTTCCAGAGGGTAATGGTATAGCGGAATGCTATCATTGCGACCAGAATGCAGTGTACTATTCAAGAGGCTGTGTACTGGTACAATGTAACACCAAAGGATGGCGTAACATCATCGACTGCGCCATCTAGCAAAATTTACCAGTATGAACAGCATTTAAAAGGGCTAGATGAGATGACGCCATCCCCTGGACAATCCATATCAAGAGGGAGATCTAGTTTGGGTTAAAGCCCGAACAGTCGTTGCACTACTAAATTCAGCAAAGGACAAGTTGGTCGAATGGTGTGCCGTGACATATAAAGGATCTTTGCAGACGCTATAGACCAACTGCGTTTGAGGAAGGCGAAGACAGTGATACATCATCCAAGAGTGAGTCAGGGACTATGTCAGTAGATGGAACGGAGCCTGTAACGGCTGAGGATGTGATGGTGGAGTCTCACGATGACGATGTGGCCGAGACCGAGGGAGATGGAGAAACAGTGCAGATAAATGAACAACCGCCACCTCCGCGAAGGAGCACTCATTATAAGCCGGCACCATCTCCCTGCCATTTTTGGGATCAAGAGATCAGAGTGTAGTGAGAGAAGAGCCCTACCTCGTGCAACACAGTGTGACAGAGAACACGAGGTGAGTGGCGAGTGTGAAGGCTTGCTGTGTTCTCGAAAGAATCGGGCTAGGCTTTGCCTGGCGTGTAGGACTGACCTAGAATCGAACCTGCGTCCTTCAGAATGCGAAAGGGCGAGACATTGGCGCGGGCACCGGAGTCGAGATGCCACAGTCCCGTATGTGAGCGCCAGGTGCCCGTATGATAGTTGCGAGCATTCTGGCGGCTGGGATTGGGTTGACCGTCCCGTGTGTGGGGCACAGATGCCCAGATGATAGGGGGAAATGGTGTATAAGTAGAAGGCAACACCCACAAGTGGGGTGATGGCAGTAACGAGTGTTGCGACATTAGCTGCTAAGGATTGTGATGACGACGACGAACTAAGGATTGTGACGACGAACATTAGCTGCTAAGGATTGTGACGATGACAACGACAAAGATGGTGTTTTAGCCTGTGAGAAGGCGTTGGACTTGCTTCCCCCCCCACCTTCTGGAGACAAATTTATTCATTATAACTTACTTAAAGGCTGCTGTCAACTTATTTCCCTTTTATATAATTCATGTTATTTTTTTTTCAAAATAATTGAATTGCAATAATTATGGAACATTGATAATTGAAATTCAGTTATTTTTCAATTAATTATGATATAATGAAATTTCTGAAAATTATGCTTAACTGCTACCTTTGTGATAAGAAGGTATTGATGGAGTCGCCCAGTCGGGGTGTTGGTCCAATGGTGTGCATCCTTTGTCTCGATTCATGCCATGTCTTTCACCTCATGCTGCCATGATCATCATCTGGTGGCATTAGCCATGTTGTCAGCATACCTCGGACCTCACTGCTGTTGTGATATTTACTTGCACACCAACTGCATGTTGGGGGGGATCAACAGTAAAAAAGATAAACTCAACTCAAGAGAGAACACAAAGACAAAGTAAAATGAATCATTTTTTGGTCAGGAAGGTGTATCACATAATGTATTCACTCATCTCCTCCTATCAGCTCACTTTCCTAAACTTAAGTTCTCATACTCCAGTCTAACTGAACCAGGGAATAGGGATGACCCCATCACCACCAGCTCGCTTTCGGGTCATTCCATGTCAGTTCACCAGGGTGTTACACCCACGACACCGAATTACCTGAAATTTGGCACAAATGTTCCCCTTTAAGAGTTAGGAAAGTGTGCTGAATTATTTTGTCTTAAACCTTACCGTTCCGATTTTAGAGGGGGGGATATAATTTTGCTATTTTGCCTCAAAATTAAGGCCGTGCGGTGTCGCAAAATCTTAGTGTTTTTTTTTGTTTTTTTTTAAATACTTTCATGCATTCAATATTTCTGAAATTTGTTATGTAAGGCAAATAAGGACTGTAGAATCCAAATATCCAACTATTTTAACCCTATACCTGAAAGAAATTTTTATTTTGTCCACCCAAATGCATGACTCCAAAATCAACAACTTTTCACCTATGTAGCTTACGGTCAGTCTATGTCCTCTTCAATTTTCATAATATTTTTTTCTTAAAATCTACTATGTCTGCTTAAGTTCATCAAAGAATTTTGTGTGGGAGCAAAGTCTAATTTAGAAGATATGAACCTGCAAATTCAGAGTTTTTTTTCCTATGTACGTACAGGATTTCAGTGAAAGATTATAATTAAAGACAATCATCCTAATGCTCCATGAACTCTCAAATGTTGATATTGTGCTCAGTGACTTATTAAACTATTCAATAATATTGTTTTTATTAATATATTTTGCAGATATTGCTTTTTTTTTAGATAGTCTTTAACAACTGGTAAACATTGCCTCAACATTGATAATCAACATTGCATAGAATATTTGTAGATACCACTAAACATGAAGTTAAAAGAAATTCTTTCTGTTTGTGTTTTTTTTTCCATTTTTATATTTTTTACTATTTTTCAATTATTTTCATGAAACAAAAACTTTTGATTTTTTCATTCAAAAGAAAGTGATAGTAAAAATGAATATACAAGGAGTCTTTAAAACATTACATTTTAAACTACACTGTGCCATAAATTTTGTTGTATATATAGACCATCTTGGACAGATGATAAACTCTACCATTTGGTGTTATAGGGACATCAACAGTGCACACTGTGTCTTCTCGTAGCAGTAACTTCACGCTTACACCTCTTTCTTCGTGACTAGATTGCTGCTGCCCTGGCAAATAAATGAGCTTCTTTTATATCGTCGGCGTAATTTGCATGGGCGACGCCACGCTCATGCCACGAACGAGACAGAACGAGACCACACCTTACAAATCCGCTCGTCAACGGCGACCATGCTTCTTCAGCTTAATTCAGGCAGAACCTGACAAGCTAAGCAGATGCGTTTCGCCGGAGGTAAGTAAGCTTGTTCATTACACTCCACCCTGATCTCATGATCACACACCTGGCAGTGAGGGGGTGACCGCCTTCGATGAGTACTTCTTCGGAGAGGAGGGGGCTCCTCAGGTGACAACATTTCCGCGTCGATATCGTGCGGATCAGAGTCATTCCCGGTGTCATTACCGCTGTCGTCTGGGTCTGTCCCTACATCTTCTGATACAGGAAATGAGTCTTCTGACCGCCTCACGTACAGCATCGATGTCTCCGATTCACTGCTAGAGGACATCTCTTGATGGCTTTCTCCCGAAGCAGTCGATTCTCGCCGTGGGCGAATATCCCTCACATGGCGTGGCACGCCATTGACCTGGATGGTGTGGGAGCTGATCATTCCGTCAACTCATCCTCTACCAAATCTGGTGGTACATCGTACATTTGGGGGTTTGACCCAGACGAGATCACCTATCTTATACGGTTCCTTCGTGTCTCTCGGAATCTCCAACACTTGGTCTATCCCTTTTATCCGCTGCTCGTAACTGTATATACCGTTGGCTGGCGCAGTTGACATTGTCATATTGTCTCTGGGTGTGACGTTGTACAAGTACACAGCCTCCTGGATGGAGCACTGCATCCTGGCTGCTATTCTTTTAATGGTGCGGTGACACCGTTCCGCTATCCCGTTACCCTCTGGGGTATATGCGCCTCTGTACCATACTCGCACTCCCCATTCGGCCGCAAAGTCCCAAAAATCTCGACTGCAGAAAGTCGGGGCGTTGTCTGTCAGTATCTCAATGGGGGCACTGTGCTCTCAAAAGACAGATTTCAGTTGTCGTATAACTGACAATGCATCCTGGCGCACTAGTGGGCGCCACACGGTGAAACGCGTTGGGCCGCAATCTGTCAATGATAGGAAATGACTGCCATCATAGTGGGTTACATCCCTGCCCAATCGCCACCAGTTCTTGTGCACCCCAAGTTTACCCTTCTTCCATCGTATTGGGGCAGGGTCCAAAGCACAACACTCCTCACAGTCTCGTATGGCTGTCCTGACCATTGACTACTAATTGGCGCAGTCCATGTGGATGAGCTGGATGCGAGTCAATCATGGTTATTCACAGAAGCAGTGGACACCTGGGAGTGTGACGCACCACCTATTTTGTCAGGAGAATTTGCCCAACAACAACAAAGGCAGCCATTAAGTCAGCCATACAGATGTGCGAGGAATGCCAGTCCATAGACCCAGCACCTATCCACTGGGAAAAAGGAAAGCTGGAGGTAAACAGGAACTGGCAGAAGTTAGGAATGAACATCATACATTACGGTGCCTGCCATTTCTTAACACTCATGGACTGTGGCCTGTCGCGTTTCTCAATTTGGAAGCAGTTGGCAAGGCAATACTCAACAAGTGTGATTCACCAGCTGGAGGTGGTGTTCTTCGAGCGTGGCTCACTGCACAAGATTCTTATGGACAACGACACAGCCTTCTGCAGCAAAGAGCTCCGAGCTTTCACACATGAGTGGGGAATTCACTTACGATTCAGTTGTACATACGCCCAAGCCGGGAATGACATAGTGGATTCATGAAACGATGAAATGAATTGTGGCCAGGATGCACTGTCCCATAACAGGAGGCAGTCTACTGATATAACATCACACTGAAAGATGACATATCACCCTCCGCTGCACCCGCCAATGGGATCTATCGAGATGAAATTAGGGTGAAGGGGGCTAATGCTGCGGCAGCGTCCTCAGGTCCCAAGCACAGCTCTTATCAAGTTGGATATCTTGTGTGGATCAAGGCACCACAGAGTCTGTGTACCACAAAGTTCAGCAGGGGTGAGGTGACCAAAATAATCAGCCCACAGTCAATTCTAGTGGATCTGGGCCCACACCACTGTGTCACCACATCGGAGGAAGACTCAAACAGCACAAAGTCCTCTGAGAGAGGGATAGAGAGTCTGCTGCATGACGACAAAGAAGATACTGCGTCAGAGAATGCACCTGAAAAAGGAGCAGAAACAGGACCCTCCTCCCTGCCTTTGTGAAGAAGTACCCGACAAAAGCTCCCGACACTAGACTGGCATTTTTGTGATCATGCGATCAGAGGGGAGTGTGGCAAGAGAAATCATGCACGTGGTAGCTCAAAGTGTGAGAGTGTCAGAGGGGAGTGTAGGAGCGATTAGGGAGATTGAACTCACATCATTGTGAGTCATGGCTTAATGTCAGACTACCTCATTGGTATGCATGCAAATTACTACACTGCGCGATTGACCCAGATATGGGACTTTAATCAGGGCAGTGAATGATTATTTAAGGCCTGCCTTAACACATGGGAGAGTTGCGTTCCAATCTTGCTGACGAGGGCACTGACATATGACAAGGAAGAAGAGGCAAGTGAGCTTTCGCAAAGGACTGCTAGAAAAGATTGTTGCAGTCAATGTCTTTTTTCGGTGGAGAGATCAAACTGTCCAACCCAACAGATTTTCTATTCATTTATTATATATACACAAACAGCAAATAAGGAGACCATAAAGAATATGCTGGAAACTTGGTACTATGGTCTGAGGGCTAGGTAGAACTACTATACATGCCCTAATCAACTTCATGGTTTTAATTTCCTTCATAAGAGTGTTCTAAACAAGAAAAAAGATGTTAACATAGAACACTTTGAAATGCGATAGAATTACATGAAAAATCATTTAATTACACTATCCAAAAGAAAAAAAAGAGCAAGAAGTGTTCAAAATAACTGTTCAATACAATCTGATTTTATTCTTTAAAAATATTTTTATTGCATGTTCAATTAGCTAATTTACATATTTATGTATGTTTTGGATTTGTTTTGTTTTTTGCTTTTGCTTTTTAGCTGTCTTGACTTATTTAATAGTAACAAGAAAATTCCAAAGATGTTAGCAATTTCAAATATATTCTGCAAATAAATAATCTCATTTGGAATATTTTGACATTAGTAGATTTTCATAGGAAGTAGATTAGTTTGGGTGCAGAGTAGCTCTACCTAGCCCATAGACTACAAGTTTCTTTCTCCTGAATGCTTGGGTAACTTATCATACTCATATATATATATATATATATATATATATATATTATATATATATATATATGTGTATGTATGTATATGTGTGTGTGTGTGTGTGTGTATGTGTGTGTGTGTGTGTATTAATAATTGTTAAGAATTTAATATGTCATCAATAATTTGCAGATGTGTAGAGAAATTAAGTCAAATCAAATTCATTTATTCAAAAATTATTTATTTTTATTTTGGATTATATATTTGATTTGGCTAAGAAAACTTAACTAATGTGTCACCAAAAAATCGATACTTTAAAAAAAATCTTTCACCAATGCAAAATGTTTGGAAAGCTCTGCTCTTGTTCCTTACATTTGATTTTGTTAAAATCTTTGTTAGGTCTCTTAAGCACCAAGGTTATCAAGATAAGTACCAGGACTTCTGGGTTGATTTGGTCCTGCCATTTGATTCAATATAGGGAGAAAAGAGCTTACATTGGAAAGTTTTCAAGCTTTTTCATTTATTTGTGGTAAATTTTCCAGGATTTACATAGTAGTTTGTGACAAATTTTATGAGAAATTTTAACCTTGAAATATATGTTCAACTGAGCTTAAAGGAGGAAAAAATTATATTTGGCTAAACTGATACATTTTATTAATTTTTTTTCTAATGTTTCTTTATGTAAATCTGTAAAATATTTCATGCTAAAAAATTATAAAATATTTCATTTAAAAATTATGAATGCTATGAAAATACATTTGCGTTATGATTTTGAATGGAAAATTATTCAAATATTGAAATGATTTGTAAAATAATTATTGAATGTTGATTTTTTCCCCTTCTTTTAATTTTTTTCTTATTGTTTTTAAGGTTTGTTACGGTTGGAACGATGGGAAAGAGCTTCAAAACTTTATCTAAATCCTCCCCAGGAAATAAAAGAACTTCTTCTAAAAAACAGAAACAATTCTAATTATACTCTGTGGTAAATAATTTTCAGCTTCTTTCTATTTAACTTTTTGAGATAAAGTGTTGCTACTATTGACTCATCCAAATCTCTTGAACTTTCAAAAGGTGTTTGTTACATTGAGTAACCTGCAGGAAATGGGAAATAGAACTATTTACTATGTTTCATTTTTTAAAATCTTTTACTTGTCAGGTTTAGTATCTTCCGAATTTGTAACCATGAATTCTTCATAATGATGCTGGTATTATAAGGCAGTGTATGTTTCATCTGGTGTCCATGTTAGGAAATTTCAGAACTCCTAATATTCAGTTGTTCCTTATGATGCCATTTTGCCTCTCCTCTATGACATTGTATTATGTGATTGAGAGATTAAACTCATACATATGTGTCTCTCTACTGATCTATATACATTCACCCAGAGTAGCTTCAGAAGAATTGGAAGTTACAAGTTCTGAAATTCCCTACGAAAGACAGGTGACAAATAGCGCAACAGACCAAGTAACAGGAAGCAAACAACAGACTAGTGTAGCCTCAACTATACAGCAAGTTTATGTCAAGACACAGTCGTACCAGTTTTTATAGAGAGCTGCAATCAATAATTGGCTGTGATGAGTACTTTGCATAAGATGGGTGGAGAATTTGCATCTGCATTGCTAAATGCTTGAGTCACGAGATCAATACCCATGTGCATTTTCTTTGGACAGCTATACCCACACTCTTTCCTGGTCTCATGACAAAATGACAGCATTTCCATTAATCTAAAATATTTTGATTGTGAAATTTTAACATTCCCATGAAACTCAAGATGACAAGATTTGTGGTAAGATTGAATACGGAAATTGGCGATACATTTTATTATTATTTTATTGTAAACCTTTGTTAAAATAACAGCATTTCCATTAATTTAAAATATTGTGATAGTGAAATTCCAACTTTTTGATGAAACTCAAGATGACAGGAAATACATTTGTGACAATCTTGAATTTTGAAATTGGCATTGCAGAAATGACTTATTTAACAATTTAATTGTAAAATCCCTATCAAAGTAATGCTTTCCATTAAATTGAAATATTGTGACTATGAAATGTCAACATTTTCAGGAAACTCAATATGAAATTAAATACATCTGTGGTATCATGCCTCCATATTACACAGCTCTATCCTTCCCAAGGTGTCACTGCTATGTTTCATTGCATGTAGGTAAACTTCCTTGGACAATGAAGACTCTGACAAAATTGTGGGTACAAGATAAATACAGTTTTATTCACTATGTGAAAGCTGAAACCTGAAAATAAACTTGCAATAACAAAGAAAATTAACTGTTTTAAAATGCTAACAGTTAAATAAATAATGACAAGGTATGCGAAGGGTTCATACTGAATGGTCGTGATAATGTTAATTACTAAATACAAGACAAATAATGGGGGAAAATAAGGTAGAAATTACTGAACAAACGCATCATTCAAAATTTTAGGCAAAATTCTACTTTATTTATCAACATAATTTCCTTCTAGGATGATACACTGATTCCAACGCATCTCTAACAATTAGATGCCTTTTTTGTTGAATGATTTGTCTTTGTGCCTTAAAATATGCCTCAGTTTCCGAAATCACTTCTTCATTGGAGCCAAATCTCTTTCCCTGGAGCATTCTTTTGAGGTCTGCAAACAACCAATAGCCACTGGGGGCCAGATCTGGAGAATAGGATGTGTGTGGAAGCAATTCAAAGTGCAAAATACCTTGCACATCCCAAAATACAGAGGCCAAAACCTTGCCTGCTGATATTTGTGTCTCTGATCGTTTTGGACAGTTTTCACTTGCTGCTGTCCACTCAGCTGACTGCCGATTTTGACTACAGAGTGAAGTGGTGGATCTATGTTTTATCCATTGTCACATATGTGTGCAAAACCTCCTTTTTATTGCATTGAAACAGTTGCAAACAACGCTCTGAATTGTGGACATGTTGTTGTTTTTGATTGACTGTGAGCAAAACACGGTACCCACTTTGAGCACAGCTTTCTCATTGACAAATATTCATGCAAAATGGTGAATACACTACCTTCTGATATCTTCAACTCCTCTGCTATCTCATGCAACTTCAATTTACGATCGGCCAAAACGAGTTTGTGGAATGTTTTTTAGTTTTCCAGGACAACTGCTGAATTTGGGTGACCTGAGCATTCAGCATCATTTGTGTCTGTATGACCATGTTTAAAGTCACCATACCACCTCTTAAGCATTGTTTACGATGGAGTAGAGTTCAAATAACACTTATCAAGCCATTGCTTTGCTTGAACAATATTTTTTCCCATCACAAAGCAATATTTTATCAACACAAGAAATTCAGATTTTTCCATTGTTTTGAAAATTTGCAACTGTAGCTTCACTTAAATAACTGTAATTTGTAAACTAATAATCCGATTGGGCTCAAATTTTGACACATGTCATTTGAAGGTTAGTACTTTATAAAAATCATATGGATTTTTTATTAGTGGCATCATCTATATGTCAGGCTTGGGACTTATTGAGTGATGTGTTAACAAGGGTTTACGATAACATGAATGAAGTAAAAGAAATAATACTGACAGGAGAAATTTACCACACTTAAGAAATGGACATTTTGTTGAAATAAGCACTGCTTAATACAGAGAAAAAAGGTAATAAATTGAGGGTCATTAAAGAAGAAATGACTTTATGGTAAGGAGAAAATAACAAAGAAGCTAAATAGGAAAACTCAAATGGACTTTACCTTCAGGTCCTCATAGAACTAAGACAGAGAGGGGAGAATTCACATCTTTCTTAAGCAAGAGAATGAATTTGGTGCCAGGCAGTAAAATGGAACTAAATGATGACTTTAGGGAATTTGTTCCATTGGTAAGAATAGACCACTAAGGGAGGTAACTTTAGAATTAGACTGCTAAGGGAGGTAACTCTAAGGGGTTGTTTAAAAGCATATCATGACATGTGGCAATTTTGAACTTAGTGATGCAGAATGGATTTATCATTTAATTGCAAACCACATGCTAAAATAAGTGTTTCTATTGAATTAGAATATTGTGATTGTGATATTTCAGCATTTAATGAAATTCAAAATAACATGAAATACTTTTGAGGTAGTCTCTTCATTCCTGTTAAAAGAAAAACAGCATTTCCATTAATTTCAAATATTATGATAGTATGATTTGAACGTTGTAATGTAACTCAAGTCTGAAAATTAAACGTAAAGGAAATTTAGACCCCAGTGGAATGTAGGGGAATAATTCACTAGTACTAGTGAAGCAGAGAGAATATGAATGGTGAAGTTGAAAGACAAGTTACAATAACTAATATATTTGCTACAAAAAGGCATTTATGTATGGCAAAATGTACAAGTAGGCATATATGCAACATATAAATGTTACAGTTTCAAGTGTGGAGGTTAGTGTTTGTAGAGTTCAAACAGTTCAGTTTAGGTCGGACAAGAACTACTGGTAAGTAGGGAAGTTTAGTAAAGTTAAGGATTGTTTGAGTTGCAGAAATATTGCCTGCAGAAGGATTCTTTGTGAATATCTATTCCTCTTGGTAACAAAGTTTTGTGTCTGAAAATTAATAAGTAGTTTGCTGCAATTTAAGTCAAAAGTCCTATGCTCCTAACTGGTGTAAGAAACAGACATTTATCAACTGTCATGGTTATGTGATATGCGCTGCTCTTCTTTGCCTACTCACCATGCAGGACATCTGACAAGATAGAGCTAGGTTTGGGGTGAAAAGCAGAGATTTCTGGTTGTCATGGAAATCCTAGCAGCTACCTTGAACCCAGCAAGGGTGAAAAGAGAGATACCCTGTACCTTGTTGCCTTAGCAAGTTCGGTAGGAGAATACACGTTGGATACTTGCTTTTATAACCAACCCTACATGATGCTCAGAATGCTGCTGATAGCTCTGTAAAGCTGGGTCACCTGTCCACTAATAAATTTCCAATACCTTCCCCCTAAAACAAAGATGAGGTTTCAATGGTGAGACAATTTTAGCAGGTTTGAGATTAAAATATTGACTTGCAGTATTTTTTTACTTGCATTTTTTTCTTCTTCTCTACTGTAATTTTTTCCCTGAGATTCCTGTGTTTCCTTGAAGTTAGAAAATTGTCAGGTTGTGATTGTCTGAAACTTTAAATTTGTTTTCTTTGAGTTTAACTTGTTTTGAATTGCTTTTCTTGAATTTTTTTATCATCATAAGGTGACTGAAGTTCCCAGAGTTTAGTTTTTTCCTTTTCCAGTCATTAATTTTCAAAGTAGTCGTATTTTCTTAATGTTTGAAAATACCTGAAGGCTTGAATTTGAATTTCTTTCTTCTAAATTCGTTTTTCCTTTCAGAATTTTTTTGTATTTTTTGTTATTTCTTCTTTCTTCTTTTAGGCCTGGCTTGAAGTCAAAAAGCCTTCCCTCCTTTAGAAAGAGACAAGTGTTTTTTTTTGTTTTATTTTTTGTTTTTTTTGGTTCCCCCACCCCATAACGTTTTTGTTATAGTTTTTTCTTCCATTTTTTCTTTAAAGGTTGTTCTCATTTTTCTGGGGCTGGAAATTTGGATTTTTAAAGACCCAAATATTTTTTTCAAATCTTGAATTTTTGTTTTTTAGTCCACAATGTTTTTTTTGTTTTCTTTAATCCCCCAATTTTTTTCTTTCTTTGCCAATTCAGTGTTATTTTCCAATTTGGTACTCATCTGTGGAGTGCAGATTCATTTTTGTTTTTTATTTTTTGTTGTTTCAGAGTGGTTGGTGATAAGTATGCTTTAGAAATATTTATTCTATAAGTGGGTCCCATTAACTCAGGATTTTTGAAGACACCGGTATCTGTCCAGCTTATCTCCCTGTGTTCATCTTTATCTCTCCCTGTGTCCCAAAATGTCCTTACATCGTATTTCACTATCTAGTCTGGTCAATTTAGCCTCAAAAAGGGGTGTACCAGGGGAAAAAAGTTACCAAGTCATATTTGGTATCATTGTGTAACACGTTTGGTGGACCGAGGCATCTCTGCACATCTTTACTCCACATCTTACTGCATATTTCTGCACATTTCGTCTTCCGTTTTCTCTGCCCATCATGTCATCTGCTCTGCTTTTAGGACCTCCATATGTTGTCCGAAATACTGCCTCAGGGCAAAGATCCCACCAAAAGGGCACAAAGCAATCAACAAAGAGAGAGAGGATTGCAACAAACAGAGACAAAGACAGGGCTCACATTCAAAAATGGACAGAGAGAGGCATCCAACTCATTCATTTTCCTATCGCTGCTCTCTGCTGTCAAGCCGAGAGGTGGGAGTCTCTGTCCACTGTCAGGACTTCTACGTTTTGGTGATCTCAACTCAACTAGTCTGCTGTTCAAAGTCTGACTTCACTCGTCAACTCCCAGATTCTAACTGTCTCCTCAAGTCCTGGCTTCTAAGTGACTAACTTACTTTTTTAAATTTCTCACTGTCCTTCCAAAATCTCATTTCTAAATCTCATTCATTCTCGTTTTCACATAGGATTTTAAAATCCCTTTGTTTAAAGGCTACACCGGGGGTCGGTTTTATTGCTGATTCTTATCTTTTCCCTCTTTGCCTAAACCAAGACCACACATCTCCTTAGTGGGATTATCACAATTATTAATCTTTTTTTCTTCTTTTTCTCTATAGAATTTACTACTTTTATAAACGTTGTTTGACCAACACTGGACAAACCTTCTATTGCATACTTATACATACCTACACTCATTTACACATACCACCCCCCACACATATATATATTTATATACATATGTACACATACATGATCCACTACCTCTAATGTCTTTAGTCTACACACACATATACATATATATATATATAGACCTATATGGGGCTTGCCCCAAACTCACACCACATATCTACTCATATATATATCCACACACACACTGCATGTTGCATATTGTAGAATATTTTCTTTTTCTGGTTGAGGAGTTATTTTAATTCCCCAGGTTTTTGAAGGTAAATTATCTTGTTGTAGAATTTTCTTTTTCTGGTTGAGGAATTACTTTTATTTCCCCTGTTTTTTGAAGACAAATTATCCTGTAGAATATTTTCTGAGGAATTATTTTTATTTCACAAGTTTTTGAAAATAAATTATCTTATTGTAGAATATTTTCTTTTCCTCGCTGAGGAATTTTTTTTCCACCAGAAGTCAAATTATCTTGTAAAATATTTTGTTTTTCTGGTTAAGGAATTTTTTTTTCCCCAGGTTTTTGAAGTCAAATTATCTTGTAGAATATTTTGTTTTTCTGGTTGAGGAATTATTTTTATTTTCTCGGTTTTGGTTGCTTTTATCTCTAACCACTCACCCACAATGCATTACATTTCCCTTTAAGAAGTTTCTTCTATCTCCCTTCTAGCTTCCCATTTTTTCCAGATAGTAAGTACTTTTTGCCCTGTGACATATTCTGTCTGCATTCCTCTGTCATTTCCTATGTCATCCACCTATTGTATCATCATCCTAATTGTTGTGTATAGTTGAACTACAACTGGGTTGAGAGAAAGTCACAGGGAAAATCAAAATGAAAAAGAGAACAACAAAGACAAAATAGAGATTGAAACTTTCACTCAGCAGGGATGTATGACACTACTTTTTTACCTTAATTCTCATTTTCGTTCAGTGTACGGGTGCCCCCGGGGTATTTCCCTTCAGTGTTGCTGGTCTTTTCACTCAGTCAAACTGTTTTCTAGGCATCCATCTCCAAGAACTGCTATCTACCTGGCTTGCTGGGACTTACCCTCTAGGTCTCATTGCCACTCACTAACTGTCGTAAGTTTCTAACTTCCCGCGCCCCCTTAAGTGACATCCCAAGGTTCCAAGCAAAAACGCATACATCTGGTAGCTGCACCTTTTCCTTTTAACACAAATTATAAATCTTAGTTTTCAGATTTATGAGATCTGACTTCCATTAAAAAAATGTTAACATAAAAATATTCTCAGTCATCATATCTCCAAATAGCCTTTTTTAAGTTTGTCTGATACAGATTTTATGGGTTTCCTAAACTTTTAAAACCAACACTACATATATATACTCACACATATATACATACATGCACATATGTACACACATACATAAATATATTCTTCTAGTTTTTCTGTCACGCTACATATATACACGCACATATTTACTTCCCATAATTTCCCAAATGGTACCTGAGAGTCATACACATACATATGCACATTTACATGCATATATATATATTCATATAGGTTTTTCCTAACACAATTTAATTATGCATACACTTGTGTCACAGACCACATGTCTCCTTGATCTCAAGATCATCCTTGTAGTCAGATTGACCAATAAGGTGGATGCATCTATTTTCCCGACCTATGAGTTGAAACAAGTCACCTTATCACCTTATCTCATATTAGTCTCCACATTATTCCGGGAGCCCGTCACTCATCGCTCATCAAGGATGTGTCAAGCAGTTCCATTTACAGAAATGTTATTCTGTGACTGCACTCCAGTTACCATTTGCCACTCCCATTATGTGGTACAACAAGTATCAGGCAGCTTTATACAGACTTGTTCTCGATTCTGAAATGAAACAGTTTGCCTCACCTCTGCTTCCTCTTCAGGGATGACCAGTGGATGTACTCATACCAAAAATATTATTTGCTGCAGTACAGTCCTCCTCTTGGCTTACCAAGGGGATATGTACCAATAAACTGCATTGTCCATCAGGATCTCCTCTAATTTCCAAGAATAACTCATTTAACAAAGCTGCAAAAACTGCTCCTTTTCCTCCACTCAACTCTACCACAGATATTCCCCATTATAGTAATGCGGAACTAGTCTGAGATATGAATTCCCCAGCCTCATGCGTACTTGGTGTGGGATCAATTGCTTGGCATCATTAGTATGCTTGCTGTACTTTGTGCACTAGAGACGGTTGGGTCTACCTTTCTGGCCCAAAATAGCATCCTTTCCATACCCATGTAGTGCATCTCATGTATTCATCTTCAATATTGCACATGGTATATCCATTGTCTGTATCAACCAGGCTTTCCTCACCTTTGTAAGAGCATCAGCCTTATTAGCCTCTGGGATCACAAGGCTGACTGACCTGTTGGTTTAACTCTTGTATTAATCCTCCAGAACTCTCAGCCATTGCTTTTGTAAACCTCCCTTGGGGGCTGAGGGTCTCTGCGCAGTCCTTACTGCACATCTTCTGCATTTTCTGCAACTTCTCGTCTTACTCAGCTTTTCATCTATCACATCTCATTGGCCATGATCGTCCGCTAGCTTGACGCTCACCTATGTCCGTAATGCTGTCTTGGGACTCCCTAAGGTTTAACAATCAAATATCAACAAAGAAAGAGAGGAACAAACAAGACAAGAGAAGTCAGGTGCATATCCAAAATGGTCAGAGAGGTACATAGAACATGCATCCATTCTCATGCAATCATTCTCCTACTTCTATTATCTACTGTTGAGTAGGGAGGGAAAGATGCCCTCTCCCTGTCCCCATCAGGACTTCTGCTAAAATTGTCTTCTCTGTTCTAAGTCCCGGGTTCCATTCCACCTCTGTCAACCGCTTGCTCTCCACTCGTAACTGATTAACTTTTCAAAAAATCCCCTCACCCCTCAATTCTCATCCAAGTTTCATCCTCCGAGATTTCATACAGGATTTCAAAATCTTTTGTTCTAAAATCTGGTCAAACTTTATTGCTATTTTGACCTCTACTTAACCCCCAAATTTTGCCCGAAACCAGACATTTCATCTGGCTAATGGTCTTATCACCTTTTTTTATCTATTCTAATTCCTTTTCTTATTTTTAATGACCTTTCTGACTTCCTACTGACACTCATACCACATACACTTATCTATACATGTATGCACATATATATATATATATATATATATTGGTTAGGAGGTAGATTTAGAAGGCCATCACAATGCAGTTTGGAATAAATAAAAAATAATAATACGGTAACAATGGTGGTGTGTGTTGACCTGTATTTTTTTATTATTTCTTGAATTTTCGAGGTAATACCTCTTTATCAAAAGAATTGAACTGAAGCAGTACAGCTATGGCATTTCTTCCTAAATGAATTTTTTTTTTTTTTTTGAAAATGACGTTATTTTTGAAATAACTGTATTCCCGTGTGAGCGTGAATGCGTTTATTTTTATTTTTATTTTTATTTTTTTTTGTACGTGTGCGTATGTTGTAATGCGCGTGACATTGAAAATGCGTGTTGGCTGTGACGTTAAGACTGTATCACAAAACGACTTCAATCACAAAACGACTCAAGCAAACAGAATCCACAAAACACCATCTCACGTCCAATGCCTGTTTTTTAAGGTTACCACATTTCAACGAAAATATAACCACAGCAATACGTAAAGCGATACGGAAGGAGGGCCTGGACATACAACTTGCCCATTACGGACCATCACTCAGGAGAAAACTCTCCAAAAGCCGCCATAAGGAGGCCACTAGTTGTACACTAGCGAACTGCCCCATCCGCGACACAGGTATGTGCCACGAAGTGAATGTGGTATACCGCACAAAATGTAATATATGTAACCAATTTTACATAGGTAGCACCACAAGACCACTACACATTAGAATCAAAGAACACTTACACACACAAGCATCCACTTTCCGTAAACACTTAGTTAAATGCAACAACACAGAAAGAAATATAACAGTCAATATAGAGGCTCGAGAGAGAAATTTGGGTATCTCAGAATTAAAGAGGCCTTGCTAATCGCTAGATTACACCCAGAGATCAATAACAGGAGTGAACTCAGCGCAGAGTTCATCATACAATAAACCCACAGCCTACGCACACATGTAACAGTATATGCACACACACACATAACACATACCCACATGCACAATGGAGAATTACTAATGAAACAAATCTACAACGAGAAGACTAATACGAAACACGCACTCAAATCTATAGCCCAACATCTCGCCCACACATACAAACACACAAGCCATTGCACACTAGTTGTTAAGGAAAATAAATTAAATAAATAAATAAATTAAATATATATATATATATATATATATATATATATATATATATTTTAAAAATATTATAAAATATAAAAAGATAAATTGAATTAGATATAAATAAGTAAATAAGCAAATAAATATGATAATATTATTAATAATAATAATATTAATAATATTAAATGATTAAATTGATGTAAAATCCAACAGGAAACGTCACAAAACACAAATACACTTTTTCATTCGCACATACCCACGTACAAAATCCCGCGCTAGGATACAGTCTTAACGTCACAGCCAACACGCATTTTCAATGTCACGCGCATTACAACATACGCACACGTACAAAAAAAAAAAAAATAAAAATAAAAATAAACGCATTCACGCTCACACGGGAATACAGTTATTTAAAAAATAACGTCATTTTCAAAAAAAAAAAAAAAATTCATTTAGGAAGAAATGCCATAGCTGTACTGCTTCAGTTCAATTCTTTTGATAAAGAGGTATTACCTCGAAAATTCAAGAAATAATAAAAAAATACAGGTCAACACACACCACCATTGTTACCGTATTATTATTTTTTATTTATTCCAAACTGCATTGTGATGGCCTTCTAAATCTACCTCCTAACCAATACATACACAATGCTTCAAGCAAATTATGAAACTCTCTTATATATATATATATATATATATATATATATACATGCACACATGATCCACACTGAATACACATATATGTACTTATATGTGGTTAATCTTCTACTACACACGGATATATATGTATAAACATATATGTACCTATGAATGTCGAGGCCCCACAATATGCTAACAACCAGTTTGGCTTTCCGGATTAATTTTCAAAAAGGTTGTGCAGCATGTGCACTCCAAAAGACGTACGAGCCACACCGTCATTCAAAATATATTCTTTTTTTTTTCATACAGCGCATGCCGTGAAAACTGTGAATTAAACGAAAAGAATTTGAATAAGTCACAAATTCACACAAAATACAATAAATTTACAAATACCATAAAATAGACAAATATTACACAAAAGGATAAAACACAGTTACCAGGCAACGTTTACATCTTGTAATTCGACTGAAAAATTCTAACTATAAAAACATTCAAAGCTAAAACTATGAATTACAAATAAAACATACGAATGGGGTTTGGGGTATTTAAACTCATTTGCCACAAAAGGCACAAACAGTATTTTAACCAGGGAAAAATGATAATTCTCATTTAGAGGAATTACAAATTAAAACAAGAAATATGCAAATATGAAATGCAGTTTCAGAGAAGAGAATGGAGAATTTGCCTACCTTTGTTGGCACGTAGGGACTTGGACATACAAACAAGACCAATATCTTAGTAGTTCTTATACTAAGAATTGCGGTTCCAAAATGACCGCCAAAAATTTGCTCACATGGGAGCCTCAAGGTTTGTGACCTGTTTAAGTGGTCATCTCAAATGGAAAGAAAGCTTCTTGCCAGGAATCCATAGACCTGACAATACCAAAATTACTACTCGCAGTCCAAGACCCTACAAACTTTTATCTTTTATTAAAACCTTTTTCTTTCACTGCACAACAGCAGTGATTTACTTTTCCATAACACACAAAGGCAAAATAAGTACTCCAAACAATCTCAAAAATGCATTTACACATATTTTAGGGGTTATTAAAACCCAAGAACTATTTCTTATAAGGGAACCATTTTTACCAGGGGGAATGACCAGGTCACAGGGTACTTTATTCAGGGTAAGAGGAGGAAGTAGAAGGGGAAGCATAAACCAGATTTGATGACCATGACAGGACGAAAAATATACAATTACTACTAATCTACCTAACAGAGCGGCAGCCCCCCCCCCCAAATCACCATTGTGATTTTACAACAAAGTCAAGTTTTGTTATTTTTTTTGTCAAAGTATCTCTGGAAGAGTGCAGTAAACTATGATAGGATATAAAGTCCATATTTTTTTTTTCAAACATACAAATATATTACAGTTGTCTTAAAAGTCTCAAACTACCTTTTACATTAGTAGTCCAGTTCATTTTCAATTCTTTGATGGGGAAAGTTCCCCAAAGGTCCAGACAAATATTTTGACTTTTCTGGCCAAATATTAGTTTTCTTGTTTGTGATTTCTTTTTTGTTTTCCTTTATGTGGGAGATGAAAAGGTCCGGAGTCTTTATGTTAAATCCATAATTCTCTCAGGGGGTCTGCCCCGTTGTCTGCTTAATATTTTTTCTGGGGGTCAACCCCATTTTAGTTTTGCCCTTAAAGGCCTGGGTAAAGATGGCTGGTCTCGATGCATGGCCAGCCCAATAATCCTTAGGTCACGTGGTGGCAGTCCTGCATGCCCTCTCAGGATACCATACAACCTCTTTTTAATATCCTTTTTGTGATTTCCTCTGCGAATGCTAGAGGCCATCTTATGAGTCTTGTTTATAAGCCTTACAGCAGGTCCAGACAAATATTTTGACTTTTCTGGCCAAATATTAGTTTTCTTGTTTGTGATTTCTTTTTTGTTTTCCTTTATGTGGGAGATGAAAAGGTCCGGAGTCTTTATTTTTTTAATACCAGATATCTCTGCTGAAATAGGTGGTGTTTCTTTCCGTATTACGGATTTCATATCTCTAATTCCTTGCCTTGGAGTAACTGATGACAACTTCTCTTTGGTCCCCTCTGATCCTTTACTTATTTTGTTGTCTGGGGAAATCTCAGCTTCTTTGAGGGGAGATTCCTGGTCCTGTAGACTACTCTGATCAAAGCTAGCATCCTCAACTTTATCGTCTACAGGGTTGATGGTAGCACCACACAGAGCATCATCGATCTTCAAAGTTGTCTCAATTTGTTCTCCAGGCTTAGGGCTTTCCAGTATCTGGACTTTGGAATCTAATTCTGGCATTCTTTCCAAAGCCCTTCCCTGCTCCATAACAGGTACCTCCTCTGCACTTTTCTGCATAACCAATATGGGTGGTGTTTCCAGTTAGCTTAGCCTTCTCCTTCTCCTAGTAGCCGTGACCAATTTTAGAGATGGGGCTACTTTCTTTCACCCTCTATTTCCTTTAGTAAGGAGATGACTCTTTCTTTCTTTCTTTTTTTTTCTACCAAGTTTTCACTGTTATGTGAAAACGTTTTTTTGTTTTTACTTTTTGCTCCATGCAAAACGTCTTTAACTTTTCTTCGGGAAACACGTGTTCAGATTCAGATGCCACGCTATACCATCTAGTCACTGATAGTTTGAACTATGAGTACAGATCAAGGAAGCCAGTTTGAAAGGAAACTGTTCAGAGACCTGTCCACTATAATAGATTTCCACAGGCTTTTCCACAAGTTTTCACCGTTATGTGAAAACGTTTTTTTGTTTTTAGTTTTTGCTCCATGCAAAACGTCTTTAACTTTTCTTCGGGAAACACGTGTTTACCTTTTTCTTTTCTTTTTTAAACAAGTTGTTCCCTCCAAATTGTTGCTTTGTGAAGCATCTCTTCTTTTTTTCTTTAGAAACCAAAATTTTCACTTTTTTTT
Source organism: Doryteuthis pealeii (assembly GCA_023376005.1). NCBI lineage: Eukaryota > Metazoa > Mollusca > Cephalopoda > Myopsida > Loliginidae > Doryteuthis > Doryteuthis pealeii. Next base: position 61,273,754 of record CM042138.1, read on the forward strand.
TTTAAACCAAAGTCTCAACTTTCGTCGAAACGTCCTTTCTTTTAGAAAACAGAGTTTTCACTGTAATACCAAAAGTTCACCAATATTTTCACTGTTTTGTGAAAACGTTTCTTGTTCTTTTTCTTTTGCAAAAGTTTGCCAAAGTTTTCACTTTGCAAAATGTTCTCAAAATTTCGACTTTCGTCGTACTCAATTTGCCTTAGAAAACAAAGTTTTCACTTTGCAAAATGTTCTCAAAATTCTTATATATATATGGCTTGGGTATGCCACGAAATTGCATCTGGTCAGATGATTGGTGAATAAATTGGTCCCCTCATCAGGTTTATCTGACCTGTCAAAGGATGGAAGGGTTAATGGCCTCAATTTCTCATCTTGGCAAACCACAGCTAGAGAAAAAAACGCAAAAGATTTTTCAACCACAAATTTGATTCCTGGAATATCAGGATCTTTTAATGACAAACCAAATTCTGACAGACCAATTATTGCTTGTAAGCTCAGCAAACTTTTGATATCACTACAAGACATCTCGCTGAAAAAAGGCAGTTGAGAGAAGCCAGTGGTGGATATGCATTCTACTAGAAGGGTCTACTAGTTACTGGATCATGTTTTTATGGTATAGGCATTGTTATAAAGAACCATCTTATCAACAATATGAGGGAATACCTAGTGGGCATCAAAAAACTCCAACTAAAACAGTCCAACAATTTTGGGGGATTTTGTTGGTTGTTGGTTTTATGTGGTTTTAAGGTTGCTCCTGGTTTGTGTTCACTGGTTTTATTCAAACCCCAAATATACTTTGTTCTTCCTTCTTGTGGGCTTTTCCTAAATTATTCCTTCTTTTCCTAAATTATTTTTCAGCTTGATAAGCTGAAAAATAAAGAAGTGAAAGGAACAAAGATAAGGTCTATTACCTGGTCTATAAGTGATTTAGGGTTAGACTTTTATTTTTAGTTTCATACTATTTCTTTGAGAGGAGATTTCTCCTGAGCAAATCAATAGGTGTGCACCCAATGAAGTCCCAGTGTAAAAAAGAGAGTGATTCCTTTTTGACACTGGGAATTGTTTTTTTTCCTGGACATGCCCAGAGGACGCTTTCTGTTTGAGGCCTCCTGGGAGATGGTTACTTTTTCTGTCTATTTTAAATATTTTTTTTATATTTAATCTAATTTTTTTTTGGGGGGGGGTATATATTTTATGTATATATTTTTTTTATTAATCCCCACAATACATCCCACCTAAGTAGTGGAGCTATGGTAAGGATGTATTAGAGGAAAAATGGTTTTTATAAGGTGTGTGGGTTTCTTTTTTTTTTTTCTTTTTTTTTTGTATATATGTATTTATATTTTTATGTATAGTAAAAGTGATCTTTATGTCTGGAAAAACGAACATGTCTAACTGAGCGTATAACAATTGGTTCTTTTGGTGTGTCTTGCTGTATTTCAGATGTTGGAGAGGCTATGTTTTTGGTTTTTTTTAGTTTTTAGTTAGGCTCTGTTTGAGGTTTTTACTTTTGTCGTGAGTATGAGTGAGTATTGCTGGTTTCAATCTCTTAATTGAAACTGTCTACTCATCACCAATCAATGTCTCTATGACGAAATTTTTCTTTTCTTTTCTTATGAATTTTTATGGCCCAGAATATGGAGCTTCCGGGAATTTCCAAAGTCTGTTTGTTTGCAGCCATATGTGGGTTGATGTTTTAAGTTCTTTGAGTATGTAGGATTTCTGAGTTGTATGTAACTGTCCTTTTGAAAGGAAGATTATATCCAACTCTTGCATCTCTTTGGCAATATTTTTAATATCGTCTTTAGTCAGGTCAGGATATACCTGGTCTATGAGTGGTTTCAGAAGAAATAGTTGGGTTCCTGTAACAGCAGTAGCTAGAGAGAAGCCTTGCCCATTAGGCATATTCCATATACCAAGCAATATTATTGGTAATGCATCCAACCAGCTCTGCTTCCTCATCATGATTGCTGTTTTTAGAGTGTAGTGTAGCCTTTCAATCATTCTATTGGTTTGAGGGTGACATGCAGTTATGTGGAGCCTGTGGAAATCTATTATAGTGGACAGGTCTCTGAACAGTTTCCTTTCAAACTGGCTTCCTTGATCTGTACTCATAGTTCAAACTATCAGTGACTAGATGGTATAGCGTGGCATCTGAATCAGGATGTGTCAAAGCAGATACTTTGGTGACAATGTCCTTAACAGCAACAAATGCTTGATTTTCAGCCAGGCTTAGTTTTAGCTCCTTTACTGCTGGATTATGTTTGATGACTTCAGTTAGAGGCAGTAAACACATCTGCAACTTGTGGAATTAGTTTCCTGTAAAAAATCATCATTCCCAGAAATCGATGCAGGGATTTGTAATCTGTGGGTTCAGGAAAATTCCTTACATTTTCAACTTTCTGGAATGTTGGCTTAAGTCCTTCAGAGCTGACACTATAGCTCAAGAAGTTGATGTTATCTTTGAAAAATTGGCACTTGTCAACAGAGATTTGGAGATTGTTCTCTTTGAGAATTGAAAGAACTTTCTTGAGATCTCTGTGATGTTATTCCTTAGATTCAGAGAAAACATGTCATCAGTGTATATACGAAAATACAACTCACATCCATAAATATGTTGTCCATAAATCTCTGGAATGTTGAGCTGCTGTTTTGCAGACCAAATGGCATGAACAAGTACTCAAAAAGACCAAAAGGTGTTATCACTGCAGATATTTCAATATGTGTCTTATTCATCAGAATCTCAGGATAGGCCTGCAGCAGATCAATCTTTGGAATACCTTTTTCTTGAAGAGCTTGGATCCTAGGCTTTTGATGTTTGGGATTAGGTATCTGTCCGGTTTGGTTAGCTTGTTTAAGGTGTCTAAAGTCATCACATGCATGCCATTTTCCTGGGGTTGACTTTGGAATGAGATGTATTGGTGACAACCAGGGGGACTTTGACAGTCTAATTATTCCAGCTTGCAGGAGTACTGTGAACTCCTGTTTTATTGATTTATATTTCTCTTCTGAGAGTTGTTGAACTTTGGCATAGGTAGGGATACTCTCTTCAGTGTCTATCATGTGCCTTTAGTGTTAGACATTTGAGGCTGCTCCGTCTGTAGCCTGGTAAGTTTTGGAAATTCTTGGAGGAGAGATTGCACTTCTTCTGGTAGTTTGGTGCGGTCATCCACTATTATACTTTGAATTTGTACAGTGACACATCATCCTTGAATAGATTGGTGTGTCATTTCATCGATAATTTTTCCGTTGTTGCTGTCCAGGATTAGGCCATAGTGGTGCCAAAAATCTGAACCTAGAAGGGGGTTGACAGTATCCATAACTACTACAGTTCATGTGTCTGAACGGCATAGTCCTAGAATACCAATGACTACTACCATTTTGTTGAAACATTCAATCTCCCTTAAATTTGCTACTGATAATTTAACAGGCATTGGCTTTAGATGTAGACCTAGTGCTATTTCTGTGGCAAGATTGTAATAGTGTTTATCACAAAGTTTATGTCATTCAGGCTAATTTTGGTAGCAATCTCAAATAGAATTGTCGATTGCTAATGCAATTCACACTTCTAGTTTTCCGGTTCTTGGGTGATGACAACTAACAGATTTTTTCAGCTTTGTATATTTCTTTGAAACAACAATGCGGGATGGCAAGCTGGATACAAAAATAGCAGAATTTTGTGTGTCCACTGGTTATGTGTCTAAGTTTGAACTGTGCCTCAAAAATGGCAAACTAACCATCTACTGCCATGTGCATAAATGTTGGCACCATTATAGACACTGCTGAAATATTTCTCTCCATTTTTCATTTGTGATAAGGCAAGGCAATGAGGAAAGAAATAACAAAAACCAAACAAAAGAAACAGTAAAATGTCTGTGGAAAGTGTGTCTATCAAGCTCATTTCTTTTTCTTTTATGAGGATGTTTGAAATCATTTGTTGAATTTGAAAATTAAATGTCATTCAACAATTTGAGTAAATTTTTTTTATGTGTATATATATATATATATATATATATATATGGGTGAATGAGGAAAAAATGATAGTTATGTACTCACGTTTTTTACTTTCTTTTTATTTATCCTCTTTTTCTCTTTGTTGTTGGATTCATTTTTATTAGGTAGGCATCTGAATTATAATGGGAGAAACGGTAAGCCGAAATAGAGTAGTACAGTTAATTTCTTCTTCTTTTCTTTCACTGGTTAGCAGACACTTGGTGAAAGTTTGTTTCTCTTTGTTTTATGAATGTCTTGCATTCCTTTCAATAAAATGTAGATATTTTCTTTGTATTAACTAATGTTAGGGTCACCAATTATGCGATTAGGTTGGTTGTTGGTTTCATGTCATTTTAAGATCACTTCTTTAAACCTCTAATATAGATTCTTCCTTCTTGTAGGCTGACAGGCTGAAAAGGAATTAAGGAAAATAAGCAAAAGGAACAAAGATAAGGATAATTTTAGGGTTAGACTTTTATTTGTAGTTTCACACTATTTCTTGGAGAAGAGAGTTCTCCTGGGCGAGAAAATATATGTTTGCTACTGATTTCTGTTTGCTACTGATAATTTAATGGGCGTTAGATTTATGTGTAGACTAAATGCCATTTTATGTGGCAGGATTGTAATAGAGGCACCTGTGTCTATCAAATAGTTTTTATCATTTGGCCCAATTTTAGTATAACATGTAAGGATGTGATGTTATATTAACGTTGGAAGGCTTAAAGTAACCTCCCAACGTGGGTACATGAGTATACATAAAAAGCATTCTGACAAAGGTGTAAAAGATAACAATATTTATTCCGCAAGTGACGGAGATACATTTAAGGGAAAGATATACACAAAGAATACACATACAAATAGAAGGTATATAAAACAGATACATAAATGTATTCTGAGGAAATAGACGTACAACTCACGTTATAGAGAATGTCACTTGCTGGTAGCTAGGGGGCAAAAGCACCCTAACGGCTCAGAGACAGCAGGCACATAGACCATGAGTGGAAAGAGGCAGAAAATCATAGTTTCCGCATGTGGCCAAAATGCCAATGCCACCTATCGGTGGTGAACAAAAGACAACAAGGTAAGATAACTCATTTTGAACTTATGTCCACTCAGACCCTTGTTTTACTAACCTAACATTAGTACTAACCTGAAATAAAATTGTTGATTAGCTTGGACATGTCTGTTCGCGATCAAACCACAAAGACACACAATCATCACAGAATATATGCTAAAAGAAATCACAAAGAATTGACAGTTCAGATTAATGTCAAAAAGTTTATATAGATCAAACATCAAATTGGCAGGCTGCGACGCCTCTTTACACATTGCTCTGCATCCCATGCATTCCTTTTGGCTGTTCATCTCATGTCGTCTGCTAGCTCTCTACTAGGACCTGTCCGTGTTGCAAACATATGCTCAAACACCTCACAGGGGGCCCCCGCCAAGGGGTGCACAAATAAACAAGTTTCACTAAGAGAAAGAGAGAATACACAACGAAGACAAAATCAGTCAGGTGAACATTAGAATTGGTCAAGATGAGGTATATAACTTGCATTTGGCTGCATTGCATCTGTCCTACCGATTTCCATCTAATCTTTCTATGTCTGTCGAGAGAGGGGCACCCCCCCCCCGTTCCTTTGGGAACCTCTGCTAGGGCTGGTCTCTAGTGGGCAACTAACATCTTAGTTCTTCAGTGTCCAAAGCTCAACTGTCTTCTCCCGGGTCCAGAGGACTAACTGACTAAACTTTTCAAATTTCCCAGAATCCCCAAATCTCCTATCAATTCTCATTCCCCGGGATTCCGCACGAGATTTCAAAATCCTTTGTTCTAAGATTTAACTCTATGCTGGTGGTCATATATTTTATGACTGATCCTATCTTATCCTTCTTTTGCCTAAATCCAGACATTTGTCTGTTACTGGCCTTTATCACCTTTTTCATCTAGCCTAAATCCTTTCTTAGTTTTTATGGTTTCTCTGACCGGCCATTCACATGCCTTACTTACACATACAATATATGTGCATACACACACACACACACACGTGTGTATACATGCGCACATATGTATGTATCTATCTATCTATACATACATATAGGTATGCACCCACATTATCCACCCGAATACACACATATATACTTATCTTTGATATGGGTTTTACTACTACTTATTCGGTCTACCACATACACACACATATATGTGGTTTGACTTACTATTTATTAATCATAACTACCTAGAATTATATATATACACACCTACCCCCGCATGCATAGTATTATAACACATAAATTTCTTCAGGATAAAATTACATCAGAACCTATTTATGTTTTCTAGTAAACACTTGATTTGCAGTCTCAAAAGCACTAAAAATAAGAAAAAATGAGGGTGTCCTGCTTTGGAAGCTTTTCATGAAGCAAAGAAAGTCTTGACAAACTTCATAAAATTGAATTAAGTGTAACAATACGGTTTACTAAAAAAAAAGAAATGAGCTGCTACGATAATCTCGTAAATTCACACCAACACATAAAACCTTCAGTACACACAAGAAGTAAAGACTATAACAGGGTATCAAGTCTTTCGCTGTCATGCATGCGAAGCCTGTAGGAGAACTGCCACCCCACAACCACTTACCTGTTTTTTAAAATGAGTGGCTGCCATCTTATGTAAATAAGTCTGCAGCATAAAAATGGCACTTTGGTGAATGGCTCTCAGACAGTAGATTGACACACGAGACAGCGAACACATTTAGCTCCTGGTAAGTCACTGTCACTTCTATTACACTCTCCCCTGATCATATGATCAAAAAAGTGACACTGAGGGACTGGTAGTTTCATCCTTGCACTCTTTCGCGGTGGTACAATCATGTCAGATGTGTTGGAGTCTGAGGGATGAGTGGGATCAATAAGGGTCAATCCTACCTCATCCTCGCTTTCAGATGGGGTATTGCTGCTGCTTACACTGGGGCTTGCCATTCATTACTCCCTGATGTGTCATCGCCATCATCCGCAGGTAACAATGAACAAAGCCATGGACATACATCTCCTATGTGCCGAGGCATCCCGTCGATGACTACCAACTGTGGACTGTTTATACCAAAGACACAACCTTTCACAAACTTTGATGTGCAGTGTCTGTGAATTTTTCACCCAAACTGTGTCACCTTCTCCGTACCAAGCCGAAATCACCTGGCTAGGCTGGGGTATAACGTCAATTCCCTTTATTCAAATCGTGTATGAATGCAGCAGATTTGCAGGCATGGATGAGGCAGACACATTGTCCCTGGGTGTAATGTTATACCAATAAACTCTATAATAGGGCAGCTCTTTGGCTCAGCAATTCGTTTGATTGTCCGATAACACCTCTCTACAATACCATTTCCAGATGGTTTGTACATGCAGCGCGGTTGGAATCGGATGCCCCATTCATCCATAAATTGTTTGAATAGCTGACTGCAGAATGCAGTGTCGTTATCACCCAGGATCTCCTCTGGGGTGCCACGTTTGAAAAACACAGACTCCAATTGTCGGATTACGTGCACAACCTCTTGCCAGACTGAAAATCGTGTAGGGCCACAATCGATCAAAGTCAAAAAGTGGCAACCATTATAGTACGTGATGTTCATGCCTAGCCAGCTCCAAATTTCATGCACACTGAGTCCCCCCCCCCTTCTGCCATCACACAGGAGCTGGATCTATTGACTGGCACTCTTCACAACTCTGAACGACCGATCTCACTGCTGCTTTCGATACAAACGGATTGATCCTACATGCAAAATATAGTGTCAAGGAATCTCGGTTAACTGAGCAGGGCTCGGGTTTCCTATGGCAAAAGCACACACTGGCTGAATAGGTTCGATGTCCTTCACATTATTGAACCACCTCTGGGGAACTCTAGTTAGCAAGTCGGTTTCGCTGATGCGACTCACTACACAGACAGGCTACGGTTTAATGCTGTGTTATGCGAACACCACTGAGCGCCTTAATGGTGTTGATGCCAAGCAACAGGTCAAACTCCTGGGGCCTCCCTCGCATAACCAACGCATTGATTGTGGCAGTGTTACCAGTTTCCATGCAAATTCTGACGGTGCTGCTTCCACAGCAAGTCTGTGTAGCTCCTGCCAATGTATGCCTTGCCTCGACCAAGACCGACATAAACTTGTGCTCCAAATGAATCGTGAGTCAAGGAGAGCCGAGCATGGTATGCCATCAACACACACAGTAATGATAGGTAGTGCTGAGTTTACTTGCTGTTTAGGGAGTAGACTGGTGCTGACATTTCCACCTCTGTTTCCCAGACAATTTCTGGCCAGATGACCAGTCTTGTTGCACATTAGTTGTCCTCCGCCTCTTCATGCAGTCCCTCATTACACTCATAGCATGTGATCGGTGGGCCCATGCCTGGGGATGATCGAGGAGTCTGGGAGGGCTGCACTGCAGTGACAACAGGTTCCCCCTATGCTGTTTTCATCTTTTATGATTGCCCAAGCTCGGGCCAATAGCACTGGCTGCAGGAGCCTTTTCACAGAACTAAGAAGCCCCCGCATGAACACGCATGCCATCACACTGTCTGGTATCCCTCCAAAAAGGACCATCTAGCTTCCATAGATCTGCCAAATATACATCTACAGTCTTACTCGGACATAATACATGTGCCTCAAATTGTTCATATGCCGTAAATTTATCAGTGCCAAATGTTGTCATCAATGCTCCCTTGATTCGAGCCACATCCGTTTTTTCTCATCTTTAGTTAGCTGCTGGTAAACCACGAACACTCCCCCGATTAGGCAAAGAGGGATGACCCAATCAAAACGCTTCACCCCTGATAGGTCACACACCAATTCCACCTTTTTGAGCCATTCCACCATGCATCTAATCCCGTCAAACTCGGGAATGATTTTTAAATCGAACCGGCCGTCCATGTCAGCTGAAATAGCTTGTAACAATATGGTTTACTAAAAGAATAATGAAGCTGCTATGATAATCTTGTAAATACACACCAACACACAAAACCTTCAGTCCAAGAAGTAAAGACTATAACCGGGTGTCATGTCCTTTGTTGTCATGCATGCAAAGCCTGTAGGAGAACTGCCACCCCCATGTTCACTCACCTGTTTTTTAAAATGTGTGGCTGCCATCTTATGCAAATAAGTCTGCAGCATAAAAATGGCAGTTTGGCAAATGGCTCTCAGAGAGTAGATTGACACGTGAGACAGCAAATGCGTTTAGCTCTCAGTAAGTCACTGTCACTTCTATTACATTAAGACAATGATATTGAGAACTCTGTACTTTAACAACAGATTCTTCATCAAATGCTGTTGACGTTTTACAATAATATATTAATCATATGTGTTCATATTAAAAAATATTCAAAATTCATACAGCAGATTTTCGAGAACTTTAAGCCATCTATCAGTCAAACATTTTTTCTGATATATTTTAGGAGGATGTGAATTCACCATATTCGCTGATCACAAGCCACTCACTTTATGCCCTCTACAACAAATCATCAAAACAACAACAACAAAAAAAGATTCAACCATTTTACAAGTCAAACAGGATACTTCACTACTATTTGAAAGTTTACCCATTTCTTATAAGCATTTAACCTCCTTAAGTTGAAGTAGTATATACACAGTGCCCTCCATAATTACTACTAACAGACAGAGGTTCCCAATCCAAATCTGCACTCTTCCAAGTTTGTTAACCTACTTGGTGTCAAACACATCTGGACCTGATTGTGGAAAATTTCATAGACAGCTGAAAGCCTATTCTGGCTGATGACTTGGCTCTGTGTGACGCGGTGTGGGTCAGAGGTATGGTGGTTCCTTGATCTCGGCCTGGTGTGGTGACGTTCTCTGTGAGGGCCTACGTTCAACTGACTTATCGACTTTAAGTCAGCTGTTTTTATAGCTAGTAAGAGGCTCGAGAAACCTTTGAAGTGTTTTGGGGGGAACATTTTTTATTGGTTGAAAATCATTAAATAGAGGATATTTTTAATTGTTTATAAATTTTGCTTTTCGACCGGAAGTTTGGTTGGTGTAGAACGATTGTTTTTTGTTCATTTAGTTTACCCTACTGTGGTGTTAACATTTGGTTGATGTCAGTAACTTATGTTCTGTTCCGAAGTGTTTTGTTTTATTTTTAATTTGTTTTGTTGGTAAGTGGGTGTATTGGGCTATGTTACAATTATCAGTCACTTAGGTTCTGTTTTGAGGTGTTTTGTTTTTTTTTTTTTGGTTTTTTTAAAAATTTGTTTTGTTGGCGAGTGGATGTATTGTGTTAGTAAAGATTGTGAATCAAGAGAGATATCTATTTCTGTTATAACAAGAATAATCATAATTATAAAAAGATTATTTTAATTATTATTTATTTTGTTTTATTAATTATTCATATGTATTTATATATATATTTAATTTCAGTATTTGGGACCAAAATGCTTTGCTCCAACCGATGACCTGTGAATCGTGAACAGTGATAAAATGATATCCAACTGAACAATAAATCTCATTCAACTTATTGAATATTTAAAATTACACCGAGCAACAAAAAAACTTTTTGTCTGATACTCAAATAGATAAAGATTTACTACATTAAATCAAGTACATTGATTCCAAATTTGGACTCAGAATTGTCCTAGCATATTAGGGTTTTGCAGTAATATATTTATGTTCAAGGTAAATTAGTAATGTATCTGCAATAATAATTGGGAAAAGTTTGTCTGCCTGCCATCAATCAAATTTGGTATGCATAATTATTGGATCTGAGAAGTTTTAGTGCAAAATAATCTGTTTTTCATGAGAAAAGGAAGCTATCATTGAAAGAGAAAGCATCTAACAATAATCAGGAGGAAATTATGTTGCTCCAAGACAAATACACAGAATTTGCATTTTCCAAACTTTAAAAGAAAACAAAATTATGAATTATTTGTACTAAAATGATTATTCATTTTATCAAACATTATCCAATAGGCAGTTTGAAATTGTTTTTCTCAATCAAAATATTCTCAAGTCCAGTGCCAAACCGAATATTCTCAAGATCAATGCAACTGAAATGCACAAACCACAGCCAACAACCATCATGTTGAAACTACAATAGTAGCAATAGCAAACTACTCAACTGACAAGGCAGAAAAATTGGTAATTTTGCTATGCACATCATTTGCATAAATGAATTCTAAACACTTATCAGCCCACCATTGTGACTATATCTTTCATGAGTGGACATTCTTGTGTTTGTGTGGTCATCCTCTCCTGCATACACAATACTCCAAGTGTTGCCTTTTTGATTGACAGGGATGAGCAACCTAATTGAAGATGGCTGGCAGTTCATCTTGCCTTTCACTTCCGCTACACAGTTCTTTGTGTTGGAAATGTAAAATAATCAGTGCTAAAAATCTGAATAAAAACTAAAATCATTGTGCAAGTAATATCATTAAATGGAGGCTGAAAATTTGCTGCTTCCAGTTTGAGATAACTTGTACCATTATTCAATTGTAAGTAAGTAAAAGATCAATTTATTTCATATCCTTTGGGCGTAACTATATTATTTCAGATTCATTGTAAAAACTGAAATCCACAACTAAAAATAATGTAATTTAGGGGTCTTGATCTTAGAACCTTATTTTAAAAATTATAATTTTTTTTTTATAGAGAATAAGAAAAGATATAAAAACTTTCAAACATAATGAATATAAGTATAATAAAAAGATAAACATTTTCAAGCAGAGAGAATATATATAGCATAAGAAGAAGATAGATATTTTCAATATCTAAATATTTTAAAATATCAAATTATTAAATTTATTTATGACATTAACTTTACATAACAACATTATTGAATGACCTTTTCATTTTCATTTTATTATAAAAGCATTAAATTTGCTTCTTTTATTAATGGTAAACTTAAAACTAAGATTCAACATTTGTTTCTAAAGAAAAACAGTAAATACAAATTACACGTTAAAGAATTACCTTTCAACAATATATTTGTTTTTATTTATAAATAACAATATTACAGGTAAAATTCTTAAAATAACTTTGATAAAATAATGACATTTTTAATTAATTTTTGTAGTGTAAATGTCTTCTAAAAGTCAAATGTAAGAAAATATTGACATTAATTTGATAACATGATAAAATTCTTAAATGATATATTACTTTAATTTTAAGGTGTAAAATGTTACATTATGGTAAGATTTATAAGAATTGTGTTAGAAAGATCTACATAGATTTTTACTTGTTAAAACTGTATATAGATTACACTTAAATATAAACCAATTTTTTTTGCATCACAGAATGTTACTTTGTTAGAGAATATTAAAATATCTTTAAGAGAAAATAGTTAATGCAACAAAACATTCATCTAATTCAAGTGTCAGCTTTGCCTAGCATGTCTGATTGCTATGTCCCGGATGTATGTTTTTTATATTAATGATATCATAATTTTTTAGACAGTGTAGAAATAGATTTTGAATCGAGGTATTGTTGAATTGAAAATCAGAGGCATTGAATTTTCAGTGACATAAAGTTGACCACAGACTTACTGCTGCTGGGAGATTGTGGGAACAGAAGGTTTAGTTAGCTTAAAGTCAGTGAAGCCAGGAGACATCCTAGTATAAGCACAGACCAGCTTTACTTCCCCATGTGTTTGAAAAAAGTTTTTATGATCAGAAACATATATGCCTTGCGTTGTCTCTCAGATGAACTAATGGCAGCCTTGGCAAAATCAGACCAGCATCTTGAAGAACCAGACCTATAGCAGAACCAAACCAGTCAACAACAGAAGAAATAGAAGCCATGAAGATAGTTTCAGACTACAAGAAACAGAAGAGAATAAGAAATAAAAGCCAGTTATGCAAAAAGTAAGTAAAGATTTAAATATGAGGGCATGATCACAGAAGAATAGAAACAAACTATCCCCGTATATATACCCAGCAAAAGTGGATGTATAACATATATTGATAAATGGTGCACAGTGATCTATGCCTTTTTTGGGTGGGGGGAAGAAGAAGAAGAAGAAAATACATGGTAGGGGATCCTGAAAATGAAAATGTGGCTACAGAGTGTTAAAAAGAAAATAAAGAAGAAAAAACATAATTAGAATCATGTACACACAGAGAAAAAGGGTGAAAAATTATGTTAAAATCAAATTGTTCAAATCAAAATTGTAATCATGTAAACACTCACACACACATGTCAATAAAAAAAAAATGACCATTAGATTCAGAAAAAAAAGGATGTATAAATAAGCAGGGTAAAAACAATTCCCCTCAGATTTAAGCTAAGAGGCACAGAAGAAACTGATTACAGATGTTGATTTCAAACTGAAGTACATACCAGGTCATGAAGCAATTGTTGCAGATACTTTATCTTGTGCATAAGTCGAATACACAACCTCAGAAATATCTGAGACAGAAACCCATATAAACAAAGTAACAAATAACTATCCCATGTCAGACGACAAACTCAACTCCTATAAAGAAGCCACTACAAGTGACCCAACACTACAAGCACTAATCAAATGTAAAAAGAATGGATTGCCCTCAAAAGAAAAAATACCATCCAACATTCAACTCTTTGCCCCCACTCAGAACGAATTGACAATCATCAAAGGACTCATCCTAAAAGGCACGCGTATTGTTGTCCCCAGCTCTCTCCGCAAAGAAGTGCTACACAAACTCCACACGACATCTGGGAATCAAGAAATGCATAGCCAGGCATAAATGCCCAATTCAAAGACACGGTTAGCACCTGTGCTGCATGCATTGATCAAAGGAATCAACATCCAGCTGAAACTCTAATAGATCATGAAATATCTGTCACTCCATGGACAAAGGTGGCAACAGATATTTTACATCTCTGTGGCAAGTCATATGTAAACATCATAGACTACACAACCAGATACTTCGATGTTTACAGAATAGAAGACTGCCAGTCATCAACAGTCATCAAAAAACTGAAAACATCATTCTCAAAGCTTGGTATACTGAGGATAATAGTGACAATGGCCCCAAATTCAAATCAAGAGAATTTGAGACATTTACCAAACTATAGGACATAAATCACATAACTACCCATCCAAAATACTCCCAGTCAAATGGCATGGTAGAAAGAAATATACAAACAATAAAGAAAACCCTAAAGAAAGACATAAAGAACAATGAAGACATCTACATGGCATTTTTAGCACTATGCACACCACCACTAAAAGATGGTTCCCCTTCTTCAGCTAAAAAATTAATGAACAGAATGCTAAGAACAAACCTCCCAAACATTACCAGCAACAAATACAAAAAAACACAAATAAAAAAAACACACACACTCATGAACTGCCCATACTTAGACCAAATGACAGCATAAGAATTAGATTTGACAACAATTGGCTTCGAAAGGGCAATGTAATTAAGAAACTAGATCAACCTCATTCCTATCTAGTCCACACTTAAGAGGGAACACAAATAAAATGCAATTGGCGTCATTTATTAAAGACCAAGGAACCACCAACAGATACTAACATAGATTGTTCTGAATACATATTCACAGATCAAAACCCTAACACCCAAAATCAACACACAGAAACACCCCCCTCCCTGATACCACAAAACAAAGCACATACACCACACAAAGTGGAAGAATAATAAACCCTCCACAAAGATACAGAGACTAAAATAAAAAAAAAGGTAATATGTTATATACATCACAGCAAGGACACTGTTGCTGTGCCACTATGGTGGGCACAACTGAGATCTACCTCAGCTGCTGCTGATACTATGCCTTGCCCTGTACTTACTGCTGCTGTTACCCAGAACCTCAGTACACAATAAAATCCTTGTATCTGACACGTGTTTGTTAGCTCTCATTTCAGTATCATTTATTTACTATTCTTTGAGCATACTAAAGTTTTAATTGTGTTGTGTAGTACATGATGATTCAATGTAATTAAGAGTAGCACATGGCTGAAGGTAGAATTTACACAGTATAATTTTGGTTGTTGCTACATGCATAGGGAATTGTGTTTTTTGATGTATTGTGTTTGATCATCAGTGTGATTCTTATATTTTATGTAAATTGCTTCTCCAGGTAAAGAGTGGAAGAGTCCAGGCAAATGTATGACTGGAATGACCAGAGTCATGTGGTTTTTGACCAGGATTTCGGACCAAGATGGTGGGGAAATTATGTGTCAGTGAAGAATCACATATGGCCCTGTGATGTTTGTTGAAATTAAAAATTCACGAAATGTCCTAGTGTAAGCATGGACCAGCTTTGCTCCCCAGTGTGGTTGAAAAAGTTTTGGTTCTGAAATTGATAAAAATGTGATCAGAAACATATATGCCTTGTGTTGTCTCTCAGATGAACTTGGCATAATCAGACCAGCATCTTGAAGAACTAAACTTATAGCAAAACTAGACCAACAATAGAAGAAATAGAAGGAGACATGAAGATAGCTACAGACTAAAAGAAACAGGAGAGAATAAGAAATAACAGCTAGCTATGCAAAAAAGTAAGCAAAGATTAAATATGAAGGTATAATCACAGATGCCCTCATAAGAAAAATAGAAACGCACTCTCCCCATATATATATATATATATATATATTAAGAAATTTGAAATAGCAAGTATTCCGAAAATAGGATTCGGTTGCTTTAAACCTTCATCAGGTTGTATCTTGGGGTGAAGAAATTGATGGATGTTTTATAGATGACAGGAGATGAAAATGTTTATAAAATCTTTTTTGTTGTGTAACTGTATTTGTTCAGCATTATATTTTTGAAAGACAAGTCCCGATCCACGCATGCAAAGATGTCATGACGTGTGACGCAACTCGAAGAAATGCCTTCAACAAAAGACAAGAAAAAGTATTAATGGACTGATTTTATGAGAACAAAGGGAACAAATTGGGAATGATAACTAAATAATTAAAATTATATATATATATATATACCCATCAGAGTAAGCAGCTATATAACACATGCTTGGTGTTAAGATTTTGGGTGGGTGGTAGTTAGTTTTGTTGTGGTGTGAAGGGCCAAGATGCTGGAAGCTGCAAATTGAAGCAGACGGATCGAGTGCGACAGCCTGCTTTATTAACACGATATGCAGAAAAAAGTGGAGAGAGACACTTATGGAATGTCATTGAAGACTGCTGTAATATTGTTGCAGGTGGAAAGATTTTGTTGGTGAACTTTTGTAGTTGGGAAATCGATTACCTGAATCAGTTTTTTGATTTTTTTTTTCATAATTCAATTTTGGTGGTTTGACGTTAAAATTATTAATTCTTTAACTTAATTATTCATCAAACTTTTTATTCCTTATTCGTACACCAACAATTATCAGCTGATTTTTTGTGACATAATTACCCGCATTCCACTATTCTTTTTCGTATATTCCATTATTGAATATTTGCATTACATTTGCTATTATTGTTTATTTCAACCAAATATCTCTCTTACATTTGGATTCCGTTGACTTGAATTATCTAAAACAAAAATTACATTCAAACAAGATTTTTCTTCTCAAATATTTTCCAAAATATTTTCCTTTCTATATTCTTCACTTCTGAGTCTAAAACCTAACTCATAAGTTACATTTATCCAAATAATTGTTTGAGACCCCTAATTTACAATCTGATCAGAAATTGTTTGGGAAACGAAGTTGGGGACAAGACGTCAGTGCCGGTCTATTCCCCAGACAGCATGTAAACTCTGGGCTACCTATCAATACTGCCTAACCTGTCGGCACGACATGCTCAGCTCTTCTTAACTCTGGGTGCTCACATTCCATTTTAAGAGCAAAGCTGTGTCTGTCTTGGTTGAAGTATGGTATTGTGGTAACTACATTGGCTGGGTCTATGCAGGCTTGATTTCAACAAATTGCTTAAGGCCTTTGACGGCGTTTGCATCACGCAGTATGGAAGCGTGAAGTTTGAGGAAACACAGCCCATTTGTGTAGTAATTTGCATCAATGAAGCCGATTTTAGTGAGAGATCTGACAAGTTGCAGGCATTTAGATTGCCATCTGGAAGTGGTCACGTACCAAGGAAGCTTCAGGACAGGATCTCTGAATATCCGTGAGTTCAGGGAGGATTACAAGTATGTTACAGACCTGGATGGACAATGATTGGTTGCTGCCATATATTGAGGAGGAGTTTCACCCACCCAAGGGACTGATACCACTGATGGCCATACTGTAAATTAATAAACGTAAGGTGCGTCCGGTAAAAGAACTTTCGCAAACTCAGCTACTATGTTGACATGTTCATGGGTGCTGCGGATGAATATAGATAGCAGGATGTAAATGTATCCATTCTGGACCTCAGAAAAGCATACCCGCAAGTTCACGTTGAGGATTCCCTGTGGCTGTACCAGACAGTTATGTTCAAGGGAAAGTGATACTGTCTGACCCAGTTGGGGTTTCGCCTGAATGTAGCACCCCTGATAATGAGGTCTGTGCTCAAGGCTGTGCTCGCATAGGATGAGACAATAAAGAGAGCGATGTCAGTATATACTGACAATATATATATATTTAAAAATTTGTTTTGGGATGAAACAAAGAAATCACAGTGCTCAACCACAAATTTGTAGGAGCTTTATTTATTTGCTGAATTTTTTTAAATATAAAGGTTTTTCATAAGCAACTACCCAGGTTTCAGGTTATTTCACCATCGTCAGGTTGCTCCTGCTGTTTCTTTGAAGAGATTTTGTGTTATGTTTATAGATTGCAAATTATGTCGGTTGATTATTGCGGACGCTCCTTATGTATTCAATTATATTTTTGAATTTTTTAAAAATTCCTGTATTTTATAAAAAATTCGTAAAGTTATCTCCCTTTAACCCTTTGAAAATTTGTTTTTAATTGTGCTTATTTTAATCAATTTCATATGTTAAAATATGTATGTCTTTTCAAATTTTCTGATGTTAAACCCTGCATATTTTTCAATTTAATTTTTTGGGGGGTGGATGGTGAGTTTCCCTTATTGAAAATGCATTCTTTTATTGAATAATATATCCGAAATCATATTTTAAAAGTCTGTTTATATTTAATTTTCCTGATGTTAAAGTCTTGTAAGAATCCGTAATTTCATCTTTATATATATATATATATATATATATATATATATATATATATATATATATATATATATACATACATACCAACTCCTCCGCACGAGCAGGATGCGACACAAGGTCAATTTCTTAAGTGGAGTACAACAGGTTTGAATTCAGAGTTTTCCTTCTCCTAGACTGGTTACCTAACCATGGTTAAAGAGCCCAGGCTGCCCTACTATTTACCCATAGCTGGAGGGAGAGTAGGATTCATACCTTTCCCGATGGATTTAGCACTAACTGAAATGTAATTACCACCTCCAGGATTTGAACTCAGTGCGATGAGCCCATTTCCCATGACTTTAACCATTACACCATGCGCTTCCTGACAATATATAGATCAATGAGGATGAGGCATCAGCAGCATCTGTGAGGAAGCATCTTGAAAAATATGGATCCAGAGAAGCTGCAAAATGGAGCCAGAGTGCTGGGACTAGATGGCTGGGGGTAGTGTAGTAGCATGTGGCTGACACAAAGATCTGCACTGTCAGAAAATTAACTATAGGTAGTTTAAAAGAAAACAGAAATCCTTTGGGTTTTCATATCATCATACATTGCAGGCAATATCATCAGACTGCTACAGACAGCCAGCTCTCTTTGCTGAAAACCACCATTCTTGGTATTTAGCAAGACCTCCCAACAGGTTAGGATGTGACACAAGGTCTTTTTAACATGGGAAGCCACGCACAAACCAAAGCTCATGCATGGCTAATTAAAAAAATGCATCGATCCCATTGGATCATGCTGTTACTTTGTCCAGCGGCATGGGCTTGCTGAAAACCGTCATTCTTCTCCTTCGAGAGAGACCACATCAGCATTTATGTCCCTCAGTGGCTGAATCACTTCACCCACCAGTGGTGATAGTAGTCTTACTACGAGCCATCACTCACGTTCAGGAGGTTGTGAGTTCAATCTCTGTAGTCAACTGCACTCCTCCTGATCTCATTATCATAAAAGTGGTAGCTTTCATCAGGTTAACTATCTGATTCCATTGTTCAGATCCCGCCGCTTCTCCCATACTGAACAGGATAGCAGACATTTAGTCTAGAAGATACAGGTAAATACTCATTGCAGTTATCACTTAACAATCCACAATTACAACACCTAATTGAAGAATAGTCGATTTTTAAGCAATTTTTAATTCTTTTGTACATAATTGCCAATAGAATTAAGGAGAAACCCAACATGATAATAATTACAAGCCAATAATGTTGATCAACAGTTGAAAACCGATTCTGCTTGAGATACATTTGAATTTTCAGCAACGTCTGTCTGGGATATGGTTATCACACGGGCCCTTCCTGCAGTTTCGCTGACATCTACTTGGATTCGGTCGTCACGGCGGTCTAAACACAAATGCCCACCACTTTCCAGCCTTACGCAAATGTCAATGTCCGCCCTACAGAATTATGTTAACCAAATTGGCTTTCCCGGTACTTTCAAAATTGGTTAGCACGTGCACATAAAGGCCATACAGACTCAAAGGTGATTTTAAAATAGTCTTTTATTTTGTTCTCACAATGGAGCCGTGGAAAACTGCGAATTAAACGAAAAACTTTGTATAAGTCACAATATATACAACAAAAAGGACAATAAATTTGCAAAACAATAAAACAAACAAATTTCACACAAAAAGGTTGTAACAAAAATGAACAGGAAAGGTTTACGCTTCGTAGTCTACCAAAAAATCTAAATCTAAAACATTTAAGCTTATCTATGAATTACATACAAAAGGGGTTTGGGGTATTTAACATATTTGCATCAAAAGGCACAGTGAGTTAACCAGAGTAAAAAAGGAATAATTTACCATTTAAGAGAAATTACAAATTTAACACGAAAATAACATATGTATTAAAATGCAGTCTAAAGAAGGGAATGGAAAAATAGTTTACCTTTGTTGGTCTGTAGGGACTTGGACTTGAAAGGTCTATATCTTAGTAATTCTGTACCAAGAGTGCGATAACTAATTTTACAGCTCAAAAAATGCTCTACATCTAAGAGCCCAAAGAATTTCGACTGTTCAGACAGCCTGTCAAATGCGAAAGAAAGATTTTGGCTGGTACCCTCCTAGCCTGACTATTTACCAAAACACTACGCCAAATCCCAAACCCTACAAACTTTCATTTTTTACTAAAAACTTTTTGCAATTACCGCCCAAGGCAGTGTTTTCTTTTAAAGACCACACAAAGGAAAACAAGTACTCCATCAATCTCAAAAATGCATATACATATGCTTTTAGGTTTTTTTTTTAAAACCAACGAACTATTTCTTCTAAGGGAATTTTCTTAAAATGGGATGACCAGGTCAAGGGGTACTTAAAAGTTAAGGGGAAAGGGAAGGGGAAGGGCATAAAACAGGCCTGTTAACTATGACAAAAATACTACTACTACAAGCTGTCTACAGCGGCAGCCACACCCACCAGTCTCCGGCCCAACACAAATACCCACGGTCTTCTTTGTGTACAATGGCATATTGATCCAGTTTTGACATTCTTTCAAAAGTTGCCGTGCCGACCTCCGATATAAATGACCAACTTTTTTTGTTTATGACAGCATGTTGATCCAGTTATGACTTTCTTAGAAAAATTGCAGTAGCCATCTCGGATTTATATCGGAGATGGCTGCTGCAATTTTTCTAAGAAAAGATAATCTTCTTTCTGTATGAAAGCGTGTTGATACAGATTTGATTTTCTTTGAAAAGTCACAGTGCGCATATTAGATACAAATGGTCACCGAAATAGCTTAGAGGGAGTTTAAAAGAAAACAGAAATCCTTTGGGTCATACATTGCAGGCAGTGTCGTCAGACTGGTACAGACAGCCAGCTCTCTGCTGAAAACCATCATTCTTCCCATTCGGTAAACCACATTGGCATTTATGCTGTTACGTTATGGGTCTTTTGTCTTCTTATGTGTGGGCTCGTTTCTTTTTGTGCAATATGTCCCTTTAACTCCTCCGTGGTAACCCGTCTAAATTAAAAACAAGTTTGCACTTTTTGTCAACAAATGTTTATTTTTGGCTTTGACAAATTCTAGCAGTCTTCGATGCAGGGAGAGAAAGTTACAATAAAAGATACGTTAAGTTTGTCATTTGCCTGTCAGCTTGGAAATGAAGAAAGACGGAAAGAAAGGCCATTCTATTTTTGATAATCTAATTCTAGCCTGCGTCAGAGTGTCTGCCTTAATAGACCCTTTGTGGTCTGGAGTTTGCTCTCCTCTAGTTCTCTCTTTCGACTATTCAACCCTTCTTTTATAATTTACCGATAATCAGCTGATTACGTTCTTATGTCATATTTTAATTCTATTGTCTATTGTCAAATTGCCACACTGGAATTTTTAGCCAAGACAATCCGACATTCCTCTGGCCTGACATGTTTACAATTCTCCCGAAAATATTCAAACCCAGCAATTCTCTGACAGAATTTCAACAAACATTTTTAACAAACACATTCCAAATAAATTCTTTTTTTCAAAATATTTTTTCAAAATATTTCTTTCCTTCTTCTTCAATCACAATTTATTTTTACTAAAACTGATCCTTGTTCGAACCTTAATTATCCAAGGCCCCAACAGGTGTAACAATACCCCTCAGTGTCCGAATCACTTCAGCCAACAGGGGTGACAGTAGTCTTACTCTGAGACACCACTCATGATCAGGAGGTTGCGAGTTCAATCTCTGTAGTTACCAGCTACATGAACAACAGCAGATAACTGAATTTATCCCCCCAATCGCAGATTACCAGAAAGAACTGCTAAAGAAAGATGATAAGCTTACATTCAAAGAGGCGCTTAATATTGGCAAAACTTATGACGCTTCCAATGCCCACATAAAGCAACTTAGGGTCATGCAGAACAATACCAACGAAGATAGAAGCACTGCAATATAAGCCATAGGCCCACCATTCCCTGAAAGCAAATGCCTAAATTGTGGTAAAAGTCATGCACTTTATCGCAAAGCCTGTCCAGCATATGGACCAATATTCATCTAAATAGGAAATGCATTATTTTTATTTTTTTAGGAAATATGGACCAATATTCATCTAAACAGGAAATGCATTATTTTTTTATAAGTATCAAGGAGTTTAACTATCCTTATATACATGAAACTTGATATTCCCCAGAAAGTTTGTGCATATCCATCAGAAAGACAGACAAGCTTTCAAATCCAGCAGACTGGGGGCCTATAAATGTTTTATAAGAACCGGAGTTCACACTCTGTAAAGAGTGTGAACTCCGGTTCTTATAAAACATTAGTTTACTTAAAGGAAAAGTACCCAATGCGGAATACTTCAGTTAGGGCAACAACAAACGCGTTAGTTACATTTATATAACTTTTATTATAACATATATAGGGGAACAAGTGTCACAAGTGTCTAAACATACATAGTAGTCTAATAGATGCAAATGGGTGGAAACCACTTACTGTATGTAGTGTCTGTACTGTCTGGCATGCGCCATGTGTGTGCTGGAGAGAGGTGGTTAGCACGTCCGTACTTGTCCAGTAGCTTCGGCCAAAGAGGGTGAGCTGCTTGGGTTCTTGCGTCACGTGACCAAAAAGGGGCTCCTGGCGCAGAAGATTACCCAACCCTCATACAAGGGAGACTGCTCTATAATAACGTGCTGGGGCACCGTCTTATTTTACAAAGGAGCTAGGTGATTTCCTTGTCAGCTGATTGGCGATCTACAGCTAGTTTTTTGGTTAAGTTATCAATTTTGTACCGAGTGGCAAGGCATCAGAGTGTATCGGTAAAGTTGTATCAAGGGCCCCAAGCCATGGCGAGCTCCCCGGTCCCGGAGTGTCCGACTCCGCCTCTCTCTTCTTCGGTCTGTCCCGGTCTCTCTTCTCCGGTCTCTTCTTCTATCTGGTCTGTTATTTATGGAATCCAGACCTCCCCACCCCTAACATATGTCTCTGATTGGCCAGCCACTCGATACTATTGCCTACGTGTCTAAATGGCCTTGTGCCAGCCTAGCTTGTATCTTTCCATTTGGGTTTTTCCACTCCAACGAGTCAAGGCCAAACATTGTTTTATTTATCTAAGTTTTTGAAATTGTTGACCAACTTTTCAAAAACTGGAATCTTATTTGTTAAATTTATCATTTTATTTTGTGAAATTTAAAATTCCGATGATATATATTAAATTCCATAATCTAAAGAATTTATGCTTACGTGATGATTCTTTGCTTAGATAAATTTATATTTTTAATATAAACAATTATTATTATTATTATTATTATTGTTTTTCTTATTTTTACTTTTAATTTTAACAAACCACCATAATTAATAATTAGGGTAGTTTTAATTAATTGGTAATTAATTAATAGATCGCTAATCAACCCATAACACTTAAATAGTGTTACAATCGCCCTCTAACCGTTTTGTCAATTACCTATTAGGTAATTGGCAGACACCATACACGAATAAAATTTGCAAACAATACATCAAATTAATAATATCTCAAACAGTATACAATAAATATATATGCATGCAGAAATAATAAAAAAATTCACCACGCCTGAACATTTTACTAGTTATCTTAAGTTTCTTTTTTTTTTCTTAACTGATTCGAGCCATCATCTGAAATTCTTTGCATCCCACAGACTGAGCAAGCGTCATACCGTTAATTCTAACTCCCACCCCCTTTTGGTTTAAATTGTCGCCTCTTTCCATCCGAGGCTGGAATATATCAATTTCTGTTAAATACTTCGGCCTTCCGCCAACACCCATAATTCCGGGTTTTTGAATTCATTATAATTTTTGGTTAATTTCAACTTTTCCAATTCAATTTCATTCCCTCATTTCTTCCTACCTAATACGGTTTTGTTTTCGCTTAACCTTAATGTGGGGGTAGCATTAATTTGCAGACAACAAACCCGAATATCATTTTCAAAAAATACAAATACTTCACTAAGTTTGATTTACGTTGGTATTCCATTCATATTTTCTTATTTACTAACATCCTGTTATGTGACTGCCCGCAACATTTGTATCAATTTTTATTGACATATTTTATAAACAATGTCTTCAGCTATCAAAATCGTAACTGTTTTAGCTGGCCACAGCTAAAAGAATACATTTCCCCCTCTCTCTCTGTACTTTTAATGTTTAGTTCAAATTTCTAGAAGTAAACAAAAAATAAATTATTTTCAGCAGATTATACATACATTAGTATTATTATACATACATTAGTATTATTAATAATATCTATTACTATGTATTAGTTTGTATTAGTATATATTAGTATACATTAGTATATCTACTGATATCATTTGGATTAGCAGATTGTTCAATGTTTGGTCTATTGTCTTTTCTTTCTTTCTTTCTTTCAAGATGTAGTGATGATGTGTATATAAAACTTTTCAACTAATTTTTTTTAATTCACAAAAAGATTGTATTGAATATGTTCTTTTCTTCTTTTTTTTTTCATGTGTGTAAGTAGTGTCTTTTTAAAAAAAAAACTTTGTGATGACATGTGTATAAATCTTTTCAACTATTTTTTTGTCGATCCGCAAAAAAAAAAGATTGCATTGAATATATATATTTTTTTTTTCAAGTGTGTAATTTAAAAAAAATTTCGGTCAGTGGCATTCATATTCCAGTAAGTGTCTATATTGACTTTTTCTTTGTCAAAACGTAGTGATGACGTGTGTATAAAAATTTTCAACTATTTTTTTTTTGTTCCAAGAGTGTTCCTTTCAGTTTTCAGCTAAAAACGAAAACAAAATCTGTTTTCTTTGATAAGTTCATTTGGGCACAATTCTTTCTTCTTTCCTTCGTGGTTTTTTTAAGGTATTCACCTTACGTTGATCCCTGCACTGAACATGAAGGATCCATTTGGTCCATAATTGTGACAAATGTGGTGAATTTTTTTTTTCACTTTGGTCCCTACCATATTTGCTGTCGTGTCTTGCTATCGTGTCTTTTTTTTCTTTTTTTAAAAATTCTAATTTATACCTACTAATCTTTTTGCATTTTATTTGCGTTTTCTTTTCCCTGATCACTGGAAGACTCTCAGTCTCTGATTTGGAGTCCTTATTTTTCCAGATCACCCTTTTGGAAATTGAAATTCGAGGTGGTTTCATAGTTTTTATCTCTTTATTTTCATCTGCTTTTGTACAGTTCACATATTTTAAGCTTATGTTCTTTTGTTGAGAATAGTCCTTCATTACCAAAAGTGTTGAACTACTGTTCCCGATTAATTGGTTGGATAACTCAATTAATTCAATTTGACTTCGTATCTCTGAATAGGACTTGATAACTAACCATCTTTGTTCTGTCGCACTCACTACATGAGGGGTATAGTCAACAGTATGGTTACGAAATAACTGCATACGGATTGAACAATTCTTGCTGTCAGAATCACTACTGGTTATTCTTTTTATCTTCGTTGGCGGTGTAAGGTCCTCCATGCTTTTGCTATTGGATTCTACTAGTCTTTTTGAGGCATGACAGCATTGGTTTGGAGTCAAGTCAGAGATTTCTTCCAACATGGGTTGCATCTCTTTAGCGATCTCTGGTAATTCACCAGGAGAATTAATTATGCCATCTTTGGGGTGCCCTTGATTTCTCTTCTTGAGAGGCCAGTGAGATGATAGTCTGGCCTTTACTAACTTTTACCGATTCCTCTTTAATAGTAATCTCATACCACACCTTCCTAATGATATCAGGAAAACATATCTCAGGAAAATATATCTCTGGAAAATATTCAAGCTTTTTTTTCTTCTGGGAATGCAATAAATACTTCTCCCTAATAGTTCTTGTAGTTAACAGATTAAAATTTTCAGTTTTTGAGAACAAATCATAGACAAAATCTTCAATATGCTGCATTTCTTCTTTATCTGTTCGACTCATGATTGACAAATGCCAATGAGGGATACGCTAATCAGCAAAATATGAAATAAATATTTTGCCTACCTGGCAATGACGTAGTCAATTTCTTTATTTTTCTTGGTTGTGTGCTGAATATTTTCAGTTCCTTATTTGGGTTATGGTTTAGTTTGTTTTTGTCTGTTTGTTTTTTTTTCTCTTTGGTTATGGCTGTGGTAATCTTCAGGGTCGAATCCTTAAAACAACTGGTGGCTAGGACGCTTTGTTGTGCCGTGGAATTTTTTTCTTTTGGGTCTATCCTGGTCACGGCACCAATATAATAACATGTGCTGGGGCACCGTCTCAATGTATGTATTTATAAATTTATATTTTTAATATAAACAATTATTATTATTATTATTATTATTATTGTTGTTGTTGTTTTTCTTATTTTTACTTTTAATTTTAACAAACCACCATAATTAATAATTAGGGTAGTTTTAATTAATTGGTAATTAATTAATAGATCGCCAATCAACCCATAACACTTAAATAGTGTTACACACTACTCTTACAGGTACTCCCTCCCTGGACAGGTCCCTGGCCTGCACAAGGCCATTACCTACAATTGTGGTGCGTAAGTGTACCTGCATTAGCATGCAAACAGTCAAAGTCTACTGCAAGCCAAACCAATATGTATGTATATATACATGGCTACACAGTTATTTCGCTAGCAGCGAAAGAAAAAGTTATTTCCTAAAGTAAGGGGAGAGAGAGAAAAAAAAAAAGAAAATGTATGTACAAAATAATCTCCAGCAAGTGCAGTTTATAGTTCATGCCACAAAGAATCCAACGCTTCCCTCTACAATCGTTTTGGTTCTCGCACTTGACGCACTCGGATTTGGTCGTAGTCTCTTTTCTAACTAGTGCTTCAGGTGGAGGGGGGTCACTGTAGAATCCATGCCAACCATTGTAGCATCCAAGGAAGCAGGTTTCAACCTGTCCATAGCGATGTTCTGTGGTGATGTTTTTTATTTCCACCACAAAAAATGTGTTGTGCCTCTTGAGGATATGAATGGTCCTCTGTATGCTGGTTGTAAGATGTGGGTCTTGGCCAAGTCACACACAAAAACGTGTGTGCATGTCTGCAGAAGTTTAGCACGTATGTGGCCTTTGGCTCTGCACTGGTGAGTTATAGGCCATCCTTTTGGAGTGCGCTTTTTCTTGGTTATCCAAACGACTGTTATAACAGAAATAGATATCTCTCTTGATTCACAATTTTTGCTAACACAATACATCCACTCACCAACAAAACAAATTAAAAAAGAAAAAAAAAAAAAAAACACTTCGGAACAGAACCTAAGTTACTGACCAACCGGATAACTTAAACGAAGTGAACAAAAACAAACAATTTACGCATAGGCTCCGCGCAAGGTTCCGGCGAAAAAACAAAATTTATAAACGATTAAAAATATCTTCTATTTAATGCTTTTCAACCAATAAAAATGTTCCCCCCAAAACCCTTCAAGGGTATCTGTAGCCTCTCACTAGCTATATAACAGCTGACTAAAAGTCGATGAGCAGTTGACTGTGGGCCTTCACGCCAAGAACGTCGCCACGACAGGCCAAGATCAAAGAACCGCCGTACTTCCGACCCACACCACACCCCATGTCACACAGAGCCCAGTCATCAGCCAGAACTGACTTTCAACCAAACACCTGCCCTCATTTTTCACTGAGCGAAAAGGAATTATCATCTCAACAATTCCAGCTTTTGTTTATTTTAAAATAAACGAAATTAATCCAAGCCTTCACGTCTATTTTTTCTTTTGCTACCATACGCATTCTTGTGATATTACATTGGTGTCAGTGTGTCGCAAAAGAAATATGGACTATACAAAATTAACTCGCCCCGAAATTCTCGACTTTATCAAAGACCAGGAGAATAATCTCCACGACTTAAGATCTCGCCCAACACCTGTAAGACAGGAATTGATACAAGAAATGATAGCCAATATAAACAGAATGATGGACGCCCTGGATCATGCCAAACCAACAACACCATCAACAGCCCAGAAAGCTGACAACTACGGTCTATTAATGCGACAACAATCCTTACGTGACGTCATGAGACTTAAAAATAACTTCAACCCCGGAAACTACGTGAATCAATTCATCACCAGCCTAAACAAGGCCTATATTATCCACGTCACGCCCGAACTTACCAACTATCCTAGCTTGGAGACTGAATTTGTCAAGGCTGCCAAGGAATTACTCGACTACGGCATTTTTCAGCAGATGGCAGAGTCCAAACAGGACACATCCACCTTCGAACAACTGAAAACGTACCTCATAGCGACCCATGGCAGCCAGATGACAAACTTCCAACACCTTAGTCGGGCTTGGGATCTACGACGAAAGACGGCGAAAAGTTGACAGATTTCGCAGGCCGACTCGATAACACAATCAGAGAAGCCGCTGTCCACATAAAAAATAAATACAAGAAGGACAATAATGCAGAATTAACTCTATTAAAACTCTATTGAAAATTTAGCCCGCCTCCCTTTTTTAAACAGAAAAAATATCGATGCATAATTTTTTTAATAAGATAATAGCCAATTAAATAATTATCGAAATGAGTAAAAAAGAAATCCCCCCCCCCCATTTTTTTTTTTACATTTTATGTTCCGATTTTCGGTACTTATTTTCTCATAGAATATTCCCCTTAAAAGAATGTTTTTCTATTCACAACTTCGGTATTTTATCTTTTTATTTCTACTGTAATCAGTATCAAACACTGACCAACTCGCCGAGATTTTACGCCTCCAAAATAAGGGGGGGGGCAAAATTAAGTGACCTGAAAAAAAATCAGAAAGTTTTGAAATAAAATAAGTAATGCATTACTTATAAGTTCATTCATTGATAAATCAACACTGAAAATTTCATTAAATCCGATAATTCCCTGATTTTTGGTAAATTATTTTCTGTAAATTCATTTTGTCAAAAACGGATTTTAGGTCAATTTCGGGTATAGCTAGTCTGTACTGTCTGGCATGCACCATGTCAGTGCTGGAAAGAGGTGACTAGCACGTCCGTACTATGTCCAGTAGCTTCGGCAAAAGAAGGTGAGCTTCTTGGGTTCCTGTGTCACGTGACCAAAAAGAGGCTCCCTGCGCAGGAGATTACCCAAACCCTAAAACAAGGGAGACTGCTCTTACAGACTACTCTTACAGGTCCATTAAAACTCCCTTATTTGTGACCCAACAAATATTTCCTCCTACAATTTTGCTGCATTAACATTTGGAAATTTCTTGAAAGATATTGAAACCCTTGTGAATTGACTTTACCCATTGCTTTAATAAAATTTTGCATTGTTGAGGTTGTATATTCAGCAGAGTGTTGCATAGTGGAAATAATGCGTGAAATAACAGAATTTACAATAGGTAAAAAGATAAGTTGAGGAGATGGTCACACAAAGTGGAAAGAGAATGTCAAGAGACGTTAACACACGAGGTGGATTCAATAATGATTTATTACGAACTGATTTAATTTTTACAAGGGTTAAAAAGGCGGGAACAAACCTCGGGCGGAAGTGGGCGGAGTCTGAGCTCCTGTTGATGTCACATCAAATATATCTATTAATAATAGAAATATAGACTTATAAAATCTAACACTCCCTTTCATAAGGTTATATTCTTTATGGGGTAAAAAAAAATTACAATTAAAGGTAGGCAACTCTAGTTAAATTTAATTAAAAATAGGTTTCACAAATTCTCTTAAAATTTTGAGATAAATTGCTTTATAAAATTTTGGAGTTGCAATAATTATATTTAAATCTTGATAATAATTTGAATACACACAATAATTATTTAATGATTGTTCAAAAAAGTTCTGGTTAGTTAAAAAGTGTGTAACAAATTGTTCCACTTTGTTTTAGTCCATACAAAGACTTTTCTTCTTTCTTTCTTTCTTTTTTTTCTTTTTTTAAATTTGCAAACAAGTTTTTGTCGAAAAAGTCTTTTTATAGTCCACATTTTTTAATTTTTCAGTAGATATGATGGCTTGTTCATAGCTTTGTGGAATGTTCCCAACACTATAACAATAATCAATAGAACAGTTTGTTGTGTCTAATATGTAATCTTCCAAATATTTGGGTTTATTAATTTTTCATTTAGAAAGTTTTTCTTCATTATCATTTTGTGATGCAGTGTTTTTATTTTCCAGTTGTTCATCATTATGATTTTTTAATTCAGGGTTTTTATTTTCCAGTTCTTCATCTTTATCATTTTGTGATCCAGGGTTTTTATTTATGGGGTAGTCAAATAGCTGTTTTCCTCTTCATCAAATTGTTGAGTTTCATGAAAAGATACACATCTTATTCTTTTAATTTCTTTTCTGTCTGGAAAGTAAATAAGATAACCTGGACTTTGTTGGATCATATCCAACAAAAATTCCTTGTTGACACCTTGGGTCCAATTTTGTTTTATTTTGGATATAAGCAAAGCATGTACTACCAAATGTATGCATATTGCTAATATCAGGTTTTTGAGATGTAAACATTTCATAAGAAGTTTTTCCAGTTCTTCTATTGAAGCATCTATTTCTTATATAAGCTGATGTTCTAAGTGCCTAATGCCACAAGTTTTTTTGTAATTTAGATTCTATCAATAGACATCTTGCCATTTTTAAGAGTGATCGCCATGACCTTTCAGCCGTGCCATTTTGGTGTGGTGAATAAGGAGCTGAGAATTCTTGTTTTATTTTATTTTTTACAAGAATATTTTTAAATTTTGTAGAAGTAAATTCAAGAGTATTGTCTGTTCTTAATCTTTTAATAGATCCATAATGTGACATATCTGCTAAAAATCTTTCTGTTGCATCTGCTGCTTCTGATTTATTTTTAAGAAAATAAACAACTATTAATCCAGAGTAGCCATCAACAAAAGTTATTGCATATCTTGAATCATTTATTGAAATTGATTCAATAGGACCTGCCAAATCACAACGAATCAAATCAAGTATTTTATTTGCCTTTAAATCGGCTTTTGTATTTCTGTATTGGCACATTTATCCTTGAGTACAAGTTTTGCAATCAAATTTATTTTTATTATTTATTTTCATGCCTTTTACAGCTTGCTCTAATTTTAAAACAACTTCTTTGTTACAATGTCCAAGAATACTATGCCATTCTTTTAAAGTATGAGTTCGTATAGTTTTTATGTTATTTAGGAAATATAACTTTCCTTGTTTTTTTAATATTGCATACACATCCATTAGGTGTCTTGAATTTCGCGCCATTTTTATAAAAATGGAGGGAAGAACCGTTTTGGGTCGCTGACTGTACCGAAAAAATATTTTGTTTATAGGATGGAATATATAATGCATCTTTTAATGTTGTTTCATGAGTATTGCCTTTATTATCTTTTATTAAAAATTGTGCATCGCCTTTTGCATGTACCAAACCTGTGGTTCGGGTACCGTCGGCAAGTTCAATGGTATGTTGCGATGCATTAAAATCTTCATTAAAACGAAAAAAATTTGTTTTATCTGTAATTATGTGAGCGGTAGCTCCACAATCTACTAGCAAATTAAATGTATCATCTTCAAAGGATTTTTTAAAGGTACTTACAGTGAAAAAAAATGAATTTTTTTCATCTGTGTCTTTCAGTGAATTGATTGAATTTTCTTTTCTTTTATTTCGGCAATATTTTGTGTCGTGTGTATTTTTTCTGCAATGTTCACACCCTTTTTTTTTTCTTTTTTTTTTTTTTAATTTTGGCGTGTTTTGCATTCGAAATTTCAGTGCCCCAGCTTCTGGCAATTGAAACATTGTATGTTTTTTCTATCATTTTGTTGATTATTAACTTTCATGGAGTAATCTTCTCGTGGTCCATTTTTTCTGCATTTTTCAGTCTCTTCGTAGCTTCTGAGAGCTTTGAACTTTTTATTTCATCCTTTCTCTGTGTTATCACAATCGAAAAGGGTTTAAAATCGCTGGGTAATCCTTTCAAAATCATCGCAATCAACAAGCTGCCAGATATACTTTCGCCGATTGAGTTTAATGACGACGCGGCATTCTCCTCTTTTAGCATATAATCAGTGATATTTTCGTGGGCTGACATTTTTAATGATGTCAATTCTGTATAAAGAGAAATTATCCTGGGTTTACTGCTTCCAACATAATGGTCTCTCAATATTTTCATTATAGAAAAATGTGGTGCTAATTACTAAGACAGGATAAAGGTAAAGATAACAGTTAACAAACACAAGGCTTATAAAACGAAATGCATTTATCAGACAACAAGAATGTGTAACATACAATATACAATACAATGTGTAAATTGTGATACAAATGTGTGTGTTTACAAAAGTGTTACAAATGAATAGTGTAGGTGTAAAAGTATGGTTTGGGTTGCAAGATAATGCTTGCGTAACTCATCTGTCCTAGGTAGGAATGTATTGCTAGCTTCGTTTGTTTGACTATACACGTCACTGGCCCTTTTGTGAGCTGTTTCAAAGTTGCATCGTTCCTCGACGTTTATGGCTGGCAGGCTTCAAAAGCACGTCGTTTCTCGACGGTAGTCGCTGCGGATGAGGGTCATTTGAAGGTATCAACCCTCGAAATTTGGCGGTCAAACTGAGCCTCGTAACACGTGCTCTGATTGGTCGCTGACAAAGGCCCTTAGCCAATCGCATGAGGTTTCTCATCCGGTGATGGCTAAGAGACCCATGGTCTCTGTGTCCGGCAATGGTCAAAGGGATGTAACTGTTTAGGTAATATTATTTTCTACACCATTGCCAATCTTCCATAATTTTTGGCATCCCTAATAATTAGAGTAAGATTTCTATCATCCAGCATCTGTGTCATCAGAGCAAAAACTTTAGCATTTTTGTCTGGGTCGATTTCGTCTGTCTCAGATTCCAAAATAGGTGCCAGCTTCTGTAGTCGTAAGTAGGAGATAAATTTAATTTCCCATAATTGAAATTGTTCAGGATTTCCATCGAAGTAAATTCTATTTTTATAACTAGGTGCATAACCTGTTGAGGTTGAGTAGTGAAGAGACACACGATGTAGGTTCAACAAAGATTTATTACGAACTGGACAGAACGGTTATACAAGGCGGGAAAAATCCTGGGGCGGAAGTAGGTGAAGTTTTGAGCTCCTGCTGATGCCACATTAAACATATTTATGAAGAGGAATATGAGCTTAAAAATCGGAAAATTAAATGTAAAATAATTTTACATTTAATTTTCAGATTTTTAATACTTATTTTCTACCAGGATAGCTCCATTAATTTTTTTCTTCTTCTATTCACACCTTCGTTCTTTTGTCTTTTTATTTATACTGTAATTAATAGCTAATTAAATAATTATCGAAAAAGAGTAAAAAAAAAACTTTTTTAGTTTTTATTTTACATTTAATTTTAATTATTTTCTACCAGGATAGCCCTCTTATCGAAATTTATTCTTGATAAAAATTTTTCTTAAAAAAAAAAAAAAGAGAAGAAAGAAAAGGTCGACTGAAGGGGACGTCACAGTTAAAATTCTTCGTCCCAGTTCTTGACCGGTCACTCTAAGACATTGAGGCGACAACTGCTACCATTTTTTGCAAAGTCATCGCTCATCCCTCCATTGGGGTCCGTTGCTGAAGGAAACAGTCAGTGTTCACTATGATTTCTGCCAATGAAGAACTTAAAAATTTAACTGTAAATTTGTGCAGAGAGACAGTGTTTAGGCAAGA
The DNA here is from genome assembly GCA_023376005.1 of Doryteuthis pealeii. Taxonomy (NCBI): domain Eukaryota; kingdom Metazoa; phylum Mollusca; class Cephalopoda; order Myopsida; family Loliginidae; genus Doryteuthis; species Doryteuthis pealeii. The sequence continues at coordinate 61,307,392 of CM042138.1, forward strand.
AATTCAAAGGGACAAAGTTTACGATGATAAATGTACTACAACAGATTTATTACAGGTAAATGTGCACATTAGCAAAGTGGGTTAGTGAAAATGTTCGTAGATTAGGTCAGACAAGCTACCGGTACCCGTTTTGGAGGTAAAAGGTAGTGAAAGATACTGAATAGTTTAGTTTAGTTTGCAAAAGTTATCCTGCAGAAGACTTCAAAGTATCAAAGGTTGTATGGGAGTAGCTTGTCTGAAAGTTGTAGTTATTAACGAAGGCTCCTTAACTTCTCCTGTGCGGAAATGAAGGTAATTCCTGTCGACCATCAAGGGTTTTTCGATAAAAGCCTCTAATATCTGTAATTCCGAGGGAATGGACGAGAGATCTTTAAAGGGTTAATATTCTGTCCGTTATATCCTAAAACAGCTTAACAGAGAAAGAGAGTACAGAATGCACTTACCTTGTTATCCGCTAGGGGCAGCTTAGTCCCCTAAGGGAAGGAGTGTGAAAGAGGGGGGAATGAGACACGGTGAACTCTTTTATAAGAAACATCATGTGATCATAAGGGGGCGGGGCATAGCTGCTGCTGTTGTTTATCGATGAAACCAGATGTTTGTCCCTTAAAGGCTGCTACCGGTGTAGCCGAAAGCGAGTCCCTTCCTAAATGTCAATACTGAAAACCACCAAAAATTGCCATCACTCGCTTGAGCTGGCATAAAAAAGATATCAGCTCTGAGAGAAATTCTTCAATACTTGTCTCTGTCGATAAAATACTAGGTTGACGGGCTTTATAGAACTCCAGAAACATACAAAGAAAAAACCCTTCAAGGATTCAACGACTCCTTTTAAAAGAATTCAAGACAACTCCAAGACTATTTTTTACCTATTAAATATATACGAAATTCTACGAGAAACTACTACTACAATACAAAGACTTTGTTAACGGACTCTATAAGTTAAGTTCCCGCAAATCACAATGAATTTACAACTTCATTTTATCTATCTTTCCATCTATCTTTCCTTTTTTTGTTAGCTATTAAATTTGTTAAATATATTTGTGTCTTGAGAATTCATCCTTGAATCTGTGGAAATCTTTTGTTTCTGTGTCCATCAAACTGCCAGTTTGTATCGCTTGCATTACCTTTTGGAGTTGTTGGTCATTTTCAGTAGCCAATTTTACTTCTCTCAGGGTAAGGGATTTTGGTATTGCATTTTCTGCAATGTAGGCGATATATGCTTCTCTTGCAATTGTCATGCCTGGGTATCTCGTGGGAGTGTCTGCTAATATAGTCATCAGGAATGTTCTCATCACGTCCAGGTCCGTATATCAGGTCCATGCTGTATGGCATCAAGCGTAGACGCCATCTCTCTAGCCTGGCTGTGGTCGGTTTTCTGCTGTTCATAATCTCAATGAGTGGACTGTGGTCTGCAATGACAGTGAAAAGTGCTCTAAATAGAGAGATGAAAGGGCTCAATTCCATATACCACAGCAAGATATTCTCTGTCAGTCTGGGAATATTTCTGTTCATTTTCTGGTACCATCTGCAAGTTCAATGGTATGCTGTGATGCATTAAAATCTTCATTGAAACGAACAAATTTCGTTTTATCTGTAATTATATGGGCGGTGGCCCCACAATCAACTAGTAAATTAAATGGATCAGCAAAGGATTTTTAACGGTACTTACAGTGAAAAGAAATGACTTTTTTTTTCATCTCTGTCTTTCAGTGAATTTACTGAATTTTATTTTATACTTTATGTCGTGAGTATTTTTTCTGCAATGTTCACACCATCTTTTAAAAAAATTTTGACGCGTTTTGCATTCGAAATTCCGGTGCCCAAATTTCTGGCAATTGAAACATGTTATGTTTTTATTATTCTGTTGAATATTTATTTTCATCGAGTAATCTTCTCGTGGTCCATTGGTTCTGCATTTTTCAATCTCTTCGTAGCTTCTGAGAGCTGATTTGAATTCATTGAATTTTAATTTGTCCTTTCTCTGTGTTACCACAATCGAAAAGGATTTAAAATCACTAGGTAGACCCTTTAATATCTTAGCTATTAATAAGCTTTCAGTTATGCTTTCGCCAATTGAGTTTAACGATGAAGTTGCATTTTCTCCCCTTAAAAGATAATCTGTAACACTTTCGTGTTCTGACATTTTTAATGATGTCAATTCCGTATATAAAGAAATTATCCTGTGTTTACTGCTTCCAACATAATGTTCTCTCAATATTTGCATTGCCAGTCTTCCATTATTTCTGGCATCTCTAATAATTAGAGTAAGACTTCTATCATCGAGTAATTGAGTCATCAGAGCAAAAACTTCAGCGCTTTTTTCTTGGTCGATAACGTCAGTCTCGGATTCTATAATATGTGCCAGCTTCTGGAGCCGTAGGTAGGAAACAAATTTAACTTCCCAAAATTGAAATTGTTCAGGATTTTCATTAAAGTAAATTCTATTATTAAGACTGGGAGCATAACCTGTTGAGATTGGATATTCAGCAGAGTGTTGCATAGTGGAAATAATGCGTGAAATAACAGAATTTACAATAGGTACAAAGATGAAGTGAGGAGATGGGCACACAAGGTAAAATGAGAATGTCGGGAGACGTTAACACACGAGGTGGATTCAATAATGATTTATTACGAACTGATTTAATTTTTACAAGGGTTAAAAAGGCGGGAACAAACCGTGAGCTCCTGTTGATGTCACATCAAATATATTTATTAATAATAGAAATATGGACTTATAAAATCTAACATGCATGAAACCAAGTTTAATGTGGAGAGATAGTAGGCTTGTTCCTGGGATATATGTAGACCTTAATGGCCAGTCATGTTTGATGTAATGTTCCACTATGACCCAACTGCCCCACAGGCAAAGGAAACAGCATTTTGTAAATCCTGCTTGCATACCTATTAACAATACCTATTACTTTAAGATCTCCGCAGAGGTTCTATTGATGACTGTCATATTGAATTGCCTTAAGTCGTATATAGATATTTTCATATACCTCATTTAGATGGACAAATGGGCAATAGGGATCGATGAATTTATATTTCTATTATGCAAAATAACTGCTTTTAGGTTTCTCTGTGATGAATCAATGAAGAGATACCAATCTGATGCCAAATATGTCTAAGATAAGTCTATGAAAAGTCCATGTATATCATGGCAATAACCGAAAGAAACATCTACTTTAAAGAATGTTACTGAATTAAAATTATTATTTCAGTGTTAACTGATACAAACATTTCTGACAAGTAAATAGTTCTCCTTAAGTCTTAATAGGAAAAGCTCTGCTTTCTCTTTAGACATTGATATGTCTCTAGCAAGATCATTCAAATTTCCTTGGAATAATAGCTTTAGCTAAAAATTTCTTGCACCTTCATCACCATATCATTTTTGATAGAATCTGCACCATAAGTTGGGGAAATTGGAATTACATATATGCTTCACAATGTTGCACTGGTCTATGTGCAGAATTAATGGTTGGATAAACATTATTGTATTTGTTCTTTGTAGAAAATCGTTACACTACAAAAATAAGTCTTCATAATAATCTTTTAACTTTTTATGACAAACAGTATTGAAACTTTCTTTTTGTTTACCTAATTGTGTAATCCATTTGAACAAGGACAACTGATGGCACCCATAGTTTATCTTAGTCACCTAGGTGGCAATCAAAGTATAGATTATATATTCTAAGGTCAGTTGTAATAGTTTGTTGTAGTTTAGTTGTGAAATTGTCACATACATAACAAGAGTAGTTGATTCTTACATTCGCAGGGCATGTTGATTAATCTAAGCAAATGAGGCAGAGGCAGAGGAAGTATGTATGGAGTATCTCAGGGGAGAAATTAATTGTGCATGTTGCCAAATGTACAAGATACCTAAAATAAATAAATAAATACACAAGACTAGACAAGATAAACCCTATCAAATATTTAGCCCATATATTACCCATAAACTAAGAAATACATAAGATAAATCAAATAAAATGTTGAAAATTAGTACTTTGCCGATATGTGTATTTACGTATCATCATAAAAACTATACGTGCTTGAGAAAATCCAATTGCAGTTTTGGAATCATCATCCTAAATACTATCTATATCACACAAAATTATTTCTGATGAAAAAAAATTGTTGGTCAGTGTAATCAAAATATATAACAAATATGTAAAATATAGATGGAAGTTTTGATTAGTTGAAAAGTGAAAAGACCAGAATAAAAGCAAAATTATCTGGTGAACTGGAGTTTTGCGTCATGTGTCATTAGTAATTACTAACAAGATTATATAGTGAAATAAAGTAGCCGATAATGTTTTTAATGAAAGATCATTTACGGACAAGGGCATGCAGTTTTGACCTTAAATTCAAAATAATTTAAAATATTTAAATAGATTTGTGGCGAGCCGGAAGTTCATACTTCGACCGACAGAAGTCGAATGACAAAAATAAGTAGTTTGCGCATGTGGATCGCACAACCTAGTAAAAAATAAAATTTAAAATAAAATTCGTAAAATTCAACCAATCAGAGGCGTTCCCGCTTAAAAAGAAAAATTATCGAAAGGAGCCTCGCTGATCCTACCTGATTGCTATAAATACTCAGACTTTTTCATTTTCAAGGAGAAAGATCTCACTTGCCTAAGGGAATTCACGTCACCCTTAAAAAGAAGATTTCGCTTGCATGCTGAAGGTATCTGTCTATCTCTCTCTTTGAATAACCTATGCTTTCGGAGATAAACCTTAGATTCATTCAACTTATACCTGACTGCTTTTGAGTTGACTTTAAATTTTCACCGTTTCTTTCTCACTTTTGAACTGTGAAATACCAGCTTACATTTTACATTTGAACTTAAAAAAAACAAACACTTTTGGCTGAACCTTGCCCAGTATTCAATGCTACCTTTTTGTATACATTTTGTTAATACAATTTTGTTTGTTTAATCAAGAGTTTTGTCTTCTATGCCATTGTGCTTGATTTATTTATGGTCTTTAAATGTTTGAACACTTTTATTAAATATTGACATCAAACAACTGCCCTACCAGTCACCATAAAATTGGTGACTACCCGACGTACGTAGACTATCATCTTCTATAAAATTGGTAACCCCTACGTGCACAGGCGAAGAACAACAGATTGGCAAAAATTTCGACGTGGAACAGAAAAACACAACGCAGAAATAAAAATATGACAATGAAAAACTACTCAGCCGATCTTTCTCCCTTCAGCAAAGAAAAACTCATAAAATCTGCCGATTCCACACATATTTTGCAGAACAAGCAAAGATTTTTCGAATCCTAGAAATGGCTAAAGAAACGGAAAATGCAGATACAACTTACCTCAAGTCCTAATTCACCGAGACACTTTTAAGGAAAACTGAAACCAGGCAATATGGCTGCCATTTCCCGCAAAGATTTGGGGAAGCCGCTATAATGGCGCCAATAAACTCATCCAGAAACATTTTCACCCATCTATAAAAAGCATCATGAGAATACCCGAACCTAATTTTCCTTTTCTAAATTGAATGCAATTCAACATTCGTTCTCTAAGAGAATCTATGAAAAAAACCCATTCTATTACGAAGGAAAAAATCTGCAATTTGTAAAAATACTTCCAGTTTCGGAACATTTTAAAAGCACCAACATTTTAAAAGATTACATGCAAAACAAAAAAAAATTATATGCTTCATAAAAACTATATGCTCTATTCAAAAATTCAGCAAAATTGAAAAGAAAAGGCGTGAGTAAATAACTGCTTTAATTTTTCTCACAATCACCAAAATGAACCGACAAGTTGATTTTTAAATTCCGTTAATAGCAGGAATGTCTGTTACTGTCTTGAGAAGACACTTTCAAACTACCAGCTTAAACACGGACACAAAAACCAATAAACCATTTGAATCATATTTCAGTAAAGAATCCAACTGATTCCAATTTCTCACCTTATAAATAATTGTAACGTGTACGAAAGGAAACCCATGGATAATAATAAAGAAAGCCCTTAATATCTTTACTGCCTTTTAACAGGATGCCATGCTTAAAAATGTCCTCCTTTATTAATGGACCCTGTCCCAAAATGAAAACCTTACGATAACAGGAGACCATGCTTAAAAATGTCCTCACTTTATTAATGGGCCCTGTCAGAAATAAAAAAAAATATTAATATCTTTACTACTTTAATAGGATTTCCATATCTCAATTCATCCTATATTGAAGGTTCCTATCCAAAAATGAAAACACTGATGTCTTTATTACTTTAGTAGGATTGTCATGCAATTCAGTCAGTGATCATCTTTTGAGAATTATGGAGAACCAAAAAGAAACTAACCCAAAATACATTTCTTTTTGGTTTTTAATGTATCTACAACTACTACTCTTAAAAAATAATCGCGGAATCATTTTTAAAAATAATTTTCTATACAATTTTTGCTTAAATGAATTGATTTAATTTTTCATTTAAAATATTTTTGTCAAATAGGAAAACTAATGAGAGATGTGATAATTAAAATCAGATAGATTTTTATATTTTTACTTTTTTATAAATGAATTTTATAAATCTTATTTTTTTTTAAATCAATAAAAATTGATACTTAAAAAAAATATCAATCATTTCTTTAAAATTTTAAAATAGAATGTTTTAAATTAGAAATGTTTTGTAATTTTCCAACAAGTATACATGTATCGCGTAAAACCAATTAGATGTCCCTATAAAGGAAATAAGTGATACAAAAATTATTTCTCTTATGAAAAGACTAAAATTAATAAAAGTTTTATAAATAGCTAAACTGTATAAATCAAATTTTATTTTATTTTTTAAATTTTAATTTCCAACTTGAGGTCAATTTAAAAATCTACTAGACAACACGTGACCCGTTAGGTCACCCATTAAGCTCTCGCTAGATGATTGGGATTAGGGAAAAGAGTAGGGTCTTCCAAAATATCGTCTGCTTTTCATTTTAAAAACGAATTAAAATTTATTAAACCGATTATTTAAGGTCAAATTTTTGTCTAAGTCGAAAAGTAGTAACATATGATAAGCATCAGTAAAAAAAGCAAAATAATATTACACACGTAATCTATTTTTGATATATTTAGAACGATTTTTTCGGTCAATTTCGATCAAGATGCCTGCCAAGACGCTACTTAAAATCCGTTTTTACAAAATAAATTGTAACTTTTGCGATTGAAAAAAAATTCACACTGGATTGTCCAATTTGGACACATAGCCTAGTGGATAAAGAAGTTATAAGATAAGAGACAGTTCTAAGTGACAGTTATCTATAGACTGCAGGTTCAATCCTGGTCAGGGGCAGCAGTAACATAGAATAATAATTAACACAGCTTAACACCTGTACCCCAGCTATGGTTAGTGGAATGAGAATAGGACTGAATAAAAGGTTAGGTTCACAGTTCCGTGATGGCTCCCGATAACAAGAAGGTTTCCGAGTCCGACAAAAAATACCTGAAGAAGGCCGGAGGGCACATCGACCGAAACGTTGTACAGATAACAATGAAGATGAGGACAATAGTCCGAATAATACAAATAATACTCTAAAAAAATTTTTTTAGGTTTTATTTCCATTTTATTTTTCGATTTTTGGTACTTATTTACTACCCGAGCAGATTCTTTAAAATACTTTTTTTCTTCTGTTCACACCGGTCTTTTGTCTTTTATGCAGAAAATAGTATCAATCACATATATACCACACCGATATTTTGCACCACAAAACAGGTGGGTCAAAGTTAAGTGATCTGGAAAAATCAGAAACTTTTGAAATAAAATAACTGATGCATTATAAAATTCATTCATTGCTAAATCAACACTGAAAATTTCATTAAAATCGGATAATTCCCTGATTTTTGGTAGTTTTTTTTTTTTTTCAAACGTAGGGGTCAGAATTGTATGAAAAGAACATGGATTTTCAACGAATTGGGTATATCTAGTTTGACCTAATTTAAATTGAAATTGATCATGAAAATCTATTACGTGCTGGTGAGTTGTTAAAAGTGTCTCTGTTAATCACTCTCCCATCCCCCCTTCACTCGCATATAGAGAGGAAAAGAGAGTTATGCAGAATGTAAAAACAGGGACGGGTCATTTTTGACTTAATTGCAAATTACGACTTAGAACCAATTAAAATGGATTTTTTTCAAACATTACGTAATCCTAAGGAATAATTTAGTATAACTTTGGTGTCATTAATCTAACCAGGAAAAAAGCCTTTAGACATTAAAAGGTGAAATCTCAGCTTTAGTATAATAATAGAAGATATACATTCAACAAAATAACTCAGCTGATTTAAATTTTCATGAGATCTGTCTTATTATTTGTTGAAAAGACTATTTTTTTAAATTAAAAAAATATTTTCATCGACAAAATAAAAAATAATTTCAATAACATTTCTCACACAAAACTTATTTCAAAAAGTAATTTATTTTATAAATAAATAAGTATTGAAAATTAAATAAATTGGACAATTACCTGATTTTAGATAGAATTTTAAAAAATATTTTGGGGCAAATATTTTATTTCCTATTTTTTAATGGGAATTATTACATCCCCTTCTTTTTGAGCGGTCAATATTCAAGATATACATTAATTTAAAATACGATTTCAAGAATTCTTCAAGAATTATTTCAAATATTGAAGTTTTCTTTAATCTTATTTCTTTCAAATAATACAAAGATTTTTATGATAAAATAACCTTTAGAAACATTTTGTAACTTTTCCTGTCAGGTGTACATGAATCGTGCAAAATCGATTGGACATCTCTAAAAGATGATTCTTAGTCTTGATTACAATGATCAATTTTGCTCCAATAAAACAGCAAAAGTAAAATAACACACATTACATATCTATAGGGCATGACTTTGTCCACCTTTGATCTTTTCCTATAATAAAAAAGGTTAAAAAAGGGTTTTTAACCTTTTTTTATCTGCCCTCTTCGTTTCTCCTTTCTCCCTTTTTAAGCATATCTCTGCCCACTTGGTTCTCCTTTCACACGAGGGGATCTTCTACAGCCTTTATCTGATTCTGCCACTTCCTTCACTGTCTCTTTTTCATATATTGCAACACTTTTGGTCTTTTTGTTTTGTTTTTAGAACTTCGTGTCGGGTTGCGTTCGACAAAAGGACTTAATTTTTTAATTCGTCCAAAAGGGGTTTTTGTCCACAAAGTTGACATAACTTTTTTTTAGTTAGTCTTGTTCGGTGTTTTTTTCATTGTTTTCGTTGAGGGTATATTCCACAGAGCTGCCACCATGATAAGTTTATCTGAATTACAATGAGGAACATGAGAACGACGTGTATAGGGTTAAAAGCCATGTTTTATTCTGTCTATCTCCCTGCCCAGTTCAAGGCAGTAACTCTTAATGGTTTGGTAGAGTTTAACTACAGAAACCATCACATCCCCTGTTTTACAAGAATAATTTTTTCCCCATACAATTTTTTATTTTAATTTTATTTGCATATAACATAATAAATCAAAATATAATTGTTCAGTTGTGATCACATAGATTTTTAATTTTTTTTAATTTTAATTTTTTTATGTGTAAGTAACATAGAAATTAAAAGAAATGTTTGTTTTTTTTGTTTTTTTGTGTGTGTGTGTATCTATGAAGGGATTTTTCTTTTTTGATGAGTTCACAAAATAAAAAAAAATGTTTTTGTTGTTTCATTCACAGTATCTTGCTGGTGGTTTTATTATCCGACCAAATTTGTTGTTTTCTTTTCTGTTGTGTTGTATTGTATCTGTGATTCCTGTGGGACATGATGATTGCTAGTTTGGGATGGGGTATTTAGTGTTTTTGTTTGAATAGTTTTTTGGTGTGTTGGTTTCCACTCTGGATGGTATAATCTCAGGTGGGTCCCTAGTTGCTGTCGATGGATCTCCCCTTTGGTGTTTTCGATTCCTGCGGAGGACCTGTTCAGATGAGGTTTTAATGGCTCCGTGCATGTCTGTGTGACAACTGCAGGGTTCCATCTATTTGTGTCCTTGTCATACATCCTAACATGCTGTCCTATTTGATGTCAGGTAGGTCTTTTGCATGCTGGTCATAGTAAGCTTTTTTGTTCAGCTTGTCGCTTGTATAAGCGAGCTGATATTTCCGCTTTTTTCGCACTGTGGTTAGTACATTTCATTGGAATGTTGCTTAGTATTTTTCTGTTGAACAGCATTTCTCCAGGTGAGGGTATCGTGTGGTCTATCAGAGTTGTCCTAAGGCATAGCAGTACCATGTCGATGTCACGGTTACTTGACTTGGCTTTTTTGATGGCGGATTTAATCGACTGCACACAACTTCCACAAGTCCATTAGATTGTGGGTATCTCGGAGATGATGTGCGATGTTCAAATCCCCATTCTTTCGCAAACTGCTTAAATGCAGCTGAGATATAGTGTGCTCCGTTGTCACTGATTATTCTCTATGGAATGCCATTCTCTCCAAACACTTGCTTCATCGTGTTTATAACCTCCTGACTGGAGAAATTATTTAAACTCCCTCACAAAGGGGTATTTGGAGTAGTAGTCCACAATGAGGATAAAATTTGACCCTTCGAAGTGGAACAAGTCAGTGGCTACTATTTGCCATGGTCTGACTGGGATCTCATGTAGCATCAAGGTCTCAGCACCTGGCATTCTTTGATGCTTCTTGCAGGCATCGCATAGCTGACCTAATCTGTCAATATCTTGGTTGTGTGTGCCAAAATACACAGCTTTTTGCTCGCAACTTGCATTTTTCCATTCGATGGCCATAATGGATCTTGTGCAGTACCTCTTTTTGCAGGGATTTTGGGATGATGATTCGTTCACCCTTGAGTAAATATCCCATTTTCTATTGCTACTCGTCCGGGTAGGGCCAGTATGGTCGCATATTCTTCTCAATTTCCCTGAACGTATCGGGCCAACCGTGCAGGATCATTTCCTTAGTTCACACATTGTTAGGTCAGCATTGGTTGCCAGTTGAATCTGTGTCAACTTCTGAGCTGAAAATTGTACAAAATCGACTTTTATGTCCAGGTCGATAGCTTCTTTCGCTCTCTTGTTGGGGAGTCTGGAAAAACCATCTGCTAATGCCATTTCCTTTCCTGGGTGGTAAGCAATAGTCCTGTCATACCCTTGTAGGCGTAATAACATTCGTTGGAGTCGAGGAGGGGCTGCAATTAGGGTTTTTTTAAGTTGATCATCTCTAGGGGCTTGTGATCCCTTTCTACCTGGAAAGCACAACCATGGATGTACGTTCGGAAACGCTCACATCCGAAAGACAACTGCTAGGAGCTCACGCTCGATGTTTGCATATCGTTGTTCTGTTTCTGTCAGCGATTTTGACGCAAATGATATGGGTCTTCCCTCCTGCAGTAGGGCTGCACCTAGGCCTCTGTTGAATGCATCTACCTGAATTACGGTTTCTTTTTTAGGGTCGAAGTATGTTAGCAGCATTTCTTTGCAAATCAAATTTTTTATCGCCTGCAGCGACATTTGGTGACTTTCTGTCCACCCCTACTCCGACTCCTTTTTAGTAGATCTCTCATTGGTGCTTTAAGATCTGAGAGATTGTGGATAAATGGTGCCATGTATGTGATAATTCCTAGCACTCTTTTGTAATTCTGTGATGCTCTTTTGGGCTGGATAGTAGTTTAATCTCTTCCACTTTCTTAGGGTCAGGGCGTGCACCATTTTTGTCAAATATGGCCCCAAAGAAGTGTATCTGCTTTCTGGTCTATTTGGCATTTTTTTCGCTGTTAAAACTAAGTCCTTCAGCTTTTGCTACCACCATCAAGTTGTGCAGATTTTGGTCATGCTCCCTTTTTGGTTTTGCCATATACTATGAGGTCGTCTATGAGTCCTAGTGTACCAGGCATTTCTCCAGAATCATGGTCCATTTTTCTGCTGGAATACATCTTGTGACATGACCGACAGACCAAAAGGCATTCTGTGGAAGTAATACCTTCCATAAGGAGAATTGAAAGTGGTCAGTAGAATTGTGATTCAGGAATCGAGCTTGATTGACCAGTACCCATTCTTGGCATCTAGTTTGGAAATAAATACTTCGCTTCTGACAGGTTTGTGTGCCAGCTCCTACATTGTGGAGTCTTGTATGGCACCGCAATGAATAGCTTCTGTTTGGGTCTTAGGATCGCAAGCAGCAGGCGGGGTTTACCCATTAACTTTTTCCCGCACATACAACTAGGCTGTTCACACCAATCTGTAGGCCTCGCTTTACTCTCGAATGATCCCTTGTTTCATCTTAATCTCATCTTTCATGTGGATGGGGCATTTTCCTGGGTGCGTGATGACAGGATGATTGTTCGGTTCAGGAACAATCCGTATTCTCCAGTGAAACTGCCTATTCCGGTTTGAATTGATCGGCGGGGTACACTGTTTTATCGAAAAAAAGATTTATAAAAAAAGAAAATTCGAATGTTATGCTTTTTTCCAACCGTAGAAAAATATAAAAATTACAATAGTT
>CM042138.1:61319951-61352739 GCA_023376005.1 Doryteuthis pealeii
ATAGGAAAGGAAGAAAAAGGATGTTTCCCCAACTTTTTTGGTTTCCCCAACTTTGGGTTTTTCCCCACTTTGGGTTTACCGCCAAAGTATTCTAGCTTGTGATTGGTCGTTTGCAACAGAGGCTCACAGACAAGGGACGATAACCCCATACCCCAGAATTCTTAATAATTTTTACAAAAATAAGGGTAAAAATTCAACACCTGCATAGAACGCTATTTATAACTTTCAAAATATAAATTTTTAGGAGCGTTTGCCGGGAAAAATCCGCCCAGGCATAAAACGCTATTTACAACGGTTAAAAATATAAACATCAATATGCCCTTGAAAGATTTCTCAAGAAAAAATTCTCAAAGTTACTCTTTTTCTACTCCTGAGTTCATCCCAATATTTTATCTCCCGTATCACAGTTAGCAAATAAATTTGGTTATATCATAACTGGGATGTTTGACATAACTTGTCAATTCAAAAATGTTGTCTTTTTTAAAAATGTGTTTTGAGCAAATCTCATGGAAGTATAGAAATCTTTATCAATTCTGACAGGCTTCTGGTTTATGACAATATATATATATATATATATATATATATATATATATATATATATGAAGAAAGCAATAGATTAAGAAAAATCTACTAAAAATAATGAATAAGAAAGGAAATGTGATGGTTTCTGTAGTTAAACCCTACCGAACCATTAAGAGTTACTGCCCTTGAACGGGGCAGGGAGATAGACAGAATAAAACATGGCTTCTTAACCCTATACACGTCGTTCTCATGTTCCTCATTGTAATTCAGATAACATATCATGGTGGCAGCTCTGGGAAATATACCCTCAACGAAAACAATGAGAAAAACACCGAACAAGACTAACTAAAAAAAAAGTTATGTCAACTTTGTGGACAAAAACCCCTTTTTGGACGAATTAAAAAATTAAGTCCTTTTGTCGAACGCAACCCGACACGAAGTTCTAAAAACAAAACAAAAAGACCAAAAGTGTTGCAGTATATGAAAAAAAAATTGTTCTCTGGAACAAACAAGTAAGTGTTGTAGTACATTTTAATAACACTGTATTTCACGTTTTTGTATTTTAAAAAAATTATATTTTTGTCGAAATGAGTGACATTAGCGAGCCGTCAATGTGCTGGACAGCAGAAAATCTAATGGAAGAATTTAGATTCTTCAAGCAAAGATGCAGACTGTATTTTTCTGTTAAAGAAATTCCAGTAGACAGACAGGTCGAACATATATTGCTATTTTCTGGGTTCAACTCCTGGATATTCACGGATGAAGACGACGAAAATAATCCACGGATTATTTGGCAGAAATTTGAGGAATGTCTAGACCCCCAAGTGAACTTCCACATACATCGTTTATCTTTTCGACAGTACAAGCAAAAAGACTTTGAAAGTATTGATGATTTTTTAGCCAGGTGCATGTTGCAGGCGAAAAAGTGCAAGTTCCAAGATACTGAAACTAGGTTATTAGAACAAATTTTCTACGGAACCAGGTACACGGGTTTGAAGAAGATGCTCTTAGAAAAAGGAGAAAACATCTCACTGGAAGAAGCCCAAATTATAGGAAGAGCTTAAATAGGCCACATGAAGCAAATGGCGGAAATCCACAATGGAGAAAGCCAGGAAATTGACTCTGTTAAATACAGCAGTTGTAAGCGGTGCGGTAGCATGCAGTCCCACCAAAAAGAATGTCCGGCATGGGGCTCATTTTGCCTGTGGCAAGAAAAATCATTGGGCTAAATTCTGTGACAACAGACATGAAAATAAAGAAAGACACCCCCAGGACAATTTAAAACAAAGGGACCCAAATTTAAATCTGGACACAAGGAAACCACCGGACGTCAGCAGTACAGACACCATTATAAAAAAGATAATGTGTTCTCCGTAAATGCAAACCATGATAACCAGGAGTTATACAACCAGTTTGCACAAATGACTTTTGATTCTTGAGCGCCAAGAAGAAAAAAAAGACACTAGGACTGAGGCCTTCGCAGAACTGACAATTAAGCTTCCCAACTTACCAGGCACCCACAAACTAAAAGCCAAAGTTGACATAGGAGCTGAAGGAAATACCCTCCCATTACGTGTTTTCCGCAAGATGTTTCCAAACAAAGTCAGCAATTCTGGACAGCCACTCCCTGGTACAACACATAAGGAGTCAACTGTACTGACTGCATATAATGGATCCAGCATCCCTCAGCATGGTTCTATTAGCATAGAATGTACCTATAAAGGAGAGTGGAAATCACTCAAATTCTTTGTGGTAACATCTGAAGGATCTACTATACTAGGACTACCCTCACTCAGAGACTTGGAACTGGTTACGATGCACTGCGTCATCGAAGAAAACCAAGCTCATATCAACTCTGCAGAAGACCTGAGATAGTTTGAAAATTTTTTTCTTAAAAAATTGATTAAGAGTTTTTTTTTATATCTATATTTTTGAAAATTGTAACTGGCGTTTCAAGCCGGTGAGAAAATCGGTATTTTTTGTAAATGTTAAATCTTTCCTGGAAAAACCCTCCTGGTGTCTGTAAATTTGAGTTGTAAACAGCGTTTTACCCTTATTTGGTAAAAGTTGAATCTTTCTTAGAAAACTCTCCTGGTGTGTAATTTTTGACTTGTAAACAGCGTTTTACCCTTATTTGGTAAAAGTACAAATCTTTCCTGGAAACTCCTGGTGAGTCATTTGAGTTGTAAACAGCGTTCTTTCCTTATTTGGTCATTAAGACGCAGGACTGAACCCTTTTTATTGACTGGCCGCGCGAAAATCGACAGACAGGATTTAATTTTAGAAGGGTCGTGTCAGAAATTTTGCCTGTCTCCATTGACCTCCAATGTAAAAAATATTAAAAATCCAGGAATAACGAAGATAGACAATTCAATGCTTTTGTCTTAGTTATCTTGGTATTATGATGTTATGTGACATTTATTAATGCCTTTCACTTATTCAGTGAAATTAATTTAAATTTACTTAGCAGTAAATTTTATATGTAAACGTTGATTAAGAGTCAATGTTGTATTTTATATTACAGGATTAACGAAGATAGACAATTCAATGTTTTTGTCTTAGTTACCCTGATATTAAATTTTATATGTAAACGTTGATTAAGAGTCAATGTTGTATTTTATATTACAGGATTAACGAAGATTGTCTAATTATTACGTAATTTTGACATAGTTTCCTGTATGTATTTTTACTTTATTTGATAATTCAAATAAGGTATATTACTCACAGAGTGATTAAAATTATTTGGTATTTGCTTGGAAGAAGATTTGTCACGTTGGAAAGATTCAAGGTTAGAATTATTTTTTAATAACAGGATAGACGAGGATTGTCAAAATATTGCATATTGGGCATAGCCTTCCTGTTATTTATTACTTATTTGAAAATCATATAAGTAAATTACTCTCAGAGAGAGTAAATTTTATGCGACCGATTTAATTTGTATTGTAAAAAAACTTATTTTTGCTAAGGCTTTGTAGCCTATTTTGAAGTAAACACAAGAGATAAATATTGTGATATCTCTATGTGAATAAGTGTCTAAATCTCTAGACACTTTGTATTGTATCGGCAATTTTGCCGAAGATTTATTTTCTGTAAAAACAGGGATCAGAAAGAATGTAAACAACAAGTGCCGGCAGCTCCTTTCCCCCAAACTTTTAACCCTAGCAGCAGCAGCCCTATGTAGGATTTGTATCAAGACAAGGAAGGAAAAGAAAAGAAAGAAATTGTTTTAATTGTAATTATCCACTCCAAGTAAGAATTTGTTTGTGTTGATTGAAATTGTAAATTTGATAAGTTTTTTCCTTTTTTCGGCTTCGTGCCATTGTTAAATATAAGCACAAGGGACTCATTATGCAAGACCTCAGTTTTTTATTTTATTGAATAAATTATTTTAAATCACAACTTTGTCTCCACAACTTTTCTATTGTAATTTTTATTTTTTCTACGGTTGGAAAAAAGATAACATTCGATTTTCTTTTTATAAATCTTTTTTTCGATAAAACATGTACCCGGATCAATTCAACCGAATAGGCAGTTTCACTGGAGAATACCGGATTGTCCTGAAACCGAACAATCATCCTGTCATCCACGCACCCAGGAAATGCCCCATCCACATGAAAGATGAGATTAAGATGAAACAAGGGATCATTCGCAGAGTAAGCGAGCCTACAGAATGGGTGAACAGCCTAGTGTATGTGCGGAAAAGTAATGGTAAACCCCGCCTGTGCTTGGATCCTAAGGACCCAAACAGAGCTATCATGCGGTGCCATTACAAGACTCCCACAATGTAGGAGCTGGCACACAAACTGTCAGAAGCGAAGTATTTTTCCAAACTAGATGCCAAGAATGGGTACTGGTCAATCAAGCTCGATCCTGAATCACAGCTACTGACCACTTTCAATTCTCCTTATGGAAGGTATTACTTCCACAGAATGCCTTTTGGTCTGGTCATGTCACAAGATGTATTCCAGCAGAAAATGGACATGATTCTGGAGAAATGCCCTGGTACACTAGGACTCATAGACGACCTCATAGTATATGGCAAAACCAAAAAGGAGCATGACCAAAATCTGCACAACTTGATGGTGGTAGCAAAAGCTGAAGGACTTAGTTTTAACAGCGAAAAATGCCAAATAGACCAGAAGCAGATACACTTCTTTGGGGCCATATTTGACAAAAATGGTGCACGCCCTGACCCTAAGAAAGTGGAAGAGATTAAACTACTATCCAGCCCAAAGAGCATCACAGAATTACAAAGAGTGCTAGGAATTATCACATACATGGCACCATTTATTCCACATCTCTCAGATCTTAAAGCACCAATGAGAGATCTACTAAAAAGGAGTCGGAGTAGGGGTGGACGGAAAGTCACCAAATGTCGCTGCAGGCGATAAAAAATTTGATTTGCAAAGAAATGCTGCTAACATACTTCGACCCTAAAAAAGAAACCGTAATTCAGGTAGATGCATTCAACAGAGGCCTAGGTGCAGCCCTACTGCAGGAGGGAAGACCCATATCATTTGCGTCAAAATCGCTGACAGAAACAGAACAACGATATGCAAACATCGAGCGTGAGCTCCTAGCAGTTGTCTTCGGATGTGAGCGTTTCCGAACGTACATCCATGGTTGTGCTTTCCAGGTAGAAAGGGATCACAAGCCCCTAGAGATGATCAACTTAAAAAACCCTAATTGCAGCCCCTCCTCGACTCCAACGAATGTTATTACGCCTACAAGGGTATGACAGGACTATTGCTTACCACCCAGGAAAGGAAATGGCATTAGCAGATGGTTTTTCCAGACTCCCCAACAAGAGAGCGAAAGAAGCTATCGACCTGGACATAAAAGTCGATTTTGTACAATTTTCAGCTCAGAAGTTGACACAGATTCAACTGGCAACCAATGCTGACCTAACAATGTGTGAACTAAGGGAAATGATCCTGCACGGTTGGCCCGATACGTTCAGGGAAATTGAGAAGAATATGCGACCATACTGGCCCTACCGGGACGAGTTAGCAATAGAAAATGGGATATTACTCAAGGGTGAACGAATCATCATCCCAAAATCCCTGCAAAAAGAGGTACTGCACAAGATCCATTATGGCCATCAGGGAATGGAAAAATGCAAGTTGCGAGCAAAAAGCTGTGTATTTTGGCACAACATCAACCAAGATATTGACAGATTAGGTCAGCTATGCGATGCCTGCAAGAAGCATCAAAGAATGCCAGGTGCTGAGACCTTGATGCTACATGAGATCCCAGTCAGACCATGGCAAATAGTAGCCACTGACTTGTTCCACTTCGAAGGGTCAAATTTTATCCTCATTGTGGACTACTACTCCAAATACCCCTTTGTGAGGGAGTTAAATAATTTCTCCAGTCAGGAGGTTATAAACACGATGAAGCAAGTGTTTGGAGAGAATGGCATTCCATAGAGAATAATCAGTGACAACGGAGCACACTATATCTCAGCTGCATTTAAGCAGTTTGCGAAAGAATGGGGATTTGAACATCGCACATCATCTCCGAGATACCCACAATCTAATGGACTTGTGGAACGTTGTGTGCAGTCGATTAAATCCGCCATCAAAAAAGCCAAGTCAAGTAACCGTGACATCGACATGGTACTGCTATGCCTTAGGACAACTCTGATAGACCACACGATACCCTCACCTGGAGAAATGCTGTTCAACAGAAAAATACTAAGCAACATTCCAATGAAATGTACTAACCACAGTGCGAAAAAAGCGGAAATATCAGCTCGCTTATACAAGCGACAAGCTGAACAAAAAGCTTACTATGACCAGCATGCAAAAGACCTACCTGACATCAAAATAGGACAGCATGTTAGGATGTATGACAAGGACACAAATAGATGGAACCCTGCAGTTGTCACACAGACATGCACGGAGCCATTAAAACCTCATCTGAACAGGTCCTCCGCAGGAATCGAAAACACCAAAGGGGAGATCCATCGACAGCAACTAGGGACCCACCTGAGATTATACCATCCAGAGTGGAAACCAACACACCAAAAACTATTCAAACAAAAACACTAAATACCCCATCCCAAACTAGCAATCATCATGTCCCACAGGAATCACAGATACAATACAACACAACAGAAAAGAAAACAACAAAATTTGGTCGGATAATAAAACCACCAGCAAGATACTGTGAATGAAACAACAAAAACATTTTTTTTATTTTGTGAACTCATCAAAAAAGAAAAATCCCTTCATAGATACACACACACACAAAAAAACAAAAAAAACAAAACATTTCTTTTAATTTCTATGTTACTTACACATAAAAAAATTAAAATTAAAAAAAATTAAAAATCTATGTGATCACAACTGAACAATTATATTTTTGATTTATTATGTTATATGCAAATAAAATTAAAATAAAAAATTGTATGGGGAAAAAATTATTCTTGTAAAACAGGGGATGTGATGGTTTCTGTAGTTAAACTCTACCAAACCATTAAGAGTTACTGCCCTTGAACTGGGCAGGGAGATAGACAGAATAAAACATGGCTTTTTAACCCTATACACGTCGTTCTCATGTTCCTCATTGTAATTCAGATAAACTTATCATGGTGGCAGCTCTGTGGAATATACCCTCAACGAAAACAATGAGAAAAACACCGAACAAGACTAACTAAAAAAAAAGTTATGTCAACTTTGTGGACAAAAACCCCTTTTTGGACGAATTAAAAAATTAAGTCCTTTTGTCGAACGCAACCCGACACGAAGTTCTAAAAACAAAACAAAAAGACCAAAAGTGTTGCAATATATGAAAAAGAGACAGTGAAGGAAGTGGCAGAATCAGATAAAGGCTGTAGAAGATCCCCTCGTGTGAAAGGAGAAACCAAGTGGGCAGAGATATGCTTAAAAAGGGAGAAAGGAGAAACGAAGAGGGCAGATAAAAAAGGTTAAAAACCCTTTTTAACCTTTTTTATTATAGGAAAAGATCAAAGGTGGACAAAGTCATGCCCTATAGATATGTAATGTGTGTTATTTTACTTTGCTGTTTTATTGGAGCAAAATTGATCATTGTAATCAAGACTAAGAATCATCTTTTAGAGATGTCCAATCGATTTTGCACGATTCATGTACACCTGACAGGAAAAGTTACAAAATGTTTCTAAAGGTTATTTTATCATAAAAATCTTTGTATTATTTGAAAGAAATAAGATTAAAGAAAACTTCAATATTTTGAAATAATTCTTGAAGAATTCTTGAAATCGTATTTTAAATTAATGTATATCTTGAATATTGACCGCTCAAAAAGAAGGGGATGTAATAATTCCCATTAAAAAATAGGAAATAAAATATTTGCCCCAAAATATTTTTTAAAATTCTATCTAAAATCAGGTAATTGTCCAATTTTATTGTAATTTTCAATACTTATTTATTTATAAATAAATTACTTTTTGAAATAAGTTTTGTGTGAGAAATGTTATTGAAATTATTTTTTATTTTTGTCGATGAAAATATTTTTTTAATTTAAAAAAATAGTCTTTTCAACAAATAATAAGACAGATCTCATGAAAATTTAAATCAGCTGAGTTATTTTGTTGAATGTATATCTTCTATTATTATACTAAAGCTGAGATTTTCACCTTTTAATGTCTAAAGGCTTTTTTCCTGGTTAGATTAATGACACCAAAGTTATACTAAATTATTCCTTAGGATTACGTAATGTTTGAAAAAAATCCATTTTAATTGGTTCTAAGTCGTAATTTGCAATTAAGTCAAAAATGACCCGTCCCTGTTTTTACATTCTGCATAACTCTCTTTCCTCTCTATATGCGAGTGAAGGGGGGATGGGAGAGTGATTAACAGAGACACTTTTAACAACTCACCAGCACGTAATAGATTTTCATGATCAATTTCAATTTAAATTAGGTCAAACTAGATATACCCAATTCGTTGAAAAATCCATGTTCTTTTCATACAATTCTGACCCCTACGTTTGAAAAAAAAAAAAAACTACCAAAAATCAGGGAATTATCCGATTTTAATGAAATTTTCAGTGTTGATTTAGCAATGAATGAATTTTATAATGCATCAGTTATTTTATTTCAAAAGTTTCTGATTTTTTCCAGATCACTTAACTTTGACCCACCTGTTTTGTGGTGCAAAATATCGGTGTGGTATATATGTGATTGATACTATTTTCTGCATAAAAGACAAAAGACCGGTGTGAACAGAAGAAAAAAAGTATTTTAAAGAATCTGCTCGGGTAGTAAATAAGTACCAAAAATCGAAAAATAAAATGGAAATAAAACCTAAAAAAATTTTTTTAGAGTATTATTTGTATTATTCGGACTATTGTCCTCATCTTCATTGTTATCTGTACAACGTTTCGGTCGATGTGCCCTCCGGCCTTCTTCAGGTATTTTTTGTCGGACTCGGAAACCTTCTTGTTATCGGGAGCCATCACGGAACTGTGAACCTAACCTTTTATTCAGTCCTATTCTCATTCCACTAACCATAGCTGGGGTACAGGTGTTAAGCTGTGTTAATTATTATTCTATGTTACTGCTGCCCCTGACCAGGATTGAACCTGCAGTCTATAGATAACTGTCACTTAGAACTGTCTCTTATCTTATAACTTCTTTATCCACTAGGCTATGTGTCCAAATTGGACAATCCAGTGTGAATTTTTTTTCAATCGCAAAAGTTACAATTTATTTTGTAAAAACGGATTTTAAGTAGCGTCTTGGCAGGCATCTTGATCGAAATTGACCGAAAAAATCGTTCTAAATATATCAAAAATAGATTACGTGTGTAATATTATTTTGCTTTTTTTACTGATGCTTATCATATGTTACTACTTTTCGACTTAGACAAAAATTTGACCTTAAATAATCGGTTTAATAAATTTTAATTCGTTTTTAAAATGAAAAGCAGACGATATTTTGGAAGACCCTACTCTTTTCCCTAATCCCAATCATCTAGCGAGAGCTTAATGGGTGACCTAACGGGTCACGTGTTGTCTAGTAGATTTTTAAATTGACCTCAAGTTGGAAATTAAAATTTAAAAAAATAAAATAAAATTTGATTTATACAGTTTAGCTATTTATAAAACTTTTATTAATTTTAGTCTTTTCATAAGAGAAATAATTTTTGTATCACTTATTTCCTTTATAGGGACATCTAATTGGTTTTACGCGATACATGTATACTTGTTGGAAAAATTACAAAACATTTCTAATTTAAAACATTCTATTTTAAAATTTTAAAGAAATGATTGATATTTTTTTTAAGTATCAATTTTTATTGATTTAAAAAAAAATAAGATTTATAAAATTCATTTATAAAAAAGTAAAAATATAAAAATCTATCTGATTTTAATTATCACATCTCTCATTAGTTTTCCTATTTGACAAAAATATTTTAAATGAAAAATTAAATCAATTCATTTAAGCAAAAATTGTATAGAAAATTATTTTTAAAAATGATTCCGCGATTATTTTTTTAAGAGTAGTAGTTGTAGATACATTAAAAACCAAAAAGAAATGTATTTTGGGTTAGTTTCTTTTTGGTTCTCCATAATTCTCAAAAGATGATCACTGACTGAATTGCATGACAATCCTACTAAAGTAATAAAGACATCAGTGTTTTCATTTTTGGATAGGAACCTTCAATATAGGATGAATTGAGATATGGAAATCCTATTAAAGTAGTAAAGATATTAATATTTTTTTTATTTCTGACAGGGCCCATTAATAAAGTGAGGACATTTTTAAGCATGGTCTCCTGTTATCGTAAGGTTTTCATTTTGGGACAGGGTCCATTAATAAAGGAGGACATTTTTAAGCATGGCATCCTGTTAAAAGGCAGTAAAGATATTAAGGGCTTTCTTTATTATTATCCATGGGTTTCCTTTCGTACACGTTACAATTATTTATAAGGTGAGAAATTGGAATCAGTTGGATTCTTTACTGAAATATGATTCAAATGGTTTATTGGTTTTTGTGTCCGTGTTTAAGCTGGTAGTTTGAAAGTGTCTTCTCAAGACAGTAACAGACATTCCTGCTATTAACGGAATTTAAAAATCAACTTGTCGGTTCATTTTGGTGATTGTGAGAAAAATTAAAGCAGTTATTTACTCACGCTTTTCTTTTCAATTTTGCTGAATTTTTGAATAGAGCATATAGTTTTTATGAAGCATATAATTTTTTTTGTTTTGCATGTAATCTTTTAAAATGTTGGTGCTTTTAAAATGTTCCGAAACTGGAAGTATTTTTACAAATTGCAGATTTTTTCCTTCGTAATAGAATGGGTTTTTTTCATAGATTCTCTTAGAGAACGAATGTTGAATTGCATTCAATTTAGAAAAGGAAAATTAGGTTCGGGTATTCTCATGATGCTTTTTTAGATGGGTGAAAATGTTTCTGGATGAGTTTATTGGCGCCATTATAGCGGCTTCCCCAAATCTTTGCGGAAATGGCAGCCATATTGCCTGGTTTCAGTTTTCCTTAAAAGTGTCTCGGTGAATTAGGACTTGAGGTAAGTTGTATCTGCATTTTCCGTTTCTTTAGCCATTTCTAGGATTCGAAAAATCTTTGCTTGTTCTGCAAAATATGTGTGGAATCGGCAGATTTTATGAGTTTTTCTTTGCTGAAGGGAGAAAGATCGGCTGAGTAGTTTTTCATTGTCATATTTTTATTTCTGCGTTGTGTTTTTCTGTTCCACGTCGAAATTTTTGCCAATCTGTTGTTCTTCGCCTGTGCACGTAGGGGTTACCAATTTTATAGAAAGATGATAGTCTACGTACGTCGGGTAGTCACCAATTTTATGGTGACTGGTAGGGCAGTTGTTTGATGTCAATATTTAATAAAAGTGTTCAAACATTTAAAGACCATAAATAAATCAAGCACAATGGCATAGAAGACAAAACTCTTGATTAAACAAACAAAATTGTATTAACAAAATGTATACAAAAAGGTAGCATTGAATACTGGGCAAGGTTCAGCCAAAAGTGTTTGTTTTTTTTAAGTTCAAATGTAAAATGTAAGCTGGTATTTCACAGTTCAAAAGTGAGAAAGAAACGGTGAAAATTTAAAGTCAACTCAAAAGCAGTCAGGTATAAGTTGAATGAATCTAAGGTTTATCTCCGAAAGCATAGGTTATTCAAAGAGAGAGATAGACAGATACCTTCAGCATGCAAGCGAAATCTTCTTTTAAGGGTGACGTGAATTCCCTTAGGCAAGTGAGATCTTTCTCCTTGAAAATGAAAAAGTCTGAGTATTTATAGCAATCAGGTAGGATCAGCGAGGCTCCTTTCGATAATTTTTCTTTTTAAGCGGGAACGCCTCTGATTGGTTGAATTTTACGAATTTTATTTTAAATTTTATTTTTTACTAGGTTGTGCGATCCACATGCGCAACTACTTATTTTGTCATTCGACTTCTGTCGGTCGAAGTATGAACTTCCGGCTCGCCACAAATCTATTTAAATATTTTAAATTATTTTGAATTTAAGGTCAAAACTGCATGCCCTTGTCCGTAAATGATCTTTCATTAAAAACATTATCGGCTACTTTATTTCACTATATAATCTTGTTAGTAATTACTAATGACACATGACGCAAAACTCCAGTTCACCAGATAATTTTGCTTTTATTCTGGTCTTTTCACTTTTCAACTAATCAAAACTTCCATCTATATTTTACATATTTGTTATATATTTTGATTACACTGACCAACAATTTTTTTTCATCAGAAATAATTTTGTGTGATATAGATAGTATTTAGGATGATGATTCCAAAACTGCAATTGGATTTTCTCAAGCACGTATAGTTTTTATGATGATACGTAAATACACATATCGGCAAAGTACTAATTTTCAACATTTTATTTGATTTATCTTATGTATTTCTTAGTTTATGGGTAATATATGGGCTAAATATTTGATAGGGTTTATCTTGTCTAGTCTTGTGTATTTATTTATTTATTTAGGTATCTTGTACATTTGGCAACATGCACAATTAATTTCTCCCCTGAGATACTCCATACATACTTCCTCTGCCTCTGCCTCATTTGCTTAGATTAATCAACATGCCTGCGAATGTAAGAATCAACTACTCTTGTTATGTATGTGACAATTTCACAACTAAACTACAACAAACTATTACAACTGACCTTAGAATATATAATCTATACTTTGATTGCCACCTAGGTGACTAAGATAAACTATGGGTGCCATCAGTTGTCCTTGTTCAAATGGATTACACATTAGGTAAACAAAAAGAAAGTTTCAATACTGTTTGTCATAAAAAGTTAAAAGATTATTATGAAGACTTATTTTTGTAGTGTAACGATTTTCTACAAAGAACAAATACAATAATGTTTATCCAACCATTAATTCTGCACATAGACCAGTGCAACATTGTGAAGCATATATGTAATTCCAATTTCCCCAACTTATGGTGTAGATTCTATCAAAAATGATATGGTGATGAAGGTGCAAGAAATTTTTAGCTAAAGCTATTATTCCAAGGAAATTTGAATGATCTTGCTAGAGACATATCAATGTCTAAAGAGAAAGCAGAGCTTTTCCTATTAAGACTTAAGGAGAACTATTTACTTGTCAGAAATGTTTGTATCAGTTACACTGAAATAATAATTTTAATTCAGTAACATTCTTTAAAGTAGATGTTTCTTTCGGTTATTGCCATGATATACATGGACTTTTCATAGACTTATCTTAGACATATTTGGCATCAGATTGGTATCTCTTCATTGATTCATCACAGAGAAACCTAAAAGCAGTTATTTTGCATAATAGAAATATAAATTCATCGATCCCTATTGCCCATTTTGTCCATCTAAATGAGGTATATGAAAATATCTATATACGACTTAAGGCAATTCAATATGACAGTCATCAATAGAACCTCTGCGGAGATCTTAAAGTAATAGGTATTGTTAATAGGTATGCAAGCAGGATTTACAAAATGCTGTTTCCTTTGCCTGTGGGGCAGTTGGGTCATAGTGGAACATTACATCAAACATGACTGGCCATTAAGGTCTACATATATCCCAGGAACAAGCCTACTATCTCTCCACATTAAACTTGGTTTCATGCATGTTAGATTTTATAAGTCCATATTTCTATTATTAATAAATATATTTGATGTGACATCAACAGGAGCTCACGGTTTGTTCCCGCCTTTTTAACCTTGTAAAAATTAAATAGTTCGTAATAAATCATTATTGAATCCACCTCGTGTGTTAACGTCTCCCGACATTCTCATTTTACCTTGTGTGCCCATCTCCTCACTTCATCTTTGTACCTATTGTAAATTCTGTTATTTCACGCATTATTTCCACTATGCAACACTCTGCTGAATATCCAATCTCAACAGGTTATGCTCCCAGTCTTAATAATAGAATTTACTTTAATGAAAATCCTGAACAATTTCAATTTTGGGAAGTTAAATTTGTTTCCTACCTACGGCTCCAGAAGCTGGCACATATTATAGAATCCGAGACTGACGTTATCGACCAAGAAAAAAGCGCTGAAGTTTTTGCTCTGATGACTCAATTACTCGATGATAGAAGTCTTTACTCTAATTATTAGAGATGCCAGAAAATAATGGAAGACTGGCAATGCAAATATGAGAGAACATTATGTTGGAAGCAGTAAACACAGGATAATTTCTTTATATACGGAATTGACATCATTAAAAATGTCAGAACACGAAAGTGTTACAGATTATCTTTTAAGGGGAGAAAATGCAACTTCATCGTTAAACTCAATTGGCGAAAGCATAACTGAAAGCTTATTAATAGCTAAGATATTAAAGGGTCTACCTAGTGATTTTAAATCCTTTTCGATTGTGGTAACACAGAGAAAGGACAAATTAAAATTCAATGAATTCAAATCAGCTCTCAGAAGCTACGAAGAGATTGAAAAATGCAGAACCAATGGACCACGAGAAGATTACTCGATGAAAATAAATATTCAACAGAATAATAAAAAATAACATGTTTCAATTGCCAGAAATTTGGGCACCGGAATTTCGAATGCAAAACGCGTCAAAATTTTTTTAAAAGATGGTGTGAACATTGCAGAAAAAATACTCACGACATAAAGTATAAAAAAATTCAGTAAATTCACTGAAAGACAGAGATGAAAAAAAAAGTCATTTCTTTTCACTGTAAGTACCGTTAAAAATCCTTTTGCTGATCCATTTAATTTACTAGTTGATTGTGGGGCCACCGCCCATATAATTACAGATAAAACGAAATTTGTTCGTTTCAATGAAGATTTTAATGCATCACAGCATACATTGAACTTGCAGATGGTACCAGAAAATGAACAGAAATATTCCCAGACTGACAGAGAATATCTTGCTGTGGTATATGGAATTGAGCCCTTTCATCTCTCTATTTAGAGCACTTTTCACTGTCATTGCAGACCACAGTCCACTCATTGAGATTATGAACAGCAGAAAACCGACCACAGCCAGGCTAGAGAGATGGCGTCTACGCTTGATGCCATACAGCATGGACCTGATATACGGACCTGGACGTGATGAGAACATTCCTGATGACTATATTAGCAGACACTCCCACGAGATACCCAGGCATGACAATTGCAAGAGAAGCATATATCGCCTACATTGCAGAAAATGCAATACAAAATCCCTTACCCTGAGAGAAGTAAAATTGGCTACTGAAAATGACCAACAACTCCAAAAGGTAATGCAAGCGATACAAACTGGCAGTTTGATGGACACAGAAACAAAGATTTCCACAGATTCAAGGATGAATTCTCAAGACACAAATATATTTAACAAATTTAATAGCTAACAAAAAAAGGAAAGATAGATGGAAAGATAGATAAAATGAAGTTGTAAATTCATTGTGATTTGCGGGAACTTAACTTATAGAGTCCGTTAACAAAGTCTTTGTATTGTAGTAGTAGTTTCTCGTAGAATTTCGTATATATTAATAGGTAAAAAATAGTCTTGGAGTTGTCTTGAATTCTTTTAAAAGGAGTCGTTGAATCCTTGAAGGGTTTTTCTTTGTAGTTTCTGGAGTTCTATAAAGCCCGTCAACCTAGTATTTATCGACAGAGACAAGTATTGAAGAATTTCTCTCAGAGCTGATATCTTTTTTTTGCCAGCTCAAGCGAGTGATGGCAATTTTTGGTGGTTTTCAGTATTGACATTTAGGAAGGGACTCGCTTTCGGCTACACCGGTAGCAGCCTTTAAGGGACAAACATCTGGTTTCATCGATAAACAACAGCAGCAGCTATGCCCCGCCCCCTTATGATCACATGATGTTTCTTATAAAAGAGTTCACCGGTCTCATTCCCCCTCTTTCACACTCCTTCTTAGGGGACTAAGCTGCCCTAGCGGATAACAAGGTAAGTGCATTCTGTACTCTCTTTCTCTGTTAAGCTGTTTTAGGATATAACGGACAGAATATTAACCCTTTAAAGATCTCTCGTCCATTCCCTCGGAATTACAGATATTAGAGGCTTTTATCGAAAAACCCTTGATGGTCGACAGGAATTACTTCATTTCCGCACAGGAGAAGTTAAGGAGCCTTCGTTAATAACTACAACTTTCAGACAAGCTACTCCATACAACCTTTGATACTTTGAAGTCTTCTGCAGGATAACTTTTGCAAACTAAACTAAACTATTCAGTATCTTTCACTACCTTTTACCTCCAAAACGGGTACCGGTAGCTTGTCTGACCTAATCTACGAACATTTTCACTAACCCACTTTGCTAATGTGCACATTTACCTGTAATAAATCTGTTGTAGTACATTTATCATCGTAAACTTTGTCCTTTGAATTTCTTGCCTAAACACTGTCTCTCTGCACAAATTTACAGTTAAATTTTTAAGTTCTTCATTGGCAGAAATCATAGTGAACACTGACTGTTTCCTTCAGCAACGGACCCAATGGAGGGATGAGCGATGACTTTGCAAAAAATGGTAGCAGTTGTCGCCTCAATGTCTTAGAGTGACGGTCAAGAACTGGGACGAAGAATTTTAACTGTGACGTCCCTTCAGTCGACTTTTCTTTCTTCTGTTTTTTTTTTTTTTAAGAAAATTTTTATCAAGAATAAATTTCGATAAGAGGGCTATCCTGGTAGAAAATAATTAAAATTAAATGTAAATAAAAACTAAAAAAGTTTTTTTTTTACTCTTTTTTCGATAATTATTTAATTAGCTATTAATTACAGTATAAATAAAAAGACAAAAGAACGAAGGTGTGAATAGAAGAAGAAAAAAATTAATGGAGCTATCCTGGTAGAAAATAAGTATTAAAAATCTGAAAATTAAATGTAAAATTATTTTACATTTAATTTTCGATTTTTAAGCTCATATTCCTCTTCATAAATATGTTTAATGTGGCATCAGCAGGAGCTCAAAACTTCACCTACTTCCGCCCAGGATTTTTCCCGCCTTGTATAACCGTTCTGTCCAGTTCGTAATAAATCTTTGTTGAACCTACATCGTGTGTCTCTTCACTACCAACCTCAACAGGTTATGCACCTAGTTATAAAAATAGAATTTACTTCGATGGAAATCCTGAACAATTTCAATTATGGGAAATTAAATTTATCTCCTACTTACGACTACAGAAGCTGGCACCTATTTTGGAATCTGAGACAGAAAATCGCCCAGACAAAAATGCTAAAGTTTTTCTCTGATGACACAGATGCTGGATGATAGAATCTTACTCTAATTATTAGGGATGCCAAAAATTATGGAAGATTGGCAATGGTGTAGAAAATAATATTACCTAAACAGTTACATCCCTTTGACCATTGCCGGACACAGAGACCATGGGTCTCTTAGCCATCACGGATGAGAAACCTCATGCGATTGGCTAAGGGCCTTTGTCAGCGACCAATCAGAGCAGCGTGTTACGAGGCTCAGTTTGACGCCAAATTTCGAGGGTTGATACTTCAAATGACCCTCATCGCAGCGACTACCGTCGAGAAACGACGTGCTTTTGAAGCCTGCCAGCCATAAACGTCGAGGAACGATGCAACTTTGAACAGCTCACAAAGGGCCAGTGACGTGTATAGTCAAACAAACGAAGCTAGCATACATTCCTACTAGGACAGATGAGTTACGCAAGCATTATCTTGCAACCAAACCATACTTTTACACCTACACTATTCATTTGTAACACTTTTGTAAACACACACATTTGTATCACAATTTACACATTGTATTGTATATTGTATGTTACACATTCTTGTTGTCTGATAAATGCATTTCGTTTTATAAGCTTGTGTTTGTTAACTGTTTTTTACTTTATCCTGTCTTAGTAATTAGCACAACATTTTTTCTATAATGAAAATATTGAGAACCATTATGTTGGAAGCAGTAAACCCAGGATAATTTCTCTTATACAGAATTGACATCATTAAAATGTCAGCCCACGAAAATATCACTGATTATATGCTAAAAGAGGAGAATGCCGCGTCGTCATTAACTCAATCGGCGAAAGTATATCTGGCAGCTTGTTGATTGCGATGATTTTTGAAAGGATTACCCAGCGATTTTAAACCCTTTTCGATTGTGATAACACAGAGAAAGGATGAAATAAAAAGTTCAAAGCTCTCAGAAGCTACGAAGAGACTGAAAAATGCAGAAAAAATGGACCACGAGAAGATTACTCCATGAAAGTTAATAATCAACAAAATGATAGAAAAAACATACATGTTTCAATTGCCAGAAGCTGGGCACTGAAATTTCGAATGCAAAACACGCCAAAATTAAAAAAAAAAAAAGAAAAAAAAAAGGGTGAACATTGCAGAAAAAATACACACGACACAAAATATTGCCGAAATAAAAGAAAAGAAAATTCAATCAATTCACTGAAGAACAGATGAAAAAAATTCATTTTTTTTCACTGTAAGTACTTTAAAAAATCCTTTGAAGATGATACATTTAATTTGCTAGTAGATTGTGGAGCTACCGCTCACATAATTACAGATAAAACAAATTTTTTCGTTTTAATGAAGATTTTAATGCATCGCAACATACCATTGAACTTGCCGACGGTACCCGAACCACAGGTTTGGTCCATGCAAAAGGCGATGCACAATTTTTAATAAAAGATAATAAAGGCAATACTCATGAAACAACATTAAAAGATGCATTATATATTCCATCCTATAAACAAAATATTTTTTCGGTACAGTCGCGACCCAAAACGGTTCTTCCCTCCATTTTTATAAAAATGGCGCGAAATTCAAGACACCTAATGGATGTGTATGCAATATAAAAAAAACAAGGAAAGTTATATTTCCTAAATAACATAAAAACTATACGAACTCATACTTTAAAAGAATGGCATAGTATTCTTGGACATTGTAACAAAGAAGTTGTTTTAAAATTAGAGCAAGCTGTAAAAGGCATGAAAATAAATAATAAAATAAATTTGATTGCAAAACTTGTACTCAAGGATAAATGTGCCAATACAGAAAACACAAAAGCGATTTAAAAGGCAAATAAAATACTTGATTTGATTCGTTTGATTTGGCAGGTCCTATTGAATCAATTTCAATAAATGATTCAAGATATGCAATAACTTTTGTTGATGGCTACTCTGGATTAATAGTTGTTTATTTTCTTAAAAATAAATCAAGAGCAGATGCAACAGAAAGATTTTAGCAGATATGTCACATTATGGATCTATTAAAAGATTAAGAACAGACAATACTCTTGATTTACTTCTACAAAATTTAAAATATCTTGTAAAAAATAAAATAAAACAAGAATTCTCAGCTCTTATTCACCACAACCAAAATGGCACGGCTGAAAGGTCATGGCGATCACTCTTAAAAATGGCAAGATGTCTATTGATAGAATCTAAATTACAAAAAAACTGTGGCATTAGGCACTTAGAACATCAGCTTATATAAGAATAGATGCTTCAATAGAAGAACTGGAAAAACTTCTTATGAATGTTTACATCTCAAAACCTGATATTAGCATATGCATACATTTGGTAGTACATGCTTTGCTTATATCCAAATAAAACAAAATTGGACCCAAGGTGTCAACAAGGAATTTTGTTGGTATGATCCAACAAAGTCCAGGTTATCTTATTTACTTTCAGACAGAAAAGAATTTAAAAGAATAAGATGTGTATCTTTTCATGAAACTCAACAATTTGATGAAGAGGAAAACAGCTATTTTGACTACCCATAATAAAAACCCTGGATCACAAAATGATAAAGATGAAGAAAACTGGAAATAAAAACCCTGAATTAAAAATCATAATGATGAACAACTGGAAATAAAAACACTGCATCAAAATGATAATGAAGAAAAACTTTCTAAATGAAAAATTAATAAACCCAAATATTTGGAAGATTACATATTAGACACAACAAACTGTTCTATTGATTATGTTATAGTGTTGGGAACATTCCACAAAGCTATGAACAGCCATCATATCTACTGAAAAATTAAAAATGTGGACTATAAAAAGACTTTTTCGACAAAAACTTGTTTGCAAATTTAAAAAAGAAAAAAAGAAAGAAAGAAAGAAGAAAGTCTTTGTATGGACTAAAAAAAGTGGAACAATTTGTTACACACTTTTTAACTAACCAGAACTTTTTTGAACAATCATTAAATAATTATTGTTGTGTATTCAAATTATTATCAAGATTTAAATATAATTTTGCAACTCCAAAATTTTTAAAGCAATTTATCTCAAAATTTTAAGAGAATTTGTGAAACCTATTTTTAATTAAATTTAACTAGAGTTGCCTACCTTTAATTGTAATTTTTTTTTTACCCCCATAAAGAATATAACTTATGAAAGGGAGTGTTAGATTTTATAAGTCTATATTTCTATTATTAATAGATATATTTGATGTGACATCAACAGGAGCTCAGACTCCGCCACTTCGCCGAGGTTTGTTCCCGCCTTTTTAACCCTTGTAAAAATTAAATCAGTTCGTAATAAATCATTATTGAATCCACTCGTGTGTTAACGTTCTTGACATTCTCTTTCCATTTGTGTGACCATTCCTCAACTTATCTTTTTACCTATTGTAAATTCTGTTATTTCACGCATTATTTCCACTATGCAACACTCTGCTGAATATACAACTCAACAATGCAAATTTTTATAAAGCAATGGGTAAAGTCAATTCACAAGGGTTTCAATATCTTTCAAGAAATTTCCAAATGTTAATGCAGCAAAATTGTAGGAGGAAATATTTGTTGGGTCACAAATAAGGGAGTTTTAATGGACCTGTAAGAGTAGTCTGTAAGAGCAGTCTCCCTTGTTTTAGGGTTTGGGTAATCTCCTGCGCAGGGAGCCTCTTTTTGGTCCGTGACACAGGAACCCAAGAAGCTCACTTCTTTTGCGAAGCTACTGGACATAGTACGGACGTGCTAGTCACCTCTTTCCAGCACTGACATGGTGCATGCCAGACAGTACAGACTAGCTATACCGAAATTGACCTAAAATCCGTTTTTGACAAAATGAATTTACAGAAAATAATTTTACCAAAAATCAGGGAATTATCGATTTAATGAAATTTTCAGTGTTGATTTATCAATGAATGAACTTATAAAGTAATGCATTACTTATTTTATTTCAAAACTTTCTGATTTTTTTTCAGGTCACTTAATTTTGCCCCCCCCTTATTTGGAGGCGTAAAATCTCGGCGAGTTGGTCAGTGTTTTGATACTGATTACAGTAGAAATAAAAAGATAAAATACCGAAGTTGTGAATAGAAAAACATTCTTTTAAGGGGAATATTCTATGAGAAAATAAGTACCGAAATCGGAACATAAATGTAAAAAAAAAAATGGGGGGGGGGGATTTCTTTTTACTCATTTCGATAATTATTTAATTGGCTATTATCTTATTAAAAAAATTATGCATCGATATTTTTCTGTTTAAAAAAGGGAGGCGGGCTAAATTTTCAATAGAGTTTTAATAGAGTTAATTCTGCATTATTGTCCTTCTTGTATTTTTTTTTTTTATGTGGACAGCGGCTTCTCTGATTGTGTTATCGAGTCGGCCTGCGAAATCTGTCAACTTTTCGCCGTCTTTGTCGTAGATCCAAGCCCGACTAAGGTGTTGGAAGTTTGTCATCTGGCTGCCATGGGTCGCTATGAGGTACGTTTTCAGTTGTTCGAAGGTGGGATGTGTCCTGTTTGGACTCTGCCTCTGCTGAAAAATGCGTAGTCGAGTAATTCCTTGGCAGCCTTGACAAATTCAGTCTCCAAGCTAGGATAGTTGGTAAGTTCGGGCGTGACGTGGATAATATAGGCCTTGTTTAGGCTGGTGATGAATTGATTCACGTAGTTTCCGGGGTTGAAGTTATTTTTAAGTCTCATGACGTCACGTAAGGATTGTTGTCGCATTAATAAGACGCGTAGTTGTCAGCTTTTGGGCTGTTGATGGTGTTGTTGTTTGGCATTGATCCAGGGCGTCCCTCATTCTGTTTATATTGGCTATCATTTCTTGTATCAATTCCTGTCTTACAGGTGTTGGGCGAGATCTTAAGTCGTGGAGATTATTCTCCTGGTCTTTGATAAAGTCGAGAATTTCGGGGCGAGTTAATTTTGTATAGTCCATATTCTTTTGCGACACACTGACACCATGTAATATACAAGAATGCGTATGGTAGCAAAAGAAAAAATAGACGTGAAGGCTTGGATTAATTCGTTTATTTTTAAAATAAACAAAAGCTGGAATTGTTTGAGATGATAATTCCTTTCGCTCAGTGAAAAATGAGGGCAGTGTTTGGTTGAAAGTCAGTTCTGGCTGATGACTGGGCTCTGTGTGACATGGGGTGTGGTGTGGGTCGGAAGTACGGCGGTTTCTTTGATCTTGGCCTGTCGTGGCGACGTTCTTGGCGTGAAGGCCCACAGTCAACTGCTCACGACTTTTAGTCAGCTGTTTATATAGCTAGTGAGAGGCTACAGATACCCTTGAAGGGTTTTGGGGGGAACATTTTTATTGGTTGAAAAGCATTAAATAGAAGATATTTTTAATCGTTTATAAATTTTGTTTTTTCGCCGGAACCTTGCGCGGAGCTATGCGTAATTGTTTGTTTTGTTCACTTCGTTTAGTTATCCTCGGTTGGTCAGTAACTTAGGTTCTGTTCCGAAGTGTTTTTTTTTTTTTTTTTTCTTTTTAATTTGTTTTGTTGGTGAGTGGATGTATTGTGTTAGCAAAAATTGTGAATTCAAGAGAGATTATTATTTCAGGCCATCCTTTTGGAGTGCGCTTTTTCTTTGGTTATCAAACGAATAACAGGATATCTCTCTGATTCACAATTTAAACACAATACATGCCACGTTCCGGAACAGAACTAAGTTACTGACAACCGGACTTAAACGAAGTGAACAAAAACAAACAATTTAGCATAGGCTCCGCGCAAGGTTCCGGCGAAAAACAAAATTTATAAACGATTAAAAATATCTTCTATTTAATGCTTTCAACCAATAAAATGTTCCCCACAAACCCTTCAAGGGTATCTGTAGCCTCTCACTAGCTATATAACAGCTGACTAAAGTCGATGAGCAGTTGACTGTGGGCCTTCACGGCCAGAACGTCGCCACGACAGGCAAGATCAAAGAACCGCCGTACTTCCGACCCACACCACACCCCATGTACCACAGAGCAGTCATCAGCCAGAACTGACTTTCAACCAAACACCCTGCCTCATTTTTCACTGAGCGAAAGGATTATCATCTCAAAATCCAGCTTTTTGTTTATTTTAAAATAAACGAAATTATCCAAGCCTTCACGTCTATTTTTTCTTGCTACCATCGCATTCTTGTGATATTACATTGGTGTCAGTGTGGTCGCAAGAAATATGGACTATACAAATTAACTCGCCCGAATTCCTCGACTTTATCAAGACCAGGAGAATAATCTCACGACTTAAGATCTCGCCACACCTGTCAGACAGGAATTGATACAAGAAATGATAGCCAATATAAACAGAATGATGGACGCCCTGGATCATGCCAAACCAACAACACCATCAACAGCCAGAAAGTGACAACTACGGTCTATTAATGCGACAACAATCTTACGTGACGTCATGAGACTTAAAAATAACTTCAACCCCGGAAACTACGTGAATCAATTATCACCAGCTAAACAAGGCCTATATTATCCACGTCACGCCGAACTTACACTATCCTAGCTTGGAGACTGAATTTGTCAAGGCTGCCAAGGAATTACTCGACTACGGCATTTTTCAGCAGATGAGAGTCCAAAAGGACCACATCCACCTTCGAACAACTGAAAACGTACTCATAGCGACCCATGGCAGCGAGATGACAACTTCCAACACTTAGTCGGGCTTGGATCTACGCGAAAGAGGCGAAAAGTGACGATTTCGCAGGCCGACTCGATAACACAATCAGAGAAGCGCTGTCCACATAAAAAATAAATACAAGAAGGACAATAATGCAGAATTAACTCTATTAAAATCTATTGAAAATTTAGCCGCCTCTTTTTAAACAGAAAAAATATCGATGCATAATTTTTTTAATAAGATAATAGCCAATTAAATAATTATCGAAATGATAAAAAAGAAATCCCCCCCCTTTTTTTTTTTACATTTTATGTCCGATTTTCGGTACTTATTTTCTCATAGAATATTCCCTTAAAAGAATGTTTTTCTATTCACAACTTCGGTTTTTATCTTTTATTTCTACTGTAATCAGTATCAAACACTGACAACTCGCCGAGATTTTTACGGCTCCAAAATAAGGGGGGGGGCAAAATTAGTGACCTGAAAAAAATCAGAAAGTTTTGAAATAAAATAGTAATGCATTACTTATAAGTTCATTCCATTGATAAATCACACTGAAAATTTCATTAAATCGCGATAATTCCTGATTTTTGGTAAATTATTTTTCTGTAAATTCATTTTTGTCAAAAACGGATTTTAGGTCAATTTCGGGTATAGCTAGTCTGTACTGTCTGGCATGCACCATGTCAGTGCTGGAAAGAGGTGACTAGCACGTCCGTACTATGTCCAGTAGCTTCGGCAAAAGAAGGTGTGAGCTTCTTGGGTTCCTGTGTGCACGTGACCAAAAGAGGCTCCTGCGCAGGAGATTACCCAAACCTAAACAAGGGAGACTGCTCTTACAGACTACTCTTACAGGTCCATTAAAACTCCTTATTTGTGACCCAACAAATATTTTCTCCTACAATTTTTGCTGCATTAACATTTGGAAATTTCTTGAAGATATTGAAACCTTGTGATTGACTTTACCCATTGCTTTAATAAATTTTGCATTGTTGAGGTTGTATATTCAGCAGAGTGTTTCATAAGTGGAAAATAATCGTGAAATAACAGAATTTACAATAGGTAAAAAGATAAGTTGAGGAGATGGTCCCCACAAAGTGGAAAGAGAATGTCAAGAGACGTTAACACACGAGGTGGAATTCAATAATGATTTTATTACGAACTGATTTAATTTTTACAAGGGTTAAAAAGGCGGGAACAAACTCGGGCGGAAGTGGGGGAAGTCTGAGCTCCTGTTGATGTCACATCAATATATCTATTTAATAGAAATATAGACTTATAAAATCTAACACTCCTTTCATAAGGTTATTTCTTTATGGGGTAAAAAAAAATTACAATTAAAGGTAGGCAACTCTAGTTAAATTTAATTAAAATAGGTTTCACAAATCCTCTTAAAATTTTGAGATAAATTGCTTTTATAAAATTTTGGAGTTGCAATAATTATATTTAAATCTTGATAATAATTTGAATACACACAATAATTTATTAATGATTGTTAAAAAAGTTCTGGTTAGTTAAAAAGTGTGTAACAAATTGTTCACTTTGTTTTTAGTCCATACAAGACTTTTCTTCTTTCTTCTTTCTTTTTTTTCTTTTTTTAAATTTGCAAACAAGTTTTTGTCGAAAAGTCTTTTATAGTCCCATTTTTTTAATTTTTCAGTAGATATGATGGCTTGTTCATAGCTTTGTGAATGTTCCCACACCTATAACAATAATCATAGAACAGTTTGTTGTGTCTAATATGTAATCTTCCAATATTTGGGTTTATTAATTTTTCATTTAGAAAGTTTTTCTTCATTATCATTTTGTGATGCAGTGTTTTTATTTCGCAGTTGTTTCATCTTATGATTTTTTTAATTCAGGGTTTTTATTTTCAGTTCTTCATCTTATCATTTTGTGATCCAGGGTTTTTTATTATGGGGTAGTCAAATAGCTGTTTTCTCTTATCAAATTGTTGAGTTTCATGAAAAGATACACATCTTATTCTTTAATTCTTTTCTGTCTGGAAAGTAAATAGATAACCTGGACTTTGTTGGATCATATCCAACAAAAATTCCTTGTTGACACCTTGGGTTCAATTTTGTTTTATTTTGGATATAAGCAAAGCATGTACTACAATGTATGCATATTGCTAATATCCAGGTTTTTGAGATGTAAACATTTCATAAGAAGTTTTTCCAGTCTTCTATTGAAGCATCTATTTCTATATAAGCTGATGTTCTAAGTGCCTAATGCCACAGAGTTTTTTTTTTAATTTAGATTCTATCAATAGACATCTTGCCATTTTTAAGAGTGATCGCCATGACCTTTCAGCCGTGCATTTTGGTGTGGTGAATAAGGAGCTGAGAATTCTTGTTTTATTTTTTTTACAAAGAATAT
Organism: Doryteuthis pealeii; assembly: GCA_023376005.1. Taxonomy (NCBI): domain Eukaryota; kingdom Metazoa; phylum Mollusca; class Cephalopoda; order Myopsida; family Loliginidae; genus Doryteuthis; species Doryteuthis pealeii. The sequence goes on from CM042138.1 coordinate 61,346,149, forward strand.
TTAAAATTTTGTAGAAGTAAATTCAAGAGTATTGTCTGTTCTTAATCTTTTAATAGATCCATAATGTGACATATCTGCTAAAAATCTTTCTGTTGCATCTGCTGCTTCTGATTTATTTTTAAAGAAATAAACAACTATTAATCCAGAGTAGCCATCAAACAAAAGTTATTGCATAAATCTTGAATCATTTATTGAATTGATTCAATAGGACCTGCCAATCACAACGAATCAAATCAAGTATTTTTATTTGCCTTTAAATCGGCTTTTGTATTTCTGTATTGGCACATTTATCCTTGAGTACAAGTTTTGCAATCAAATTTATTTTATTATTTATTTTCATGCCTTTACAGCTGCTCTAATTTTAAAACAACTTCTTTGTTACATGTCCAAGAATACTATGCCATTTCTTTTAAAGTATGATTTCGTATAGTTTTTTATGTTATTTAGGAAATATAACTTTCCTTGTTTTTTTAATATTGCATACACATCCATTAGGTGTCTTGAATTTCGCGCCATTTTTATAAAAATGGAGGGAAGAACCGTTTTGGGTCGCTGACTGTACGAAAAATATTTTGTTATAGGAGGGAATATATAATGCATCTTTTAATGTTGTTTCATGAGTATTGCCTTTATTATCTTTTATTAAAAATTGTGCATCGCTTTTGCATGTACCAAACCTGTGGTTCGGGTAACCGTCGCAGTTCAATGGTATGTTGCGATGCATTAAAATCTCATTAAAACGAAAAAAATTTGTTTTATCTGTAATTATGTGAGGCGTAGCTCCACAATCTACTAGCAAATTAAATGTATCATCTTCAAAGGATTTTTTAAAGTACTTACAGTGAAAAAAATGATTTTTTCATCTGTGTCTTTCAGTGAATTGATTGAAATTTCTTTTCTTTATTTCGGCAATATTTGTGTCGTGTGTATTTTTCTGCAATGTTCACACCCTTTTTTTTTTCTTTTTTTTTTTTTTAATTTGGCGTGTTTTGCATTCGAAATTTTCAGTGCCCCAGCTTCTGGCAATTGAAACATTGTATGTTTTTCTATCATTTTGTTGATTATTACTTTCATGGAGTAATCTTCTCGTGGTCCTTTTTTTTTCTGCATTTTTCAGTCCTTCTTGTAGCTTCTGAGAGCTTTGAACTTTTTATTTCATCCTTTCTCTGTGTTATCACAATCGAAAAGGGTTTAAAATCGCTGGGTAAATCCTTTCAAATCATCGCAATCACAAGCTGCCAGATATACTTTCGCCGATTGAGTTTAATGACGACGCCGGCATTCTCCTCTTTTTAGCATGTATAATCAGTGATATTTTCGTGGGCTGACATTTTAATGATGTCAATTCTGTATAAAGAGAAATTATCCTGGGTTTACTGCTTCCAACATAATGGTCTTCATATTTTCATTATAGAAAAATGTGGTGCTAATTACTAAGACAGGATAAAGGTAAAGATAACAGTTAACACACAAGGCTTATAAAACGAAATGCATTTATCAGACAACAAGAATGTGTAACATACAATATAAAATACAATGTGTAAATTGTGATACAAATGTTGTGTGTTTACAAAAGTGTTCAAATGAATAGTGTAGGTGTAAAAGTATGGTTTGGGTTGCAAGATAATGCTTGCGTACTCATCTGTCCTAGTAGGAATGTATTGCTAGCTTCGTTTGTTTGACTATACACGTCACTGGCCCTTTTGTGAGCTGTTTCAAAGTTGCATCGTTCCTCGACGTTTTGTATGGCTGGCAGGCTTCAAAAGCACGTCGTTTCTCGAGGTAGTCGCTGCGGATGAGGGTCATTTGAAGGTATCAACCCTGAAATTTGGCGGTCAAACTGAGCCTCGTAACACGTGCTCTGATGGTCGCTGACAAAGGCCCTTAGCCAATCGCATGAGGTTTCTCATCGGTGATGGCTAAGAGACCCATGGCTCTGTGTCCGGCAATGGTCAAAGGGATGTAACTGTTTAGGTAATATTATTTTCTACACCATTTGCCATCTTCCATAATTTTTGGCATCCGCTAATAATTAGAGTAAGATTTCTATCATCCAGCATCTGTGTCATCAAGAGCAAAACTTTAGCATTTTTGTCTGGTCGATTCGTCTTGTCTCAGATTCCAAAATAGGTGCCAGCTTCTGTAGTCGTAAGTAGGAGATAAATTTAATTTCCATAATTGAAATTGGTTCAGGATTTCCATCGAAGTAAATTCTATTTTTATAACTAGGTGCATAACCTGTTGAGGGTTGAGTAGTGAAGAGACACACGATGTAGGTTCAACAAAGATTTATACGAACTGGACAGACGGTTTATACAGAGGCGGGAAAAATCCTGGGGCGGAAGTAGGTGAAGTTTTGAGCTCCTGCTGATGCCACATTAAACATATTTATGAAGAGGAAGATATGAGCTTAAAATCGGAAAATTAAATGTAAATAATTTTACATTTAATTTTCAGATTTTTAATACTTATTTTCTACCAGGATAGTCCATTAATTTTTTTCTTCTCTATCACACCTTCGTTCTTTTGTCTTTTTATTTATACTGTAATTAATAGCTAATTAATAATTATCGAAAAAGAGTAAAAAAAAAAACTTTTTTAGTTTTTATTTACATTTAATTTTAATTATTTTCTACAGGATAGCCCTCTTATCGAATTTTATTCTTGATAAAAATTTCTTAAAAGAAAAAAACAGAAGGAAAGAAAAGGTCGACTGAAGGGGACGTCACAGTTAAAATCTTCGTCCAGTTCTTGACCGGTCACTCTAAGACATTGAGGCGACAACTGCTACCATTTTTTGCAAAGTCATCGCTCATCCCCTCCATTGGGGTCGCGTTGCTGAAGGAAACAGTCAGTGTTCACTATGATTTTCTGCCAATAGAAGAACTTAAAAATTTAACTGTAATTTGTGCAGAGAGACAGTGTTTTAGGCAAGAAATTCAAAGGGACAAAGTTTACGATGATAAATGTACTACAACAGATTTATTACAGTAAATGTGCACATTAGCAAAGTGGGTTAGTGAAAAGATGTTCGTAGATTAGGTCAGACAAGCTACGGTACCCGTTTTGGAGGTAAAGGTAGTGAAAGATACTGATATGTTTAGTTTAGTTTGCAAAAGTTATCCTGCAGAAGACTTCAAAGTATCAAAGGTTGTATGGGAGTAGCTTTGTCTGAAAGTTGTAGTTATTAACGAAGCCTCCTTAACTTCTCCTGTGCGGATCGGAATGAAGGTAATTCCTGTCGACCATCAAGGGTTTTTCGATAAAGCCTCTAAATTCTGTAATTCCGAGGGAATGGACGAGAGATCTTTAAAGGGTTAATATTCTGTAGTTATATCCTAAAACAGCTCTAACAGAGAAAGAGAGTCAGAATGCACTTACCTTGTTATCCGCTAGGGGCAGCTTAGTCCCTAAGGGAAGGAGTGTGAAAGAGGGGGAATGAGACACGGTGAACTCTTTTATAAGAAACATCATGTGATCATAAGGGGGCGGGCATAGCTGCTGCTGTTGTTATCGATGAAACCAGATGTTTGTCCGCTTAAGAGGCTGCTACGGTGGTAGCCGAAAGCGAGTCCCTTCCTAAATGTCAATACTGAAACCACCAAAATTGCCATCACTCGCTTGAGCTGGCAGAAAAAAAAATATCAGCTCTGAGAGAAATTCTTCAATACTTGTCTCTGTCGAATATAAATACTAGGTTGACGGGCATAACTATAGAACTCCAGAAACATCTAAACTCAAGAAAAACCCTTCAAGGATTCAACTAACTCCTTTTAAAGAATTCAAGACAACTCCAAGACTATTTTTACCTATTAAATATATACGAAATTCTACGAGAAACTACTACTACAATACAAAGAACTTGTTAAGCGACTCTATAAGTTAGATTCGTCCGCTAACACAATGATTTACAACTCATTTATCTTATCTTCCATCTATCTTTCCTTTTTTTAGTTAGCTATTAAATTTGTTAAATATATTTGTGTCTTGAGATTCATCCTTGAATTGTGGAAATCTTTTGTTTCTGTGTCATGCAAACTGCCAGTTTGTATCGCTTGCATTACTTTTTGGAGTTGTTGTGGTCATTTCAGTAGCCAATTTTACTTCTCTCAGGGTAAGGATTTTGGTATTGCATTTTTGCAATGTAGGCTAATATATGCTTCTCTTGCACTTGTCATGCCTGGGTATCTCGTGGGAGTGTCTGCTAATATAGTCATCAGGAATTGTTCTCATCACGTCCAGGTCCGTATATCAGGTCATGCTGTAATGGCATCAAGCGTAGACGCCATCTCTCTAGCCTGGCCTGTGGTCGGGTTCTGCTGTTCATAATCTCAATGAGTGGACTGTGGTCCTGCAATGACAGTGAAAAGTGCTCTTAATAGAGAGATGAAAGGGCTTCAATTCATATACGCACACACGATATTCTCTGTCAGTCTGGTGAATTTCTGTTCATTTTCTGGTACGATCTGTCAAGTTCAATGGTAATGCTGTGATGCTTTAAAATCTTCATTGAAACGAACAAATTTTCGTTTTATCTGTATTATGATGGGCGGTGGCCCCACAATCAATCTAGTAAATTAAAAATTGTCAAGCAAAAGATTTTTAACGTAGCTGTACAGTGAAAAGAAATGAGCTTTTTTTTTTGCATCTCTGTCTTTCAGTGGAATTACTGATTTATTTTTTACTTTATGTCGTGAGTATATTTTTCTGCTATATGTTCACACTATCTTTTAAAAAAATTTTGATACGCGTTTTGCATCGAAATTCCGGTGGGCCGCAAATTTCTGCCAAGTTGAAAGCATGTTAATGTTTTTGTATTATTCTGTTGAATATTTATTACATCGAGTAATGCTTCTCGTGGTCCATTGGTTTCTTCATTTTTCAATCTCTTCGCGCTTCTGAGAGCTAGATTTGAATTCATTGATTTTAATTTGTCCTTTCTCTGTGTACCACCAATCGAAAAGAATTTAAAATCACTAGGTAGACCCTTTAATATCTTAGGCTATTAAATAAGCTTTCAAGTTATGCTTTCGCCAATTGAGTTTAATCGGATGAAGTTGCATTTTTCCCTTAAAAGATAATCTGTAACACTTTCGTGTTCTGACATTTTAATGATGTCAAACATTGCGTATTAAAGAAAGATTATCTGTGTTTACTGGCTTCCAGCAGTAATGTTCTGCTTCAATATTGCTTTGCCCGTCTTCCATTTTTCTGGCATGCTCTTAATAATTAGAGTAAGACTTCTTCAGATCGGTACTTGATCATCAGAGCAAAAAATTCAGCGCTTTTTTCTTGGTCGATACGTCAGTCTCGGATCTATAATAGATGGCAGCTTCTGGAGCCGTAGGTAGGTAAACAATTTAACTTCCGCAAAATTGAAATATGGTTTCAGGATTTTCATTAAGAGTAAATTCTATTATAACGAGAGACTGGAGCATAACGCTGTTGAGATTGGATATTCAGCAGAGTGTTGGCATAGTGGAATCATGCGTGAAATATACAGAATTTACAATAGGTAAAAAGATGAAGTGAGGAGTGGGCACACAATGGTAAATGAGAATGTCCGGGAGAACGTTAAACACAAGAGGTGGATTCATAAGATTTATTTCGAACTGATTTAAAATTTTTACAAGGTTAAAAGGCGGAACAACCGTGAGCTCTGTTGATTTCAAACATGCAAAATAGTTTTAATTAATAAATAGAAATATGGACTTATAAATCTAGACTATGCATGAAACAAGCTTTAATGGGATGAGATCAGTAGGCTGTTCCTGGATATTATGGTAGACCTTGAATGGGCCAGTCATGTTTGAATGTAATGTCCCACTATGACCCAATGTGCCTCGCACAGGCAAGGAGAACAGGGCATTTTGTAAATCCTGCCTTGCATTACTATTACCATACTATTACTTTAAGATCTCGCAGAGGGTTCTATTGATGACTGTCATATTGTAATTGGCCGTAAGTCGTATATAGATTATTTCATATACCTCATTTAAAGATGGACCGAATGGGCCAATAGGGATCGATGAATTTAATTTCTATTAATGCAGAAATAACTGCTTTTGGTTTCCTGTTGATGAATCAATGAGGAGATTACCAATCTGATGCAAATTGTTTCTAAGATAGTCTAATGAAAAGTCATGTATATCCATGGGCCAAAATAATAACCACGAAAAAAAAAGGAGAAAAACCATGCTGACACTTTTTTAAAGATGTTATCTGAATTAAAATTATTATGTTCAGTCGTTAACGTGATACAAACATTCTGACAAGTAAATAGTTCTCCTTAAGTCTTAATAGGAAATAGCTCTGCTTTCTCTTTAGACATTGATATTGTCTCTAGCAAGATCATTCAGAATTTCCTTGGACTAATAGCTTTAGCTAAAAATTTCTTGCACCTTCATCACCATATCATTTTTGAATAGAAGTCTGCACCATAAGTTGGGGAAATTGGACTTACATATATGCTTCACAATGTTGCACTGGTTCTATGTGCAGACATTAATGTTGGATACACACATTTATTGTATTCCTTCTTTGTAGAAAATCGACTTTACACTACCCAACATTAAATAAGTCTTCATAATA
>CM042138.1:61352749-61610249 GCA_023376005.1 Doryteuthis pealeii
AGCCCTTATTTTGGGTTGGATGTGATTAAGAAGCAGCATTATATATCATAGCCAACTATAGCAGAAGAGTTATGCTCTTGAGTCCTACAGGGAGATACGTTAGCTCCATATATGTTTATATATGCCAAGACTATGTACTTCGAACATAATTAGATCCCATAAATGAAAAAGGCCTTGCTCTAAAAAAAAGGCCAAGAGCAGTCGATATCCGGTAGAGGACTATTATGGTGCGAACTATGCTGATGATCTGTTCACTTCTTGCAAATTACACCTACAAGCCGAATCCTGCTTCATAGCATGGAGTAGCAGAGGGAACATGCTGGAATTCTGATTAAAACTGAGTTCATGCGTTTAAAAGAAAGAAGCATCTCTACACATTGATCTAGACGTTTACCGTCAAGTTATGGAGAACCTTCTTTCTTAGCATACCAGTAGAAAAATTTACGTATCTAAGCAGATCCACAGAAAGGGTTTGTTACACAAGAATGGGGAGGCATGCTCTGCTATGAAACAGATAAACTGTCATATGGGGGAAATCCAATTCTCATTGAAAGTTCAAAGTGACAATCTTCTAAGTTGTAGTTGTATCAGTGCTACTGTATGCCTGCACCACTTGCGACCTTAACGTTAAGTGCCTAGGAATAGCTAGATTGGTTTGTACAAGAATGCTGTGTGGGATCTTAAACAAATCGTAGAAACAACAACCCCACAAGTAAGCAGGATATATGGCCACTTGGCCCCTATACACAATCCCATCTTAGTGAGATGAACAAACATGCTGGGCACTGCTGGAGAAGCAAGGACAAACTCTAAGCAAATCTTCTTTGTAGAAACCAGCACATGGACTGCCAATGCGGGCTGTCCAGTTGGATCTACATTGACCAGATTCTGAGCGGTACTGGACGCTGCGTAGAGGACTCTCGAAGACGTGAAGATACAACAGCTGCGAAGATTGCCATGGATATCCATGCTGGTATTTGTGGAATCGTTAATTCCATTAGACTTTAAGATTCCACAATCCAGAAGATTGGATCCCTAAAATATCTAATTAAGAATGTTGAAAATGGAAGAAAAAACTCACAATATCTTTTTTTAAAATAACTTAAATTTTCAAATAACATTCCATGTCTTGAATTTTTGAATTTTGTTTTTTTTAATGACTTAGTCTTCTGGATTTATCTTTCTAGAAAATTACGGACTGAAGTTTTTTTAATCAAATGAGCAAATGTTTACCCCCCCCACAAACACACACACAATACTATCCTAACATTTTATTTAAAACTTATTCACCATAAAATTAAACATAAATAAATAAAGTGCAAAAAATTTCATTAAAATTACAGATTATTTGTGTTTCAAATATGACATTGCAAGATGTTCTCTCCTCTCACATACATAAATGCTCCATAAAAATGCTGTCTTTTGGATGCCTCAAAATTGTTCAATAAGTGTAGCAGGGGTTAACTAAAGGTAATACAAATTTATAGTCATGACCAGTTCACCCGAAAAACCGCAAAATTATGAAGGGTAGGTAAAAGTAGGAATTATTCACCTAAAATCAGTTTCAGTCTTTTAAAGATAATTAGTTTATAATTCATGACTTAAATTTAAGTTTGATATTAAACTTACGAATTAAATTGTCCAACTATAAATTAATACCATTATTTATTAACAAATTGCTAAAATATTATAGAATCATCACATAAACCATCCATATTTGTTGTCCTTGGATAATACATTTTGGAGAGAAAAACTGAGTTTATTTTGATTTTTTACTATCTAATTATAGGTTTTCAGGTCATTTCTAGATAAAAAACAAATGGTTTTCATTTTCTTGTTACAAAATTTTATTTTTGCTGATTGTCATACTGGCTTACCATAAAAAATTACCTTAAATAATTCGGACTTATAGAAATTTAAGATTAAAATTGAACTGGCTATCACTTTTTATTTTCTCACTGCTTTTTGTTCATTTCATTATTTATTTCATTAAAAAAGGATTTTTAAATATTTAACTTAAAACTGAAACAAATAGATTTCAGACATCATGTCTTATCCCCTTCCCACCTTTTTTATTGGAGACATTCTAGAGAGATTTCTTATGTGTTTCTTTTTCCCCCCATTATTTTTTGTAAACAAATAGATTCACATTTATTTTCTCAAAAATAGTCAATTAAAGTGTTTTATGATATTTTGTTTAATCGTTCTTCTTACATAGTATAGTGTTATAAAATGTATTTTATTAAAATCTGAAATTCTTTCAAACATGTTTATTCTTTTGATATTCTCACTCAATTCTTATAGCACTACACTGAATGGTTTCAGTTTCGTTAAAAATGTTGGTTGAGCTATAACAGTACTGAAGATGAACTGAAAAATGGCTGTTTTTCGGTTTAAACCTGCCCATTTATATTCAGGGTATTCAGTGCTGTCTAAAATATATACTGAAGCAAGTGGAATCAAATGGGCCTGCGTAGATTTTTAAGTATATTGTGTTTTAAATTTATTAAATTGATTTAAAATTAATGCCATGATTAATTAGTTTTAAAATTCATATTTTTAGATTCTAAAACAAAAAATACTTAAGAAGCTTAATCTGTAGGCTGATGTATAATTAATGGAGAAATCTCAATTTAAAAAGTTTAGCTCCACCTTTTAAAACATAACAAATTCAATGTATATTATTAACTGATTATCTAAAAGAAATTATATTTCATATAGTAATTAAAAAATTATATTCGTATAGTAATTAAAAATCTCAAAAAAAAAACTTTTTTTTTTACATTTAATTTTCAGTACTTATTTTCTTCAAATCTTTCATTAATGTTTTACTATTTTACATTCATCTTGTGACTTTTTATTATACAGAAATTAGTTTCAATTTATATAACCCACTGAATATTTTGTGGACATTCCTTCAGGACTTTCCTCACTTCTACATGACAAAAGCCTATGTCCCTATCTTTATAATACATTTATGTATCTTTATAACCTCTTCTTTCATTGTCTCCCATTATGTATCCATTATTGTAATATATTTTAATTTGTGTATGTATTCTGTTAAATGTGGTTCTATGTGCTCATGTATTAAAGTCTGTTACACTTCCAACTCGTTTGTCGGATATTATGGTATTCTTTATGTTACCCTCATTGGAAGGTCACCTAAGCCTTCCAACCAATTATAATATACCCCTTTTAACCCAACAGCATTATTGTTTGTTTCTTCTTTTTTTTTTTTTTCAGTTATTAGGATTTTTTATTTTGCAGCTAAACTCTTGGTGTGTGTATCTACAAACTCATCTGTGTATTGGAAACTTACAAAAATATTATAGTGATATGGAAGTGTAAACACTTGGCAGTGGGATATAGAGGTGTTACCCAACGTTTGTGAATATTAACTATGACAAAAAATGACTTCATTTCTAACACCTATTTTCTTTCAAATAGTCTCTTTGGGAATCCCTATAGTGTTTCACAAAAGGGTAGCAGCAAATGTCTATTTGCATTTGGTTTTCACAATTCCTTAACTTTTAGGCTAGCACCTCGTATATAAGATACATAGCCTAATGGATGAAAAAGTTATTTATTGTGTTTATATGTGTGTGCATATGTTTTACTTTTCCTCCTCTCTCTTTCAATTCTAAAAATTTAATTTATTTTGGTAATTCTGAATCTTTGTAGACATATATGAAAAAGAAATGAATAATATAGTGCTGATTTTATTTAAAAATGTCAATGATAGCTTGATGTTAGACATTTGGCCATGGCTTACTCATTGATCATATTCAATGTTAGATGTATAGAACTATGCTAGGAGACCCCACGTAGTGTTAGGATTATGTAAAGTGTTTACAAATAAAGTGAGTGCTTTATTGTTTTCATGCATGAATCTGAATATGAACAAAAGTTGTTGATGAATGATCACATTTGTTTTGTTATGATTCATGACTTTATTTGAAAACCCTTTATTTACAAATTTTTGAAAAATAATTTGCCCATTCTCCAAGGATTAGAATATATCTTCTTGCAAAGAGTTGATTATAGAGAAGACAAAACAAAACTTATTTAAACCAATTCATTTTAAACTGTTTTTGTTTACAGATTTGGGTTACGAACCACATCGGAAGAGGTTTTATAGCTGGGATGCTGCCCAATTTGTATATGATTTTGCAAACCAGTAAAACTTAGTTGTAAAGTAAGTTTCTTTTAATTGCTTTATATTTTATACTATAACTCAGGATTATGGTGTCAAAGTATAAAAACATTTTTTCTTCATTTTTTCTAATAATCTTAAAGTTATTATATATAATATAAAAGGAAGTTTGGTAGTACGTTGCAATAAGTCCAAAACATGGGAGGTCACTAGATTCAAAATCTTGCATACCCATAATATCCTTCTAACTTAAGAAACACAAATTTGGTATTGATTTTTACGAAAGGGATATAATTATTAATTAAACAAAAATCAAAACTATTTGTGATAATCATGCATAGCTCTGCCTGGCTGCTGTCTAATATAAAAAAAATTCGCTTAATGCTTGGCCTATATTCAGCTGGTAATTTGAGTGACAAATTGAGCCTTACGTTTCAGCTCGGAATTTCTCATTATACCAGTCTAATCTTAGAATTGTAATTTGTATGTTTTTATTGATTGAATTATTTTTACACAAAGTAAATAATAATAATTGAAAAATTTAATTTAACGATTAATAATAACTTAACTTTAAGAGTTTTAGAAAGAGAATTTATTATGAACAAATTAAAAAGAAAAAGAAACTTAATTTACATTTCGTAAATAATTAACAAACAGTAAAAGTTAAAGAAGTATCTAAAAAATCCATACATATAGTTGTTGAAATTTATTTGTTGCCGAATATTTTGGATATTAAGGTGTGTACAGAGCCTACTCCTAGAGTATAGACTCGGTTACTATTCACGACCTTGAGAAAGGATTCCCACTGATTTCTGGCAGTGCTGCTGTGCTGTTTAGTGTATTATATTAGAAGCCCTGATTCTAAACTTATGTCATTGACACTTGGATTCCTTGGACGTCGGATTACAAGGAATACTATAACACCGGATTCTTTATTGGCTTGCTTACTTATTTACACATCTGGAACTAATTGATGCTGGCCAGATACTTAACATATTTTATATTAACATTATTTTATTACTAACACTTAGTTTAAAATTAATAGAATACAATGTTACTCTAACTTTTACAAAAAACAAAAAGAGATGTATTTTTCTATTTGAATGAGAAAATTTGTTATTTAATAAAGAATATATTCTATGATGAATAATATTTTTTAATGAAGCCAACACTTCCCTTTTTTTCTTTTTTTAAACATTTGTTTTTTTTACTAAAAACCGTTAGATAAAATTGGTCTTTTTAACAAATATTGTATATAGTACTTATTAATATTTCTTTTACTCATTTATTAACTTCTTTTTTTTTTTAACTTTAGAAGCTTACTTTAATTCATTCTATAAGTGGGTGGTCTCGAATTTATATGTATATATTATATAATTATATTATATATAATTAATTATATGTATATATATATTATATATATATATATATTTATATATATATATTTTATATACTAGCCAAATATATGCACCCTCCGGGTGCAATATTTAAGTTTTAAGGTAATAAAATATCGTATTAAATAGAAGTAAAAATGAAACTAAATACTTAAATCAGATAAAATAAAAATGAAAGACGAGAGTGATGGAAGAGTAAATTTCAGTTGTTCTATGCATTTTTATATGCATTTTTATTTAGTTTCATTAGCCTTTCTAATTTAATACGATATTTTATTACCTTAAAACTTAAATACTTGCACCCGGAGGGTGCATATATTTGCTAGTATATATAAATATATATATATAAATATATTATATATATAATATATATATATATATAATATATATATATATATATATATATATATATATATACATATATTCGAGACACCACTTATAGGAATGAATTAAAGTAACTTCTAAAGTTAAAAAAAAAGAAGTTATAAATGAGTAAAAGAAATATCTAGATAAGTACTATATACATATTTTGTTAAAAGACCATTTATCGTAACGGTTTTTAGTAAAAAAAAAAAATGTTTAAAAAAGAAAAAAAGGGAAGTGTTGACTTCATTTAAAAAAAATATTTATTCATCAGTAGAATTATATTCTTTATTAAATAACAAATTTTCTCATTCAAATAGAAAAAATACATCTCTTTTGTTTTTTGTAAAAGTTAGAGTACATTGTATTTCATATTTAAATGTTAAACTAAGTGTTAGTAATAAAATAAATGTTAATATAAATATGTTAAGTATCTGGCCAGCATCCTTAGTTCCAGATGTAGTAAATAAGTAAGCAAGCCAATAAGAATCCGGTGTTATAGTATTCCTTGTAATTCCGACGTCCAAGAGAATCCAAGTGTCAATGACATAAGTTTAGAATCAGGCTTCTATAAATACACTAACAGCAGCAGCAGCACTGCCAGTAATCAGTGGGAATCTTTCTCAGGTCACGTGATAGTCAACGAGTCTATATCTAGGAGTAGGCATCTGTCACACACCTTATATCCAAAATATTCCAACAAAATAAAATTTCAACAACTATATGTATGGATTTATTTAGATACTTCTTTATACTTTTACTGTTTGTTAATTATTTACGAAATGTAAATTAAGTTTCTTTTTCTTTTTAAATTTGTTCATATTACAATTTCTCTTTTCTAAAACTCTTAAAGTTAAGTTATTATTAATCGTTAAATTAAATTTTTTCATTTATTATTATTTACTTTGCTGTAAAAAATAATTCAATCAATAAAACAACATACAAATTACATTCTAAGATTAGACTGGTAATACATGAGAAATTCCGAGCTGAAACGATAAGGGCTCAAATTTGTCAACTTCAAATTACCAGCTGAATATAGGCAGCAGTTAAGCGAATTTTTTTTATATTAGCAGCAGCAGCAGCTATGCCATGATTATCACAAATAGTTTGATTTTTGTTTAATTAATTAATTATATCCCTTAATCAGTAAAAATCAATAACCAAATTTGGTGTTTCTTAGTTAGAAGGATATTAATGGGTATGCAAGATTTTGAATCTGAGTGACCTCCCATGTTTTGGACTTATGTTGACACGTACATACCAAACTTCCTTTTATATATATATATATATAACTTTAAGATTATTAGCAAAAATGAAGAAAAATGTTTTTATACATTTTGACACCCATAATGTCTCTGAGTTATAGTATAAAAATATAAGCAATTAAAAGAAATACTTACTTTACAACTAAGTTTTACTGGGTTTGCAAAATCATCATGACAAATTGGGCAGGACTCTCCAGCTATATGAACCTCTTCCGATGTTGGTTTCGTACCCAAATTCTGTAACAAAAACAGTTTAAAATGAATTGGTTTAAATAAGTTTTGTTTTGTCTTCTCTATATCAACTCTTTTGCAAGAAGATATATTTCTAATCCTTGGAGAATGGGCAAATTATTTTCAAAAAATTTGTAAAATAAAGGGTATGTTCAAATAAGTCAATGAATCATAACAAAAACAAATGTGATCATTTCATCAACAACTTTGTTCATATTACAATTCAGCATGAAAACAATAAAGCACTCACTTTATTTTGTAAAACAACCTTTACATAATCCTACACTACAGTGGGGTCTCCTAGCAATAGTTCTATACATTAACATTGAATTGATCAATGAGTAACCAATAGGCAAATGTCTTACATCAAGCTATCATTGACATTTTTAAATAAAAATCAGCACTATATTATTCATTTCTTTTTTCATATATGTCTACAAAGATTCAGAATTACCAAATTAATTAAATTTTTAGAATTGAAAGAGAGAGGAGGAAAGTAAAACATATGCACACACATATAAACACAATAAATACTTTTTCATCATTAGGCTATGTATCTTTATATAAGGTGCTACCTAAAAGTTAAGGAATTGTGAAAACCAAATGCAATAGACATTTTTGCTGCTACCCTTTGTGAAACACTATAGGGATTCCCAAAGAGACTAATTTGAAAGAAATAGGTGTTAGAATGAGTCATTTTTTGTCATAGTTAAATTTCACAAACTTTTGGGTAACACCTCATATACCCACTGCCAAATGTGTTTACACTTACCATATCACTATTAAATTTTTTGTAAGTTTTCCATAAATCAGAGGATTTTATATACACCAAATTTAGCTGCAAAATAAAATAAATCCTAATAAGTGAAAAAAAAAAAAAAAAGAAGAAACAAACAATAATGCTGTTGGGTTTAAAGGGGTATTATTATATTTGGTTGGAAGGCTTAGGTGACCTTCCAATGAGGGTACATAAGAATACCAGTAATATTCCGACAAAAGAGTTGTGAAGTGTAACAGACTTTAATACATGAGCACATAGAACCACATTTAACAAGAATACATACACAAATTAAAAATATATACATAATGGATACATAATGGGAGACAATGAAGAAGAGGTGTATAAAGATACATAAATGTATTATAAAGATAGGACATAGGCTTTTGTCCTGTAGAAGTGATGGAAAGTCCCTGAAGGAATGTCCACAAAATATCAGTGGGGTTATATATAATTGAAACTAATTTCTGTATAAATAAAAAGACACAAGATGAAAAGTGTAAATAGAAAACAAAATTTAAATGAAAGATTTTGGAAGAAAATAAGTACTGAAAATTAAATGTAAAAAAAAAAAGTTTTTTTTTTTGAGATTTTTTAATTACTATATGAAATATAATTTTTTAATTACTATATGAAATATAATTTTCTTTTAGATAATCAGTTAAATAATTATACATTGATATTTGTTATGTTTTAAAAGGTGGGAGCTAAACTTTTAAATTGAGATTTCTCCATTAATTATTACATCAGCCTACTAGATTAAGCTTCTTAAGTATTTTTTGTTTTAGAATCTAAAAATATGAATTTTAAAACTAATAATCATGGGCATTATATTTTAAATCAATTTTTAATAATTTAAAACACAATATACTTAAAAATCTACGCAGGCCCATTTGGATTCCACTTGCTTCAGTATATATTTTAGACAGCACTGAATACCCTGAATATAAATGGGCGGTTTAACCGAAAAACAGCAGTTTTTCAGTTTCATCTTCATACTGTTATACCAAACCAACATTTTTTACGAAACTGAAACCATTCAGTGTAGTGCTATAAGAATTGAGTGAGAATATCAAAGAAAACATGTTTGAAAAAGAATTTCAGATTTTAATAAAATTACATTTTATAAACACTTATACTATTGTAAGAAGAAACGATTAAACAAAAATATCATAAAAACATTTAATTGACTATTTTTGAGAAAATAAATGTGAAATCTATTTGTTTACAAAATAAATGGGGGGAAAAAGAAACACATAAGAAATCTCTCTAGAATGTCTCCAAATAAAAAAGGTGGGAATGGGGATAAGACATGATGTCTGAAATCTATTTGTTTCAGTTATCTAAGTTAAATATTTAAAAATCCTTTTTCTAATGAAAGTAAATAAATGAAATGAACAAAAAGCAGTGAGAAAATAAAAAGTGATAGCCAGTTTCATTTTAATCTTAAATTTCTATAAGTCGGAATTATTTAAGGGTAATTTTTTATGGTAAGCCAGTATGACAATCACAAAATAAAATTTTTGTAAACAAGAAAAATGAAAACCAATTTGTTTTTTATCTAGAAAATGTACCTGAAAACCTATAATTAGATAGTAAGAATAATCAAAATAACTTCAGTTTTTCTCTCCAAAATGTATTATCCAAGGACAAACAAATATGGATGGTTTATGTGATGATTTCTATAATATTTTACCAATTTGTTAATAAATATGGTATTAATTTATAGTTGACAATTTATTCGTAAGTTTAATAATCAAACTTAAATTTAAGTCATGAATTATAAAACTAAATTATCTTTAAAGACTAAAACCTGATTTTAGGTGAATAATTCCTACTTTTTACCTACCCTTCATATATTTTTGCGGTTTTCGGGTGAACTGGTCATGACTATAAATTTGTATTACCTTTAGTTAACCCCTGCTCACTTATTGACAATTTTGAGCATCCAAAATGACAGCATTTATGGAGCATTTATGTTATGTGAGAGGAGAGAACATCTTGCAAATGTCATATTTGAAAACACAAATAATCTGTAATTTTAATGAAATTTTTTGCACTTTATTTATTTATGATTTAATTTTATAGGTGAATAAGTTTTAAAAAAATGTTAGGATTATGTATGTGTGTGTGTGTGTGTGGGGGGGGGTAAACATTTGCTCATTTGATTAAAAAAACTTCCAGTCCGTAATTTTCTAGAAAGATAAATCCAGAAGACTAAGTCATTAAAAAAAAATTCAAAATTCAAAAATTTCAAGACATGGAAAATGTTATTTGAAAATTTAAGTTATTTTAAAAAAGATATTGTGAGTTTTTTCTTCCCATTTTCAACATTCTTAATTAGATATTTAGGGGATCCAATCTTCTGGATTTGTGGAATCTTTAAAGTCTAATGGATTTAACGATTCCACAAATCCAGCATGGATATCCATGGCAATCTCTCGCCAGCTGTTTGTATCATTCATCGTCTTCGAGAGGTCCTCTACGCAGCGTCCAGTATCCGCTCAGAACTGGTCAATGTAGATCCTAACTGGACAGCCCGCATTGGCATGTCCATGTGCTGGTTTCTACAAGAAGATGTTGCTTATGAGTTTGTCCTTGCTTCTCCAGCAGTGCCCAGCATGTCTTGTTCATCTCACTAAGATGGATTGTGTAATAGGGGCCAAGTGGCCATATACCTGCTTCCTTGTGGGGTGTTGTTTCTACGATTTGTTTAAGATCCCACACAGCATTCTTGTACAATACCAATCTAGCTTATTCTCTAGGCACTTCGTTAAGGTCCAAGTGGTGCAGGCATACAGTAGCACTGATACAACTACAACTTAGAAGAATTGTCACTTTAACTTTCAATGAGATTGGATTTCCCCCATATGACAGTTATTCTGTTTATAGCAGAGCATGCCTTCCCCATTCTTGTGTTAACACCGCTTTCTGTGGATCTGCTTAGATACGTAAATTTTTCTACTGGTATCGCTAAGAAAGAAGGTATCTCCATACTTGACGGTAAGCCTCTAAGATCAAGTGTAGAGATGCCTTCTTTCTTTTTAAAACGCATGAACTCAGTTTTATCAGAATTCACAATGTTCCCTGCTGCCTACTCCATGCTATGAAGCAAGGATTCGGCTTGTGTAGGTGTATTTGCAAGAAGTGCCAGATCATCAGCATAGTTCGCATCCATAATAGTCTCTACCGGATATCGACTGCTTCTTGCCTTTTTTTTAGAGCAAGGCCTTTTTCATTTATGGGATCTAATTATGTTCGAAGTACATAGTCTTGGCATATTATAAACATATATGGAGCTAACGTATCTCCCTGTAGGACTCAAGAGGCATAACTCTTACTGCTATAGTTGCTATGATATATAATGCTCTTCTTAATCACATCCAACCCAAAATAAAGAAAATTCTTAGGATAAACCAAAACGGATTCTGCAGAAATCGATCCACAACTTCTAAGATCGTGACTATTCGTTGAATCATGGAAGGGATTCAAACAAAGGATCTTAAGGCAACATTACTATTTGTAGATTTCTCCAAGACATTTGACTTCATACACAGAGGGGAAAATGGAGCAAATACTACTAGCATAGAGTCTTCCTAAAGAAACAGTTATCACTATAATGATGCTCTAAAAAGACACTAAAGCAATGGTACACTCACCTGATGGTGATGCAGATCTATTTGACAAAGTCACTGGAGTCCTACAAGGACATATGTTTTTAATTTTCAGTAATAAATAACAAAATTAATCATTGTGTTTAAGTTGGGTTTTTTAAAATTGTTTTAATTCTTTTAAAACTTGTTAAGAAAATTGGTGTAACGTTTAGTTGAATTATGCCATTATTTCCATAATAACGGGGTCAAATTTGTGTGTCAATGATATAAGTTTTATGGAGTTGTCTGTTGAAATCAAACTTCTATTATTCTTTTTCAATAGTTAACTCCTTAAAATAGTAACCAGTGAAAGGAGATTTGATATTTCACTTCGACTTTGCCAGTGAAAAAGTGAAAAAAAATTATGATGTCAATTTTATAGAGCAAAGTTACACTCCCAAATTCACTATTTTTAAATAGGTCAATTAAATAAGAGAAAAAACTTTGACAAATATTGTTTTTAAAAAACTGTGAATTTTCTCTTTTCATAAAGAGAAAATTCACAGTTTTTTAAGTAAATAACATATTTTCAAACAACGTTTTTCAGGTCTTGAAAATTCTGAAATTTCATTAAAATTTATTTTTGGTAATTGTTATAAAGTTGAAAAAAAATTTTTTTCAATTTATTACCTTTCTTGAATAAAATTGCACATACCTACTAATCATCATTACAAAAGAGAATTAATGGTTTTCTTTAGAAAGAGAAAATACTAAATTAAAAAGCGAAACTGAACCGAAAAAGCGTAGTATCAAAATTGCCAAACTGCACAACACTACCCAGAGTGTTATTAGTTCCCAAAAAATTGATTGATTTATAAGTCAACACTGAAAATTTTATTAAAATCAGATAATTCCCTGATTTTTGATAATTTTTTGTTTATCAATCTGGTTTATGTTTCGGAAACCATAGTATTAAGTTATTTTGTGGGCATACAAAAACAAAAATTTTCAATAATAAATAACAAAATTAATCATTTTTTAAAATATCTGTTTTAATTCTTTTAAAATTTGTTTTAAAAAAGTGGGGGCTCTAGATGGTATTCAAAGTTTAGAATGTTTCATCTCATTGTCTTAAATTATGGTTAAGAAAAAACAGTTTCTCAGCATGAGTAGGTTTCAGCCTACATCTCTGGTCACTGTCTTGCTAAATATTCTTTCACTCCCTACAGAGGTAACTAGAATACTAAAAAACCTCTTGCAAGAATAGAAAGATTCAGGTAGAGCATCCCATTTTTCTTCCACCAGACAAACAGGCCGACCAATGATTTTTTTTGTTTTATAGAGATATCTATCCACCTTACTCTTAATCCTAGATACTCTTTTATTTCTGGTATCAGTTTCCTTTTCAGCCTGAACTCTCTGAGAAAACCCCAAAAGTCTTTTCTCTCTTCTTTTGGTTCAGTACTTGGCTCATGTGGAACATATTTAATTCTAGTTTCTTCTTCAGTATCACTGGACAGAGTTGACAGCAATGACTGATGAATTTATTCATCAGTATGCTTTTTGCCATTCTGTCATCTGAAAATACAATGAGTTTAAATAGAGGGTCCAATCATGTGCTGATAGTATATAATTCTTCACTTTTGTAGTTGGGCCATCTTGATTTAATGTTGGCTATCACCTGTTCCCCAAAATAATCCAGCTCAGACTTTATCATCTCGTTGATATTTCTATTTAGAATAGGAATAATCATTGATGCTGTTGAGTATCTTGATGCTGACATACTTCTTGTTGCATCTTCAAAAGGTTTGAAAGCATCAACAAATTTTGTTGCCAGCTTCCATTCTATAAGCCTTTCTATCATGTAATAGGTAGAATTCCACCTTGTCTCACACTTGGTTTTTAATTTAGGTGAAGTCAAACTCATTGATGTTTGCATTTCTTTCAGCTTGTTTCTTGAATTTGTACTATGCTGAAAATGGCTAACAATCTTTCTGCATTTTGCTATCAACCTTTGCAGGCCTGGGAATGATTTCATACTGTCTTTTACAACCAACTATAATTTATGTATTAAGCATTGCAACGGTTGATAGTTGCATGGCAACAGATTTGAGGCTGCAACCATATTGGCTGCATTATCTGAAACCAGATAAATATTCATTTTATCACCACTCCTATTTTCTAACTGTGCTGAAAATTTCTTAAGAATGTTTTCAGTTGTGTGAGAATGAGTGGAATGAGAAACATTTAAACAGAAGTCCTGTTTTATGATGGTGTTAGAAAATGAGCAGTCATAGACATACAGGAGTCATTAGCTTAGCTGGTCCAGTAGTCCATTGTCAATGAAATGGAAAGCTCAGTCGACTGGAGAATACACCAACTGCACCTCTGCAGAGGGGTAAGACTCCCCCAATGTGGCTACCAGTTGGCCAAGGGTGGTGACCCGTGATGCTTAGGCAGTCAGAGACCTCCTCTAATCAATTGGCTGGTCATGTCAAGCCCTAGCACCTATATGATTGCCCCAGCCCTATTACCCTTATGGCAAACCCCAGTCCTTTTTATCATATGGGTGCTAGAAGGCGGTGGCTGAGGGACTTCATATCCTGGAAATGAGGTTATCTGATGGTGAGGTTCCAGTTTTGGAATTTTGAGGAGTATGGAGCACCCCTTTGTCACGAAGTGTTCTGTCTATTTATTCAAACACCTTCGCCAAATCGTGTGGGTCCTAAGTGGTTAGGCAATTGACTCTCCAAAGAAAAAATATTTCAGGGTAAATATATGGAATGTTTTTCTTTCAAGCAAAATAAAAAAAATTCAGTCAATAAGACAATTTATAAGTGATAAATAATTATTTTATTTTATAAAAAATAATTATTATTTACTTTTTTTTTTCTGAAACAACAGGTGCAAAATACATAAAAGTCAATGAAATAAAATTGTTTACATCCAATAAATACCTTTCTTTTTCTTTTTGTCCGTTAAAACATAAGTTCCTTTTTTTTTTGTTATTATTTCTTTTCCTTTTTACTTTAAATCCGTTTCCAAAACAATCACTTCTTTCGTGTCTTTCCCTTTCAAATCAATTCGATTTTTCTTCAAATAATAATCTCTTTTCCAATTTCTTTAACTTTTACGTTCTTGTTGATAAATAAATAATAAATCACTTACTGGCAATAATTCTTGTTCTTTTCAATCCAAATTTCCCACTCTTAATTATTCATCTTTTTCCTTCTAATCTCCTGATTCAACCGTCAACTTCCAAAACCATTCTCAACTCTGATCTAACTTCTGTCGTCGGTCTTGTCACCGACTCAACTCCATTCTCAAACCGTCTATCCCTTCTCGTGTCCAGTTACCGTCTCTCCTATCGTCTGTCTCAGTCAATTTTTCCCGGTCATTTTCAAATCAAAACAAAACCTAAGGGAACTAACCCTTTTTTTTTCTTGGCCAAGGGCAGTAACTCTTACCTTTCCATTTATTTTTAAAAAACTGTTATACTTTTTTCCTTTTCTTTTCCCAATAAATAGTTAACCCTTGTTCTATATTATTCAGGATATTCTTAGATTTCTCAGAATATCATGACACCCTTCATCACCATTTCTCCCTGGTCCACTCTGACCCAGAGTAGTGGTACCTGTTAGGGTTCAATCTATGGGTTAAATAGTAAAATGTGTTTATAAAAAAAATTGAGTATCCATTAAAAATGAATTTATTTCAAAACTTTGTCAGTATTAAATGACCCACTGAGGTTGATATGCCGTAAAACAAACTTAAACAAACCAAACCAATTGGACTGTATGCCTGACAACTGTTGCCGAATGTAAATACTGACCGACTCATATAACTCTGGAATCAAAATGTTGTTAACATGTCATCTGGTTGGCAACTGATAAGTAGGTTGTAGACATTTGATTAAGGATTTAAATCCTTCATCCTTAACAAGTCTCACAGTCTGAAGATCCTTACAGATCATTTCCACAAGGTTATGGTTAGCTTGTTTTTTCTTTGGATTAGTCCTATTTAATTGCTGAATTTACAAAATTAATATTTTTTTCTTGTTTTACTGTGGGATTTGTGGCATTATGATTAATCTATAAAAAAAAATCCAGCTTTGACTAAATAATCATATCATTTTATTATCATTTTTTTTATAGCAGTATTGTGTTAGTATAATACTCAATTCTAAGACTAACAACAACAAGAATAGAATTAATATTTCCTTTAATTCAAACAATATATTTGCCAGGCATAAAACACAAACAACAATATAAAGTCCTTCCTGTATATAAAGTTGAGTTTAAGGGACTTACCGGCGCGTTGGAGAAGAGTTATTAGGGTGGTTTCCTGGAGCCCCTGAATTCGTTGCCTCGTGGCACCGCTGGCGGATTCTGTCTGTCTCTTTTTGGATATTGCGCCAAAACTCTCTGGGCTATCACGTGATTGGTAAATCCAATCACAGAGCCTCTCCCTCATTCACTCTATATACAGGAATAACCATTTTACTGACCCAACAGATACTCCCCCCCAAGATGTGGAGCATGTTTAGAGGAAAAATACATCAAAATAACATGGAAACTGACAGTGGCAAAGAGAATTTAGATTTTTTTTTTTTTTAACAATATAAATGTCTGGGATACCGAACATGTCGGCCAGATCTTGTCACTGTCTGCTTTGGTCTATTTGTTACTACTGGCTGTTGAAATGTTATTTGTGGGCTCACATTGAGCCATGCAGTGTCTAAAAAGGCTGGTTTCAATCTATCCAGAGAAAGGTTCTGTGCACAATTCTTAATGGATATTGTAAAATACTTCTTATGCCTCTTTAAGATCTTAAAGGGTCCTCTATATGGTGGTTGTAATGAATGTGTTCTGGCAAGGTCCCGCACAAAAACATGTGTACATGTTTCAAATAGTTTTGAAACATATATTGGCTTCTTACATTGTGCAGGAGGGTTGTACGCTATGTTTGCCATCTTAGCTGTCAGGCGATCTACAAAGGAAGTAACATCCAGGGGTGTCTGTGGAGACTTGCAGAAAAATTGTCCTGGCAATCTGAGTGTGGTGCCATATACCACCTCAGCAGATGAACATTGGATGCCCTCCTTTACTGCAGTACGTAGTCCCAGGAGTACCAAGGGTAAGTTTTCCAGCCAATTTGATTGGTTTAGCATAGCTCTCAAAGCGGACTTCAGACTACGATGAAATCTTTCCACCAAGCCATTAGATTCGGGGTGATAGGCGGTCGTACGGATTTGTTTGCTCCCCAAAAGTTTCATCAATTCGCCGAATAAATTCGATTCGAATTGCCGACCTCTATCCGTGGTAATTATAGCTGGAATACCGAAACGGGACACCCAACCTGCCATGAACGTTTTCGCTGTAGTATGGGCCTCAATATTAGCCATGGGAAGGACTTCGCACCAACGAGAAAAACGATCAACGCATGTTAACAAGTATGTATACCCCTCGCAAGGAGGTAAAGGACCAGTAATGTCTATGTGTACATGTTCGAAACGTTCATCTGGAGACGGGAAAGGATCAACAGGTGTCCGCGTGTGTCTTCCAACTTTAGCCTTTTGGCACTGTTCACAGGTTTTCGCCCATAGTCGAATATCTGACTTCATTCGAGGCCATACATATCTCTCTGTCATCAGTTTGATGGAAGCATTCGCACCAGGGTGAGATAGATTGTGTAGACTGGAGAAGAAAACACGTCGAAATGACTCGGGAACGAACGGGCGTATTTTCCCCGTACTGGTGTCGCACACGATGTCCAGGTCGCTGTTTGGAACACGTATTTTGGACAACTTCAGGGAAGTCGAATTGTCTCGAAGTAGGTTCTGAAGGATCTGGTCTTTGAGCTGCTCCTTCACAAATTCTGTCATGTCTGTGCATGGATCCAAAAAAATTGCGTAATTGTTCTGGACATAGTATCTGCTGGTATATTTTCGACTCCTTTCAGATGTCTGATGTCAGAGGTGAACTGCAACAGGTAATCCAGATGTCTCACCTCTCTTGGGGAATATTTCTCCGAATTTGACTGGAATGCGCCAACCAGTGGTTTATGGTCGGTGAAAATGTAAAATCGTCTCCCCTCCAGAAAATGCCTGAAGTAACGAACGGCTGCATAAGCGGCATACAGTTCTCTTCCAAAGGTGCTGTATCTCTTCTGGGTACTAGTCAGCTGTTTGGAAAAAAACGAAATAGGTTTCCAAGACTCGGAAACTTTTTGTTGTAAAACTGCCCCAACTCCAACCGCACTGGCATCCACTGCCAAACACAACTCTACATCAGGAAGGACATGAGATAATTCAGTAGTTTTTGCTAGAGCTGCTTTGATCTTATTAAATGCAGATAGTGCATCACCTGACACTACTATATCACATTTTTTGATGTTCGTCAACAGGTTAGTAAGGGGTTGGAGGATACTTGCACAGTTAGGTATAAAGCGGCGATAAAAATTCACCATACCTAAGAATTGTCGCAAACTTTTCATATTAGTGGGGACTGGGAATTGCATTATAGCTTCAGTCTTAGTAGGGGACGGAGAAATACCAACAACACCTAAATGGTGGCCCAAAAATTCCACTTCGGTCTTGCCGAAGGCACACTTAATTGGATTTATTATAATCCCATATTTTTTAAATCTATCAAAGATTATGTTAAGGTGGTTCGTGTGTTCTTCCACCGAATGACTCGCCACCAGAACGTCGTCTATGTAGGCACATACAAAATCTAAACCATGTAAAACATGATCAATAAACCTTTGGAAGGTTTGACCGGCATTGCGAAGGCCGAATGGTAACCTTACAAATTCAAAAAGTCCAAACGGGGTGGTTATAGCAGTTTTAGGGATGTCTGCTGGTTCTACAGGTAACTGGTTGTACGCCCTAATTAAATCTATTTTTGAGAAAATTGATTTTCCCTGTATAATGGCGGTGACGTCATGAATATGCGGAATTGGGTACCTATCGGTCTAGTGATAGCATTAAGCGCACGGTAATCACCGCAAGCGCGCCATGCACCGTTGCCTTTCGATACTAAATGTAATGCTGAGGCCCAATTACTGCTAGAGGGGCGAATGATACCTAGCTGCATCATCTGGCTGAACTCCTCTTTCGCGTATTTAAATTTTTCAAGCGGCAACCGCCTGGGTTTTGCATGTACAGGGGGACCATTTGTAACTATGTGATGAGTCACATTGTGACTATGACATTTGTTTTGAAAATTAGGTTTCACAATACCCGGGAAATCCCTGAGAAGTTCTGT
The DNA here is from genome assembly GCA_023376005.1 of Doryteuthis pealeii. Classification (NCBI taxonomy): domain Eukaryota; kingdom Metazoa; phylum Mollusca; class Cephalopoda; order Myopsida; family Loliginidae; genus Doryteuthis; species Doryteuthis pealeii. Next base: position 61,371,798 of record CM042138.1, read on the forward strand.
GAAACGTGAGTCACACGAAGCGTTTGCTACAGTGGGGCATGGAGCAACAATGTTATGAATTACCCCAGTGCTGCTTAAATTTGTGAGAGGGTCTCTCAGGGAACGTCTTTTTACATCTATTAGCAAACCGTATTGGTCGATGAAATCAACACCTAAAATCGGTTTGTCTATATCTGCAATAACAAAGCACCAGCCAAATTCTCGTTTTAGCCCCAAGTCCAACGTCATCCATTTCTGGCCGTACGTCTTAATGACAGATTTATTGACTGCTTGCAGGGTTAATTTGTCACTACCCCTAAGCCTGTCTGAATTAGTAGCAGGCAGTAATGATATTTGTGCCCCGCTATCCACCAAAAATTTTAGGCCCGTAGAACGGTTCTGTATATGTAGAAGGCGACTTTTTGTTACCCCACCAGCATACATAGTCGCAGAATGTTGCTGGCTTAAAAGTTTCCCGAATTAGTAAAATTACAGGTGGGTAACATATCTGTGCTCTGTCACCATATTTTTTATGCATATCGCACATAGAATTTTTATTTTTTTGCGGGCTCTTTTGACGGCCCCTGTCCCTCGGTGCGAAGTATCTCCGACTATCCCTGGCTGTAGAATGATTACGCTCACGAACCGGAGAAGCTGGGGCATAGCCATCCTTAAAGATGTCTATTAGGGTATCCAACTTCTCGGAAATGTTCAAGCAACATCGCATTACATCTGCCAGGGACTCTGTGTCGTTGCGACTGTCCTTAGGTTGAACACTAGCTACGTGGACGTCTCTCGTAGTCACGTCCGCCATTTTGTCTGCGGCTTGTGCTAGCTTTTCTAAAGACTGACCATCACTAACGGCCACCAAAACTTGCTGCCATTTCTCTGGTAGTCGGCTTAAAAAAATGTGCCTCAATATGGGATTATCTTTGCTAGTCCCTGCTAATTCTTTTAGCCTCCTTAGGAATTGTGAAGGCTTTTTATCACCCAGTCTTTCCTCAGATAAAAGATGGGCTATTTTAGTTTCGTCAGACGCCGCAGTTCTATTTAATATTTCCCTTTTTAATTCCTGAAAAGGGTTCGTGGATGGTGGGTTTATAATAATATCCCTGACCGGTTTGGATATTTCTGCCGGTAATAATGGGACTACATGCGAAAATTTTTCTTTCTGCGACGTAATGCCTTTTGCCTCCAGTGAACATTCCAACTGAGCCAAGAACAATTCTGGGTCGAGGGAAATAGACGAGAAATCCATCTTATCTATTTATTTCGGGGTAGCAATGTCCGGTACTCTAACGACTTAGTAGTAAACTAAGTGGGTACGGGCAGGCCCTAAAATGTTGCAGACACGAAATCTATTTTTTTTTTTTTTAGGAGGCGAGGGAGCACGCGGTGCGTTTGAGTTTTTCTTTCTTTCTTTTTTTTTTATATCAAAGAATCTTCTGAAAGAATTTTTTTTGAGGCAACGAAAGAAATATATATGTACTAGCCTAGTATCTATGAAAATTTACCAAAGAAATTCTTTGTTCAGTCGGGAGTCACCAATTATTGTGTTAGTATAATACTCAATTCTAAGACTAACAACAACAAGAATAGAATTAATATTTCCTTTAATTCAAACAATATATTTGCCAGGCATAAAACACAAACAACAATATAAAGTCCTTCCTGTATATAAAGTTGAGTTTAAGGGACTTACCGGCGCGTTGGAGAAGAGTTATTAGGGTGGTTTCCTGGAGCCCCTGAATTCGTTGCCTCGTGGCACCGCTGGCGGATTCTGTCTGTCTCTTTTTGGATATTGCGCCAAAACTCTCTGGGCTATCACGTGATTGGTAAATCCAATCACAGAGCCTCTCCCTCATTCACTCTATATACAGGAATAACCATTTTACTGACCCAACAGCAGCAAGATATGAACTCCCGAATTTTCTAATATTTTTCTTTTTAAGAATGCTCTTTTCAAATTAGCAACAGGAGCCAGCCACATATACTCCATTGATCTGCTTTTTCTTAAAAATAAACTTGTTTTGTTATCTGAATTCTTAAATAATTTTCTTTTATTACTTTGATCATTTTTCAATAAATATGAATGAAAGTTTTCAACTTTTATCATTGAAAAAAAAAAAAGAAAAGGTTAAAAAAAGTTCAAGAAATATTATTGAAAAATTTCAACAATAATTTATTGTAAAAGAAAATTATTTAACAATTCAGATGAAAACAAGTTTATTTTCCAGAAAAAGCAGATCAAAAGTGATCTAGAGGCTGGCTCCTTAAAAAAAAGAAAAAAACTGAAAAATCTTTGAGTGCATTTCTTGAAGATTACCCTTATCAAAAATTCTCCAAACAAGCCTTTTCAATACAATTGTATGCCAGCCTCTTCCCCACACACACACTTTGCTGTGAGTCCAGCATCATCATAATTTTGGTACCAACAATTGTTATGTCATAGATATATTTTACAAAATCAAATCACCACCATCAATCGAAAAAAAATTAATAGAGAATAATCCGATTTTAATGAAATTTTCAACATTGATTTATCAATGAATGAATTTTATAATGCATCAGTTATTTTATTTAAACATTTTCTGATTTTTTTCTGGTCACTGAACTTTGAACTTGCCTTATTTTGGAGGCACAAAATATCAGTGGGGTTGAAACTAATTTCTGAATTTATTTATAAGAAATTGTGAAAGAACGAAGTTGTGAATAGAAAAAAAAAAAAAAGTTTAATGGAAAGATTTTACTGAAAATCTAATGAAATTTAATGAAAAAAAGATCTTTAAATAATTTTTTAAAAAGATTTTTTTATTACTCTTTTATGTATAAAATATAATTTTCTTTTAGATTATCAGTGAAATAATTATACACCAATATTTGTTCTGTTTAAAAAGGTGTAGGCTAAACTTTTAAACTGAGAATTGTTATTAAATAAATTGTTTGATATTTGATTAACATTAACATTTTAAATTTTTGAAAAAAAAATTTCTTTTTAGCAATAAAGTTGAATTAATTTTTTTTATCATCATTATATCATTGCTTCAAAAAATATTAAAACTTTCTTGAAGGAAAGTTAACCAGTAATATTCAATATTAGTGCTAGGGTATACAAAAAAATGGGCAAAAAAGTGCACAAAATATTTTAAAATGTTAATAAAAAATGGGAAATTATTTGTTTATTGTTTTGTTTTTTTATGTTTAATATAAAGAACAATTCCAAGTTTATGCGTTAAAAAAGAAAAAAACAGATTTTTTTGAAAAAGACAAAACAAAAAAGATAGATATTTTTTCTTATTTACGAAAGTTAAGTTTCCAAATGTAAGATGTCCTACCGACTTTATTGTAATATTGATTTCTTTTATATGTCCATCATTGAATTTGCTTTCAAAAATGTAAGATTCATTTTCCTCCTTTATGAATTACAAAGAAACTTATAGTTCACTATATGAGCATGGGGTCATTGCGCATAACAAAAACTAACAAAAAAAAAAAAATACTTAGCCTTTTCAATTTAGAGTACAAATTTGATTTAAATAAAAGTTCTTTTATTGCATAGCAACATATTTATTGAAAAATACCCAAAACAATTTAATCTAAAAGAAAATTATTTAAGAATTTAGATGGAAAAAAAGCAGACCAAAAGAGTATATGAAGCTGACTCCTGTAGTTAATTTGAAGGGAGCATTCCCTAAAAAAAAAAGAACTAAAAAGCTCAAAAATTCATGAATGAATATCTTGAAGATAACCAAAATAGTTAGTATGGAATGAGTGGTACACTTTGTACCAATGTCTTATTTACTAATTAATTCATCATTTATTTAGAACAGGCGACAATTACTGACAAAAATGCTTACCTGTAAGGATATACTTGTAAATCTACTTGTACTAGACACTATAAATTTTCTTTTGAATTTTGCCATATTCCTTCCTATGGTATCTTTTTGTTATATCGTAAATGACCGGTTATACCAAATGGTCGATCACGGGAGTATTGTGAGGAGAGTCCTTCATATAAGTCCTTCACATGTCCCACACAGAGTGATCTGTGTGTACTTAAATAGTGGCTAGCACCATCACCACTGCTGAGGTACGGGGAAGATGGGTCATTCCATTATATCACCCACCCACCCCCTGAGCTAAATTCTTCCGTTGGAATTTAACTTTTAATATTTCTTTTTTTTTTGGATTGGGACGTAGCCGTTTTACAGCTCTCTTTTCTCTCAAACTTTTTCTCCTCCTGACGGTTAATGATGGTGATGCTTGTGGAATTTGTGGAGAATAAGAAGTTGATGGTGCAGGTGGCACATCCACAAGTACTTTTTGGTTAATGGGAGGTGTGATCTCGAATGCATCATATAACACTTCCATGGGAAGCTCCGCATTGTTCTGTTTGATATTTTCAATATATCGTGGCCTGATTTGATTTACATGTCTCTTGTGATCAAATCACTTTCCCTTGATTATGTAGATCAATGTTCCAATCCTCTTAGTGACAATACCGTCCTCCGTAGTAACTTTTTCCAGTTCGATAGTTCCTAAAAAAAACTTTATCACCAGTTTATACATTTCTGTATTGAAATTCACTTTTTTAGGAATTTTCTTTTTCGGCCTTGGTAGCAATCTTTCGTGCAAACATTAGTTCTGCTGGTGATAGTTTTGCACTAGTGTTTGGATTTGGTGTGATCCTGGATACAGCAAGAAATTTCTGTATAGTACGTTCATCCATATCTAACCCTTGGTTCTTTCTTAATGCTCTTTTGAACATATCAACGAACCTTTCCGCTTGCCCGTTAGACCTTGGATTATAGGCAGGTGTCATATGTTCTATAGCCAATGATAAGCAGTAATCTTTAAATTCTTTACCTGTAAACATTGTAACGTCGCTGACCAGTATTTGTGGGACTCCAAAGTGACTGAATATTTTGTCCAGTGCTTTGATGGTGTTCGTAGATGTAGGGTGTCTGAACTTGTAAATTTCCGGCCACTTGGAAAAACTATCAATGATGATCAAGTAATAGTATCCGTTCAGTGGTCCTGCATAATCTATATGCACATGCGTCCATGGGATGTCAGTTTTTGGCCAGGGTGGAGTTTTAATTGGAGGGGCTTTAGCTGCTAGTTGGCAACCCCTACATTCCTTAATCATTTTCTCAATGTCCTGGTCCATGCATGGCCAATATGTATAACTCCTCATCAAGGATTTATACGGATGACCTGTGTGAAACTCTTTTAAAATCTTTTTTTGTAAAGAGAGTGGCATTACTACCCTGCCAGCATTTGATTGCAGATTGAAAACTTTTGTTTCCTTTTCATTTCTTTCATTCTATCTGACTTGCTTTTTGATTTGCTGAATAAAACCGTCTGTTTCCGCGGCTTTTTTAATGTCTTCAAGGGTGACTGGTAATTCTCAAATGGTATTAATCAGTAACCCTGAAAGTTATTTTTCCTCCTTCAACAATGTTATCACTGTTTCTTCCAAAGGCTTGGTATTCTTTGGAATTAGTCTCGAGAGACCATCTGTATGTCCCATTTTTTTAGATGAGATATACTCCATTTTGAAATTGTAGTTTAGAAGTATAATACTCCATCGTTGTAACCGGTTTACGGTATGTGTCGTATACCTTTTCTTGATCCGAAAATAGATAGTAGAGGTTTGTGGTCTGTTTGCAATGTAAATACTCTACCATGTTTGAATCTATGAAATTTCTTGATAGCATAAATAATTGAAAGGCTTTCCTTTTCAATTTGACTATAATTTTTTTCTGCTGGTAGTAATGATCTGGATGCATGAGCTATTGGTTTTGTCAACCTATCTTCAAGTCTATGCAGTAGAACGGCCCCTATATCGCATTGACTGGGGTCTGATGCCATGATCAGTTCTTTCTTTGGGCCGAAGTGTGCTAGTGTGAGGTCTGATAGTAGACATTTTTTTATTTCTTGAAATGCCTTTTCGCACTCTTTAGTCCAGCACCATTTTTTACCCTTTTTTAGTAGTTCATTTAATGGAGCTCTTAGCTCATACATTCTCGGTATGTATATACTGGAATACCTTGCCAGACCTAGAAATGCTTGTAGCTTATCCAGTGAGGGCATATTATCCAGTGAGGGCATATTCTTTATGGCTTTCACTCTGTGTCGGGTTTTCTACCCTTTTGATCAATTATCTGTCCCAGATATTTCATTATATCCATAATAAAATCACATTTTTCAGGTTCTAGCTTAAAACTGTATTCGTTGATTCTTTTAAATACTTCCCGAACATGTTTCTTATGTTGTTCCATATTTTCGCTTTTTATCAGTATGTCATCCAAATACGCTATAGAGTATTCTAGACCAGCCAGCATAGCATCCATGATCTGTTGGAAAAGGCTCGGTGCCACTTTTAGTCCAAATGGAAGACGTTTTAGGGTATACAAACCCCAGTGCGTATGGATGGTTAAGTATTTGGAACATTCATCATTGATTTTAACTTGTAGGTATACCTCCAACAAGTCAATTTTAGAAAATATCTTTCCTCTGTTAAGTTTGGAAAAAATGTCTTCTGGAGTGGGAAGTGGATAGCTAAGATCTTTTAGACAGTCATTTAGGCCTGTTGAAAAATCAGCAGAGACTCGTATTTTTTAAATTTTTTATGTATACGCCCAATCTTAATAATCCACCTTTTTCGATCACTCCGACTTTCTCTAGTCTTTCAAGTTCTTTGTTTATTACCTCCAAAGATGAAAAAGGTTCATTTCTTTTAGGTTTGAACACTGGTTTTACTTTTTCTTTAATTTTGAATCTTCGGTTTTCGTGCAACAACATAAACCCTCAGAAAATACTGGAGGAAATTCGTTCTTTAGGTCCGTTAAAAATTCCTGTTTATCTGGATTTATTTTTTTCTGTAGCATCTAATTTATTACATAAAGAGTTTATAGGCGTCTCCCATAAGTCAAATAATATCATCCAGTTAATACCGAAGAAACACAAATTATTTCCTGGTACAATGTAAACTTTTGAATTATACGTTTTTCTACCAAAAGACACGCTAGCTTTAAATTCGCCTTTAAATTTTAATTTATTTCCAGATACGCCGCTAGTGACTTTAGCAGTGTTCAGTAGTTTTGGTCGACCTATTTTTTTCCAGGTTGACTCGTCAATAATTGAAATATCACTACCCTTGTCTAACAAACATTGTACCGTTTGTCCATTAATTTTGATATCAAAGTATTTTCTTTTTCCGTTGACTTTCATTTCTTTTTTGGATAAAACAATACCCTATTGATGGGCTTTTGTCCTTTTCTTTTTCGACATACTGAAACTTTGTGGTCTTCAAAACATCACATATTTTTAAAATAACAGTCACTTCTTGTGTGATTTTTACCACCACAAACTTTGCATTGTTATTTTTTTTCTTTACTTTTGGAGACTCTTTGCTGTTTTATCCTTTGTACATGAGAGAGATTTTTTTCTTCTCTACGTGAGTTATTGCGTTTGACATTAATTAACTTTTGACACTCCTCAATTTTTGTAATGTGATTTCTTGGTCCTGTTCCGTGATTGTTAATATTCTGGAATGAATGTTCTTGTCTTTGGGTGCCGTTAGCCTTTGTATGAAGATTAAACATTTGAACATGTCCTTTGAAATTTTGTTTTTTTTAAACAGTTCACATTGAGTTGACTGTACCGGTGTAAGAAACAAAATCCTCATTTTCCTGTTTGACGATATTTAAACACTTATATCACGTATGTAAGAGGCTATCACATTCGTCAAAGATTCTAGACAACGTTTTAATCGTTTCGTCAAACAAAATTTCTTCTGGGTTTCTAGATAGTATCAGATTTGTATACTATGTATTTTCTTGTGAACCCAATTTTTGAAGTGACAATGTAACTCTTTCTTTGTCAGACCAATGTAGACACCTTTTTTGAAAAGATCGATTTGTATCTCCTGAAGTATGCTGGAAATGTCACACTGTTGTTGGGGTCATAACAAAATTCTGAGAGAGAGTTTGAACTTCCCTCCGCAGAGAAGATTCATGATCCTCTTTCTTGCACTACTTGATTTGTTAGTAGTTTCTCAAAATTCTCTTGTTGTTTCAATAACCGATTTTGCATTTGTTCTAATTGTTCCTGAACTAGTTGATTCCGTTCTTCATGCAACTTTTGTTGTTGCTGCATAGACGTACATATAGACTTTGTAATTTGCACCAACTGCTCCATTTTGTTTAAAAAGGTATTAAATTCCACCAAACAACTGTAGCCGACCATGAGAACAGCCTTAAACCCTGTTTGTAATAGTAAAACCACAAAGAAAGTCTTTTGCTTTTTTTTTTTTTTTCAGACAAGGCAAAATAAATGCCAGGAGAAAAAAAGCTTTTTTACCAAAATGTAATGCAAAACGCGAGAGAAAACGAAAATCCACAAGATTTTGCATATAGCTTTTGTTTAAAAGAAAGTTCTGCCGAGAAAAAAAAAAAGTTACCTTTTTTTTTTTTGGTAAATCCATTTTCTTGTGGCCCAGGTTCAAATCAGTGTTGCGACCTGCTACATGATTTAAAAATTTTTTTTAATGAATCTTATTTGAAAAGATTCTTACCTTTAGGTGGAATATTACGTTAACTTGTATCCTTGAAATTTGTTAACGAAATTTCAATGATGTGTTTTTTCGGGTTTGTTCGATTCTTTGTCACCACTTGTTATATCATAAATGTCCAGTCATACAGAGTGGTCGATCACAGCAGTATTATGAGGGTAGTCCTTCACATGGGTCCCACACAGAGTGATCTGTGTGTACTTAAATAGTGGCAAGCACTACCACCACTTCTGAAGTACAGGGAAGATGGGTCATTCCATTATATCACTTTTCAAATGACTTTGCAAATTAATTGTGCTTCCTTGACAAGTTACTACATTGTGTTTGTAAATATGATATTTGCAAAAAGTTTTGTCTTGTTGTGTGAAATGTCCCATATATGTTTTGACTTTCAAGTGTTGTTTTTTGAAATGTCTGTCATGATAGAAGTTCTATTAACTAGTGCTTAAAGGGTCAATATTTGGTTTGAAGTAAGACATGTGTAAAGACCAGTTCGATTGAAAACCCGAATACTGCAAATAGGGATTGTTCACCTAAAGTCAATTTTTAGGCTTTAAAGGTAATTTACTCATAGAATTAAAATTTATTTATTAAACTTTTGAATAAATTGTCAACTATAAATAACTACCATATTTATTAAATTGATAAACTATGAAAGAAATTGTCCCATAAACTATATATATTTGTGTCTTTGGAAAACATGTTTGAGATAGAAAATGGTAGAGCTCTTCAGAAATTAGTAAGAAATATGATGTAGCTTTTAAAAAAAAAAAAAAAAATTAAAACGCCTCATATTGAAAATAATTAAAAATACAGCAATTGTTTTCTTGTATGTCAGACAACTGTTATTGGCATTTTGAAAAGGAATTTCTTTTAAACAAGGAAAATGAATGAGTTATTTTTTCTTCCACCAAATAAATTCATGTTTTTATCTAGTGAATACACCTAAAATGAAATATCAAAAATAATTAGTTTCATTTTTAGAATGTTTATATTTCCAAATCTGTGAGTATCGCTTGTTCTTTTTAGACACACATTTTAACACTGAAATTAAAAATATTTTAATATATGATTTTTAGTGTATTCACTAAACAAAATCATAAAGATATTTGTAAAATTAAAATGAATTAGTTTGGTGGTTGGTTTTGAAAGTGATCACAATGCAAATGTAAAGAAAAATAAGGTAACTAGAGTGTTGTTTGTTAACCTGTAATTTTTTATTCTTAATATTTTAAAAATCTCTTCTACAGAAGATTTCTGAAACTGAAGCTGTTGCTAGCAACCATCCATTTAGTTTTGAAATTCTCTGCATACTTACACGGCTTGAACTGCTTTGGTAATATGCATGCGGCAAACTAGCACGTACCAAAATATTGCAAAACTTTTGACTACTTAGTGTTAGTTTGCTGTGTGATAATATTGAATAATGTTGTTTATTAGTCATGACTAAGTAAGTAAAGTCGTTGGGGGTGGCCTAAAGTCAGTATCAGTCAATCAGCGAGGGAGTCTATCCCCTTTTCACTAGCACTAGACCAAGGAGATTGTTTTTGAGTCTGAGGTGGAGCGCCACACCTACCATCAGTTCCTAACTTTACTGCATTAGATTCCTGTGCTACTCATATGCTGAGTTGGCGAGGGCTGGTATTGAACTAGGAACCTTGTGGTTTCTAGCCGAACGCTCTACTGACAGAGCTTACATTGAATTACATACAAAGCAGCAACCAGTGATAGAAGAAATGTATCAATTGATATCTACCAATGTATGAAAGCTCTGATAAGCACTCAAACTCAATACATCAGCAGAGCATGATCTGAAAGGAGAACTTTCTCAATTTTTTTTCATTACAACACAAGACTATACAGAAATCAATAAACAAAGGGTCAAAAGTCTGAAATTCACACTTGTTGAATACTTTCGATACAACTGTTTTTGCACCATCAGACTTCTGACTATTTCCAAAATTGAAATGTCAACATTTTTCAAAATTAGATTGGATAGAATGATTGGAAAGATATGTAGCATCAAATGGGGGCTATTTTGAAAAATAAATTTGAATTTTAAAGATTAACATTACTGTGAATTTTTATTAATAAGCAAAGTATACTAATACCCACTTGTGTGAGTGAATTATACTAAAAAGTTATGAAAAAAACCCACAAAATACACATATAAAAAATCTTGATAAACTTGTAGATAAAACAATTTTTTTTGTTGAATGGTTTGACAGAATTTTATGGGTTCATAATGATTTTATAAGCATTTTTCAGATGGAATCCACCAAAAATGCAAATGTCTACAGTATTTTAAGGTATATTGCTACAAATATATTTTAATCAAATTCCCACTAGAAGTCTTCACAAAATCTAAATTAAATAAGTTAAGAAAGGTAATGAACATTAGTGGTTTGTCTTAATTCTTCAAAAATTGCCAATTACCTGTGTCAAATGCTGATGATCTTTGCAATAAGTCTAAGAGGACATTTCCAACTTTTCTTGAAGACTCCAATATTCTCAGTGGGAAAATTTCCAGTGCTTCATGAGACCCTAAACTTGGAAGCCCCTTGTTAAAAAAAATAATACCATATTTTTACCTGCATTCAAAGTTCTGAAATTTGTTGAGGCCTGTGCAGATTGTGAGGTATAGTCTGTTTAACTTATGCCTAAATCTGGCATTATCAAGTGAACTGCAAATCCATCTTTTCAGAAAAAAAGACTATGTTTGGAATTATTTAGTTCCATTAATAGCACACACAGTCACAATTAGGAATGAAAAATGTTGTTTATCATGAGACATGTATAGATTGAATTTTGAAGACTTCAACAAAATTGATGTCAAATTATGTGAGGTAATTTTGTAATGTTGATATTCAAATACAATGAGGAGCAACTTTCAATGATTATAAATCAAAAGTCAATTTGTAAATATTATCTTTATATTTTTGTGATAGTTTTCTCATTTTTGGAACAATTCATTCTATTGTCTACAAATAAACATTAACAATACTAGCAAGAATATACACCCTCTGCGCATAAGTATTTAAATTTTAATGTAATGAACTATACTAAATTAGAAAGACTAACAAAAGTAAATAAGAACACATAAAAAGATTACACTTATTTTAATTGGTTTCTATATAAAATCATTCATAGGATTGATACATTGGAGAATAAAACAATAATATTAGAGATCAATAACACCAAGTAATTATTAAATCCGGTTTTGTTAAAATCAGTATGTAAATTAACCATACTATATATTATGTAAACCTTTATTTCTTAGTGATATATGAGACACATTGCAGAATCTTAGACTCTCTAATAACATGGGCTGTTTTAAAGCAAATCTAACTCATATTTTCATTGCAGACATCATTAATGAATAAGATCTATTCTATATATTAATGATTTTGACTATAGATTAAATACTCATTGATAAACTTAAGCAATTCCTGGTGGTATTGTCGCATAAGCAGTGACATAGTTTTGGTTACAGACAATCAGTGAATCTCCATTATAATAATATTTGTCCACACTTTACAAAATATTCAAATTTTAGACATTACATAGATTTTTTTTTTTTTTTTTAAATACATAGCCGTATAGAGTTTAATAAACTACACTGGGGAACACAATTTTTATTGAGTTGAATCTGACATTTGTTTTTGACTATTTTTTTTTACCTCTGAATCCAAAAATTACTCCAGTTTTTCTATATCCCATCAACTTTTTGAGATACAGGATGCCCTTAATTTTTCACAAAAATCATGAAAATACAGCATCTAACAAATTTTTACTTATCTTAGGGAATGTTCTAAAAAATTACATATAATGGAAATTAATAAAACATTACACTGGACAACACAATTTTTATTGAGTTAAATCTGACACTTGTTTTTAACTTTTCAACTCTGAATCCAGAAATTACCCCAGTTTTTCTCTATCACATAAACTTTTTGAGTAACAGGATACCCTCGCTTGATCTCAAAAACCATTAAAATATTGCATGTAACAAATGTGTGCTTATTTCATAGAATGCTTTAAAAATTTACAATGGAAAATAATAACAAAATTGCTTGTCTGTAATGTTTGTACAAATTCATCACATTCATAAAAAGGATATTGTTTTTGTAAGTCAAATTGTAATATTTACACGTATAGTTTTTTCTAGAGTGTTAAATCTATGGACAATTTCACTTTATGCTCCAACAATAGTTAGCCATCATATCTACATCCCATATACCTTGATAACATTCCTTCAAATCTTGATGGAATCATTCATTTTGCTCATTGCAAGGTTTTCCAAGTTAGTAGTAGAAGTAGCTTTGAGCTATCAAGAAGGCTATCAAACACATCGGCCTTGATTTTTTTCAATTGACAGACCAGGAAATGCCAAAATAAGATACCAGATTAAGATCAACACAGATGATGCAACTGTATTTGTGATATTACAACAACTCAATGACTCTCTTTATGTCTTCATATTTTTCATGCAGACAAACTGAATGTCTAATTGGGACTGCACCATATAAATTACTATTGTGGAGGAGGACATACTTTAAGCTCTGCTTAGAGCTATCAATGAACAGTCGCTATTCAGTTGAGTTGCAGATTTGAATTCCAAATTCCTCCAGTAGACCATATTACACATGCCATGGCAATACATAAACCTACTGTCACTTCGAAAGTACTGCAGAAATCCATTTTCTCTCAATCAAAAACTCCTTTTTAAACAAGATTTTAGTCTTGATGCTAGGAATCCTGAAGCTTTTTTTTTTTTTGATAGTTCCAAAACTTGTGCTAAATCATTCAACTGATACTCATTGAATCCCCTATGAGCTAAGTCATCTTCAGTTTCAAAATTTGAATCAGTGTTGTCACTCAGTTCTTCTTCATAAATGAGATCTTCAAGGGAGGGAGGTTGAACAAAAGCTAGCACTGGGGTTTCAGCTGAATGAAGCACTAGATGTATAGCTGATGGTAGACTAGGATACTCAATTTTACGTTTGTTTTTGTTTTTTTTGTTATATGGTGAGCTTTTCCTTAAACAAAATAACAGTCCGTGCAATGATATTTTGGCTCTTGCCAGATCATAGGTATACCACATATCAACTCATCACATGTTCCCTTAATCCACATCCGTAAACTCTTGCACATCTTGTGAGGGGCCCAAGACTTGTCTTAATCACCAAGTTTTAATTCAAAATATGCAAAATAGACTAGTTTCACAAATGCGCTCAGGTTTGCTTTTTGACTGGGAATCAACCTAGTCACCAGATCTGAAAAATTCTCCTTCATTTTCAATAAAATAATCAAAGTCCTACTACAAAAAGTTAAATTGTGCTTATTTGGAGAGTAAGATGTAGAGAAAAAAATTTGACATAACAGAAGAAAACTGACTGTAGTTTTGAAATCAGCATGCCAATATTAACTTCCTCACTGTAACTACATAGTAAGGAAGCTAGCTGAAGCTTAGTCTAGCACACAGCCACAAGTATGTAGATTCTCAAACAAAACTGTAAGAATCAGACCCACTGCAAAATTCATTGATCACTCTTGCCAAATTGATTATAATTTAATTCCTGAAGAGTATAATAAAGATACCAGAAAGGTGAAAGACACAAGTAGGAAAAAACTTACCTTAAAGACAGTATAAATCACAAGAAGGAAGGTAGAAAACCATTGGCCACCATAGGAATCATCAAGTAAAAAGTAAACCCAGGGAACAATTGGAGTAAGACAACCATAAAAATATATTAATTTTTCTATCAACATAAAATATTTGCCCTGAAAAAATAAGAAATAGCATAAATAGTATGAAGAAGATTTCAGAGGTATACACCATTTATATAAGTAAAAGAACATGTATTAAATAACCCCTATGCCACAGACAGGATGCAACACAGGGTCAATATTTTAAAGAGGGTTTTCTTTTTCCAAGACCAGCTGCTGTACCAAGGCTAACGTACTCATCTGCCCTACTATTTACTCATAGCTGAGGGAAAGATAGATTCATGCCTTTCTTAAGGACATTAGAGCAAAGTGAATAACAGTTTCATCCAAGAATTGAACTCTGGTTGTCAATATGCATGCATCCCATTGGCAAAAGAAATTCTAATAGCATAATTTAAAATTATATTTTATGTGATTATATTTGTTGTTTAGAATTTGTAAACAATTGTTTTGCCTATTTGCCTAACTGAAATGTTAAATATTTTACAAGAAAAAGATTTGTATCATAAAATATATAAAATCTTGTAAAAACAAAGATCTAAACAAAACATTTTCTAAAATTGTTGATGTCATTTTTATAAACAGACACTTTAACAGTTGAATTATCTTACAGGACTTAATTCATTATGATGCTTCTAAAACAAACACACAAAAGGTAAAGATGATCAAAAAAATATCAAATAAAGATTTTCTTTTATTAAATAGAATACCAAATAAATTAGGAGAAAAAAGGTTAAAACTTACCCTCTGTCGATATGGCACATAGGAACGAGGCCACATTGCTACAATAGATTTCAAGATGATACAAATA
This sequence comes from Doryteuthis pealeii, assembly GCA_023376005.1. Classification (NCBI taxonomy): domain Eukaryota; kingdom Metazoa; phylum Mollusca; class Cephalopoda; order Myopsida; family Loliginidae; genus Doryteuthis; species Doryteuthis pealeii. The sequence goes on from CM042138.1 coordinate 61,386,896, forward strand.
AATTTTAAGACAAAATCTGTTATTCCAACAGTCCAGGCCAAAGTCCAAATGTCCATCTTTTCCATTGCAGGAAGCTGAAGGTATAATCTGAAACAAAAAATAGCTGTTCAAGTCGTGAAGTTGTCCAGCATGGATTCAAGAGGCATCTAAACTTTTATCAAAAGCCCAGCAGGTGGGATAGCGTGATTTGAGAACATTTGCTAGCCAAGAATGGCAAGTTCAATCCTTGGGAGGATCAGTATGAATAATCTCCACAAGTCATATGAAAGGTAGAATTGCATGGTTGACAGCACTCCCCCCTTTTTCTTTTCATGTAGACAATACTGATGGCTTATTCATTAGTTTCCACATCAGTATGGAATAGTCAGGATGAATTTCAAAAGATAGCATTAAATAATTTTTCACATAAAGAAATTTCTTACTTCTCCCAAATTAACATCAAGAAAGAAAAAAAAAAAAAAAAAAAAATCTGTTCAAGCTGAAGTGCCAATATGATTGATGAAATCAATATAATTGATTAAAAACATTCAGATAAAATTTTCAGTTAGTTTTTCTTTGATTTTATATGCAGAAAGATGTTAACGTATATCTTTTTGCTTTCTTTGTTCCCAAGTTATCTGTGGTTAGGGATATAAGTATATCATTAAATTTCAGCTTCCACATTGTACATAAAGTATTATGCCTTAGGCACCCCACTAAAAAGGAATGCTGAAAGAGCTGAGCAATTTTTGTCCCCACCATAATGTATTGAAAAGAGTCCCCACACTTGTCTTGTTGTTACAAGCAGTCCTCGTAGAGAGACAATTAAATACCTATGATATTTGCCAGCAATGTAATGTGCACTAAACAATTTTTTCAATTTGAAAAAAAAACAAAACAATTTATACATTGAATGCTTTGTTTAAATTGACCTACCCACTGCATTTATCTGAATATCTCTTGCCTATTTTCTTTTTTTTTTTTTTTTGTCAGGAGTAGGGAAAATTCAGAAATCAAGACTCCTTGAAGTAGTATGAATTCACTCTTCCATTAAGCAAGTAAAGGTTTCAGGCATTTTGGAATATTTTTCAACTATGAATTCAGTCTCTAAAAAGAAAAAAAAAAAGTACAGAACTTTTTCATCTACCTAACAATTATTTTAATACGTATGATAAAAATAATATTTATAACTTTATATTAAATTAACATAAAACAAAAATAATGCAATTAAATAATGATCTGATTATGATACAGCAAAAATGACACATCAAAGTGATTATTTTATTTTTAGTACAGTCGTGTTAAAATTCTCTTAGAGAATAATGCAATTTTCAATCCAAATTTCAACCTAATAGTGGAAGGGAAGGGATCAGCATTTTCACTCACCCGATCATTATAAGTTCTTAAGAGTGATAGCGATTAAATGCTAATTATTGAATCATTGTCACCAAGTTGTGCAGATTAAATGAATTCCTTTGATTCTCTCTCACTGTCTATCAACCATTGCTCTTGACATGACCTCTACACAGCATCCAGTGTCTGCAGAGCTGATGAATGTAATGAATGTAAACAAACAAGTAGGGATTGTATTGCATTCAAGATTATATTGTATTACATATCTATACAGTATATTTATCATTGAAGTTAGTTATAAGAAGTTTGTTTTTAATATCTATAAAACACAAGATAGCAAATATGAATTATAGACTAAATGTGCACTGCATTAGATTTATATATCATATTTTATTTTAAATTACTTCTAGTAAGTCATTTTCATCTTTCAAATGTTTGAGGTGGAATTATTTGCAGTCAAAACATCTGGCTACAGTTTTTAGAATATGAGGACAGTTAAACACTTTTCAGTAATTTATGAGTAAGTGCGTCCCGGTCCCCTGCCTCCGAAATTGCTGACCGGTGAATTTTAAAATAATGACCCCAGCTATCTCGTTTCAGCGGTGTTACTTGAAAGAAAACAACCAACTTAGGGCGCTAAATGTATTTTTTTTTTTTGGGGGGGGGGCTCTTTTTTGTCTTAATTTTTCGTTTAATTATAGAAATTTGTCGTAATTCGTGTTTATTTATCGTAATTTGACATAATTCTTGTTCATTTATTGTAATTCTTGTTTATTTAACGTAATTTATCGTAATAAAAAGAAAAATAATAAAAGAATAGTATTTAATAGATTAATTCTTGTTTACTTATCATAATTCATCGTAATAAAACTAAATCTTAGTATTTAATAGACAGATATGAAGATGGATAGTTTTGAATAGACTGAGATAGATAGATAAACAATAGGTACCACCTATTTTACCCCGTGAAATTTACCCCCCCCCCCCTATATTTAACACAATGAAACTTGCAGAAAAATTAATATTTTCTTGAAAATATTTTTTTCCATTCAAAAGAAAAAACTATCTAAACAAGAAATACGACAAATTTCTATAAATAAACAAGAATTACGACAAATTACGATAAAAAAAAGAAAAATAAGAATTACGACAAAAAAAAAAAAAAAAAAAGAAAATTAATAGGTAATTTATGAGTTTGTTTAATGTTTTTTCTTTTGAATGGGAAAAATATAAATTTTTCTACAAGTTTCGTTGTGTTAAATATAGGGGGTGGGGGGTGGGGGTAAATTTCACGGGGTAAAATAGGTGGTACCTATTGTTTATCTATCTATCTATCTCAGTCTATTCAAAACTATCCATCTTCATATCTATCTATCTATTAAATATTAAGATTTAGTTTTATTACGATGAATTACGATAAATAAACAAGAATTAATCTATTAAATACTATTCTTTCATTACTTTTCTTTTATTACGATAAATTATGTTAAATAAACAAGAATTACGATAAATGAACAAGAATTATGACAAATTACGTTAAATAAACCAGAATTATGACAAATTACGATAAATAAACACGAATTACGACAAATTTCTATAATTAAACGAGAATTAAGACAAAAAAGAGCCCCTTCCCTCTAAAATACATTTAGCGCCCTAAGTTGGCTGTTTTCTTTCAAGTAACACCGCCGAAATGAGATAGCTGGGGGTCGTTATTTTAAAATTCACCGGTCAGCAATTTCGGAGGCAGGGGACCGGGACGCACTTCTTCATAAATTACCCACTTTTCTTTAAGGTAAAAAGTTAAAAAATAATCCTGTAACCAAATAAATTACTGATTTCATTTCAACATTGACACTTTATTACTTTTATTTTTTACAGAAACTATAATATTTTTAATTGATTTTTTTTTGTTGATTATTGAATAACCATTTCATTTCATTCTATAGGCATTTTCTGCATTTGTTTTAAGCAAATACATGATAAAATATGAAGCCAAAATAATGGGCATTAAACATAACAAAAAAAAAATTAAAAATATGAAGCCAAATAATGGGCATTAAAACAAAAAAAAAAAAAAATATGAAGCCAAAATAATGGGCATTAAACATAACAAAAAAAAAAATATGAAGCCAAAATAATGGGCATTAAAACATAACAAAAAAAATATGAAGCCAAAATAATGGGCATTAAAACATAACAAAAAAAAATATGAAGCCAAAATAATAATAATGGGCATTAAAACAAAAAAAAAAAAAATATGAAGCCAAAATAATGGGCATTAAACAAAAAAAAAAATTAAAAAATATGAAGCCAAAAATAATGGGCATTAAAACATAACAAAAAAAAAATATGATGCCAAAATAATGGGCATTAAAACATAACAAAAAAAAAATTAAAAAATATGAAGCCAAAATAATGGGCATTAAAACATAACAAAAAAAAAAATATGATGCCAAAATAACATAAAACATAACAAAAAAAAAAAAAAATATGAAGCCAAAATAATGGGCATTAAAACATAACAAAAAAAAAATATGAAGCCAAATAATGGGCATTAAAACATAACAAAAAAAAAAAACAACAAATGTTGGCAAGTTTCATTTGAAATTTATTATTTTTGAAAAATGAATCATTTATCAACAGCAGTAAAAAGAAATTAAGCTTTAAAAATGTGTTATTATTTAGACGGCCAGCTAAATAGTTTTCAGCAAGAATAAAGAAGATAAAAAAAAAATAATAATAGCATCTCCAATTACTCAAATATCTTAAGTTAACCATGTTTTGCACAAGTGTAGAGGGGTTGAATGTTATCCAGACACTCCCACATAATACTCTGATAGTATAGAATGAATCAGTAACTTCTTAAAAAGCATTTTGAGGTATTGCTTGGTTGCTGAAAACTGTATATAAAAAGAAAAAGAAGTGATCGAAGAAAGGTTTGATGTGGGGTAGAGTTTTGTCACTCAGTTTATTCAATTTCTGAAGTCATTCACAATATGTGGTTGAATGTTATCATTTCAATTGATTAATGTTGGACATAAACATTGCAGTTCTTGGTACATGTTATATCACAAGATGTAGGAATAACAAATTGATAATAAAAACAGTGAAATATGTTTAACAATAACAATATTTGTTTTATTTATTCTCACTGACAGGGAATATAGTGGGATGGTTTTGGATAGAATTCAACTGTGTATATCATGTGTGGTCACACATATGGCCAGTCCTTGTCTGCCTGACTGTCAGTCTTTGTCTCCCTCCTTGTCAGAGAGTACAGAGTGTTAGGGAGATAACTCTCCCTAACACCTCCTCTTTTTAGCTTTTGCTCATATGATTTGTTCCGAGAATCTATCTGTAGTTGATAGGGTTTTTTCCAAAATCTATATGATTTCCTAAGTACACATTTATTTGGTGTCTTAGGATTATCCCTTGGTATGTCTTGGGAATATTGTGGAGGCAGTTTGAAATGTCCAATAAGATATCTAGTGGTAAAGTGAAGTTTGGTTTGGTTTCTGGAAAGTGAGAAGACCGTAATTGGTTTGCATATCGAACCCAAACTGTAAACTCTATATCTATGTCATATATGACATTTCCAGAATGACGTAAAATGCGTCCTTGAAACCATTTTTCTTTGCCATTGCGGTAGTCTTTTGCAAGTACTGATTGTCCTGGTACATATGTGCACTTCACTGTTCCATGATGTTGGTTAAACTGTTCCTCCATCATCATGTTCCTTTTTTGAGAATGTTTTGGAGTAGGATGGATGACATCTATATGCAAACGAACTTTGCGATTCATCAGTGCTTCTTCTGGTGACTTACCATTAGGTGTGTTTGGATTTGGTGTAGCTCTGTAACTACTGAGGAATATTTCTAATATTTCTTGTGTGGTTCCCTCCCCTTTGTTTTTGATGAGTGTCCTCTTAAAAGTATCTACAAAATGCTCCACCTGTCCATTTGATTGTGGATGAAAGGGCGGTGTTTTAATGTGTTGTATACCATTAAGTTCACAGAAATTTGAAAAGGTACCTGAAGTGAATGCAGTTCCATTATCAGAAACTAATATCCGAGGGATTCCAAAATGACTGAAAATCTGTTTCAACTTTTGGATTGTTTCATCTGAAGTGATGCGATTCATTTGAAAAAGTTCTGGCCATTTGCTGTAAGCATCAACAAGTATAAAATAATACTGTCCATTTATAGGTCCAGCAAAATCAATGTGAAGGCGTAACCAGGGTGGTTCAGGGATAGGCCAGGAATTTAGTGTAGTTTTCCTGGGAGATTTTGCTGCCAGTTGGAACATGTGTTTGCTAATTCCTCTAACTGCTTATCCATATTTGGCCAGTAAGCATAACTGTGTGCTAGGGCTTTCATATGACTAATACCTTGATGACCATAGTGAAATTGCTTCAACATTCTGTCCTGTAATGAGGATGGAACGATAATGCGCTCAGCAAAAAAAAAAGTATTCATCGACTTCTGACAATGAAGCTCGACGCTGAAAGAAAGGTTGAATTCTTTTGTCTGTGCATACTTTTGGCCATTTTGTATGATGAAAACGCCTCACAATTTGTAGCACTGGATCAGAAGCTGTAGCTTCATGGATAATTGTAGAAGTGACTGACAATGCTCTTACAGTGGATGCAAAAACTGAAATGATTTCTGGCTCCAGAGATACAGCTACAATGACAGAGTCCTCTGGTACAATTGTATCAGTTCTGTTATACTTTATTGTAAAGTCCAATAGTATATTGTCAATAAAGTCCAATAGCATAGTAGCCCATCTTTGCAGACGGTTTGCTGTATACACGGGAATCCCCCTTTTGGATCCAAAAATACTGAGAAGAGGATTGTGATCTGTGATCAGAGTAAAATGTCGTCCATACAGCATTTTATGGAATTTTTTTATTGCAAAGACTATAGGTAAGGCTTCCTTTTCGATTTGGCTATAGTTGTGTTCAGCAGGTGTAAGTGATCTGGATATGCATGAGCTATTGCCTTTTAGCCGCCATCAGGAAAAACAGGAGAAATGACAGCTCCAACACAATAATTAGAGGCATCCGAGACTACAACAATATCCATGGATGGATCATAATGTCAGGAAAAGATTTGAAGAAAGTAAAGACGGGCAAAAAAGCACTGTAGTGGCTAACCAAGCCAAGGAAGGAACATAATGTTTTTACATTTGTTGGTATTTTCTGGGTCAGGTTGTCTACCATTTTTGTTTATTATAAAACCAAGGTATTTGATTTTATCCCGTAAAAATTCCCACTTTTCAGCTTTAACACGGAATCCGTATTGTTCAATTTGGCTGAAAACAGAAAATGAATGTTGCAAAAGTTCATCCTGGGATGCAGCTGTAACGATGATGTCATCAATAAATGCGGCAACTCCTATCCATTGTTTGCTGGAATATGGCTGGTGCAGGTTTTACTCCAAAACTAAGACGGTTAAATCTAAATAAACCCTTGTGGGTGTTAATTGTAAGTAGCTCCCTGGACTCCTCTTCAACTTCGAGTTGGAGAAAAGCATTGGAGAAATCAATTTTTTCTTAGATAACTCTTCCTAACAGTACATATGCCATATTTTTAGCTTAATGTTTAACCGGACATCTCATTGGTTGGAAGTGTAAGGATGTTATGATGTCTAAGGAAAAAACGTGAGAGGAACATAAAATTCCAAGTGAGACATTGTCATCTCTAACCTGATAAAAAACCCAGCATTATCTACAGTGCAGATACTTCTTTTAAGGTGATGCAATGTAAATTTCAAGTGGATATAGAAAATACCCCATAGGGAATTCATCTTGGTCAGTGAAGCCTGCAGCCATGTGAAATTTGAGATTTTTATGAGTTGGTCAAAATTTACTTGGGCATAAAAAGGATAAATGAAATTATACATAAAAACAATTCTATCTTGGCAAATCTGATAATAGTTATTGTCATGAGACTTATGATTCTACTCCCACTGCTACCCTCTTATTCTAGTTACTACTAATATTACTACTACTATGACCAGTACAACTATAAAACCTTGCAGTCTATATTGATCATTCATTAACTATGTTATACGTATGGTAAAGCTAAATGTCTACTCCTACCTAACTACAATTTACCATACATACGGATTATGAACAAATACTGGAAACCCCATTGTTTCAAAGCAGACCCTAATGCGAATGACAATGAAACCATTGGTTTAAAACATTTTCAAATTTCATCAACTCTGAAGGTACAATCAGGCTACCCATACTGTAAAAACAAATAAATAACTCCAACAATATTAATCCAGTGGGAATGATATCTATTCAATCAAACTTGTTGCCTGCCGTTATATTTTCTGTTAAAAAAACTGCTCGTTAAAAGACAGTGTTCTGTGACATCCAAACACTCTTTCTATTCTAGTATAAGGGAAGCAACTCTGGTGGATTTTTTTTCTTTCTCTTTCAGATAAGCATCTAAAAAAGAAAATTAAAAGAAAAGAATTTATTAAACAAATGACTCCTTGGGCTCTGATATAAAGCCAAGGATTTTAAATGATGGCGCTACTTTCTTTGTTAAGGAGTCCGCAATTTGTCTTTCGGTTGGGACCCAAGAAATATCCGAAATCTCTTTTTTGTCAATCATCTACGTTAATATGGCCATCTCAATATGAAGTCTCTTGTCCAAAATCTGTGTTGATGAATGTACCGAAACAGTAATTATCCGTTTTGCATTGGATCTTAATGTTCTCAGTTTTATCTTCTACCTACAGTAATTCCAACAGTGGTTTTCTGTAAAATAAGCAGGCTTCTGACCATGGCTTGTGCTTAAGCAGCTAGTATACTTTTGACCACCCTCCTAATCTGCTTAGATTGCCAAGATTAGGTATATATTTATTATTATTTCCTACTAAAAAGGGTATATAGCCTCCTTGGGAACCCCCATCTGTTAAATTAGCAAAAGAAGCATCACTATATGCAACAATTTTTAAATTTTCAAGATTTCCTAGGTCTGGAATGTCTATCTGGGATTTCTTTTTTTTGCCTTCTTAATTACTTATTGGCTTGTTTTATGCATTGTACATTTTCTTGTTTTAGAATGGAGCTTAATGCACTAACATCATAACTTAGATCAGGTTTGGTTTGGGTGGCAAGTCAATGAAGTTGTCCAATAACTTGCCTAGTTTCTGTAATTTCTGTTGGGGATATTGCATCTTTCCGATTTCTGCCTGCTTCTACTGGAATATATTTTAATCTTTTAGTATATTCATTCTGACCAAGTTTGATATTTTCATTATTCTTTTTTATGTCTCATCCTATGTACTGGAACTCAGCAACTTCTTCAGATTTAACTGCAAACACATGATGGAGTCTGTCTATAACTTTGCTCTGAAAGATTTCCATCCCTGCAAAGCAAAAATCATCAACATGAGTAGCAATTATACCCTGTAAATTGTTTCCAAAATGCCATGTAAATATTGCCTGATCATATTTTGAAGCTACTGCTCCAGACTTCATTAACTCCTCCCTAAATGTAAGGTACCAGGACTTAGAGGTATCAGTCAAGCCATAGACACATTTTGTGAGTCTCCAGATATACCCAAGGAGGTACATTAGCCTCTTTAGGAGGATCGAGATAAACTAATCGTTCCAACTGCTTACTCTGTATGAATACCGTCTTTATCTCTATTGCTTTACACATCCAATGATTGGCTGCCATTATAGCTAATGCTATGCATAAACCTGCTTTAGAGCAGGTGGGAGAATCATTCCTTATGTTTTAAGCATCCCTATTGAAAAAGCCTCTTGCAACAAATCTGGCTTTACAGGTTTGTTTGCTATTTGAATTTTTATTTGTATAGATTCATCTTGTGGTAATTTTGGGTTGACCTTGATCAGGTACTTGGATGTACACTTTATTTTCAATCCAGCTTTGAAGTTCCTTCTTTCTTGCTTCTTCCAGTATCAGGTCATCAGTATAGGATGAAATCATTATATTTTCCTCACTACATGAAGTGTCTTCATGTTTGCTCAGCCTTAATTGTTTGCCTCTCTGATACCCGATGCTCAAATTCCATCCAGAAATTTATCAAATGCTTGTTTTTGCCTGTTGCTTCTTATGACATTCAGTTTTCTCCATTCTGAATCTGTGTTATTGGCAAGCTTATATTTAATAGTTTGACTTGGTTTAGAAAGATCAATTTTTTTTGGAGTAAAGCTTTGATTTGGTGGTCTATCCACAGTCTGACGCAGATCAACATTGGAATTTGGAGTTTCATATCATTCTCATCAGAAATTGGTACTTTAGGAGATTCATCGGACCTTTCTTGCTGAGTACTAGGTTTATTTTTGCTATCCTCAGAAAAACTTTGATATGTCTCAGGGTAAGGCACCAAATGAGATGGATACACACACACACACACACACACAATATATATATATATATTGACAAGTACCTATTTATGTTCCCATCCTATGCCATCTATTGCAAAGGTTTCTTTTGTAAATAATTTTTTCTAGGATTGTGTTATACTTTGACCTAACTTGGTGACAAAGTGCACATCTTAGTAGCAATAACAGCTCGTTTTGTAAAATCATTGGACATAGACAATTTTCCCCTTAATTGGTTCAAATCGCAATTACTCTGATATTTCTGATCCAATCTTAAAAATATTTATATGGTTGGAAAGAAAAGAAAATAATATTTCCAAATGTGTAATTTTTATGTGTTTTTATCCATTGAATATTCTTTTAGCTTCGAAAAAATGAAAACATAAAATATGACCTTTTTTTAGACTAATTTTTACCCGCTACTTTGTTTTTCAAAAATTTCAAAAGCTAGTCTTTATCAATATTCTTGAAATTTTACACTCAATTAGAAGACACCTGGAAGTACAAACAGGACCTATTTTTTGTGTTTCTAGGCCCTGTGGAAGTGAAAATACAATAGAGCAAATTTGAAAAAAAAAAAAAAAATAAGAGAAGAAAAAAAAAAAAGCACCATACCAGTAATAGAAGAAAGACTCAGGATTATTTCCATACATAATGTGTAAAATAAAAACGATTGTATACCGTCAGAGATTTTGCTCAAAATTTTAATTTTGAAAAAAAAAGAAAAAAAAAAAAAAGAAGTCAAATTTACTCGATTTTCAAATGTAAACAACCTCTCATAATTTTGGCCTTATCGGCTTAAAAATAATTACTAGCGTATTTCGGGTCCAATTTTGAAAATATTTATATGGTCAGAAGGAAAATGAAATAATCTTTCTAAATATATAAATTTTATACAATATGTAAATTTTATGTGTTTTTATCCATTGAATTATCTTTTACAGTGAGTTAAAATGGTATTTTGTCTTAAAAGGGGCGAAAATTTTTTCCGCGCTCGATTTTCTGTGTTACTTTTTTTGTAAAATCAAAGTGGTTAATCTTTGTCAATATTCTTGGAATTTTACAGTTAAATAGGGGACATGGTCCCTGAAGCACCACTATCCAAGGCAGCTGAGCCAAGTGTTTCACCTAAAAAAGTCTGTGTACTATCTTCCTGTTTTTGCTCATTCACAAGTACAATGTTGTAAGCGAACTTTCTTTCTCACTTTGCTTACATCGGTAATGTAACTGTATGCAGGTGAACTCAATCTGAGCACAATCAAAATTTGTGTAAATTTATGGAGGTGTCTCAACATCTTTATTTAACATTCAATCGAGACAATTGCAGATTCAGTCAACCTTTTGGGATATACCATTTTGGGTGCTATGATAACACCAGATTCAGAATGTTTGCAACCCCCACTAAATTTGCCCATTCCAACCAACAAATCCTCTTTACAATGCACTATTTAGCATTACAAGCATTTAGCTGAAAAACACTGACATTTTCAAATTTGCGACCTTAATCAGTTAAATTTGCAATTTCTCAAGTATTTCTTAACCAATCTTAAAAACATTTATATAGTTGGAAAGAGAATAGAATAATCTTTCTAAATATGTAATTTTTATCGGTTTTCATCAATTGAATTATTTTTTACAGAGAGTTAAAACCGTATTTTCGGTCGAACAGCTGAATACAAAAATATGACTTTTTTTTTTAGGATAAATTTTACACGCTTTTTTTGTTTTTCAAAATCAAAATGGCTAATCTTTATCAATATTCTTGAAATTTTGCACTCAAATAGAAGACACCTGGAAGTACAAACAAGGTCTTTTTTTTTTGTTTCTAAGATCCGTGGAAACGAAAATATGAGAGGACAAAGTTCAAGGCTATTTGTTTAAAAAATATAAGAGAAGCAAAAAAGAAGCACTATGTCTGTAATATTAGAGAGTTTCAAAATTATTTTCGTATAAAATTTGTGAAATTTAAAGATTGCTAAACCCTTCGGGATTTGCCCCGAAAGTTATGGTTTTGAAGAAAAAACTCAAATTTATTTGTCCGACAGGCGTATAGCGTAATGTAAAGTTTACGTTAAACAGCAAGGCATTGTTTATGCAGATAATAAAGTTTAAATTTATCGCTTATTTCTCGTCCAATTTTTTAAATATTTATATCATTAAAAATAAAATAACATAATCTTTCTAAATATTTAACTTTTATGTGTTTTTAACAATTGAATTATTTTTTATGTCCATTTCAAGTTTGGAAAAAAACAAACAAACTTGAAATTACGAGAAATGTAAACAAAACACGGCACACACTGACCGGGTTTGTGTGAAAACATGTAAATAGATAATCTATTTCTTTTATATTATTCAACATAAGCATTTAGAAATGTATTTTTAGATTCAAAATGATGTTATATATTTAAATTAATATTATATGTGTATACATATATTTACCTTTGAAAAAATCAACCTGTGCAAAATACATAAACGAATGATGGACTTTTCTTTGAAAATGTACATTTCAAAACAAACTATGAACCAGGAAAAACTGAACCCACAAATTTTGTAATAAAACTATTAATTTTAACTAGGGGGTTTAGGGTTAGTTTAATGGGAAAATAAATAATTTGGGTTCTTTTTTTCTGGGTCACCCTGTAATATAATGGGATTTTGATGAAACTTTAGTTGTAATATCATGGGATTTTGAGTATGATTTGCAAGTTTTACCCAATATTTATTTAACATTAATTTTTGACGAGAATTTTCAGATTCACAGGTAAAAAAAATTGATACTTATTGTATTTTCTGGAAATTTCCGCAACAACGAAATTACTATTTTTTTTTTCTGAACTTTTTTTTAGATGTTTTAAAGTCAATAATCCTTAACTTTTTCCTTGTAAATTACTACCATAAAATAAACTGAACCCTCATTTTATGTCCGTGTTTTTGCAATAAATGTTTTATTTTTCTTCAAAGTGATGTTATTTATTTGAATTAATACTATACATGTATATACATGCAGTATTATAATGAAAATGTTGAATAATTGGGTGTTAAACTTTTAAAAAACCCAAAATCGCTGCTATCTGTATCTCTTATTCTCTAAATAATGGGTTAAAGCATAGAGATACATACAATTTGAGTGCATAATCAGAAAGAACATACAATTTTACATAAGAATACCAAATTTTATCAAAATTGTTCACAAAAATAAAGAAATGGTGAAGAAATCACTGAATTTATTTATTTTTTTTTTTAAATGGTCCGTGATTTGACATATTTTTGAAACAAAATCATGTTCACATTTGTACCCCCAATTTCAGGGCTTTAAATTCTCATAACTTTTGAACCACTGGGATATTTGTATAATTCAAACGGTTCTGAACTCCATTTACATAGCTCTATATAACTAATGTGATTAAACAACAATAACCTCAAATAAAAAAATCAACTGGGAATGCTACACTATTGGATGGTTCTCCCATTATTCTAAATGGATCAGAGATGCTGATAGGTATGCCTCCTGTGTCCCTGACGCACAAAAATCTAAAAGGACGCAGTAAAATCGTATCTGTGCACCTCAGTGTTTTTCTTTTTTCTTCCCTCACCACTTCAAGCTAACTGTAAATACATTTCAATAGTTTTTTTTTTAAACAGGATAGGTTACAAGGTAGGAGTTAGATGGCTTTAGTTGTTTCCCCAGGTCATATATAAAAACCATACAATCTATTAAGAAACTTTAGTTGGGACACTTTGGTATTTTCTGGGTCAAGTTGTCTACCATTTTGGTCTATTATAACCCAAGGTATTTAATTTTGTCTTGGAAAAACTCAGCCTTTTCAGCCTTAACCTGAAATCCGTATTCTTCGTTTCGGCTGAAAACTGAAAACAATCGTTGCAAGAGTTCATCCTGGGATGCAGCTGTAACAATGATGTCATCAATGAATGCTGCAATTCCTGTCAGTCCAGTTAACATGGCGTCCATAGTTTGCTGAAATATGGCTGGTGCAGGTTTAACTCCAAACCTAAGCCGGTTAAATCTAAATAAACCCTTGTGGGTGTTGATTGTAAGGAGCTCCCTGGACTTCTCTTCAACTTCGAGTTGGAGAAATCAATTTTTGCAAAGAAAATTCCGCCATTTAATTTTGTAAACAGATCCTCTGGGACTGGTAGAGGATATTGATGTAATTCGAGAGAATCATTTAGTCCAGTCGAGTAGTCCGCACATATCCGGACTTTCCCATTTGCTTTTTTTACAACCACGATGGGAGCAGCCCATTGGGAGTAATTCGTAGGCTCTATTACTCCTTGTTATTGAAGACATAGCAGTTCTTTTTTGACCATATCCAGTGCGGCATAAGGTACTGGTCATTTCGGTCTAAAAATAAGTTTAGCATTCTTTTTAATTTCAAAACTACCTTACTTTTTGTGCAACAGCCAAGGCCCTCCTGAAAAATATCACTGAACTTATTTTTAAGTTCGTTAGTGAAATAGCGTTCAATGTCCGAAACAGACGTTATGGTCAGTGTGTTAAAAACAGACTTAAGTGGAATGTTGAAAAGTTTTAGTTGTTCAATCCAGTCGAGACCGAGTAAATTTAATTCAGAATTTTCGGCGAGATAACATAAACCCGAAAAGGTGGTATTTTGAAATGTGGCATTTACTGTTAACTCACCGGTTAGCTGAATTAGGTCACCAGAAAGGCTTTTTGCCATGTGTTGTGATTCAGAATATCTAGGTTTTCCTAGATATTTCCATATCTCTTGAGATATTAATATAATATCTGACGCTGTGTTGAATTGGAAACAAACTGGTTTATCGTTTACTGAAACAACTAAATATTTCCTGCTGCTTTTTTAGTCCATTTTGAAGGTAGCGAACACTGAGTTTGTTTGTGCCGTTTGTCTGTTCCATTGTTTTTTATTTACAAATTTTTTTCCTGGTTGGATTTTCGGCCCATTTTTTCTCCTGGGCTCACAAAAGTTTTCCTTGTGTCCAATTTTTTTGCAAACATTACATTTATGTTTTTTAAACGGGCAAAACTGTGAATAATGCATTTCTCCGCAAAACCAGCATGCCTCTAAAGGTTTATTTACCTTTTTAGCCTGATGGTGTGGTATTTTGTTTTTGCACTAACATGGTATCACTTAACTTTTACCATGTCGTTGCATATATTTGTGAGCGCATGAATTGTCACATCTTTATCATTTTCTAATTTAGTGAGTAACCTTGCCTGAATATCACTGTGTGCTTCGGAGGTGAGTCCCTTGATAAAAATTAGACATTTAAACTGTTCTTCTTTGAGAGAACTAAGTTTAAATTTCTCGCATTCGCGATTTACAATACCGGTGAACGTTACAAAGTCATCGTCATCATTTTTCTCTAGCTTCAGGAAATTGTACCATGTGTTAAACAGTGACTGTTTATTTCCAAATATTTCCTTAAGCAGTTCTACTGTTTCAGCAAAGGTAAAGTCCGTTGCTTCTTTTGGAATTATGTAGTTCATATATCTTTCATGTTCCTGGGTACCCAGCTTCCGAATTAGTAGACGTATTTTCCATTCTTCATTTTTTTGTGAAAATTCGTTTTGGAAAAGGTCCATCCATCGCTTGTACTATGAAACAAAAGTTTTTTCCGTTCCTAAAATCATAGGTAAATTCTGTAATAGTTTTTGCCATGTCATCGGCTGAATTTGTGTTCAAATTCTCTTTTCCCAATAGAATTTCAAACTGCTGATTAAATTGTTGAGTCATCATAGCCATGAACTGGTGTTGTTGTTTTGCAAACATCTATTGTTGTTGGTTTAAAATCTTCGTTAAGGCTTCCTGTGAAATCGCCATTTTTTTTTTTCCCCACATGTGTAGAATCTTCAAAAAATCCTCGTTGCCACAAAATCTGTTGTATCCCGAGATTTAGGATATACAGAATTGATAATAATAATACTGGGTCCGGTTCTTGTCTCGTGCTGTCAGTATTTTTCCTCCTCCTTTTTTCCGAGAGTATCTGGTTCAAATCTTTAGGGGGAGATAACTCTCCCCAACACTAATGATGAAGTACCAAAACATTTATCGGATGAGGAAATAAAAGAGCTTAAAGCAGGTACTTCTGCATAATCAGAAAAGGGTAGTAATAATGAAGAACCAAGACGTGTATCAGATGAGCAATGAAAAAGCTTGATACAAGTACTTTTGCAGAAACAGAGAAGAGAAATATCAATGAATCTTTCTCTGCTATTAGAATCTCTCCAATGAAAACAAAAGGGCTCATTTAGGTAAGAGAAAAAATACATGCATTGCAATGTATAAGGGGACCAATTTTATGTGGACAGAATCGTGGAATCGTTAATCTTAAATGGAATCTGGGATTTTTAATGAAATTTTCGATAATAAATAAATTGATTTTTTGGTTTTCAAATTTTTGTTTCAATTCTTTCAAAACTTGACTGTCTCTCCGATTTTTTTGTTAAACGTTTTAATAAATAGAACATAACATAATCTAGTTATTTCCTTTAAAATTGATTTTACAAATATGAGTTATTTTTCCTTTTAAGATCCGAAAAAGAATTAAGAGCAAAAGTTTTTATCTAAAAAAAAAAAAAAAGTGGGTCGTAGATTTTCTAGAAAATGTTTGACTAGTCTTATATTTTTCTAAAAAACTGTAATGTAACAGATGAAAGTCGGTCAGTCCTTGTACCATTGGTAAAGTGGAAACGGGAAGGTAGACATGTAGAAATTGGAAGGGGGAGATACAAAGATCAAAACGTTTAACAAATTCATTTCCTTGAGGCTCCATTTGAAAATTTACAAGTAAAAGATTCTAAACAACTTGTAACCTTGCTTTATGAATATGATGAAAGAAAAGTAAATGCTACTATCACATGACCATACAATTTAGAAATAAAGAAAAAACTTTCCCAAATGCCATTTTATGAAACGACTGGCTCATCTACTCCGAAGCTTACCATTACACACAAACCTTAAGTCAGGCATGCATCTGAGCTGTAACTCGCATGGATATTGCATTTGACGATATTGTTGCATTTGTAATTGATTCTTATTGCAAAAAAGCTTATAGGGAAGTGTTATCAAATGTCTTTTCTAACAGTTACCATGTGTTGTGCTTAGTCCATATCTTAAATCTTGTTGGTAAAGTATTTTCACACTGGTCAGCATTTGATAATGTTACCCAGCTCATTACATTCATCAAGTAAGCCTTTTTAAAAAGGCTAGTCGAAAAAAGTGATACCTTAAATGGCTTGAAGGTTCCTTGCCTAAGGAACATGTGAAATTACACCCTGTGCCAGTGGCAGCCAGATGGAATTCCCGGATAGGATTCTGGAATTAGTAGATGATGGTCGACTACATCATGCCTCTTACCATAATATGCACCTGAATCTGCATTTTATAAAAGAGAACTGCATCCATTTAATAACAGTTTTGACAAGCTTAGAAGAAACCAAGTCTCCGCTCGCATGTGTTGTTTATGACATGATGGAGTATGTAAAATAGTATTTGCATACTGGTACATCAAAATCAACATTTGGTGTAGAAACTGACAGTCTTCTGTCTGAACTAGAAAATACAGAGAGGGAGAGAGTTTTCTCAAATTTCCAAGATTTGTTCAGCACATCTTTTTCAAAAGCGAATAAATACCTTATATATAAATATAACTTTTACAAGGCATCTTGTCTATTTGATCCTAGATAGCTACATTGTATAAGCCATGACATTGAGTTTTGCAGCCATTAAGGACTTGCAAGATCCCTCTACAGATCTTCTTGAAGAATTCCAAATTTATGTGAATTACCAAGATAACTTACCAAATCCTTTTAACATCCCAGCATTTTGAAATGCAAATAAGAGTAGATTTCCCCTTCTGGAACAGATTGCCAATAAGGTCATATGGATGCCTGTTACCAGCTTAAATATTGAACGTTCATTTTCTCAATATAAACATTTACTAAATAAACAACGTGAAAGTCTTACTCCTGAAAACACCAAGCAACTTACAATGTTGTATTACAATGGAGATTTAGAAAAGAGATTTGAAGATTGCTAATTCTTTTCTTTGGGAAATATCCAATTTTAATTTTGAGCAGTATTTCAACTTAAGATAAGTTGTTTTATTCAAATTTTGAATTAATATATCAAATTTGTTTTTTATATTTTGTTACAAAGATTCAATTATTATGGTTTAATTCCTGTTTTGTAAAATTTTAGTCAAAAGGTTAGACTTTCTCAGATATTTATTGTTGAGATTCAAGTTATTTGCTGTTGATTCTTTAAATGTGATTTTTCTGTTAATTTTAATATTGCGAATCAATGATTATAAATCAATCTGGATCCCTTTACTCAAAAACACAAAAACAATCTGAATGTATTCTTTCTTAAAGAAGGAAGCTCTGATTAAAAGTTCTACCTCAAAGATAATTATGCAGTGCAACATTTCATTGTTTTATTGTTTAGTCATGTTATATAATTCATTTTTGGAATTTGATTTCACAATTTCAAAAGAATTTGTAGACATTTGCTATTTCTTTATATGTAATAAAACTTTGAATTATGTTTTTGTTTTCTGTTTTAATAATTATAGCATATCTTATTTCAATTTTTTCACAAAATACTATGAAAATGGAAATTACCAAAAGTTGAAATGGAAAAAAATGGAATTGACTAAGAAAAATTTGAAACGGAAAATCGGGGGCCCCTAAATGTATAAAGACCAAAGTAGGGTAGGTCATTAAATGTTGACTGAGCTGTTGAATGATGAGGCTTTGAAATTCAAAAATGTGATTTGAGATAAAGCTAAGTGCTTTGATAAAATGATAAAGCTTCTTGTAGCAAAAGTGAAGACAGTGGAATCAACCAACATAAAAATACAAATCTTGACACTTGCCCCTACCAACTGGTCACACAAAAAAGTCATGTATGTGTTTGCTGTTTCAGAACACATTGTATGCAAGGCTCACAAATTGTGTTCGATAAGAGGTATTTTAGCTGTGCCAAAACCAAAAAAGGGCAAGTCTTTACCTGCTGATATTGCACAGCTAGTGGAAACATTTTACCAAGATGATGGATATACTCAACTGATGCCAGGCAGGAAAGACTATGTTAGTATTAAATGTAATATTCATCAGCAGAAGAGACTCATCTTGTGCAACCTAAATGAGCTCTTCAGACCATTCAAGGAACAGAACCTGATAGTATCCTTGTAGTTTTCAAGATGTAGTCTAAGGTTGAAATGCTGTGTCCTTGCTGGTAGTGCAGGTACACATGCCGTATGTGTATGCACCATCCACCAAAACATGAAATTATTAGTGGAACCAGTGAATGTATCATATCAAAATCTCTTGAAATATATTATCTTTAATACCAGTAGCAGAAAGTGTATGATTCATAAGTGTCCAGATTGTCCAAAAATCATCAGGGCAGAAAAATTTCTTTATGACACCATCGAAGGATATATTAATAATTCTGAATCAATAGAGTTCTCACAATGGATAACAACTGACTGATTGACTTTGATAACAAAGAGGAATCCTGTTAAGCTTACATTGATTTAGGAGTTTTGCAATTGAAAAAATTAGCACCTCATTCTTAATTGGTTAAATCACAATCCAGGTATTTAAAGCAAAGAAAGGAGATTAGTGATTGAGAAGTTTTGTTCCTGGGAGATTTTGCTGAGAACTACAAATTTGTAGTTCAAGATGAAATCCAGAGGTTTCATTGTAGTACCTCACAATGTACTTTACATCCAGTGGTACTCTACTTTAAACTTGAAAATGCAATGCAAAATCAATGTTTCTGCATTATGTCAAGTGACAACTCACATGATGTAGCATTTGTTTATATAGTACAGAAAAAAATTGAGGTAATCACACCTACCTTGCCAAATATAAAAAATATTTTACTGATGGTTGCACAGCACAATACAAGAATTATAAGAACTTTGCCAATTTGTGCAACTATCAGAAAGATTTTGGACTCAATACAAAATGGAATTTCTTTGCAACAAGTAATGGTAAACAACCATGTGATGGTATAGGTGAGACAGTGAAAAGGATAATGTCAAAAGAAAGTCTCTGAAAAATGGTAAAAAAAAGAAAAAAAAGAAATGAAATGTAAAAAAAACACAAACAGAAAGACTTTCTTTCAACTTCATGTTTAGTGCTATCTACAAATATTCTATGCACTGTTGATTATCATGCCTGAGGCAATGCTTACCAGTTCTTAAAGACAATCTATCCATACAAAAAGCAATATCTGCAAAATATATTTAAATTGTCTTTTTTTTAATTAATAAAAACAATATTATTGAATAGTTTAAGAAGTCACTGAGCACAATATCAACATTTGAGAGTTCATGGAGCATTAGGATGATTGTCTTTAATTATAATCTTTCACTGAAATCCTGCATGTACATAGGAAAAAAAACTCTGAACTTGGCATGTTCATATCTTCTAAAGTAGACTTTACTCACTCAAAAAATTATTTGGTGAAGTTAGGCAGGCATAGCAGATTTTAGGAAAAAAATGTTATGAAAATTGAAGAGGAAGTATTTTCTACAGACGGACCATAAGCTACATAGGTGAAAAGTTGTTGATTTTGGAGTCATGCATTTGGGTGAGCAAAATAACATTTTCTATCAGGTATAGGGTTAAAATATTTGGATTCTACAGTCCTTATTTACCCTATATACTAAATTTCTGAAATATTGAATGTATGGAAGTATTTTAAAAACATTTTTAAAACACTGAGATTCTGCGACACCGCACAGGCTTAATTTAGAGGCAAAATAGGAAAATTATAACCCCCCTCTAAAATTGGAACGGTAAGGTTTAACACAAAATAATTAGGCACACTTTCCTAACTCATGAAGGGGAACATGTGTGCCAAATTTCAAGTAATTCAGTGTCAGTGGGTGCAGATTTCAACTTTTTGCTGGTGTTTTGACATGGAATGACCCTATATGTAGACAGTAATGGTGAATTTAGCAGATTCCTATTTTTTCCTGATTTGGACCACCTATGTATATTTCTTCAGACAGAGGAAAGTATTTTCTTTCTAAAGCACTAATTTCATTTTTGAATGCAGATGGTGTAGCTAGGAGTCATTCGGCTACTTATAGTTAGTTGGCAACCTTCCGTCTATTTTAGACGATGGCGTAGTTTTTTTGTTTTTTTTTA
This sequence comes from Doryteuthis pealeii, assembly GCA_023376005.1. Classification (NCBI taxonomy): domain Eukaryota; kingdom Metazoa; phylum Mollusca; class Cephalopoda; order Myopsida; family Loliginidae; genus Doryteuthis; species Doryteuthis pealeii. The sequence goes on from CM042138.1 coordinate 61,407,777, forward strand.
TCTACAGCTACGTGAGTGGCTGAACAGACCGATCCTTGAATGGCAGTCTCTGGTGCAGTGGGTGCAAACAAAAGGTGATGTTTTCTGCAGGTGTTGGGGATGCTGTTTTTCCTTTCTTTTAGCTCTCTTTTCTGTCGCAGCCTTTATCCTTTCTTTTTCACTACTTTTTGTTCCTTGTTTGATGAGGAGGCGCCAGATCGCACGGTCTTCTGCACAAGCCACCCATGTGTTTATGTCTATGTGGCATGCCTTCATATCTCTCTTGCAGACATCTTTGAAGCGTAGGCGTGGTCTTCCTGCCAGTCGGGTACCCTCCACTAGTTCACCATACAGCAGGTCTTTGGGGATGCGGCCTTTGTCCATCCTCCTGACGTGGCCGAGCCAGCGCAGGCGTCCCTCGCAGGTGATGGTGGGTATGCTGTTTACGTTTGCTCATTCCAGCACTTCTGTGTTAGGCACTTTGTCCTGCCAGCGAATGCGTAGTATGCGGCATAGGCATCTGAGGTGTAAGCTGTCCAGTTTCCTCACGTGACGTGAGTACCTGATCCAGGCTTCGCTGCCGTATAGGAGAGTACTGAGAACACTATTGAAGTCAGTTAGCCTACTGTTGGTTTTAATAACAGCAGCTAAGTAGAACTCTAGCAGTGTCCAAGACAGCTGGTATAAATAGGAATCAAGAATGATCCATTCATGAATCAGGGTGATTTGGGTCATTCCATTCCTTGAGTTCTGATTGGTTGCTTGACTGGTTGATTTGCATGACACTGTGGAGTCTTATATATACTTGGTCACTTTGCAATGGACTTTGTGGCATTTCGAGTTTGTATTGAGTTACAATCGCATGCTACCTTGTCTTCCCAGTTCGACGGTAATTGGAACTTATTCTTCAAACACAAGCTCTGTATACGCGCATTTTGGTTTTCCTGCTAAGGCTGGCATTGTCCCATACTCGCTGGCTTAGTTTCACCATGACTGCCGACACTTTTGCAATTCTGCTGTTGACGTCATCGTCGGTGGAGACTGAATTGGCAATGGTAGACCCAAGGTACTTGAAGTTCTCCACTGCTTCCAGACTGTGCCCGTTGATGTTGATGTTTGGAGGGTTGTCTACACCTTGTGCCATTATCTTTGTTTTGTTTAGACTTATGGTAAGCCCAAACTCCCTGCAAGCCTGTGTGAGTCGACTGACAAGCTGTTGCAGGCCGTGTGACGTTAATGCTGCATCATCGGCAAATAGCAATTCCCAGATGAGAACCTTCTTGACTTTGGTCTTAGCTCTGAGGTGGGCGATGTTGAACAACTTGCCATCAGATCTGGTGTGTATGTAGACACCCTCGCTGCAGTCCTTGAAGGCGTGCTGGAGAAGCAGGGAGAAGAATATCCCGAACAGTGTGGGTGCAAGGACGCAGCCTTGCTTTACTCCGCTGCTGACCAGGAAAGCTTTGGATGTTGCACCATTAAAGCAGACTGTGCTGTGTGTGTTTGTGTGGAAAGAGCTGATTATTCCTAGAAGTTTGGGCGGGCAGCCTATCTTCTGTAGCAGTTTGAGGAGTCCGCTTCGGCTGACTAGGTCAAATGCCTTTGTTAAGTCTATGAAAGCGGTATATAGTGGCATCTGCTGTTCCTGGCACTTTTCCTGTAGCTGGTGTAGAGAAAAGATCATGTCCACAGTTGACCGGTTTGCTCGGAACCCACACTGTGACTCGGGGTAGATGCGAGATGCAAGAGTCTGCAGACGTGTTAGTGTAACGCGAGCAAAAACCTTTCCAACTTTGCTGAGGAGTGAGATGCCCCGGTAGTTGTTGCAGTTGCTCCAATCTCCTTTGTTTTTGTATAGGGTGATGATGGTAGCGTCCCGCATGTCTTGAGGGACATGTCCCTGTTCCCAGCAGCTGCCAAGTAGTTCATGTAGTGGTTTGAACAGCTCTTCCTTCCCGCTTTTCAAGACCTCTGCCGGTATGCCGTCACTCCCTGTTACTTTCCTATCGGCTAGGCGGTTGATGGCTTTGTCGAGCTCTTCAACCGTTGGAGTTGTGTCCAGCTCGTTCATTTCCGGTAGGTCAGTTATGGATGTTAGGGCATTTTCTGCTACTTCGTTTTGGGTTGCATACAGTTCCAGGTAGTGCTCTACCCAGTGTTGCATTTGCTTCCCTTTGTCAGTGATGACTCCTCCCGTTTTGTCTTTTAGGGGTGCGGTCTTTGTTATGGGTGGGCCTGTAGCTCTTTTGATGCCCTCGTACATTCCTCTTGCGTCTCCAGTGTTAGCAGCTGTCTCTATGCCACAGCACAGGTTTAGCCAGTAGATGTTAGCACAGTGTCGGGCAACCTTCTTTGCATTGTTTCTGGCACTCTTCCAGGCATCACGTGTGGTTTGGCTTGGCGAAACCTTGTATGCCAGGAGGGCTGTCCTCTTGGTCTCAACTGCAGGCTTCATTTTTTCCCAGTGGGCCTCGAATCAATCCCCATTATCCTGCTCCTTTTTTCCATAGGCAGTAATAGCAGAGTCATAAATGGCATCTCTGAGGTGAGACCACTTTGCATCTATTGAGTCTTCTTTCGGCGGCGTCTTGTTCGTGAGAACTTCTTGGAGATCGCATAGGAATTGTTGAGTCCTTTCCTTGTTGCCTACGCAGCACGTGTTGATGCGTGGTTGGCCCCTCGTTTTTGCATGGAAAATCTTTCTGGGTGTCATTCGTACTCTGCTGACAACCAGGGAGTGGTCCGAGTCGCAATCTGCAGTATGGTACGTGCGGGTGTGAAGGATGCTTGCAAGGTTCGTGCGCCTGGTGATGACAAGGTCTAGCTGATGCCAGAGGTGAGAGCGCGGGTGTCTCCATGACACTTGGTGGATGTCTTTGCACCTAAAGTAGGTGTTTGTGATACACAGGCCCTGGTAGCAGCACAGCTCTAGCAATCTCTGGCCGTTTTCATTAATCTTGCCCCGCCCGAAAGTGCCAAGGCAAGTGGGCCAGGCCTCGTGGTCAGCTCCCACTCTCGCATTGAAGTCCCCGAACAGGTAAAGGTCCTCGGTAGTCGGAATTTTGGATATAACAGCGCTTAGGTTCTCGTAGAACTCATCTTTTTCTTCAGGGGCAGCATATAAGTATGCTCGAAGATACCGGCCCCATTTAATTTCCTGTTTTAACTTAGTATAAGTCCAATAGTCTTTATATTTTCTAATACGGCTTATGCCCGGTTTAGGAGGGTTCTTATGTTAGTTGTGTTAGGGGAGGGGAGACACACATGGTCAGTGTAGTGAAGGAAGAGAAAAAAAATACATAAGGATAGAAAGAATAAAATAGAATTAAGGGAAAAGCATTTCAATCACATAGTATCTAGAATTGGCCGAAAATCAGTCAAGTAGACTGTTATAATGGGATAATTTGGCAAACAATATCTCTGGAACTGTGTTTGATACTGAGACGGTACTCCCACATGCTCTTCATTAGATCAGGAGCATGCTATGTACGACTACTAATTAAACATCATATGAGAGGATCAATGCAGGATTGCAGATGGGCATTCACTTCCCACCTGGTTATCTCAATCCAGAACTGGGTTTTATAAAGATGACATGTTCGACAAAGTAAGTTTGAACTAATATTGGATGAAGTTGAACTACTCGAGGCTAACCTTAACTACACACACGTATGTTTGCAAGATGAATGTGAAACTACAGTTTCCCTGAGAGACTTATCCCCCAGCCTAGATTAACTGATTTAGTTAAATCTAATGTAACTGATTAAAATTCTACTAATGGTTTCAATCTGGTACCTGAGCAAGACGAAGAATGCTGATGCTAACCAAAGGCTCACAATAGTTGAAATTCTAGAAGTTCAAGAAAGTTTGATACCTGAACAATGCAGAGATGTACAACAAACTGCTTCTTCGATTGTGCTGTTCTTTGTGTATCAAACAAGAACCAATTACTTAAAAGATTATATTGACTAACATATTCTAAACAAGTCTTGCAAACAGTAAGCACTGTTCTTTGATTGGTGGGGAAAAATGTCATGGGACTTATTAAACTCCCACTGCTACCCTCTTATTCTAGTTACTACTAATATTACTACTACTATGACCAGTACAACTATAAAACCTTGCAGTCTATTGTGATCATTCATTCATTCATTAACTATGTTATAAGTATGGTAAAGCTAAACATCTACTCCTACCTTACTAAAGTTATTTGAAAAGGAAGTGAATTTTCCCATAAATGAAATTCACATAAAAAACCCTTTTTTTAAGACTATAACTTTTGTTGTGAATGTTACATAATCTATGCGGTTGCATAAGATTATTGTCAATCCCCTGTAATTCTGAGGGGATGACCCTTTTCATACCATGGCCGGGTCCTTCCATGGAAAATTACAGAAGCCCGCCAAAATACGTGAACTCACGTGGGACCTGTTCGGTTGCCAGTTTTCAGTTAGATGTCAGGCAGAGAAGTCGGCCATTTTAGGTCCTGCCTAAACTGGAACTCACGCGCGCTATGTTAGTCAGATATTTAGTTACATGAAATGTATAGTTAAGGAAATAAAAGTTTGTATAAGTAATATGTTCTTGTGGTTAATGAATGTATTGGTAACAAGACTAAGAAATGAATCCAGGACGACCAGCCAGAAAGAACATAGCAATAGAAGACCTTAGAAGATTCCAGACCAAGTCAAGATGATAGAAGAAATACCAAAGACGATCAGAATACTAAAGACGGCCAAGAAATAGAATTAAAGAAAGAGGTATGCAACATTATAATTATTTAGTGCCAGTGAAGAAGGCGCTATTCATCATGAACTTCTTGGGTGGTGACACCCAGAACGAAGTAGTAACAGATTGGTTCTAGGAGTGAGGAAAAGATGCTGAAGAACGAAAGTTAGAGTCTGATGGGCAGCCCTCTTTCTGCCACTAAGGGGACTGTTGCATGAGGAACTAAATCATGGCTGTCACCGTTTTACGGTGACATTCGCTGGTTTCTGTTTCGCCCTGTAGTAGTAGTATATAAACACGAGGTGAACAGAACCAATTGAGTTACTGTTGATCGAATGGTCAGACAAGAACGACACATGGTGGCAACGAGAGGATAAAGAACGTCCCAAAGGAAAAAAAAAAAGAAAAGAAAGAACAGCACAAAGTTTAAAGTTTTCACGTCAGTTTTGTTGTTTATTTTCAACCACGTGTGCCGGAAAAAATGGCGGAGCAGGATAGCCAAGAGTTTTGCAAGCCGGTGACCGGAATTAAATCACTACAACCTCTTTGTATGGATGGAAATCTAGCAAAAAATTGGAAGCTTTTTAAGCTGAAATGGCACAACTATGCTATCGTCACATATTTAGCTCGGCAGCCGGTATATTACCAAATGGCGTTACTACTTCACACGCTCGGAGATGAAGCGTTACAAGTTTACTACGGCTTTCATTTTTCAACTCCGGACGACGAAAGAACCCCTGAAGAGATCATTCAAGCGTTTGATGAATATGCTATAGGCGAGACTAACGAAATTTATGAACGTCTCGTTTTTCATACGAGAAAACAAAGCGAGGGGAAAGTGTGGAAGCATTTATTTCGGCACTCCGGACATTGTGCAAAACTTGTAATTTTTGTGATAATTGTGTGACGTCAGTACTTCGGGACCGGATAGTTCTGGGGATATACAACCCGCAAACACAGGCTGAGTTGCTGAAGGTGAGAAATTTAGACTTACAGAGGTGTATAGATATTTGTAAGCTAACAGAAAATGCTGCACAACAATCTCTCGCCTTAAGACCCGAGGCGGTGAACAGAGTGGATTTTAAACGGAGGGAACAGGTATCTACGCGGAAGTGGAAGGAATGCACTGCGTGTGCGACGAAACATGGACCGAGTAGAGAGCAGTGCCCGGCATTTGGGAAGACATGCTTTAAATGCCAAGGGAAACATCACTTTGCCATTAAGTGTAAATCCACAAGGAGGAAAAATGTGCGGACAGTTGAGGCCCATCTAAGTGATAGTGACAGTAGTAGCAGTAGTTATAAATATGGATACATAGACACCGTCACAACAAGGAGAGAGTTAATGGGGTCCAGCAGAATATGATAAAGCAGAAATGATGGTAGGAGGAAAACCGATAGCATTTCAGCTTGATAGTGGAGCTTCTGTAAACATACTTAATGTGAAGCATGTCACAACGAAAAACCTGGAACCCTCAAAAAAAGACTCTTGTGATGTGGAATGGGGCAGAAATGAAGCCTTTAGGGGAGTGTCGGGTTAAAATGATAAACCCCAAAACAGGACAAAAATATGCAGTGCAATTTGTAGTTGTACAAGAGGACTTCCACCCCCTACTTGGTGCGTCGGCAATCCAGAAGATGGACCTGATAACAGTCAATAATGACAATTTCAAGATAGTTGCCAAAGTAGCGCAACTGGAAAAGCTCAGCAACCAGCGTCCGGCCAACACCCTAGAGGAGTTCAAGGATGTATTTAAGAATGAGTTGGGACAACTACCAGGGGAGGTACACTTGGAGGTTGATCCTAACATACGACCCCATGTAGCAGCGGCGCGTAGAATTCCTGTAGCTCTCAAAGGAAAACTGAAAGCTGAACTAAGGAGACTAGTGGAAAAGAAGGTAATCGAGCCAGTAAGTGAGCCAACACCATGGGTGAGTGCACTAGCACTGGTGGTCAAGAAAAATGGGAATTTGCAGGTATGTATTGACCCAAGACCACTAAATAAAGCTCTGAAGCGGGAACATTTTCATCTACCTGTACTGGAAGATCTGCTCCCAGAGCTGGCTGATAGCAAAGTATTCTCGACCCTAGATCTACGCGATGGATTTTGGCATCTAAAAATGGATGAAACAAGCAGTCGGCTAACAACATTTGCCACACCATTTGGCCGATTTCGATGGAAGGTATTACCATTTGGAATTGCTCCAGCCCCAGAAATATTTCAGAAGGTTCTTTATAACAATGTTTCTGACTTGGCAGGAGTGGTCAACAAAGCAGATGATCTTTTGGTGGTGGGCAAAGGCAAAACCATGGAGGAAGCTATGAGGGATCACGAGAAAAATCTTAGAAACCTGTTACACAGATGTCGTGAGCGTGGGATGCGGCTGAATGCTGAAAAAATGGATTTAAGACGAACTTCTCTATCATTCATGGGCCATGTGGTGACCAGTGAGGGTTTGCGCCCTGATCCGGAGAAGATCAAGGCCATAAAAGGGATGCCATCGCCAACGGATGTGAAGGGAGTACAACGCTTGGGTGGGTTCGTGAACTATTTGGCAAAATTCCTACCACACATTTCGGACGTAATGGCTCCTATTCGCAATCTCATCAAAACAGATGTGCCTTGGACCTGGTCCCAAATCCATGAAGAAGCATTTGAGGAAATAAAAAAATTGGTGAGTGAAGCACCTGTGCTAAGGTACTACGATCACAGGAAACCTCTAGTCATCCAATGTGATGCAAGTGAGAAGGGCTTGGGGGCAGCACTGCTGCAAGAAGGTCAACCACTGGCCTATATCAGTCGGGCCCTTACAGACACAGAAACCCGGTATGCCCAGATCGAAAAAGAGCTGCTTGCCGTAGTCTATGCATGTGAACGGTTTCACCAATATACATTTGGTCAACACGTCACAGTACTGACTGATCATAGGCCTTTGGAAGCAATAATAAAAAAGGAATTGGGAAAGTGCCCAAAACGCGTGCAGAACATGTTGATGAGGCTTCAAGGATATAATACTACGGTTCTGTACCACCCAGGCAAGAAAATGTACCTTGCAGATACATTATCAAGATCATATGTCCATGTAGTAAGCGCTGATGATGATGATGAGGATGAGGATGTGAGGGAAACAAAATACATTCCTGTTACAGAGAGGAGGTTGTGCGAGCTGCGATCAGCCATGAAGGAAGATAGAAGTATGCAGCAATTACAGAAGGTCATACTGGAAGGATGGCCAGATGACAAATTACACCTGGACCCAGATGTGAGACCATATTTCAACATTCGAGATGAAATGACCGTACAGGATGGATTAATTTTTAGAGGAAACCGTGTGATAGTTCCGACAAGCCAGCGGGCCGTCTTGAAAGAAAAATTGCATTCCACACATTTGGGAGTAGAAGGATGTTGCAGAAGAGCTAGAGAATGCTTGTACTGGCCAAATATGAACAGTGATATCAGGAACTATGTGGCAAAGTGTCCAACATGTAGAAAATATGAAGTTGCTAACCCGGCAGAACCTTTAATGGTCCATGAAATTCCGGTGAGACCGTGGGCAAAAATTGGAGTGGATCTGTTCATGTTTGCAGATAGGGACTATCTATGCACCGTAGATTATATGAGTAATTTCTGGGAGATTGATCATCTCCCAAATATACAAGCAAAGACTGTGATCACCAAGCTGAAACATCATTTTGCACGATACGGGATTCCAGATCAGGTTGTCACAGACAATGGAACACAGTTTAGTGGACAGGAATTTGCTACCTTTGCGCAAAGATGGTGTTTTACGCATACACCTGTCAGTCCTTACAACAGCAAAGCCAATGGAAAAGTGGAATCTGCAGTAAAAAAACCTATTCAGGAAGGCAAGGGACGATAATGCTGATCCATACCTAGCGATGTTGGATCACAGGAATACACCTGCTAAAGGTCTCCTGTCACCTGCACAGAAGCTGATGTCAAGGAGAACGAAAACGCTTCTTCCAACCAGAGAAGATCTGCTGAGACCAGAAATACCCAGGAACTTGAAAAGTACTATGAAGTACAACAGCAAGAAACAAGAACAGTACTTCAATCACAAGGTGAAATCACTTCAACCTTTATTTCCTGGAGATGTAGTGCGCGTGAAACCGCATGTGAAAGGACAGAAAGAATGGAAAAAGGCAATTGTGGTGCAAAGACTGGATACAAGGTCATACCACGTCAATGTTGAGGGGCAGCTGCGTCGACGGAATAGAATAGACTTGAAAAAAACAGCAGAAGCAACCCCGTTACCATCATTGGGTCACCAGTCCTACCACATAAATAGCGAGGCATCAGCAACCCCAAGACCTGGTAGAGAGGTGAGTCCTACCCAACAAAGACCCCAGGAAAATACATTGAGGGAAATTGTGAGTCTGGCATCAAGTCCAACAGAATCAAGTCCGGAGACTGAGAGGACAGCAGAGGATGCAGTGAGGAAAACTCGATCCAGAAGGATAGTCAAGACTCCAGTGAAATTGAGGGACTACACCAAATAAATTGAGTCCAGAGTGAAAGGGCACACTGGGATGCAGGCCTAGATCATGAAGACATAGTTGTCTACTAGTCGTTTAGAGAGTTAAAATAGGAAGAAAAAAATCCCTTCTTTTTCAGAAGAAGGAAGATGTTGCATGAGGAACTAAATCATGGCTGTCACCGTTTTACGGTGACATTCGCTGGTTTCTGTTTCGCCCTGTAGTAGTAGTATATAAACACGAGGTGAACAGAACCAATTGAGTTACTGTTGATCGAATGGTCAGACAAGAACGACACAGGGACCATTGCCCAAAATTGGAAAATTCCAGTTGAAACAAAAGAATAGCTAATATTTCTATGCCAACTGGAACCTACCCAGTTCTGAATTAAATATTATTTACGCCGGGTGTTTTGAAGCTTTAGACAGTGTTACCTACCTCTCCTCTAGACTGTAAAAGAATGGTTGTGTTTATCTTATAAATTAGTTGTCAGACAGACAAGAGGGGGAGTTAGTATGTATATGAATTCCTGATTGAATGAATATACTATTACCAAGTATTTGACTTTGCCTCTTATTCGCTATTATTACGTATCTCCAACTTTCTCTTTCTCAATTGGCAAGTTTACTTATAATCACAAAGAAGGAATGACTTTTGCATCATATTTCAGGAAGTATGAGAAGATTTTCAGAAGTAAGTGTAAAATATGGATAGATGAGGAAAAGGTAAGTCTCTTTTTATGTAAATTATCACCAGCAGAACACAAAAAGTACTGCAACTACATTTTGCCTAAAAGCCAGGGGACATGAATTTTGATGAAACAGTTTTGATTTTGTCAAGAATTTTTAGTGAAAAAAGCTCTTTATTCCATACGCGATACCAGTGTCTAAACCTGATGAAAAAGATGGACAATGATTATGTTGCCTACACAGGCATTGTAAATAAGGAATGCGAGAGTTTTAAACTTAATGAGTTAACAACAGATAATTTTAAATGCTTAATATATGTCCAAATGGCTGAAAGGGACTCGGAAATTTGGTCTTGTATATTATCAAAGCTTAAAGCAGATTCGAAACTAATGTTGCACAGTAGCTGAGGAGTGTGAATTTAAAACATAATATAGTGAAAATTCAAGAGAAAGATGTTTTTCAGGTCTAGGGTGTTTGAAAAAATGAAAGGAGGACCAAGAAAAAAAGTCATATCAATGCTTTGGTTGTGGTGGTCTGCATCTCAAGATCTGTTGTCCATTAAGGGACAAAAAGTCAGCCATAGGCAGATGCATTGTAAAACTGAAAAGGAAAATTTGCAAAGACCAGCAAAGGTAATGCTGACAAAAAAAAAAAAATAGAAACGAAACACCAAACAGAAAATTTATTAATGAAAAAATGTGGAAAGCTATAGGGAAATCTTATGTGATTTTAACTACAAAATTAGCACAAAGTGTTTGTGGAAATAAACTTTCTTTTAGAGGACAAATAACAGTAAATGTCTCTGTAAATGGCAAGTTGGCTAAAGTCAAAACATATATATTAAAAAATGCTACTTAAAAATTATTTGGGATGGACTGGATATAATCGTTTGATTTGTGGGACTTGCTGATAAGCTCGTTTTGTAATTATATGAAAATTACCCTCCTCAATACAGATATGGCGGATGGAAAATTTAAAATGTACCTAAAAAATAAATCCTCTAATGTGTTTTCAGAGGGTTTGGGAAAATGTTAAAAAATGAAAGCTACATTTGAAATCAAAGATAATGCTGTCCCTGTTTCCAAACCAAAATGTAGTGTTCCTAGTGTTTTCCAGCATAAAATATATTGGGCAGATTATAGATGCAAACGGGTGAAGACCGGATAGTGAGAGGAGTTTTACATTAAAAAATATGCCTCCTCCAACTAATGTGTCCACTTTGCAAGCATTTCTATCAATTGTAAATTATTACAGTATTTATGTACTGAATATACATAAATTGAATAATTTGTTAAAAAAAGATGTTAAATGGAATTGGTCAGATGAATGCAAAATATCCTTTAAAAGAATCATTGAAATACTAACTTCAGATTCATCACTAACACATTATGACCCAAAACAGAACATTGTGGTAGCGTCAGACACCAGTGAGACCAGTATTGGTGCCATTATGAAGGCTATAGCACATGCATTTAGAACGTTGCTAGCAGCTGAAAACAATTATAGTCAAATTGAGAAAGAGACATTAGCAATAATGTTTCTTGTAAAAAAATTCCATAAGTTGGTGAACCTTTGTTTTACAAGCGGACCAACATCTGTTGTTAAGTATTTACGGTTCTAAAAAATGATACCCCTAAACATACAGCAAATCAATTACAACAACCATATTGTTAGATTATGATTTTAAAATATACCATCAAAAAAATTAGGACCTGCAGATGGGCTGTCTAGACTTATTCCCAAGTTCAACTAACCATTTGAAGATATTCTAATTGCATCGCTAAGATTGGAAAATGAAATTAAAAATGTCTTATTTAACACAGTCGATGAACAACCTGTTACTTTAGATAAAATCAGGATTGAAGCTAAAAAAGATTTTATTGTAAAAAATAAAAATCAGGTAACATCTACAGGGAATAAATATAATAAATGTACCAATAATACTTTTTTTTATTTGTGATGAGGTATTAATGTACGCTGATAGAGTGGTGATACCCATTTTATTACAAAAACAGATTTTAAAAGATTTCATATTGGACATTCTGGAATGAGTAGAATGAAGTCACTAATGAGAAGTTTCATATATTGGCCGGGAATGGACCATGATATAGAACTTTTAGTGAAAAATTGTAGAGGTTGTGCACTAGCAGAAATATCACCACCAATAAAATTTGAACTTTGACCTAAGACAGATGTTCTATGGAAAAGATTACACATTGATTTTGCAGGATTTTAATGGTTCATACTATTTAATAATTGTGGATAATTTTTCAAAATGACCCAAAATTTTGAAGTGTAAATGTCCGACTTTCTTAAATGAAATATTCGATAGATTCGGGGTTCTCCTATGGAATGCAATTTACCTAAAGTGAATTTGGAAAATTTTGTAAATTCTACTCCATTGAACATATTACCACACCATCAAACGGTCAAACAGGCAAGTCAAGATGTTTGTGGATCCATTTAAGCATGGATTAAAGAAAATTAAAGAAGAGCATAATGAGGTTGTAAGTTAACAACAATTTCTCAGGATCTATAGAATGACTCCCAATCCAAATACACAATCGGGTTTATCCCCAGTTTGTTAGGAGAGCAAGATTGATTTATGATGAATTGTTGTCAGGACGAAAAATAAATGTTTGGAAAAACACCAAATGTCAAACAGATATTTTAAACCTGGAGATAAATTTTTTTCAGGTTGTATATTTCTGTGAAATGTGGAAGGATGGTGTTATTATAAGAAGATTGGGAAAAATCACTTACATGATACAGGGTCCAAATTGGAGACATAAAAGACAAGTTAACCAATTGGAAGAGATTTACCAAAGAAGAAAATGTACAAACACATTTACCAATGGAAAATTTGTGTGACACATTTGATTTGCCATCACTGCAAGTTATCAAACCTTAAAGGCATGGCGATAGAAACCACGCACATAGTGGTTCGAAGCGTGCACGACTGTGTTTGGCATGTAGAATGAGATCAGGGGCGAATGGGGAGGTTGAACTCACATCCTCCTGATCGTGAGTCATGGCCTGGCGCATGTGAATCACTAGACTGTGCAGAGTAACCCAGATGTGAAGTCTCGTCATGAGGATTGACGTGTGCTGATGAATGTCGAACGTGCTGCACGGGCAATTTAGAGTAAGGAGCCCAGATGAACACAGTAATTATGTATTTAAGGACCTGACCTCCCAGACCGGGTAGAAAAAGAGTTCAGTAGCATTTTGGCTGTCGCGATGAGTGGAAGACAAAATATATTTGGATAGTGTTGGTGAGAAGAGTGTAGCACTGCTGGGAGAGATTGTTCCAGACTGAAGACTTGGTCAGTTGGGAGAGCAAACGCGTCCGACTTGACTGTGCCCCCCCCCCCACCCGAGTTTACTGTCATTCTTATTAGAGAAGGGTTAGTAAAAGAAACCCTAAAGAAATTTTGGACATTGATCCTAAAAGAAGAAAATACCTTTTTCAAGAAAAGCATTTATCTTAGAGGCAGATGTTGTATAAAATTACCGTAAAAGAATGGCTGCATCTGTCTTATAAATTAGATGTCAGACAGACAAGTGGGTAGTTAGTATGTATATGAATTCCTGATTGAATAAATATACTATCACCAAATATTTGACTTTGCCTCTTATCAGCTATTATTACATATCTTTTACTTTCTCTTTATGTGTGATTAATTGGCTGCCTTACTCATGACACAAAAGACAGTCTGACCAGATTTTTGGCAACTGTAGTCACAAGGTGTGGGTTGATGGAAGAAATCAAATATTGAAGGCCATTATCAGATATTCGGGATGATGGGTTATATTTGGTGCCTTGCTAACCAGGATTTTGATCTGGACTGTGACCACAAAAATACAAGAAGAAACCACTCTAGGAACCCAGACAATGAGGCCACCAGAACAGGACTCTGAGACCCAACAACAGGGGCTAGGAACTGCACAACAGACAAGCTTCCAGAACCTTAAAAAGAGATTTTAGTCATTTGAGTATTAAAAAAAAGAAGGTTCTGAGAGAACTAACAATACAGGGGTAGAGGAGACAGGGACCGGTTAAGATAGGACACTTTTTGCTTTTTCCTGTTCTTTGTTGTCTTGCATCTCTTGCCGGTGTTTGTAAGAAAATTTGAGTGTGAGTAGGTCTCAGGAAAGTTTGAATATGGAGGTATATGAGGCTGATGAGGGTGGAGTAGAAAGATGAAACTTTCAAAAGCTATTATGAGGGATGCAGGTTCCATCATTTAAGGGTGATTCTTCCATACTCATTTTAGGAAATCATTTTCCAGGACATTTAAACATTTTTCCAAGACATCCCTTCTTCACGGCAATGTCATAATTTACCATTACATTTAATAGACACATTTAGCCAGTTTTATTCTTAAATTTTTATGATTCAGGGTTAATGACAGGGTTCCCACTCATTTTAGGAAATCATTTTCCAGGACGTTTCCAGGACATTTTAAAAATTTTCCAGGACAGCACTTGTTCATGGCAATTTCATAATCTAATTGAGATTAATCTCATATCAACACATTTAGACAATTTTATTGTTACTTTTTTTATGTTGCAGGGTAAATGAAGTATCTTGGGTTTATTATAGATGATGCCTACATCTATCTAACTACACAGTGTGTCAACAAAGTCTATATGCCCTTTAAAGTTATAAATTATTTTAAGTGCACTATGACTTTATAGACACACTGTACAATAAAATTGTCTGGCCTCCTGTTTTTGCTTAGCCATGATCAACATTACTGGGTTATTTTTTCATTAGCAAATCAATTTTACATCCTCACCCAATATTTTAAATAAATGTTGTTTTTTTTTATTGAATTAGTACAAATTTCAATAAACTCAAATTTCAGATATTTACTGTGCTGTGTTTCTCACTTTTTTATCGGCAAATATATGTAGATATTTTACAATGACCACCCCTCGTTTTATATCTGTATTATATTTTATATAATATTGTATATTAATAGCCATGTTCAATTTTTGGGGTGTAAGGGAGATAAATGCGTATCCCAAGAGGACATTATTTGTCCCTTGCCGCCGAGTCCACACCTATGGTGGACAGACATTGCAATTTTTTTACTATCTTGTATGTTTTTACAACCGGGTATTTCGAAGTAAAAGATAAATTTTGGATTTTCTTTCCACTATTTAAAAAAATATTTTTTCTTGTTGCAATTGACATTTATTTAGACTGGGAAAGAATTCGGCCTGTTTTGTCATCCATAGTTGAAATTGAGGATTTTCTAAATTTTTTTTAGAAATTTTGGAAAATAGGCAGCATATCATTATAACCCGTCGGTCGCTACCGAGCTAAAGGGCTCACAGAATCTCCGAAATTGGCCGTCAAGATCGGATTTTCTGCATCAACCAAGGATTGCAGGGTATCTATATTTGCTGGAAGTCTAGCCGAATGCACCACATTGTGCTAAGATCTCAAACGACTAGAAATCTGCTATAGAAACTGATTTCCGAGGTTAATGGCGGCCGATTGGTCACACACAAAAAAGAATAACGACTCTTTTTCTTCTTCAAAAATCAACAACATTTATATTCAAAAATACAAGAATACAAATAATTACTTCTCAAGGTTTGTGGGAGTGATGTGCCCGTAATTAAATACTTCTGGTCTTCTGCAAAGTATTGTGCAAAACAGTTCGTAAGTTGACTAAGTTTTCAAAATGGTCTTAGCTGAAGTCAGTTACTCTCGGCTCTCAGTATTGCGTTAATCTTGTCAGCTAGACCGGTCAGCGCATGTGATCCTCAAGCAATCACAACGTCCTCTTTCAAGCGCAGTGTGGCGTCATCTAAGCTCGGTGTGGCTTCGTCTGCCCGTTCGGCCTCGTCTGCCTCTCAAGCCAAAAACGTCTGAGTTAAATAATATTTCAATCGGAACAATTTTATTTCCGGCCGACATGAAGATATTAGGAATTTTTTCTGCTCCTCCTACTTCAGCAGGGTAACCGCCCCCCTCTTGTTTCAACCAGCCAATCGAATTTACTTCCGCTCACCAATCTAAGTGCCATCTCTTCCGGCCACTTGAATGTTTTTTAAATACATTTGACTTTCTTTAATTTCGATTTTCAACAAGAGTTATCTCCATTCTTAAGTGTTTAAGGAAACAATAAACCAAAGATTCTCTTTGCTACTTGAGTATCCTTTTAATACATTTGGTTTTCTTTTAATTTCGATTTTCATTTTCCAGTAATCTATAAAACAGGATTTATCTTTTTCCGCGCGACTAAAGTCTGATTTCATCAAAGACTTGTCTATGAACGCTGCCTCTCGCTTCTGGGAGTTCCGACCTACTTGAGATTTTACTACTGATATGGTCAGCCCTATCCCAGCCACCATCCGCCTCGACTGCCCGGTCGAGGTCATTGCCGGATCGCCCATCTGTTTTGAATCTATGGCCGAAGTCAGCCGGCGAATTATATTTCTGTTTTTTTCTTTCTTTCTTTCTTTCTTCTAATTTCAAAACCTAAATCGGTCACATCACTCCCTATGCCTTTTGTCAATTACTTGTAAATGACATATAAACCCACCTACCAATTGGTAAGTTCAAAACAATTCATGCATAAGGTCTCTACTAATCATGCAGCAGAAACAGAAAACGTCCCTACTTCTTCCTTGATCATGCAATTGTTCCAGTTCTTTTTTTTTTCGTACATATTAATTTTCTTTCTACTAATCATGCAGTAGAGTTTCTTTTCTTTCTTTTAAATGTTCCTTTTTATGCCGTAGGATAGAATTCAAATAGAGCTCTCAGTGCTCCTTACTAATTACTCAATCCAATCCGTAGATTATGTTCAGAATATCAACACATGTAATATATGTGTACACACACGCACACATATATTTAGCAACAAGCTTTTGCTTTAACAGCAGCCTTCAGTCCTTCGTCAAGAATTTTTTTTTCTTAGTATCAATCATTGGCAATGGTTCATTTGAGTTTCCCTTGCCTTCCACAGAGACACCTAGTGGGTTTCCTCCTTGCTCTCACACACATCTGCCAGTGCTCTTTTCCTGCTTAATACTTTCCTACGTCTTTTCCACAAGTATACTGCTGATAGTACCATCACTATGATCAGCAAGATTCCTATCATAACCGACCAGTTTATCACCATCCCCGACGTTCCCTTCCACACTGAATTCGATGTCCCTACTGAACTTAACTTATCCTGTAACTGGTCTAAATCAATCCTCTCAACTGGCCCTAAAAGCTTAGGTATCTTTCTTAACGTGGCCTCAGAAAATCCTTCACTAGGGTTTTCCACAACTCCACCTAATCGCTAATATTGGTCCCCAATAATTTAGAAATTGATTCTTTTTTTCTGAAACTTCTCTTTGTATAACTCTAGTATACACAACTTACGATTATCCATTACATATATGGGACTCACAGAGTCGCAAGTTCCTAAGACATCACTTTTACACCTTATTGCTTCTACCTCTGACAACAGCAGGAATTTTTATTCAAACCAAGCTCAAAGCGAGAAATTCAGTTTCAATTTTATATCGAGCAACTGCTCCTAGTTTTTTGGTCTACCCGGGGTTATGGGAGATGTAAGTTCATCACCTGATATCTTTCAAAAATACTATCTCTATCCAGTAGGGGAACGGATAACAATACCAACAGTCTATCATCTTCTAACAAAGTAACACAGCCCAAGGCACTATAATACATCCACAATTCTTTAGTAGGGTCAAATGGCAATCTCAAATGATGAGAGAGCCCTGCCCGTATTCCTACGAGAATACTTCTAAGACGACCAGGGGTTACCATAACTTGTCTGTCACATTCCCCACTTCTCCCTGCAAGGTTTCCATACTACCAATAAGCCAATTTATAGTGCCTCTGTTCTTAGCTAACTCCACCCTTGTCATGTTTAAAATGGATACGCTTTCCTTAGCTACCTGGGCTAACACTTTCTGACCCTCTTCTACATCTTTCAATTTTCTTCTGACTGTTTTCATGTCACTTTCGGATACTGTTCCGAACAACACACTTAGGGCTTTTCCTGATATGGGTACCACCGCTCTTTTTGGTCTGGTTTGCAACAACTCTACCCCCTTTCAAATAATTCTGCATTTTCTTCCCCCGGTATGCTACCATAGAAGCCCCCTGTTCCAAAAAGATCTGACAACCTTAGATATTTATCATCATCCGAATTTCTCTCAGTGAACTTTTCTTCCATTTTTCCAAGTTCAGAAATTCCTTCCCCAATTTGGTCGATATCTCCCCATACGGCCTTAAGCCTATTACTAACATTATCAGCCACCTTGATCTGGCTATGATCACCTCACTCATTTTAATAATCCTTACAAGAGACGAGTGAGTCTCCTATTTTACTTATAGGTAACCACCACTAGTATTTCTATCAATTCATACAGATATCTATCTCTTCGGTTACCTACCCCAATGCTTGGCGAATTCAGTCTCAAAATATCCGCGAGCACCACCCCCGCATGGGGGCCCTTCCACACGAACAGCAGCGCACACGAACAACCCAAGACATTATTCACTTTTCCCTTACCTTCCTACCTACTCATTGTTGGGGGACAGCACTACTCCCACTTGAGGTTTCAACACCTGTGCTCCCCTTATCCTCAATTTGAGTGGCAACTCAGGCTCACTCTCTACACTTTCTTCTTTTCCAAGTCTCTCTCGTAGTTTGGAGATAGGTACTACTTCCTCTCCCTCACCTTTACTTGCGACTATCCTTCTGGGCGGACTTTTTACATCCTTCTTGGCTAGTATTCCTACTACCTTTTCTTCACCGCCCCCCAGGGACACCTCTACCCCACCCACTGACAACATTGGGGGGTTAAACGTCAACTGTGCCCTATTTCGTCCTAGCCAGTCTCTCCCTAAAATTATCTCGTTGTGCAAACCAGGCACCACATACAGCTTGTGGTTCTTTCCACCCCACCTACCCTTAATGGTAGCCATGTCATACCTAACACTGTCAACTTTTCGCCATTAACCTGACTAATACTTAAGTTTGATTTCTTTATTCCTTCCGGGTCTTCAGGCGATCATAAACGACCCTACTAATCAATGACACGGATGCCCCAGAGTCAATTAAAGCTTCTACTTTAATTTTCCCTAATCTAACTTTACAGGTCAGTTGTTTCTCCCAGTTAAGAGCGAGAATACCTGAGCCTTTCCTTCTGACTTACGTTTTCTCCAGCCCTGTATCTTTCCAGACTTGGGACTGGCAACAGATATCTTTCATCATCTGTTCCTACCTCAGAGTCACAACTCTCCGACTCTACCTTACTTTTTCTTGCTATCTTCTTTCCTTTACTCCAGCCCTGTGTCTTTCCAGACATTGGGACTGACAACAGATATTTACATTATCCGTTCCTGCCTCAGAGTCACAACTTTCGACTCTATCTTACTTTCTGTTCTACTAAAACAGTATTTCCTAATGTGGCCCAATCGAAAGCACTTCCAACACTTTGTCTTATACCCAGTCCTGTTTTCTCTTCTTCGCCTGGGACAGGACTTCTTAACGTGACCTAACTGATCACAAACCCAGCACTTCCTATGAGGACAGTTGGCAGACATATGGCCTGGTTGTCCACAGTTCCAACATCTAAAGCTTATCGATCTAATTGGGGCCACCCTGGTCCTAATTGCTCTGGTTGTTCCATAGGCCTTTCCCTGATTTCTTGGGACAGCTTTGGGACTAGCTACTGGAGATTCTTTAGGCCTATCCTTATTCTGTCTATCCCACCCAGCTTCTTGTCTATTTCTCCCTGTTGGACACTCTACGGACCTATGTCCTTCACCCTTACAGGTCCAACAAACCGTCCTGTTATGTCTCGGTGGGGATTATGAAATCCACGCCACACTGACCATGTTTCACGCCTGGGGTCTATTTCTTCCTCCCAATCTTCACTTATTTCCTGGAGTATTCTCCGTCCCCTCTTGGACCTGGGACCCTTCTTTCCCAAATATTTCTCGCTCCTTCCTGAATCCTTTCCTGAGCTTGGCTCTTTCTAATTCGAGATCGATCCCAGAATCTCTCTCCATCTCGGGCTAGCTCTAACGCATCGGCCAACCTGGCCGGTCTCCCACGAAGTATCTCATTCCTCACTTCGTCGTCCTGTAAGGCATCTACATATAGATCAACCAGCTGGGCCTGGATCACCTTACATTCCCGAGCCGCCTCCTCTGGGTAGGCAAGCAACGCCAATTCGGCCGCTCTCTCACCTAACTCTGAAGGAGTTTCCCAGATTCCTGCTTCAGCCTAAGTAACTTCCTGTTTGCCTCTATCTCAGTACGAACACTAGCGTACTTTTCTATCACTCTCCCTTTTAAGTCTTCCCACCCAAACCGGGACTTTCTTCAATCCATCTTCTTATGGATTTCGAAACCGGTCCCGCTGTTGCCTCAAATGCTAACAGCACCGATTCCCTATCTGATAGTCTATAGATCAATTTCTTTTTTTCTATCGACTCTATCCAGTCTTGCAGTCTGGTAGAATCGCCCTTAAATAATGGCACTCGCATCCCACCTAATATCCTATGAAGGTTTCCTCTTCCTAATCCACCCTCATCAGCTTCCTGACACCCCCTATTCAAACTATCTTGAGACCCGCTCACACTCATTATACTCAAAAACACTGGCAAGAGATATATGACAACAAAGAAAAAGGAAAAACCAAAAGAGTGTCCTACCTTCAAACGATCCTTGCCTCCTCAGTTTCTGGGTTGCTGGTTCTCTCGGAATCTTTTTTTTTTTTAAAGTCAAATTGACTAGAGTCTCTTTTGTTTTTTTTTTTTTTTTCTTTAAAAAAAACTGTCGTCTCGTTCAAAGCTCCTGGGTTGCCGGTCTCAATGTTTCAGCGTCCTTGCTGTCTGGGTTCCTGGGGTGGTTTCTTCTTGAGGTTTTTTTTCCTCTGTGGTCACAGTCCGGTCAAAAAACCCTTGGTCATTAAGGCACCAAATATAACCCGTCGGTCGCTACCGAGCTAAAGGGCTCACAGAATCTCCGAAATTGGCCGTCAAGATCGGATTTTCTGCATCAACCAAGGATTGCAGGGTCTCTATATTTGCTGGAAGTCTAGCCGAATGCCCCATGTTGTGCTAAGATCTCAAACGACTAGAAATCTGCTATAGAAACTGATTTCCGAGGTTAATGGCGGCCTATTGGTCACACAAAAAAAATAACGACTCTTTTTTTTCTTCAAAAATCAACAATTTATATTCAAAAATACAAGAATACAAATAATTACTTCTCAAGGTTTGTGGGAGTGATGTGCCCGTAATTAAATACTTCTGGTCTTCTGCAAAGTATTGTGCAAAACAGTTCGTAAGTTGACTAAGTTTTCAAAATGGTCTTAGCTGAAGTCAGTTACTCTCGGCTTCAGTATTGCGTTAATCTTGTCAGCTAGCCCGGTCAGCGCATGTGATCCTCAAGCAATCACAACGTCCTCTTTCAAGCCAGCGTGGCTTCATCTGCTCGGTGTGGCTTCGTCTGCCCGTTCGGCCTCGTCTGCCTCTCAAACCAAAAACGTCTGAGTTAAATAATATTTCAATCGGAACAATTTTATTTCCGGCCGACATGAAGATATTAGGAATTTTTTCTGCTCCTCCTACTTCAGCAGGGTAACCGCCCCCTCTTGTTTCAACCAGCCAATCGAATTTACTTCCGCTCACCAATCTAAGTGCCATCTCTTCCGGCCACTTGAATGTTTTTTTAAATACATTTGACTTTCTTTAATTTCGATTTTCAACAAGAGTTATCTCCATTCTTAAGTGTAAGGAAACAAAAACAAAGATTCTCTTTAATTCCGTTTTTTCATTTTCATTTTCCGGTAATCTATAAAACAGGATTTATCTTTTTCCGCGACTAAAGTCTGACCATCAAAGACTGGTCTATGACCGCGCTTCTCGCTTCTGGGAGTTCCGACCTACTTGAGATTTTACTACTGATATGGTCAGCCCTATCCCGGCCACCATCCGCCTCGACTCCCCGGTCGAGGTCATTCCGGATCGCCCATCTGTTTTGAATCTACGGCCGAAGTCAGCCGGCAAATTATATTTCCGTTTTTTTCTTTCTTTCTTTCTTCTAATTTCAAAACCTAAATCGGTCACATCATCACATATTTTTAACTTAGATTTTTTCAAAGATAAAATTCATGGCTATCTTTTGATAAAATTTTCAAGTTAATCACAGATATTGACAGACATGTAAAATTGACCTTGAAACTTTTAAGGTATTAAAAAACTTAATTTAACTTACAGAAAATAATTTTTTTTTGCATTAATCTAAAGAAAAATATTTTTTTTAAACTACGAAAAAAAAAAAATAACATGTTACATTATTTATTTTTTGAGTTTTAAGAAAATAACTTTTAAATTTTAAAATCACTTTTTTAGGGTATTGAATTTATATTTTTTTCATTTTTCTATTTTTCTATATATTCTTCAGGATATGGTCTTTCATAAAATTTTAAAATTATGGACCGGGAATTTTTTTCTTCACCCACATTCTAAATTGATAAAAAAAAATTTTTTTTTCAAGTTTCTTTAAAAAAATAATCTAATCGTTATTAAATTAAGTCATTGGAAAATAATTTGGTGAAAATTTCATTAAAATTTGACAATTCCCTGATTTTTGGTAATTGTTTTAAAATTAGGAAATTAAAGAAAAGAAATTATTATCTCCCTTGGCAACCCTTGAACATATATTAAGTAAAAGTAAAGTCGACAGGGCGGCCTAAAGTCGGTATCAATCAGTCAGCGAGGGAGTCTATCCCCTTTTCAATAGTGCTAGACCAAGGAGATTGTTTTAGCATCTGAGGTGGAGCGCCACACCTACCACCAACTCCTTACTTTACCGCACAGATCCCTGTGCTACTCATACGCTGAGTTGGTGAGGACCGGTATTGAACTAGGAACCTTGTGGTTTCTAGCCAAACGCTCTACTGACTGAGCTAACCCGGCCCCTTAAACATATATTAAAGTTATATTTTCAAGTTGAAATAATTGATAGGGATGGACATGGAAAACAAGACATCTTAAAGAAGCAGCTTATATGTTGGGCTGTAGGTAGACCAAATACAGAGATGAATACAATATGGGCACCAATCATTAAAAAGGCTAAATCAAATAATTTTTTAAAGTAGATTATTTTTAAAATAAAAATATTGAATATGACTGGAGGATTTTACGCTTCGAGGGTAGGGGGTGTTAGGCATTGTGTTTTGTAGTAATTGAATTGAAATTTGTACAAATTCCTCATAAAAAAAATGTTAAAAAATTTTTTAAAATGGGGTTGGTTGTAAAATATCTAAATTGATGTGCTGATAAAAAACAGGGGATGGGGCGGGGGTATTGTATAATATCTACATATATTTGTTGATAAAAAGCAAAAAACACATCACAGTACATATTTGATAGGTACCACCAATTTGTGTGCTTATTTTCATTTTAAAAACAAATTAAAATTAATTAAATCAATTATTTAAGGTCAAATTTTTGTTTAATTTGAAAAGTATTATGAGCATCAATAAAAAAAAACGTATAATGAGCATCAGTAAAAAAAAAAAAAAAAATAATATTATACATGTAATTTATTTTTAATACATTTTAAACAATTAAATTCAGCTAAAAATTTTATTAAAATGGGCCCTATGTGTGAAATAGTTACAGACTAAAAATCCCCACATCATTTAAGATTTTAAGACTTATAATAGTTTCTTCTTAGAAATCAATAATAGATAAAAATTAAATACACTATGTACAGAAAAATGATTAACTTTTTGATATTGATTTAGATGAAACATCTTTTTTTTTTTTTGTTCAAACACAAAAAAACTAAAGAGTTCCAAAAAAATCTGGCGTTTTTGTTTCTGAAAAATCAGTGAGAAATATGTTAAAAAATGCAGAGGCCCAGATTGAAAAAAAAATTGCCAAAAATCAGGTAATTATCTGATTTTAATAAAATTTTCAGTGTTGACTTATTAATCAATAAATTCTTTCTTTTAGATTATTTCAATCAAACTGATTCAATGAAAATAAATCGAAATTCTTTAAAATAAATATTACTGTTCATGCCACCTTGAAAGCAACAATTCATATACCTAATTAATAGATAAAATTCATTAAAAATATGAAATGCCTAATTCTAAGTTTTAAATTTCATAATTTTAGATTCTAAAAACAAATATTTATTTAATAACAAGCCTACTTTAGAATTGTTATCTAATAATTTTTGTAAAAAACTCCATTGAAATGTTAGGTCCCCATCCTATTAAATAAAACAAATATTGATGTATAATTTTTCATTGATTATCTAAAAGGCAATTATATATATATAAACAAAAGAGTAATAAAATAACTAATGCATTATAAAATTCATTCATTGATAAATCAACACTGGAAATTTCATTAAAATCAAATAATTCCCTGATTTTTGGTAATTTTTTTTTCAATTGAAGGGATTATATTTATTTTGTAAAATATGTCTGTGAGATCACAGTTGACAGTACCTAATATTTGAAATTTGAAATTGTGTTTTGTAAAAATTCATGGAAAAAAAATTTAAACGGGGTGTATCTAAATCTATCGAAAAAAATTTAAATGGGTGTGTATCTAAATTGATTTGTTGAGAAAAAGCTGGGGGGTGGGTTACACTGTAAAATATCTACATTAAAAAGTGATTCAGAAAATATCTATTTTTGGCTGGAATTATGCCTGATGACAACTGTTAAGTTTTTAAATGCCATTAGTTGAAAAGGGCTTAAAGTAAGTAAGTCCTGAATTATGGAATCCTTTGGTAAGCGAATAAGTCCTATCCTGCGTATTATTAAAGGTCCAGTGATTTAATCCTATGTCCGTCGTCCACGAAAGGCAAGGTAGTTATGGCCAGTACTGTCTGGTTAAGTATTGTATCAGCAGCAGAGTACTGCCAGTGATTGGCCAAGAGTTTGATCACATAGTTCTTGGCGAGTCTATAAATAGAAGTGGGCTTTTAACACACACCTTATAAGAGAAATTTCTCAACACACCTCCTATTTTGATATAAGGTGGGTGATTCAATTCAGAAATATTAAATCATTTTATTCAGAAATATTAAAATTATTTTTGTTTTATTACTTCTGATCCTATTTTTATTAATATTTTTATTATTGTTATTATTTTGTTATTCATAATCTAATTCTTAACCTTATCATTACTGCCAATATTATTGGCAAAATTAGTATTGTCCCCTTTTTGTTTAAAAATTTTTTTTTTTTTTTGTTAATTAGAAAAAATACAATGCAATACAAGTTAGTGAGTTAGTATTTGGTTGGAGAAGTTTAATGTCATATCCAAGACATCCATTTTTGGGGGAGTCTTACCCCTCTGCATGGAATACTGTCAGCCTATTCTACGGCCCAACTGAGAGGGCAAAATCATAAGTTTAATTTTGCCCCCCCACCCATGATATCTTTTTTAAAAGTATTAAGTTTTATCTTATTCAATGGTTTTGTGAACAGATCCGCAATATTCTTTTCTGATTCTATATACTGCAAGAGTATTGACCCCTTTTTGATTTCATCCCTTATAAATTGATATTTTATATCAATATGTTTTGATCACTGGTGTATGATGGGGTTTTTTGCCAGTAATATGCTCGATTAATTATCACAATAAATAGTATAGGTTTATTAACGACCCCTGGTTCTACGACACTTTTAAGTAATGTCCTTAAATAGAGTGCTTCTTGACTTGCCGATGCTAGACTAACAAATTCAGCCTCACACGTTGACAAAGAAACAACTGGTTGTTTTTTAGATTTCCAAGAAATAATTGAACTTTGATCCGATAATTTAAAACAGTATCCTGATATACTTTTCCGATCACAAAATCCCTGTAATTTCAAGGGTTCAGTTGATTTTTTAAATACTAGCGACTGACTTATTGAGCCTTTCAAATATCACAAAACATGCTTTGCTCTTGTTAAATGGATTGGTGTAGGTTTATCCAAATACTGAGATAATTTTGAAACTATATACGATATATCTGTCCGAGTAGCCATCATAATATAAATTAAGGAACCAACAATTCCACGGTAGAGCTTATTATCAATTAATTCATTTTCATTATCAAAAAGTTTATTTATATCCATTTCACATGGAGTATGACGTGGTTTACAATCGGTCATATTAAATTTGACCAACAATCTTTCAATATATCTAGATTGATTCATTCTAATAGTATTTTCACTATGTTCAAATTGTATCCCTAAAAACCAAGACAGCCTTCCCAGGTCGGTCATTTTGAATTTTAAACTTAAGCTGTCTTTAATTTTTATTAAATCAGCTTCTGTTTTTGAAGCATTTAGTATATCATCCACCCATAATTATAAAATTATTGCTATTTCTTTGTTAATTTCCTTGGTATACAAACAAGGGTCTATAATAGAGGGTTTAAAATCCTGGTCAATCAGGTAATTATGAAAAGTGTTATTCCAGGAATGCCCACTTTGTTTCAAACCATATAGGGCCTTTTTAAGTTTCCATACACAATTTTTATTTTCATTTTCAAAACCTTCTGGGGGATATATGTATATGTCAAAGTCTAATGGAGCATTTAAATAGTCACTTTTGACATCAAGATGGTGGATTCACAAGTTATATTGGACTGCCAATTGAATTTAAACTCGTATAGAGGTTAGGTTAGTCGTTGGAGAAAAGGTATCAAGATAATCTTCACCATAAATCTGTGAAAATCCTTTTGCGACAAACCTTGCTTTATATTTGCAGGTGCCATCTTCCTTGTATTTTAAATAGTAGACCCAACAACTACCGATGATATTTCTATTTTTTGGTGCAGGTTTTAATTCAAACGTATCATTTTCAAGGAGTGTTGTATATTCATTTTGCATGGCGAGCGCCCATTGTTGCGAATCTTGCAATTGCCTCAACATAATTGCTGGGTATGGTAGACAATAAGTAGAAATAGTCAAAACCTTTTAACTTGAAATTATCAGTTACAAAGAAATCTGGTCATTTTCTTTCACGTATTGGGTACCGTGATTTTAATAATTATTGAGTTTCACCAGTTGGCGGTTTATTTGCATAAACATGATCGGGATAAGTTGGCAAGACTAGTAAGTCAGCGATTTCATCTGATTTCGGGGTTTTAGCATAGGAATCAGTGAATTTGACACATCTGATTCTTTTAATAGCAGCTGTTTCAAGGAAGTAAATGAGATATGCTGGACTTTGTTTATCATACCCGATAAAAATACCCTCCTCCACACGGGGTTCAATTTCATTTTATTTTGAACATAGCAAAAACAAGTCATCCCAAAATATGCATACGACTTAAGTTCAGTCTTGAACCGGTAAAAATTTCAAAAGGAGTTTTCCCTAAATATGAATTAAAGCAACGATTCCTTATATAGGCAGATACAAGTATTTATTCCGTAAACCCAGAGACTTTTTGGTAGTTTAGACTCAATGAGCAAGCATCTAGCCATTGAAAATAAAGTGTGCTATGCTCTTTCAACTCTCCTGTTCTGATGGGGAGAATAGGGGGCAGATTTTTCGTGTTTAATCCTATTCTCAATTAATAAATTTTGAAAATTTTCTGACAGGAATTTGCTTCCATTGTTGCTTCGTATGCGCTTGACTTTACCATATGGACTGACGTCTGCTAGATATTGGTCGGATGCTAGTAGTGTATCAGATTTATGGGCTAAAAAGTATAGCATCATAAGTTCAGAAAAATCATCAATAAAATTCAGTACATACCTGTAATTGCCTTTGCCAAGTCGTAATGAACTAGCGACAATATCTCAGTTTCTTTTTTGTTTAAAACTTTATTTTTAGTTTCAACCATTTTTCCCTGAATACATATATTACAGTTGGTTTTTACATGAGGGAGTAAATTTTATTTTCATTCCATTCACAACTTTTGGCAATTTTCTAATATCATTTATGTTGCAGTGACCTAAAATTCTATGCCAGGTGTTAATATCATATCTTGCAGTCTTTGTGTAATTAATATTTTTTAAATAATACAAGCAGCCCATTCTTTTTAAATGGTGCCATTTGGGTAAATCAACTTTGATGTTTTGTGTCCAAAACTTATGTGGGCCCCAGAAGCCGTGGCGGCTCGGACTGAAAAAATGTTTTGTTTAAAAGTGGGGATATACAAAGCCCCTTTTAAAATGCATTCGCAAATTTGCCCCTTATTTTTTGGCTGGAATTATGCCTGATGACAACAAGTAAAAACAAAGTAAATTAGGGCAGGAGTCCAGGGTGACAAAATGTTAAAACTAGGGCAGGAATCCGGGATGAGAAAACGTTAAAATTATGAATATATTTCCAGGACTCCCTCCTGTGGAGTTTGCTATTTACATTGTAAAAAGGCCAGTTAATTTAACTGAGATGAAATTGACATTTAATGAAAAAACCTGAAAATTTTGTTCAAGCCCCATAGGCTAGAGGGTCCAGGAAAATTTTGCATAAGTTTGGCTGTGGCTGGTGAGTTATGGTGATATCTGAACTTTAAATTTTAAATAAAATTACAATTATTCTTGAAAAAAAAAAAAAAAAGATTTTAGCTCATTTCTTCAAATAAACTTTTACTCAAAATTTCTTGTAAATAATGGTATTTGTGATGATAAAATTAAAATTATGTCAATTCAATCGTGGAGATGCTTTTGATGTTGGATTTTTGTGAAAATTATTTGACTGATTTACAGACAAAATATTCCTTTAAAACAAATTTTAAGCCTTGCTAAAATATTTACTTTTTTCTTAAAATTAAATCCTTTTAATCAATTAAACACTGCTGAACATAAAGAAAATATTAATGTTAAATGTTCTGAATTTTATGTATTGTAAAGCAGAATTTATTTTTTAAACCTTTAACTCTTTAACAAATATTTCATTATCTTTAAAGTAATCTGACCCTGACAAATTCTTGTCTTGTTCATGTTCAGTGTCACCTAAAAACAAATCAAAATACCACTACATGATGGCAGAGAAACTTCAGAGGAAATCAACAAGTGCCCACCCAATCAGAAGCATTTTTACTGTTTAATGAATATTTATGAATAATTTGGGAAATCTTGGGTAGATTCTGTGAGTGTTAGAAATAAAAACAAAAAAAACACCACCTTTCTTATCTTACTAGTTATATTTGTTAACTGTAATAATAATATTAATTTTGTATCAGATAATTCAAATTTTCCAGGACAAAATACAAAATTTTTCCAGGATTTTTGAGAAAAAAACACCTTTTTTTCAGGTTTTCCAGTACTGGAAAATTTACATTTTATTTTCCTCATTTTCCAGGACCAGTGAGAACCCTGGCCTTGTTCTAAACAATTATGCCTTGTTTCTAAACAATTATAAAATCTGTTAGCTTCTTTGCAACATCTGATAAATTCCGTTTTTAAAATATATCTTTAGCAGCATCCGATAAATTCTGTTTTTAAAATATATTTTATATCTACTCTTTATCCAACATCCATGATTATAGTGTTAAACTTCTCATCTAGATAATCTTAATCACATATTATTAAATGAATATAGAAGTTACAAACAAATCATGTTTTGAAGGGATAGTCTGTATACAAATACACTGAGTACAAAATACTTACATTCTGTAAAGTTTCTGTTCAGAAAATACAATGTATATACACAAGATGTTTAGGAAGAGAAATGACACCAACCACAGTTTTGTCATCAGAGACTTCCGTTGAACACCTCCTTGCTAAAAGAAAAAATAAAATAAAAGAGAAATGAAAAAGAAGTTTACTTTGTAAAGCTGATTTATAATAACAGTGATTTAAATTATTACAGGCAAATACTCTAGTGCCATTCCATGTAGAAAGTATGTAAAAAAAAGCAACCAGCCATTTAATATTAACCAGAATAAATAGTCCTCTTTAGAGTACTCCCTTTTTCCTTTGGCATATTTATCTTTTTAGATAAAGAAACATTGTCAATCATTATTTTAAAATTTTCTTGATTTTAATTGCTTTTTATTACAATTCCCTAAGTTCATTAATTAATTTTTACCTGACAGATAAATAAGTTATTTGCAAATAAATAAATAAGAGGAAGTATTCTATAAATAGTATAGTATCATTGAGAAATTATAATGATTGAGGTAAACAAGAATGTAGAAACAACAATTAAGTTGTGAAGAAAAATGGAAATTACCTTATTCTCTAAATTAAATCATTTTAACACAATTTTTCAATAAAGATATCACAACCATAAGCTATTTTTGTTAATTTTTAAGCACTGACTATGACCCTCTCCACCCCTAAGGAGGACGCAGTAATAGTCAGTTGGCACTTACAAAAATGTAAATATTCATTTGTATAGTTAATTCAAACCCAGGTTTCTTTTGTTTGTCTGGTTTTTGTCTATCTTTTGGTATAAATGTTGTGAAAAAATATTTGTAAACATCACCAGAATTTTCATTTGAATTTTTGAGGCCGGCAACTGTGATACCCTCATTTCAAAATAAAATTCCTGCAAAATTATTATGAATATTTCCATGGAATTTTCTGACCAATTAGAGCTTAATCAGCTCTTCAATTTGCTATATCATATATGGCAATGACCTTGTTAAAAGTTTATTTTACAAGCTGTTGAAGTTAACTGCAAAATTTATAAAAATAAAGTAAGATATCACTAATTATAATTCGGATATTATTTTGCTTTTCTGCATCTTTTGATATAAATATCACGGAAACGTTTTTTGAAACCTCTTTGGGATTTACATTCTAATTTGTAAAACTTTAAATTCTGCTTCGAAATGGGTAAAATCAAGTTGCAGTTGATTCTACTGTTCTGAGTGACATCACTCATTCTTAAACAAACAAATGCCAAACTAGGAAATTCTCGCTTATTTGTGATAAAAACTTTCTAAAAATTACATGGTAGTAAAAATTTTATTTTATTAAAATAAAATTTTCAAATATGTACTTTTTTGTGAAGTTTTATTGATTTCCAAAGTAATTATGAGAAAATTATGTGAATAATGAGTTTTATTTCTCTATATGATATGTATATAAAATTTCATATGTTTTGTTAGCCCCCAGGCCCACAAATTAAAATTCAACAAAACTCAGAAAAAAAATCAATGAAACAACATAATTTTTGCTATATTATGAAAAGGAAGGATAAAAAAAAATCACATGTAAAAATTATTTGTTTTACAGTTTTTAAAATGAGAAAATTTTATGAATCTGTATCTGACAAAATGAAGAATTTTTGCTATTTTTTTTTTTTTTTTGAAGATGTTGAAAATAGGCGCATTTTATTCCCTATATTGCAAACTAGTAATATGTGAATTTTCATAAATTTATCTTGAGTGATAGTGGAGAAAATTGATTTTATTTATGAAAGGGTATTTTGGGGTCCCGAAATCCTGATTTTTGCTTTTTATCATTTTTTGGTACTGATGAAAAATGTGAATTACTGAGCAATCATTCAATGAGATTTTCAAAATTCAAAAAGCATTCTCCTTTCAATGAGCTCTATTAAAAAAACTCACGTTTACATACACTATATCAAATAAAAAAGAATAATATGGACTGGAATCATGTCAAATGTTTGTATTGGGATGCCCTAATTTATTAGTGACCATGGACCATCAACCACTCACTAAAATTTTCTCGGATAAGACCCTGGAGAATATAAAATAAAAAACATGTATTTTTAGCTTCAGGGAACATACTCTAATGTACAAATTAACTATTAGACATCTCCCTGGGAAACTCAATGCTGCACCCAACTGTGTCTCCCGATACACAGTATAGACCCCATCAAAGGACTCAACAAAACATCCCCAAATATAGCATTACCAGCTTGTTTCGTAAAATTATTGGACATAGATAATTTTCCCCCTTAATTGGTTCAAATTACAATTTCTCGGGTATTTCTGATCTAATCTTAAAAATATTTATATGGTTGGAAAGAAAAGAAAATAATCTTTCTAAATATATAATTTTATGTGTTTTTATTCATTGAATAATTTTTTACAGCGAGTTAAAATATTTTGCTTCGGACAGCCGAAAACATAAAATATGATTTTCTTTTTTTTTTTTAGACTAATTTTTACACGCTACTTTGTTTTTCAAAATCCTAGTGGCTAATTTTTATCAATATTCTTGAAATTTTACACTCAATTAGAAGACACCTGGAAGTATAAACAGGACCTTTTTTTTTTGTTTCTAGGCCACGTGGAAGCAAAAATACAATAGAGCAAATTTGAAGGCAATTTCTTCAAAAAAATATAAGAGAAGCAAAAAAAAAAAAAAAAAGCACCATACCAGTAATAGAAGACGAACTCAGAATTATTTTCATATATAATGTTTGAAATAAAGACAATTGTATACCGTCAGGGATTTTGTTCAAAGTTTTAATTTTGAAAAGAAAATCGTCAAATTTACTCGATTTTCAAGTGTAAACAATCTCGTAATTCTGGCTTTATCGACTTAAAAAAGTAATTACTAGCGTATTTCGGGTCAAATTTTAA
Organism: Doryteuthis pealeii; assembly: GCA_023376005.1. Classification (NCBI taxonomy): domain Eukaryota; kingdom Metazoa; phylum Mollusca; class Cephalopoda; order Myopsida; family Loliginidae; genus Doryteuthis; species Doryteuthis pealeii. Next base: position 61,440,200 of record CM042138.1, read on the forward strand.
AAATATTTTATATGGTCAGAAGGAAAATGAAATAATCTTCTAAATATGCAATTTGTATGTGTTTGTATGTATTGAATCATTTTTTACAGCGAGTTAAAACGGTATTTTGTCTTCAAATTGACGAAAATGAGTTATACAAATTTTTTTCCGCGATTTAATTTTCTGGGTTCATTTTTTTGTAAAATCAAATCAATATTTTTGAAATTTTACACTTAAATAGGAGACACTTTTAACTACAACCAGAAACTTGCTTTTTCTTTTCCGACCTTTGGGAGTGAAACAACAATAGACCAAAGTTGAAGGCAATTTCTTCAAAAAATATAAGATAGGCAAAAAAAAAGCACTATATCCCTAATAGGAGACAGTTTCAGAATTATTTTCATATATAATGTGTGAAATAAAAACGATTGTATACCGTCAGGGATTTGCTTTGAAACTTTGAATTTTGAAAAAAAAAAAAAAAACACTCAAATTTACTTGTCTTCCGAACGTAAACAACTAGGTACCGTTTATTCAGACCTTACCAGTTTAAACAGTAAATCATCGCTTATTTCTGGTCCAATTTTAAAGATATTTATATGGTTGGAAAGAAAATGAAATAATCTTTCTAAATATATAACTTTCATGTGTTTTTAACCATTGCATTATTTTTTACGGCAAGTTAAAACAGTATTATTTTTTATGAGTTAAAACGGTATTATTACACATATAAACAAAGCTGCACATGCAGGACAGGTTTTGTTGAATAAAATTATATAAAGAGTTATTCTATTTCTTGTATGTAATACAACATAGCAGGTATTTAAAAAGGTATTTTAAGTCCAAAGTGATGTTATTTATATAGATTAATACTATATATATGTGTATATGTGCCATATTAAGATGAAAATGTTGAATAAACTTGGTAAACTTTAAAAAAAACAAAAAAACCTTGATATCCCTACTTCTTATTCCCCAAATAATGGGTTCTAGCATGGAGATACATAAAATTTAAGTGCAGAATCAGAAAGAACATAAAATTTTACATAAGAATGCAAAGTTTTATCAAAATTGCTCCAAAAATAAAGAAATGATGAAGAAATTACTAAATTTCTTGTTTTGAAATGGTCCGTGATTTGACATATTTTTCAAACAAAATCATGTCCACTTTTGTACCCCCAATTTCGGGGGTTTAAACTTTCATAACTTTTGAACCACTGGGGATATTTGCATAATTCAAACAGTTCTGAACTCCATTTACAAAGCTCTATATAAACTAACATGATAATCTCAAATAAAAAAAATCAACTGGGAATGCTACCAAATGCCATCTGCGCATACATCACAGATGCATAGACACTCAGCCTACAAGATGACCACAACTGATGTAGTTTAACAAATGAACAGTGCAAACAGGGCTGGAGCATTCCATGGAAAGGTCAACCTCAGTGTAAAATTAAAAGTCTTCCTGAAACCCATTTTAGGACAATCACCAACCCTTGAAATGTCTCAAAAAGGGTTTTAACACATTCTTTTACACATTATGAATCCATAATGACAGAATTAGCTGTGTGTATCATAAAACAATCAGCTAACAGAATTTTTGGCTTAATTTTGAATTCCTACAATGTTATGTGTAATCATACATCAAGTCATGTTTTTCTTTCTCAAAATACTTGCATACTATCAAAATTCATCCTTAAAAGGTTTTTGCAACATTTTGAGTCATATTCAGCATGATAGATGACCAGAAACCCAGCTAATTCATATCACATACGTAACCAAATTTCTTTCAAATATAGCTCCTTCCCAGGCCAATTCTTTAAATTACTTGAAAACCTGTTTCCTCTTTCAGAACAACCAATACTATGATAGGGTCAAACTATTGTTTCCTGGTTCTATCACTAATACAAAAATATTTTCTATTAAAACCATGTCACAAACATAACCACAATAAGGTTATGTAACATTTTTCAAGGGGAAGTGTTATATCCACTTCTTGTTTCTCCTCGTTCCTATGCCTTCTGGTGAATTATTTTTACTCTGGCACAACTCTAGTACTACCTTTGGTGGTTTTAGTTTGGAATTAAACCTGATTTATAAATAATGACAGTCTTTTCCATGTGCTTTTCTTAAGAAGACAGTGAACTTAAATAGTTAATTGAACTCCAGTGTTTATGTGAGTATTCTTTTGAAATCTAAAACATAATCATGTCAAGTCATATATGAAAGTTGAAGTAATTACATCTGTTTTGATTTTATCATCACAGTTCATTTCAACTCTAGTGCATCTGAATCTTTGAAGACTGAAGATGAATCAGCAATAGAAAATGATGCTGAGGAAGAAATTACATATTTTGAAGTTGGTGATTGGGTAGTGGTCTAATATGAACAAACAAAAGTTTATCTGGAGAGATAACTGATGTTTTGAATAAAGATGTTGTAGTATCTGCCATGCACCCAGCTGGTAACTGTTTCAAGTGGCCCAACAGAAAGGATGAATACATCTACCCATTTTCAGGCGTTATTGCAAAAATCAACCCACCCGAAGTTGCTGGCAGAAGGGGACAGTTTTTATGTGATTATTTCAATTGATTATCATACACATATTGAAATATGTACTCACATGTTTTGTTCAAACTATTTTGTTATTATTGACTTAACTTTAGATATAAAAATGTTCTTGACGTATTGGTTCTATAATTTCCTACTTTTTTGAGTAATGCTGCCTAAGCAACAAAAAAAGCTTAAGAATTCTGTTTGATAAGTTATTCTCATGCTTGATTTGTAAAAATAGTGCTTATAAATGCTTTTACCATCCAAAGACTTATGTAAACTCAAATTATGATAAATCAAACTCAGTTGGCTAACATTTTGTACAATGTCACAAATGTAACCATAAGTATTTTTCAAATTTCTGAAATATTGGTGGTATTTGAAAAATGAAAATTAGTTGTAGATTTTCTTTGATCTATATGTAGCTTAGCAAATTGTAATTTATTAGGTTTTCCTAATAAACTTCACACGGAAATGAAAAAGGTTTTAATTAACTGAAAATCTTTGTCCACTGTCCGTCATAGACATAACCAACATTTTCTAGTCTGTAAAATACCCCCTTGAAATTACAATGAGCCCTCTAACAATATATTTTGATAAACCACTATTGGCACTACATAACTGGTAAATATTGACACTGATATAATCAATTTAAAGAAATTATACAAGATTTTTAATGAAATTTCCACTCTGGAAACCATGGAATGCTCCAGCTGCATTCACTTCCTCATATGAGCATGACCCCAAATTGAGGGCTATCACATGGGATAGGATTGTGACAGTGGCAGCCGCTGATGAAGTTGGCTTTCCCAAATCACACCAGAACCTTGTGTTAGTAATTTCTTGGTTTTGGCCCATGTGCAAGGAATTATACTGTGTGGAGTACCGATCAAAGAGAATAAAATTCTTATAACTAATAAGCTTTGTGCAGAAGTACCCAAATCCTTACATTCTGCATACCAGGGTATAAATGGCATACTAGCAAACGTGAGACAATGCCTATTTTGGCTGGGTTTGGATACTAGTGTCTGGCAGACCAGAGCCCAATGCGAAATCTGCATCTTGCCCTGTCACAGCCTAAAAAGCCTTTGATGCCACCATCAAATCCTGATGTGTTACATATGGGTTGCATGGAAGTGAACCAAATGACAACCAAGAAGGCCAGAGCAGTGTGTAACACCCTTAGAACTTGGTTCTGCACATATGGATCACCGAAAGAACTCTCTTCCGACAGGGGACTATCTTTTGATTCCCAAGAATACAACTCGTTCCTTAAGAACTAAAGAATACGGAAGCATATTTCATTGGCTTACTACGCACAGAGCAATGGCTGGGTGGAACTGGCCATCAAAGCTGCTAAGATAACACTGACAACTGCAGTTGGCTGTGTTGTGATTGTGCAGCCTGGGCTTTATTGTCTCCTGTTGAAATATTATATGGTCATGTTATCAGGGACAAATACATAAAAAGTGGAGAAAAATCAGTGAACTGAGAGAGATTGCCTGAGAGGCACATGAGAAGTGAACACTTTTATAACAACCCTTCATTTTTGGGGGCCTTCTCATTCAGTTTTTGTCCTGTTAAAAACAATTTTAATTTTTCAAACTCATTTTTCTCTATTTAACCCATAGATGGGACCCTAACAGGTACTACCACTCCAGGTCAGAGTGGATCAGAGAGTAATGGTAATAAAAAGGTACTCCAAATTCCTGAGCCCCAGTATTGTAACTTCATCATCAGATAGAGCTTAAAATCATAACCCAGGACATTAAGCTGGTTGATTGGAGGGGGCCTCTCCAACCGCCCATCTAGATTAAGTAAGGGCCAAAGTGGGGTGTTGCATCTCATGAACTGCTCAGCTAACAGAGTTCCATCCTTAAGCATTATAGGTTGCTACCCATGGCCAACAAGTGGAGGGATTTTACTCCTCTGCAGAGGTGCATTCGACCTATTCTACAGCCCCAGCCGACAGGGCAGACTGTTTTAAGGAGTTAACTGTTGAAAATGAATAATAGAAGTTTGATTTCAACAGACAACTCTATAAAACTTATATGATTGAGTCACAAAGTTGACCCCGTCATTATGGAAATAATGACATAATTCAACTAAACATTACCCCAATTTTCTTAAGTTTTGAAAGAATTAAAACAATTAAAAAAAATTTAAAAAACTACCTAAAAACAATGATTAATCTTGTTATTTATTATTGAAAATAACATTAATTTTTTTTTTTTAATATTGAAAATTATATTAAAATGGGTTTTTAATGTGAATCCAGAAAACTGGAATCAATAAGCTTTATTATTTATTTACTAGCAAATATATGCACCCTCCGGGTGCAAGTATTTAAGTTTAAATGTAATAAAATATTAGATTAAATCAGAAAGGCTAATGAAACTAATTAAGAATTCAGATAAAAAGATTTGAAACGGAGGGGGTATAATCGGAAAATAGAACAACTGAAACTTACTTTTTCATCACTTTCGTTTTTCAATGCTAAATTTTCCTAATTTAACTATTTAGTTAAAATAAGAATAAAATTACAATTATTTCTTCTTGTTAATAAATTATTTTTAGGATTTATTGAAGAGATTTTTACTCATATTCATTAAGATAAAACCAAACAATTAGAAATCAATAATACCAAGCAGATTTTTATTAAAATCAGTTTTTTTAATATCAATATGCAAATTAGCTTTACGTTTACACTGAAAACTGGTATTTTGTTGTATATATAAATACAATTGCATGTTATTAGTATTTAGGTAAGGCCAACAGTATTAATAATGTCAAACAGTTTTATTATTAATTGAGGTTTAAATAGAAATAGAATCATGGAGAATGTGACGTAAATAACTAAGGGAATTGTGACTTGAGTAGTAATATAGTTTCGGTTACAGACAGAAAAACACACAATCTCCATTATAATAAGATATTACCAATATCTAATCATTAGGAATGTTCAAAATTTGGACATAAAACTCACTACAAAAATATTTTTTTGAGTTTAAAAAAAAAACAAAAAAAAAACTTAAATTTTCAAATAACTTTTTTTCGGATCTTGAAATTTTTGAATTTAAAATTTTTTCTTCATTTCTATGATGCAGTCTTCTGGATTTAACTTTCTAGAAATTAAAAAATTAGGGACTGGAATATTTTTTAATCAAATGAGCAAATATTGACACTCTTACCCTTACAATTCTAACATTTTTTGAATTTTTTTTTAACAAAATAACTTATTCATTGTAGAATTAACTCATTAATGAATAAAGTGCTGAAGATTTCATTAAAATTGGACAATTACCTGATTTGTGATGATTGTTTTAAGATTTTTAAAATAAACTTTAAATTTAAAAGCTTCCTTGAGTAAAATTGCACATCTTATTATAATGGTGTCTGTAACTAAAACTATGTCACTGATTAAGTCACAATACCCTCAGGAATTGTGTAAGTTTGTCAATGAGTATTTAACCTGGAGTCTAAATCACTAATACATAGAAAAAATAAATGTTATTTATTATCAAGGTCTCTATGAAATTTTGTGTTAGATTTGCATTAAAACAGCCCATGTTATGGTATTTGCCTCTCATCCCACTTATGAGGGTGTGACACAAGGACATTTTTATGTGGGCCCACCTACGAGCCGAAGCTCATGGGTGGTAGGCACAAAAAATGCATTGATCCCGTCGGCATTCCCCCTCAAGGGGAGCGCCTCAGATGCTGGGCAATAAACCCAGCCCTACCCCTTTAAATCGAGGGGGCAGGTGTTACCTGGGGGGATAGCCCCCTGGGATCAACGCTGTTAATTCATATTAACAAACACAGGCCCTGAAAGGTCCGTGTTATTAGTGCATTTAAAATCATGCAATATGTCTTATATATCAATAAGAGATAAAGGTTTACATAATATATGGTGTGGTTAATTTGCATACTTTTTATTTTAACAAAACCAGGTTTAATAAATAATTACTTGGTGTTATTGATTTCTAATATTGTTCTATTCTCCAACATATTAAAATCAATCCTATGAATGATTTTATATAGAAACCAATTAAATTAGAACCAAAATAAGTGTAATCTTTTTATATGCATTCTTATATTTCATTACATTAAAACTTAAATACTTACACCCGGAATGCATATATTCTTGCTAGTACCTAGTAATCATCATTACACAAGAGAATGAATGGCTTCCTTAGAAAGAAAAAAATACTAAATTAAAAACAGAAACCGAAACAAAAAACTGCAGTATCAAGGAAAAAAATAACAAAATTAATACTGAAATAAAAATTGCCAAACTGCCCAACTCTACCATTCTGTCTAATTCTTTAACCCCATCAGAAACTAAAATACAACTCAGAAGTTGAATTTGCAGATTACTTATTTGCAAAATGTTCTCTCCTGTCACGTAAAATAAATGCTGTCATTTTGAATACTGGTGTGTAGGGGTAAATATTTGGGTTTAAGTAAAGGTAATAAAAATTTATAGTTATGCATAAAGACCAATGCACCCGAAAACCGCAAATTAAATGAAGCGTAGGTAAGAAAGTAGGGATTATTCACCTAAAGTCAGTTTTTAGTCTTTAAAGGTAATAAATTAAAGGTAATAATTATAATTCATGACTTAGATTCGAGTTTGATTAATATTAAACTTACGAATAAATTGTTAACTATAAATAAATACAATATTTATTAACAATTTAGGAAAATACAAAAGAAATCATTGCATAAACTATCCATATTTGTTTGTTCTTGGAGAGAAAAACTGAAATTAAGAACTATTTTAATTAGTCTTACTATCTAATTTTAGTTACATTTTATAGATAAAAACAAATTGGTTTATAAAATATCTTCATTCATTCTTCTTATTTATAAAAATCTTATTTGGTAACTGGCTTACTAGAAAATAATTACCTTTAAAAAATTCTAACTAGAAAAATTTAACATAATAAACAAACTGGCAACTACTTTTTATTCTTGCTTTTTTTGTTTTGCTGACTTCATTTATTTACATTTATAACAAAAAGTATTTTTAAATATTTAATTTAGATAACTGAAACAAGTAGATTTTCAACATCATGTTGTATTCCCACCCCCACAACTTTTTTTATTTGAAAACATTCTATGCTAAAATATTCAATAGATTTCCTAACTGTCATATCTGTTGAATTTCCTTTTTTTCCATTTATTTTGTAAACAAATAGATTTCACATTTATTTTCTTAAAAATAGTCAATTAGATGTTTTTATGATATTTTTGTTCAATCGTTTCCTCTTACAATAGTATAAGTGTTTATAAAATGTAATTTTATTAAACTCTGAAATTCTTTTTCAACCGTGTTTTCTTTGATATAGTCATTCAGTAGTTATAGCACTACACTGAATGGTTTCGGTTTTGTAAAATATTTTGGTGCAGTTTTACAGTATAAAGATGAAACAAAAAAAAATTGTTTTTGTTTAAACTGCCCATCTCTATTTATCTTACTTCTGAAAAAAAAAAAAAAAAAATTAACTCCTAAAATTTATTAAGTGTGACTCTTTGATTTGATATTTTGTAGACAAGAATATAAATTCTGGCTTATCTTTTGAATAAAGAGAGTTTATTTCTTTGTTGAAACTAAATTCACGCAAATGAAACCAGTACTTATTTTGCCTGTTATAATTGAATATTTCATACTTATTACAAACACATTCTGCTTTCAAGTTAAATTATGATGTCTAAATAACAAGTAAAATACTTACCCGCATCACAAGTTGGTGTGTCTGCCGATCCAAAGCTCGATTTGCATAACAGAATGTACCAAAAAGATTGAGAAAAACCAGCAAACCTATAAGAAGCAACAACAGATAAAGTATTATATGCAACTGATGTTACTAAGCTTTTAATAGCAAAAGGTTAAACAAGGGGAAATGAAGAAGATTGTACTGCATATTTTCTATGTAGGAGAGGGCCAGTCAGCCTTGATATTTATTAATCTTAGCTTAACCACAAAAGGTCAATAAGGAGAAATACAGAAAATTGTGTTGTGCCAATCTTCCAAAAAAGAAAGGGATTATCAGCCTAGAAAATTAGCATATGAAATCTTGGCTTTTATTTTGTCTCAAATAGACTTCTAGCATCAGTAAGAAATATATAACTACTAGGGTGAATAATCAATAGTTTTGCAATATTTTAGTAACACGAGGCACAACGCATCAGTGCTCCAACTACCAATCACAGCAGTTACTTTCAGTCACATGTTATATACACACCATAAACTAGCATATACTAAAATATTGAAAGACTTTTGACTGACCCTAGTATCTCAAGTACATTATATGTAAATCCTTTGTAAGAATAGGAGAATTTGGGATATTTCTCAACTCATTTAATAAATCATTTTAAGCATGACAGTTCCATTATGCCATCTTTTCCAAAGTTGAATTTCTATTCTTCATCACATTTTTAAAAAATTTTAAATAAAAAAAATCAATGAAGACTTGTTGCAAAATTTTAAACAAATTTAAACTGGCTTGATCCTTTGAACCCCAAGTAGCGTATATAGCAGAAGTCTATTTTGTACAACCTGCATATATTCCCAAGATCTTTTGACAGAATTAATGAGACTACAATAAGGATTCACCATTTTAAAAACCAAAAGTCTTGTTCAAAACATGTTCAATAGTTTTCAAGCCTTTTAATACATAATATACAAAGTTTTACCTGAAAAATTATTACTTCAAAAATATTAGTTGTACACATTTAATAAGGAATGGCTATACAAATATTTATTCACAAATATTAAAGTAAAGCAGTGTGTCTAATATACCAAAAACGTTATTTTTAAGGTGAAAAATTTGTTTTGTAAGGGACATTTGGAAATACATTTTCAAACTAAGGATTCTGGCCCACGGATTCTTGGCCCCAGAAGCAACAACACCCTGATGATGCCATGGACATCAGTAGAGACAACACTCATGTCAGAGTATGAGCACCAAGGATCTTGTCCTCATGGATGAGCCAACAATCATGAGTACTTGTGTGCATACAAAAGAAGATGACCACATTGGTTCATCCCGTGGTCACAAGCGGGGAGGGGCATGTATAAGTAGAATAGAGTGATCTGCCCCTGTGTCTAGGCTAAAAAGGGTGATCTGCCCTTGACCAGAAAGACTATAAATATATAGCCAGAGGTAGCCATTTGCAATTCTACTCTTGATGTCTGAATAGCATTACAAGCATTTAGCTGAAAAACGCTGACATTTTGCGACCTTAATCAGTTCAATTTGCTATTTCTCGAGTATTTCTTAACCAATCTAAAAAAGATTTATATGGTTGGAAAGAGAATAGAGTAATCTTTCTAAATATGTAACTTTTATCGGTTTTCATCAATTGAATTATTTTTTACAGCGAGTTAAAACCATATTTTTGGTCGAACAGCTGAAAACAAAAATATGACTGTTTTTTTAAGGATAAATTTTACACGCTGTTTTGTTTTTCAAAATCAAAGTAGGTAATCTTTACACCTGGAAGTAAAAACAGGGCTTTTTTTTTTTTTGTTTTCCGTGGAAACGAAAATATGAGAGGGCAAAGTTAAAGGTTATTTGTTTAAAAAATATCAAAGACGCAAAAAAGACTCATATTGTCTGTAAAATTAGAGACTTTCAAAATTATTTTCCTATAAAATTTGTGAAATTTAAAGATTGCTAAGTGCTTTGGGATTTGATCCGAAAGTTTTGATTTTGAAGAAAAACCTCGAATTTACGTGAATTTGGGATGTAAAAACACCCTGTCAACAGACGTCACAAATAGGACCTTATTGATTTAAAATCACAATTTCTCATATATTTATTGTTCGATCTTAAAAATATTCATATTTGTATGTGTTTTTATTAATTGGATATTCTTTTACAGTGACTTAAAAACGTATTTTGCTTTAAAAAACGAAAATGCGTGATAGGAATTTTTTTCCGAGAATACATTTTACACTCTACATTTCTTTGGAAAATCTAAGTGGCTAATCTTTATCAATATTCTTGAAATTTTGCATTCAATTAGAAGACACCTGGAAGTACAAAAGGGAGCTTTTTTTTTGTTTCTAGGACCCGTGGAAGTAAAATTACAATAGTGCAAACTCCAAGACTATTTGTTCAAAATGAGTATGATTTGCAAAAAAGACGCACTTTGTATGTAAAATTAGAAACTTTCAGAATTATTTTGATATGTAATTTGTGAAATTTAAAGATTGCTAAGTGCTTCGTCATTTGATTCGAAAATTTGTATTTTGAAAAAAAATCTCAAATTTATTTGTCTGACAGGCTATAGCGCGTAACGTTTACGTTAAACAGCGAGGCATTGTTTATGTTATGGAGATAATAAAGTTTAAATTTATCGCTTATTTCTCGTCCAATTTTTAAAATATTTTTATTGTTAAAAATAAAATAAGAATCTTTCTAAATATTTAATTTTTATGTATTTTTAACAATTGAATTATTTTTTACATCCGTTTCAATTTTGGAAAAAAAAAACTTGAAATTACGAGAAATGTAAACAAAAGCACACACAGTTTGTGTGAAAACATGTAAATAGATAATCTATTTCTTTTATGTAATTCAACATAAGCATTTAGAAATGTATTTTTAAATTCAAAGTGATGTTACATATTTAAATTCATATTATATATGTGTATACATATATTTACGTTTGAAAAATCAACCTGTGCAAAATTCGTAAACATACAATGTACTTTTCAATCGTGCATCGTACATTTCAAAACAAACTATGACCCAGGAAAAACAGAACCCACAAATTTTGTAAGAAAACTATTAATTTTAACTAGGGGGGTTTAGGGTTAGTTTAATGGGAAAATAAATAATTTGGGTTCTGTTTTTTTTTTGTTTTTCTGTGTCACCTTATAGTGGGATTTTGATGAGAATTTAGCCAGAATTTCATGGGTTTTTGAGTATGACTTGCAAGTTTTACCCAATATTCATTTAACATTAATTTCTGGCATGAGAATTTTCAGATTCACACGTAAAAAAGTTTGATAATTATCATATTTTATGGAAATTTCTGCAACAACGAAATTACTTTTTTTAGCTATGTTTTAAAGTCAGTAATCCTTAACTTTTTCCTTGTAAATTACTACCATAAAATAAACTGAACCCTCATTTTATGTGTGTTTTTGCAATAAATGTTTTATTTTTCTTCAAAGTGAACATTTTTCTTCATTTTTGCTAATAATCTTAAAGTTATATATAAAAGGAAGTTTGGTATGTACGTGTCGACGTATAACTCCAAAACGGGAGGTCATTTAGATTCAAAATCTTGCATACAGATTAATATCCTTCTAACTAAGAAACACACCAAATTTGCTTATTGATTTTTATTGATTAAGGGATATTAATCAAACGATTTTTGGAAAGCATTGCATATTTGCCCATGCTGATACGCCAGCAGCAGGAGTTTACCTGCTGCCTGTTTTCAGCAGTCATTCAAAATGTCCGCTCAATTAATTAATTTTTTTTTTTTTTTTTTTTTTTTGGAAAAACTACAAAAACTGAATTTTAAATTGTCTTATGCACAAAAAAGTTTTAGAAAAAAATCATTCAAGCGATTAAAAAAAAGGGATATAAAAAAGTGGATACCCACATACTATTATTTTCATATTTCTTAGCATGAAATATGATTAAATATATCCATTTCAGTGAAACTCAAAACGTTTTTAAAAGAAGAGTAACCAAATTTAAATTAAAATACGAAATATGTTTAGTTTGCTACTTTTGTTTCAGGGCTCAAAAAAAATTTACAATGTTGCATTTTATTTCTAATTCAACAATCAATTAAAAACTGAATTTAAAATTGTCTTACGTACGAAAAAGTTTTTAAAAAAATATTATTCTCAATGTTTTAAACAAAAAAAATTGCAAATTCTTAGCAATTAAAAAAAGGGGATATATAAAAAAACACATACAATTATTATTTTCAAATTGATAACTGGATTTATATTTAACACAAAGAAACTTGAATAAAAGTTAATATCATCTTCAAAATTTTTGAACCATTCAAAAGAAGAAAAATTAAAACAACTCCTGATGATTTTTTTTTAAATTCAGCTCACGGAAATAATGACAATCATTAACGAAAACAATGTTTACCTTTTTGCACTGTTAGATCAATTGAAATTTACAGTAGTCAAAAACAAGTTGAATACCGGCTTTTTAAAAAATTCTATGAAAAATCAACTAATAGTCAAATTTTCGGTAATTATTCATCTGTTGATAAAAATATGTTTGAAATAGGTTTTTTCTTAAAATATATTAGGCAAAATATTTTTACAAGCTCCCCCACCCCCTATTTTATTTTATGAAATCTGAAAAAAAAAAAAAAAAAAAAAAAAAAAAAAAATGAACAGATAAAAACCAATTTTTTTCTATAAAGATAAAAGTCTGAATTATCATATCAGAAGATTTTTATAAAAACCCCAAAAACATGAATTCTAAATTCTGCTAAAAAATGTCAATATTATTAGACACAATTCCGTAAGTATGTGACATCCAGCAAAGATTGAACTCACTATTCAGTAGTAATGGATTTACGAGACTACCTTGCTAATGATTACACAATGATGGGACTTCATTTTCTTTACCCAACCTGTTCATCACAGGTAGGATATGGTACAAGGTCGAAAGCAAAGGGCCATCTAGCGAGTATTAAAATCGCTATTCAGTAATAATGTGAGTCTAACTTGCAAACCCTTACACCACAATGGGATGCTATTAATATTAAAAAATGTAAACATCAAAAAGAGACTATTCCTAAAATAAACTAATATTATAATACACAAACTGTTAGCTTTGTTTAACATTAAATATCCAATAAACAAATAATTTACATTCTAATGAAAACTCATTTTTTAATCAATTCAACTAATAGATGGGTTCCTAACAGGTACTACAACTCTGGATCAAAATTTCAATGAAGGAGTATGCACACTTTCCAGAGCTCCAGAATTAGAACTTCACCACTTTAATGTCATACCCTTTTTAGGAACATTCCCTGGTGTTCCTAAAAATGTTTTCGTCCGGTCATAGACCGGGTACTTTTGCTAGTTTTAATATATATTTTTAAGTGTACATGCTAGACAAAACCATAAAAATATTTGTAAAAAAATGAATTAATTTTCCTTATTTTGAAGAATTCTATTGACAGAACACCACCGAACACTAGTGGCTAAAAAAGAATAATTTTTACTTAGGGTTTAAAAAAATGACTTGCAGTTTTGAAAATATAAACATTTTAAAACTGAGATTACTTTATTTTTTAAAGATCTAATTTTTGGTGTATTCGGGAAATAGAACCAATTTTATTTGTAGACAAACATACAAGACTCACATGTCGTTTTTCTCTTTTTTTTCTATTTAAAGACATTCTATGATATGAAATATTCCAAAGTGTCATATTTCTTCTTTTTTTTTCTTCATTACTTTTGTAAACAAAAAGATTTCACATTTATTTCCTAAAACTAATCAATTAAATATTTTTATATTTTTGTTTATTCTCTTCCTCTTACAATTGTATAAATGTTGATAGAATTTTATTTCATTAAAAGTCTTTTTCAACAGTTTTTTGGGATATGGTCACTTGTAGTGATAGCACTAAACCAAACATTTTTGCGAAGATGAAACTAAAAAAAAAAAAATGTGATTTTTCAGTTAAACCACACATCTCTACAATTAATTGTTTTTTCGTTTGTTTTTTTTACATAAAATATAGCTGCAATTTCTGATTGTACTTCTATGTTCAGACATCAAGAGTAGAATTGCAAATGGCTACTTCTGGCTGTATATTTATAGATTATCTAATCAAGGACAGATCACTTAGCATTACCAGTTGATTTTTTTTATTTATGGTTATTGTTATTTATTCCTATTAGTTAAATAGAGCTGTGTAAATGGTGTTCAAAACTGTTTGAATTATGTAAATATCCCCAGTGGTTCAAAGATTATGAGAATTTAAAGCCCCAAAATTGGGGGTACAAAAGTGGACATGATTTTGTTTAAAAAATATGTCAATTCAAAACAAGAATTTCAGTAATTTCTTCATCATTTCTTTATTTTTGGAGCAATTTTGATAAATTCTTATGTAAAATTGTATGTTCTTTCTGATTCTACAGTCAAATTGTATGTATCTCTATGCTTTAACCCATTATTTAGCGAATAAAAGGTACGGATAGCAGTTTTTTTTTTAAAGTTTACCACAATATTATTCAACATTTTCATTGTAATACTGCATCTATACACATATATAGTATTAATTTAGATATATAATATCACTTTGAACTTAAAAATACATTTCTAAATTCCTATGTTGAATTACATACAAGAAATAGAATACCTATTTACATATGTTTTTAAACAAAGCCAGTCCAGCATGTGCTGAGTTTTGTTTATATTTCTCATAATTTTAACTTGTTTTGAGAATATGAAAATACATTCATTTTTTTTAATTCAACCAGCTTTAAACTCTTTATCATGTAAAAAAAGGAAAAATAGTGATGTTTTTTCCTATGGATATCAACAATTACACATAGGGAAGTTCACAATAGTTAACTTCCACACATAAGAATTGAATTTTCCATACAAGTCACTCAACTCACAGATTTGCCCTGATTTGATTATCAAATTTAGCAAAATAGGATTCATATCCTAAGTTTTTGAGGGGTGCATACTCTAGTACCTATCTATTACCATTATCAATTGACCAGAAGTGTTCTACCTCCAAAAGTTACTTCTTAACAGCATCAATAACTTTCTCTATTACTGCAGCTATCATCTTTTCAATCCCATTTGGTTGACCCTCTCATTTTATATCCTTTGATTCCTTGAAAACAATCAATTTGGGTTCAAAGAAAACTTTCACCCCAGTCCAATTTCTGTCAAGTGGCATGTCACCAGTGGCCATTTCATAAATCCCCAGAAAGTGCATCAGAGGGAATATGATGATGTCTACCATCGTCCTATAGATTTCCGAGCACTGGACAAACCACTCATTCTGAATGTATGTAGAAACAGCAAGTACCAACTTGTTGCTATCAACTATATAATCAAAGAAAGCTTCTATGCCATCCTGAGTGCCACAGATAACTTTGCCAAGTCTGCAATGCATCCAAATCTATTTGATACAAAGCCTTTGTTTCTTTCCATCCAATGTCTATAATCATTGTATAATGAAACAGAGTGCTAGAGTAACAATATGTCCAAGTGTATAAACAGAAGTTCCAGGGGAGCTGAAGGCTTTCTCCCCAGCAGTGACCAATAACAATTTTTGAATCCTGATCTTCTGCTCAGTGTCTTTGTAGTTTTTGTCTATTGCATGGTTCACACACAAAATGATATGAGCACAACATTTTAGTTGTTTATGGTTTTCTCCCAGGTTATCAAGCAAGAGTTTGCAGTCAGACATCCAAAATTTAATTTGACTTTTAAGGTCATCAACAGAGCATTTAGCAAGTACCACTTCAGTTTGTAATCATAAGCTTTTGTCCCATCCTCCCTTGAGTGGCTTAGATTTTCACCATAGCCATTTGTGAGTAACATTTTTGCACCAGATTTTTGTGTTATTGTCATATGGTCCATTTTGACATTGTAATCATGATGGAAAGCAGCCTTTGTGGTGTCATCAAGCCCTGTTGAAATGATTTCGACCTGCTTGTTGCACAACTGTTTTGCAACATGATCAAGATTCAGGTAAGATGCATCTTCCAGATAACACATAATTGCTCAACAACTGGGGAGCATATACATCAGATCTCTATAGATATCATTGTTAGAGATATCAAATTTTTTATCACTGTTGTCACTGCTACACAGTTTGTGATCTGATTCACTTCCTACATTTATGTCATGATGAATGAATGTTCACCATTAACCAAATATCATATTGGCTACATTGGCAAATATTCTGCAAACTTCAAAGTTGACATTTTTAGAGCAAATTCAGGTCCACTTTTGAGAATTTGGGATATTTGCATAATTCAAACAATTTTGAACTCCATTAACACAGCTCTATATAACTAATGTGATTAAATAACAATAACCTAAAAAAAAAAAAAAAATTAAAAAAAACAACTGGGAATGCTAATATATTCTTCACTCAGAATCAGAATTACATTAAAATCCTACCTAAATAAAAAGGCCAACTCCACCTGACAATGACATCCGACAAAGACCATCTGATATAATCTTTTTTACTCTTGTTTTGGGTCAAAAACTTAACAATAGCACTAGATTGAGATAAAAAAATCCATCACTTGACCAATTTTCAAAAATGATTTTTTTCAGTTGCTTTAGGGGTGAAGATGTCTAGTTTGGATTTAAGTAGTTGTAGAGAGCAGCTCCCAGTTGATTTCTTCCTCTTGTTTTACTTTTTACACCAAAGTCAACTTTTAAATGTTTAAGTTGATCTTGAACAGCTTTCAAGCTAGCAACACATCGACACAGTTTTAATGGTTTTTACATGTTTGAGGACTGAGTTTATTATTTTATTTTTCTCAGCAGCAACTTTATATTCTTTGTTATTTTTCTCATTTTTGGTAATCTTTGCCTATATATAAAATTTCACAAGAGATTCTTGTTGCTGTGTCTTTGTGAGTGTTTTTTTAGCATGTTTTCTTGACATACTAAGTACAGATTGCAAATCAGTTGCTGGCCAAACTGTCATCAGATTGCACTTTAGCATATTGGATGTCAACTGATTGTATAGTGATGCATATCTCTTTGTTTGCATGCTGAAGTCCAAGTCTCCAAATGCATGCTACCCTGTAAGATTTGTTAGAGGGCAGCCTCTCAAGCAGCTCTTGTCTCTTGATCAACTTCCATCCAAAAACACCTCCTTCCTAAAAAGACAAGTTTAGGAGTTTTAAGTGTTTCATTATAAAGTGATGCATCACTTAAAAAAAGGAGCACTTTCAAATACACCTTTACATTCACTACCTTACACAAATTTTGGATTGTGTATCCAACATTTAAAATTTCTAACCATTTGCTGGACATTGATGGAAGTCAATAATGGAAGAATATAATTATTGACAAGATTGCAGAAGGGCTTTGTTACATAACTATTAAATAGTCCAACTACAATAAGAAGGACCTCTTGGAGCATCGAGTTGGTCATCCACTAACAATGAATTAATGTTCAAAAGTATATGTAAATTTTATCAATTACCAAAAAAAGGAATGATCTGGAAAAATAAAATGTTTTAAATTCATGGGGATTTGTTTATATTTAGCTATTGCAATTAAAAATGAATGTCATTTGATAAATAGTTACAAGAAGTAAAAATTATCAAAATGAATTAAGAAAAAAAAATACATTAAATTTTATGGACACAGATGAGTGCACAATAATTCAATTAAAATATTTTGGTGTGTGTGTGTGGGTGTACATCATGACTGGTTTGATAAAAACAATCAACAAAACAAACTTCTGGAAGAGAAAATCAAGATGTACCAAAAATTCTCGGCACATCTGTTAATGACCGTGAATCCTCACGACAGGCATACAGAAGTGCATGATTGTCACTCCAACAGAGCTTAAGCAAAATGAAAAAACAAGTGGTGGTTAGACATATCAGAGAGGATCCAAAAGGCTTATGATAGCAAGTAGCATTCCCAGTTGATTTTTTTATTTGAGGTTATTGTTGTTTAATCACATTAGTTATATAGAGCTGTGTAAATGGAGTTCAGAACCGTTTGAATTATGCAAATATCCCCAGTGGTTCAAAAGTTATGAGAATTTAAAGCCCCGAAATTGGGGGTACAAACGTGGACATGATTTTGTTTCAAAAATATGTCAAATCACGGACCATTAAAAAAAAGAAATTCAGTTATTTCTTCACCGTTTCTTTATTTTTGGAGCAATTTTGATATAATTTGGTATTCTTATGTAAAATTGTATGTTCTTTCTGATTATGCACTCAAATTGTATGTATTTCTATGCTTTAACCCATTATTTAGAGAATAAGAGATACAGATAGCAGCGATTTTGGGTTTTTTAAAAGCTTAACATCCAATTATTCAACATTTTCATTATAATACTGCATGTATATACATGTATGTATATAGTATTAAGTCAAATAAATAACATCACTTTGAAGAAAAATAAAACATTTATTGCAAAAACACAGACATAAAATGAGGGTTCAGTTTATTTTATGGTAGTAATTTACAAGGAAAAAGTTAAGGATTACTGACTTTAAAACATAGCTAAAAAAAGTTCAGAAAAAAAAAAAAAGGAATTTCGTTGTTGCGAAAATCTCCATTAAATACGATAATTATCAAACTTTTTTTTACGTGTGAATCTTAAAATTCTCATGCCAAAAATTAATGTTAAATAAATATTGGGTACTCAAAATCCGGCTAAATTCTCATCAAAATCCCATTATATTACAGGGTGACACAGAAAAAAAACAACCCAAATTATTTATTTTCCCATTAAACTAACCCTAACCTCCCCCTAAGTTAAAATTAATAGTTTTATTACAAAATTAGTGGGTTCTGTTTTTCCTGGGTCATAGTTTGTTTTGAAATGTACGATGCACAAATTTTGAAATGTACATTTACTAATGTTGCTTTTGTTTACATTTCTCGTAATTTCAATTTTTTTTTTTTCCCAAAATTCAAACGAACGTTAAAATAATTCAATTGTTAAAAACACATAAAAGTTAAATATTTAGAAAGATTATGTTTTTTTTTATTTTCATAGGTAAAAATATTTTAAACATTGGCGATAGAAACAAGCGATGAATTTAAACCTTATTGTGTGCATAATGCCTAGCCGAAATAGACAGGCATACGTCGTACGCCGCGCCAGACAAATAAATTTGAGATTTTTTTTCAAAATACAAATTTTTGAATAAAAAGCCGAAGAACTTAACATTTTACAAATTTTATATCAAAATAATTCTGAAACTTTGTAAAATCATGGACAGAGTGCGTCTTTTTCGTTTATCATGCTCATTTTGAACAAATAGTCTTGGAGTTTGCACTATTGTAATTTTACTTCCACGGGTCCTAGAAACAAAAAAAAAGCTCCCTTTTGTACTTCCAGGTGTCTTCTAATTGAATGCAAAATTTCAAGAATATTGATAAAGATTAGCCACTTAGATTTTCCAAAGAAATGTAGAGTGTAAAATGTATTCTCGGAAAAAAATTCCTATCACGCATTTTCATTTTTTAAAGCAAAATACATTTTTAACTCGCTGTAAAAAAAAATATTCAATTAATAAAAACATATACAAATTACATATTTAGAGAGATTATTTTCTTTTCTTTTCAACCATATGAATATTTTTAAGATTGAACAATAAATATACGAGAAATTGTGATTTTAAATCAATAAGGTCTGATTTGTGACGTCATTGACAGGGTGTTTTTACATCCGAAAATCGTTTAAATTCGAGTTTTTTCTTCAAAATCATAAGTTTTGGAGAAAAACCCGAAGCACTTAGCAATCTTTAAATTTCACAAATTTTATAGGAAAATAATTTTGAAACTCTCTAATGTTATGGACAAATTGCGTCTTTTTTGCATCTTTTATATTTTTTAAACAAATAGCCTTCAACTTTGCCTTCTCATATTTTTATTTCCACTGGTCCTAGAAACAAAAAAAAGAACCCGTTTGTACTTCTAGATGTCTTCTATTTGAGTGCAAAATTTCAAGAATATTGATAAAGATTAGCCACTTTGATTTTGAAAAACAAAACAGCGTGTAAAATTTATCCTAAAAAAAAAAAAAAACAGTCATATTTTTGTTTTCGGCTGTTCGACCGAAAATACGGTTTTAACTCGCTGTAAAAAATAATTCAATTGATGAAAACCAATAAAAGTTACATAATTAGGAAGATTACTCTATTCTCTTTCCAACCATATAAATCTTTTTAAGATTGGTTAAGAAATACTCGAGAAATTGCAAATTGAACTGATTAAGGTCGCAAATTTGAAAATGTCAGCGTTTTTCAGCTAAATGCTATAGCAAGGGCATGAAAACTATTTACCATCTAATCGGACAGGCATTTGGCCCACAACGATCATCAATGGCTCCCCTCAAATCGAAGGACTCTCCTCCATAAGAATACTGAGGGTATCATGAATCGATGGATGGAGTACTTCACAGACCTCCTTCACAACCCCTCAGTTATCGACGACAGTGTCATCGGCAGCCTGTCTCCAAGGGAAACGATCTATGAGATGATGGATCACCCCACCATCGATGAGATCCGTGATTCAATTATGGAAATAAATACTAGAAAGGCACCCAGTCTTGATGGCATTTCTGCTGAGGTTCTCCACTATGGTGGTGACAAGATTGCCATGGAGGTCCATCATCATCTTATCTCCGATGTATGGTTAGGCGCTCATGTCCCTCAGGACTGGATCGATACAATCTTGGTCTCGCTATACAAGGGCAAAGGTGTGCAGTAGGTCTGTGACAATTACCAGGGCATAAGCCTTCTTGAAGCAGTGGGCAAGGTTGCTAAGCTCCTGCTTATTCCAGAATGCCAAAGCGGCTTCGTGGAACGATGGACATGATCTTTTCCACTCGGCAACTTCAAGAGAAATGCATCGAACAGCAGGTAGCACTCTACAGGGTTCCCACTTGTTCAGGGCAATTTCATAATTTAATCAATATTAATCTAATATCGACACATTTAGACAGTTTTATTCTTACTTTTTTATGATGCAGGGTTAATCAAGTATCTTGGGTTCATTATAGATGATGCCTACATCTATTAATTAACTACATAGGGTGTCCACAAGTCCATATGCACTTTAAAGTTATAAATTATTTAAAGCACACTGACTTTATGGACATCCTGTACAACAAAATTGAATGGCCTCCTGTTTTTTCTTAACCATGATCAACATTACTGGTTTTTTTTTTAATCAGCAAATCAATTTAGATATTTTACACACCCACCGAATGTTTTAAATATTTTTTTTATTGAATTTGTACAAATTTCAAATATTTACCATGCTGTGTTTACCACTTTATCAGCAAATATATGTAGATATTTAACAATGACCCCCCTCGCTTTATATTTGTATTATATTTTATTCGAATAAAAATAAAGTAAAGTCGTCAGGGGTCCTAAAGTTGGTATCAGACTGACAGCAAGGGAGTCTATCCCCTTTTCACTAGCGCTAGACCAAGAAGAAGTGAGTTAAAACAGTATTATTTTTTATAGCGAGTTATTTGTTGATTATTACATACAAACAAAGCTGCACACGGACAAGCTTATTTCTGGTCCAATTTTAAAAATATTTATATGGTTGGAAAGAAAATAATCTTTCTAAATATGTAATTTTTATGTGTTTTTAACCATTGCATTATTTTTTATGGCGAGTTAAAACGGTATTATTTTTAAACAAAGCTGTACATGCTACATGCAGGCAGGTTTTGTTAAATAAAATTATATAAAGAGTTATTCTATTTCTTGTTTGTAATACAACATAGCAGGTATTTAAAAAGTTATTTTTAAGTCCAAAGTGATGTTATTTATATAAATTAATACTATATATGTGTATATATGCCATATTAAAATGAAAATGTTGAATAATCTTGTGGTAAACATAGAAAAAACAAAAAAAACTTGATATCCCTACTTCTTATTCCCCAAATAATGGGTTCTAGCATGGAGATACATAATATTTAAGTGCAGAATCAGAGAGAACATACAATTTTACATAAGAATGCAAAGTTTTATCAAAATTGCTCCAAAAATAAAGAAATGATGAAGAAATTACTGAATTTCTTGTTTTCAATTAGTCCGTGATTTGACATTTTTTAACAAAATCATGTCCACATTTGTACCCCCAATTTCGGGGCTTTAAATTTTCATAACTTTTGAACCACTGGGGATATTTACATAATTCAAACAGTTCTGAACTCCATCTACAAAGCTCTATATAACTAATGTGATTAAATAACAATAAACTCAAATAAAAAAAATCAACTGGGAATGCTAATGTGTCATATATCACTAAGTAATAAAGATTTACACAATATATGGTGTGGTTAATTTGCATACTGGTTTTAACAAAACCGGGTTTATGTGACAGAGAACACGAGGTGAGTGGCGAACGTCAAGGCCTGCCGTATTCTCGAAGGAAGCGGGCTAGGCTTTGCCTGACATGTCGGACTGTAGAATCGAACCCGCTTCCTTCAGAATGCAAACATTGTCACCGAAGTCTAGAAGCTGCAGTCCCGGATGTAAGCACCAGGTGCCCGGATGATGGCTATGATGATTCCAGCGGTCGGGTTTGGCTCGAGAATCTCGTGCGTGTGGTGCAGACACCCGGATGTTGAAAGAAAAATTGTATAAGTAGAAGTGGGGTGACGACAGCAGGAGTTGCGATTTTTCAGCTGCTTGCTGAAGATGTTTGAGTTGGTGGTTTTGCGACGACGACAGATTTTGTGCTATAGATTTTGTGACGGCGACGACATTGTTGACCCCACCTCTCTTCAACAAGTCATTTTTTCCACTCTATTTTCTTTTCTTTTTCATACTAGAAGCTATTTCGGCTTAGAGGTTGTATAATATCATTACATAATGGCGGACGCCATGTTCGACCTCAAACTCATTCCTGAATTCGACGGCTCCACATCTGTGGTGGACTGGGTCGAGAAAGTGGAGCTGACGTGTCGCTTATGTGGGGTCAAGCAGGTCGATCTAGTCATCCCCTGCGACTGAGGGGAGGCGCTCTGGACGTATACCAGCAGCTAAAAGACGACGAAAAAGCTGATGTTGTGCTGATTAAGGCTGCGCTATACAAAGCCTTTGCGATGGACCCCTGCACTGCGTATGAACGTTTCACAACCCGGATGTTGATGGCAGGTGAGACGGTGGATGTCTTCTTTGCGGCACTGAAGAAGCTGGCGGTTTTGTTTGGGGGATTGCCTGAACGTACCTTTGTATACGCATTTTTGGCAGGACTCCCGGCTCGAGTGAAACAATTGTTGAGGGCATCCACCAGTATAGAGGCAACGCCGGTGGAGCATTTGCTTGAGCGCGCACGGGCTATCGTCAGGGATGAGGCAGAGCTAGGGCAGCCAATTGCAATGGCTGCGCAGACGGCCCAGAGTGGCCATACAACTCCCCCAGGCTGGATCATCGAGTGAATTGCTTCCGTTGTGGAAGGCGTGGCCACAGGGCTAAGGAGTGCAAGATTAGCACGGACGAAAGACGTGGGCGCATACGCTGCTTCAAATGTCGCGGCGGCGGACACATGGCCTCAATCTGTCCGGGAAAACGAGCCAGGGGACAAGATGTCAATGCCGCTCTGCTCCCCGGACAAGAAGTGAACAAGGTGCAACCAATCATCCGAGTCCTCGTCGACCAAACGCCTAGCTCGGCGCTTCTCGATTCAGGCTGCTCTCGCACCATAGTGAGCGCAAGACTATGCCGCACCTGGAGGAAGAGAAGCATTAAAGTAACGACCATAGATGGTGATACCCAGGCATGCTGTGGAGTAGAATCAGTGAGGATTCATACTGATTCTGGTGCATCTGCTAAGATCGATGTATTGGTGACGAGAAAACGTTTACTGGGCTTCAACCTACTGCTCGGATATGACGCCATCAAGGCACTGGGCGGTGTCCTGATTACACGAGGTGGAACTGTGCAATTCCTGGAGGCCCCGGTGTGTGCCGCGCTTCACATCGATCGGCCCAATTTCAGGGTAGAGTTCAATCAACGCCAGAAGATCTGGACTGCCTCGTGGAAATGGACGGATAAGGAGGCGCCAACCAAGCTACGGAATAGCGTTGCAGAGTACCCCGTATCCGCGAACGTTAGGAACGCATACGAACAGGAGCTTGACGCCTGGATCAAAGATGGCTGGTTGATCCCGTACCCCGACCAAAAGCTTGGGCCTCCTAAAGGTCTGATCCCTTTAATGGCAATAGTGCAGCAGAACAAGTCAAAGGTGCGACCAGTTCTGGATTACCGCGAGCTCAACAAATATATTGAGGCTTACACGGCTGATGCCGATGTATGTGCAAGCAAGTTGCGGGAGTGGCGCTAGAAAGGATCAAACGTGTCGTTGCTGGATCTGAGAAAGGCTTATTTGCAGGTGCGGGTCGACGAAACTTTATGGCCATTTCAGACGGTGGTGTTTCGTGGCAAACGGTACTGCCTGACCAGGCTGGGCTTCGGCTTGAATGTGGCGCCACAAATCATGAAGACCATCATTGGTGCTGTGCTGTCCCAAGATGAAACTGTCAAAAAGGCGACGTCGGCGTACCTCGATGACATTTACATCAATGAAGATGTGAAGCAAGCGTCACACGTTCGAGCGAAATTGGCACAATTTGGCCTGGTTTGCAAGGATCCAGAACGGCTTGAAGACGGAGCGCGAGTACTAGGCCTGGATGTCAGGGGGGAGGAAGGCATCCTGCGATGGAGACGAGGAAGTGTGGTTCCAGGCATTCCTGAAGTTCTCACAAGGCGGACTGTTTTTTCCCTGTGCGGAAAACTTGTGGACACCTGCCAGTGTGTGGTTGGCTTCGTGCAGCAGTGGGTGTAATTAAACGCCGGGCGAATGCTGTGACCTCAGGATGGGACGATGAAACAAGTGATGCCCTCCTCACCCGAATGATTGCAGAAAGTGTTGGGAGAGCAACACACGAGGACCCTGCCAGAGGAGAATGGTGCGTTAACGGGGAAGAAATTAATGTATGGGTCAATGCCAGTTCATTGGCGTTGGGAGTCCTGTTGGAGAGGGACGGGGCTGTGTTGGAGGATGCGTGTTGGTTACGGCCCATGAATGATGCCCAGCACATCAACTTAGCTGAGTTGGATGCCGTGCTGAAAGGCGTCAACCTATCTCTACAGTGGCAGGCAAAGAGGCTGCACCTGCACACTGATTCTCTGTGTCTACCATTGGGTGTCCGACACGCTGACTGGCAACGCAAGGATACGCACCAAGGCAGCAAGCGAGATGCTGATAAGGCGGAGGCTAGACACCCTAAAGAACCTAGTTTCGGAGTATGCCCTTACAGTCAGCATAACACTGGTCGCGTCGTACTGCAATCTTGCCGACCAGTTGAGACGAGTGCCGCACAAATGGTACGTTGCTTTAAAGACGAGTACTGAGCCCGTTGGTCAAACCTGCGCTGCCATAGGGAGCTCGATGGACCGGCAGCAGATTAAAGACATCCACGTGCAGAGTGGGCACCCAGGCATCAAGCGGACACTGTATTTCGTGAGACGCGTCGACCCAGCGGTGACCAAGGCAGAGATTAAACAAGTCGTAAAAGACTGCGAGGTGTGCCAGTCGATTGACCCAGCACCAGTACGATGGTGAAAAGGACGACTGGACACAAATGATGCGTGGCAAAGGGTGGGAATGGATATCACCCATTATGGTGGCAACCACTTTCTTACGCTCATCGACTGTGGACCCACACGTTTTGCGATTTGGAGACCGCTGGCACGGCAAGACTCAGCGAGCGTTCTTAAACAGTTATCGTCCGTCTTTTACGAACGAGGTGCACCAGAGGAAATATTGACGGACAATGACACAGCCTTTTGCAGCCAGCAAGTAAGGCAGTTTCTGTGTGAATGGGGGGTCCGACTACGGCTGCGATGCGCGTATGTGCCATCAGGCAACGGTATCACGGAAAGAAGTCACCGCAGTATTAAAAGAATTGCCGCTAGGAAGCAGTGCACCATTGAGGAGGCAACATACTGGTACAATGTGACGCCGAAGGACGGGGTGTCCCCGGTAACTGCACCCATGAATGCCATCCACACGTACCGGGTGCGGGTAAAAGGAATAGACGTTGCGCAGTCACCTGTCGACGAAGTGGTTTGCGAGCCATATGCTGTGGGGGATTCCGTTTGGGTGAAACCCCCAGGCAGTCGATGCACCACCCGATTCAAGCGGGGGCGAGTGACTGGTGTAGTCAGTCAGCAATCTGTGCTGGTTGACGGAGTCCCACGTCACGTACGCGATCTCCGCCCTGCTGTAGAGGTAGATTATTCATCTACCGATGAAGATGATGAGCCATCTGACGACGAGTTGTTATTGAATGTCGCCAATGGTCCCCACGAAGACACAACCGCTAGCCCGTCGGACGATTCAGAGGCAGAAGCCGTGGTGCAAGTACCGCTTAGAAGGAGCGCGAGAACAAAAAGGCCACCCCCACCATGCACAGTGTGTGATCCTGAGATTAGGGGGGAGTGTGACAGAGAACACGAGGTGAGTGGCGAACGTCAAGGCCTGCCGTATTCTCGAAGGAAGCGGGCTAGGCTTTGCCTGACATGTTGGACTGTAGAATCGAACCCGCTTCCTTCAGAATGCAAACATTGTCACCGAAGTCTAGAAGCTGCAGTCCCGGATGTAAGCACCAGGTGCCCGGATGATGGCTATGATGATTCCAGCGGTCGGGTTTGGCTCGAGAATCTCGTGCGTGTGGTGCAGACACCCGGATGTTGAAAGAAAAATTGTATAAGTAGAAGTGGGGTGACGACAGCAGGAGTTGCGATTTTTCAGCTGCTTGCTGAAGATGTTTGAGTTGGTGGTTTTGCGACGACGACGGATTTTGTGCTATAGATTTTGTGACGGCGACGACATTGTTGACCCCCCCTCTCTTCAACAAGTCGAATTTATTTTTTCCACTCTATTTTCTTTTCTTTTTCATACTAGAGTTTAATAATTGGTGTTATTGAACTCTAATATTATTGTTTTATTCTCCAATGTAATAAAATCAATTCTATGAATGATTTTATATAGAAACCAATTAAAATATAACTAAAATAAGCATATTCTTTTTCATATGCATTCTTATCTAATTTTGTTATTCTTTGTAATTTAATATTCTTTGTAATTTCATTACATTAAAACTTAAATACTTATGCCGGGGGAGGGTGCATATTCTTGCACCTGGAAACCGCATATTAAACAAAGGGTAGATAAAAAAAAGTAGAGATTATTCACCTAAAGTCAGTTTTTGATCTTTAAAGGTAATTTAGTGATAGAATTCATGACTTAGATTTAAGTTTGATTATTTAACTTTTGAATAAATTGTCAACTATAAATAAATACCATATTAATTAACAATTTGATAAAATACGAAAGAAACCGCTGCATTAACTATCTATATTTGTTTGTCCTTAGATAATACATTTTGGAGAGAAAAACTGAAATTAACAATTATTTTAATTATTATTAGTATTACCATCTAATTTTAGGTATTTTTTATAGATAAAAACAAAAAATTTCATTCATTTTTCTTGTTTACAACCATTTTATTTTGTAATTGAAAAGAATTACCCTTAAAAAATTCCAACATTAAAATGAAAACTGGCAAATACTATTTAATTTCTCGCTATTTTGTTTTGCTGACTTCATATAAGATAGATTCTTTAAGTGTCATATTTGTCTATTTCCTTTTTTTTCCATTTATTTTGTAAACAAATGGATTTCATATTTATTTTCTAAAAAATAGTCAATTAAACGTTTTTACCATATTTTTGCTCAATCTTTTCCCCTTACAATAGTATAATTGTGATAAAATTTAATCTTATCAAATTCAAAATCTGAAAGTCTTTTTAAATCGTGTTTTCTTGGATATGGTAAAAGCACTAAACTGAACAGTTTTCAGTACAATATCTCGCTATCAAACTGAAAAAACATGGTTTTATCAGTTAAACTGTCCATCTCAAATAGAGATATATACAATTTGAGTGCAGAATCAGAAAGAACATACAATTTTACATAAGAATGCAAAGTTTTATATAAATTACACCAAAAATAAAGAAATGAAGAAATTACTGAATTTCTTGTTTAGAATTGACATTTTTTTGACAAAATCATTTCCACTTTTGTACCCCCAATTTTGGGGATTTAAATTCTCATAACTTTTGAACCACTGGGGATATTTGCATAATTCAAACAGTTTTAAATTTCATTTACAAAGCTCTATAAAACCAATGTGATAACAATGACCTCAAATAAAAAAAAATCAACTGGGAATGCTAGAATGAGGGGTATAGGACACCAAATTTGTGTTTTAAAGAAAAAAAAAAACAGATTTTTGTGAACATAACTTACATTTTTATTAAAGAAAACTATTAAAGTGTCCTAGGTCTTTATCTTGGATCACTGTTTAGCCAGAAAAAAAAACTTGAGCTATCCTGTAACTCACTCCTTCCTCCTCCTCTTCTTCTTTTCACTGACTACTAACTAACTGATTGACTGACTGACTGACACCTGGTCACTGAGAGATCACCCCCAGCAGTGTAAGAGGGTGTTTTCTTATGTCTATTCACTTACCCACAATGCCCCTGCACTATCCAATGAGAAGACACCTTTCCTCACCTTCAGCTTCCCCATTTGACACTATACTGGTGAACACTACCTGACTGCACGTTTTCACTCATCCTGCAAACGAGACAGGTTCGCACCCGCTTTTCCCCACAAAGTAAGTCTTCTCTTTTGTTACAAAATCATTTTCCGCTTTTTGTTTACCTTATTGATAAAAAAAAAAAAAAAAAAAAAAAACAGCCATTCTTACTTCAAAAATTATTTTTAATTCATAGATACTATCCAAATGGAATTTCATTATTTTTAGCTATAGATTTTCAATACATTCTTTTCTTTAATTAAACAAATAAGCCTTCATCAGCCAGTGTAATGGGAGAATCTATTTAAAAAAAAAAAAAAAAAAAAAAAAATCTATTTTACATTATTAATTTCAAAATATCAACAAAATAATATTTTCAGTGGTCTGTTGTGGTTTTGCTTACAAAGGTCGGAAAAGAAAAAAACAAGTTTCTGCTTGTAGTTTAAAGTGTCTTATAGTTAAGTGTAAAATGTTAAAAAATATTGATAAAGATTAGCTACTTTGTTGCAAAACAAAATAACATGTAAAATCTAGTCCCGATAAAAATAGAAAATTTCCCCTTTTTCAGCTGTTTGAAGCAAAATACCGTTTTAACTTGCTGTAAAAAAAATAATTCAATTGATAAAAACACATACAAACTAAATATTTAGAAAGATTATTTTCTTTTCTTTCCAACCATAGAAATATTTATAAGAGTGGACCAGAAATCCACGAGAAATTGCGAGTTGAACCAAATAGGGTGCAAATTTGTCAATGTCCACCGATTTTACCTAACGAGCTTGTAATGCTAATATATATCAAGAAGTGGACAGTGAGAACTGATGGCCAGAGCCAAGTGCCAGTCAAGAGAGCCTTAGCAGGCTAGATATCATTTCTTGTTTAAGTGGAAGAACCGGCATCAAAGAAAACTTTCTCATCCCCTTTTCCTCAGTTCATAAATAAAAACCCTACAATTTATAAAGAAACTTCAATTGGTACCCATCAAATTTCCTAGGGTTTCAGGACACGTTAAATTAAAAGGCTATCAAGTATGACTGTTTATGTATACAAAAACAGTTTTGTAAAGAAAAATATGGACAATATGTGAGAATTTATGTTGTAGTCTGAAATTGTTCCTATCTTGATTCTGAGCTTGATATTTTCCCTTCCTTTTGAAATATTTATGACAATGTTCTGTCTACTACATACATTTATACTTACATACATACTCATGTGGATCATTCAATTCACCATGGCATTACACACACACCGACACTGAATTACTTGAAATTTGGCACAAATTATTTTGTGTTAAACCATACCGTTCCAATTTTAGAGGGGGGGTTATAATTTTCCTATTTTGCCTATAAATTAAGGTTGTGCAGCATGGCAGAATCTGTGGGTTTTTTTTAAAGAATTTAAAATACATTCAATATTTCTGAAATTTGGTATGAAGAGTAAATAATGATTGTAGAATCCAAATATCCAACTATTTTAACCCTATACCTGATAAAAAATACCTGATAAAAATATTATTTTGCTCACCCAAATGCATGACTCCAAAATCAACAACTTTTCCCCTATGTAGTTTATGGTCAATCTGTAGAAAATGCTACCTCTTAAATTTTCATAATATTTTTTTCTTAACATAGTAGTATGCCTGCCTAAGTTCAACAAAGAATTTTGTGATGGCTTCAAGTCTACTTTAGAAGATATGACCCTGCCAAGTTCACAGTTTTTTCCTATGTACATGCAGGATTTCAGTGATTATAATTAAAGACAATCATCCTAATGCTCCATGAACTCTCAAATGTTGATATTGTGCTCAGTGACCTCTTAAACTATTCAATAATATTGTTTTTATTAATCTAAAAAAGCAAACAAATTAATATGAGGGTGAGCTAACAGTTGAAAAATGTCATGGTTTATTCCATGATAAACAGGTTGGAGTGATTTCAGTTGATCAGTTGGATGTAATGGATATATAAAGCTTATTGCCTATAGAACAGGATTTGATGACGATAAAAGACAAATCTGTTACCATCACAAGCAGACCTTGTTTACTAAATATGAATGGCTTGAAAAGAGATGTTATATTCCATTTAAAAAATCATAAAAAGCTAATTAAAGGCAGTTATTTTTATTAATCTAAAAGAAGACAATTTAGATATGTTTTGCAGATATTGCTTTTTGTATGGATAGATTGTTTTTAACAACTGGTAAACATTGCCTCTAGCATAATAATCAATAGTGCATAGAATATTTGTAGAAAGTAGTAAACATGAAGTTGAAAGAAATTCTTTCTGTTTGTGTTTTTTCTTTTTAAATTTCATTTTTATATTTTTTACTATTTTTCAATTATTTTCATGAAACAAAAACATTTGATTTTTTCATTCAGAAGAAAGTGATAATAAAAATGAATATACAGGGAGTCTTTAAAACATTACATTTTAAATTACACTTAGCATTACAAGCATTTAGCAGAAAAACGCTGACATTTTCAAATTTGCAACCTTAATCAGTTAAATTTGCAATTTCTCGAGTATTTCTTAACCAATCTTTAAAAAAGTTATATGGTTGGAAAGAGAATAGAGTAATCTGTCTAAATATGTCATTTTTATCGGTTTTCATCAATTGAATTATTTTTTACAGCGAGTTAAATCCATATTTTCGGTCGAACAGCTTAAAACAAAAATATGACCGTTTTTTTTTAAGGATAAATTTTACACGCTGTTTTGTTTTTCAAAATCAAATGAGAGGACGAAGTTCAAGGCTATTTGTTTAAAAAATATTAGAGAAGCAGAAAAAAAGCACTATGTCCGTGATATTAGAAAGTTTCAGAATTATTTTGATATATAATTTGTGAAATTTAAAGATTGCTAAGTGCTTCGGATTTACGTGACTTTCGGATGTAAAAACACCCTGTCAACTGATGTCACAAATAGGACCTTATTGATTTAAAATTACAATTTCTCGTATATTTATTGTTCAATCTTTAAAATATTTATATCGTTGGAAAGAAAAGAAAATAATCTCTTTAAATATGTAATTTGCATGTGTTTTTATTAATTGAATAATTTTTTACAGTGAGTTAAAAACGTATTTTGCTTCAAACAACCAAAAATGCGTGATAGGAATTTTTTTTCCGAGAATACATTTTACACTCTACATTTCTTTGGAAAATCTAAGTGGCTAATCTTTATCAATATTCTTGAAATTTTGCATTCAATTAGAAGACACCTGGAAGTACAAAAGGGAGCTTTTTTGTTTTTGTTTCTAGGACCCGTGGAAGTAAAATTACAATAGTGCAAACTCCAAGACTATTTGTTCAAAATGAGTATGATTTGCAAAAAAGACGCACTTTGTATGTAAAATTAGAAAGATTAGAATTATTTTGATATATAATTTGTAAAATTTAAAGATTGCTAAGTGCTTCAGGATTTGATTTGAAAATGTGTATATTGAAAAAAAATCTCAAATTTATTTGTCCGACAGGCATAGTACGTAACGTAAAGTTTACGTTAAACAGCGAGGCATTGTTTATGTTATGCAGATAATAAAGTTTAAATTTATCGCTTATTTCTCGTCCAATTTTTAAAATATTTTTATCGTTGAAAATAAAATAAGAATCTTTCTAAATATTTAACTTTTATGTGTTTTTAACAATTGAATTATTAAAAAAAAGTAATTTCGTTGTTGCAGAAATTTCCATAAAATAGGATAATTATCAAATTTTTTTACGTGTGAATCTGAAAATTCTCATGCCAAAAATTAATGTTAAGTAAATATTGGGTAAAACTTGCAAATCATACTCAAAATCCCATTATATTACTGCTAAATTCTCATCAAAATCCCATTATATTACAGGGTGACCCAGAAAAACAGAACCCAAATTATTTATTTTCCCATTAAACTAACCCTAGTTAAATTTAATAGTTTTATTACAATTAAAATTAATAGTTTTATAACAAAATTTGTGGGTTCTGTTTTTTCTGGGTCATAGTTTATTTTGAAACATACATTGTCCGTATGTTTTCAAATTTTGCACTGGTTGATTTTTCAAAAGTAAATATTTGAAATTTTCAAAGGTAAATATTTTTCAAAGGTTTGAAAAAAAATTTTTTCTAATTTTATTTTTATTTTATCTTATTTATTTATTTTAAAACTTACTTTTGATCATATCTATATTTACATATATATCAAGCACAATTGTATATCTAATAATACAAACAGACCACCATGAATGTTTTATTTATGTTGAATATCGAGCTTTATTTATTTAAAATAAAAATACCATTTTTCAAAATAAAAGTCTGACAAAATTCCTTTCAAAATGGAATATTATTTTTTAACAATTCAATGTTTTTAAAACCATTTAGTATGAAAATATTCTTAATATTTATGCAATGAATGTGGAAAAGAGAACGTAAGAAAAACAAACTACTGCTACTACTACGTAGCAGTAGTTTGTTTTTACTACGCAAGCTGTTTGTTTTTCAAATTGGATAAATTCATGTTCGCTGTAAAAACTAATTCAATGAATAAAAACATATACAAATTACATATTTAGGAAGATTATTTTATTTTCTTTACAACCATAAAAATATTTTTTAAGTTTGAACCATAAATATGTGAGAAATTGTGATTTTAAATCAATAAGGTCTGATTTTGTGAAGCACATTCTCAACTGTTGACAGGATTTTACGCACGTCTGACAAATAAATTTGAGATTTTTTTTCAAAATACAAACTTTTGAAGTAAAATCCCGAAGCATCTAGCAATCTTTACATCTTACATATCATATATCAAAATAATTCTGAAACTTTGTAATTCTACACACAAAGTGCGTCTTTTTCTCCAATCAACCTCATTTTGAACATAGTCTTGGAGTTTGCACTATTGTAATTTTACTTCCACGGGTCCTAGAAACAAAAAAAAAAGCTCCCTTTTGTACTTCCAGGTTTCTTTTAATTGAATGCAAAATTTCAAGAATATTGATAAAGATTAGCCACTTAGATTTTCCAAAGAAATGTAGAGTGTAAAATGTATTCTCGGAAAAAAATTCCTATCACGCATTTTGTTTTTTTTTAAGCAAAATACGTTTTTAACTCGCTGTAAGAAAATATTCAATTAATAAAAACACATACAAATTATATATTTAGAGAGATTGTTGGTTGGTTGGTTGGTTGGTTTATTAATTTTAACGGCATATCAACCCGTCCAGGGTTATATCATGCCTAGCGGTTGGGTTGTTATACATATTGTGTATTTATATATATACATTTAGTAATTGGTTTTAACAATGTGTTAGCATTATTGGGAATCATACTGTATGCCATTGA
Organism: Doryteuthis pealeii; assembly: GCA_023376005.1. Classification (NCBI taxonomy): domain Eukaryota; kingdom Metazoa; phylum Mollusca; class Cephalopoda; order Myopsida; family Loliginidae; genus Doryteuthis; species Doryteuthis pealeii. Next base: position 61,474,444 of record CM042138.1, read on the forward strand.
TTTGTTTCATGTCTATATTCTATGGTAGAATTTTATTTCCCTCAAAAAGGAGAAAATATCCTCTATGTTAACATTTTCAAATAGGTCCTTCATATTGTTTGCTTTAAAATAATGTTTTCTGATGTGAGCAAAAAATCAATAAGTGTTTGACTGTCAGGGGTGTTTGACATGTTTCACATTGTGGTTGTTGTTCTTGTTTGAGTATATAAGAGTGTGTTAGTTTTGTATGACCAATGCATAATCGGGACATAATGACTTGTTCTTTTCTAGACTTCCTTAAAGTTGGTCTGCAGCCTCCCAAAGTCGGTTTGATTAGGAAGAGTTTATTGTGGATACAGTTATTCCAGTGTTGCTGCCATTTTGTATGAAGGAATCTATTAATTTTAGGTTTCAAGTCAGTATATGGTATCTGGAACTTGTCAGTGATTAAATCTAGAGCCGATTTAGCTGCAGAGTCAGCTCTTTCATTCCCCCTCACTCCTATATGACTTGGTATCCAGCATATAATAATCTCCTTAGAGTTAGACATTGAGTCTAATCTATTCAGGAGCTTAATGATGAGAGAGTCTTCCAGTTTTTTTATTTCTTAATGATAGTAGGACTGAGAGCGAGTCTGAAAAGATGATATATTTTGTGTGTTTATTTTCAGAGATGATGTCAAGTGCTATATCTATTGCACGGGTTTCAGCTGAAAAAATGGAACTTTCTTTGGAAGGGCTTTTCTTACAATTTTTTTATTTAAAATAGCTGCACATGCCGTTTTGTCATTGTCCTTAGAGCCATCTGTAAAGATGTGGAGGTGGTTGGGGTAGCGTTCTAGAACATTGTGGAATTTGTCTTGGTAAGTGCTAGGATGGGTTTTTGTTTTAGGAAGTTCACTTAGCTCAAGGATCACTTTAGGTTTTTTAATGATCCAAGGTGGTGTTTTTGGTATGATGGTTTTATGGATATTTGTGAGAGGAATTTTAGATTCTTTGAGGATAGGTTCCATCCGGTGACCAAAAGGTTTTATTGATTTTTCTTTTTTTTCAAAACATTCTTTGTATCCTTGGTTGAAGGTGCAGTCATAAGCTGGGTTGGATGGGCAGGATTTGAGTTTTGTGTAGTATTGCAAGGCTAGTTTTTCGCATCTTAGCTGTAGGGGTGCCTCATAAGCCTCTACATATAGGCTGTCAACTGGAGAAGTTCTGAAGGCCCCTATGACTTGCCTTAAGCCTTCATGGTGTACTGAGTTGAGCTCTTTGAGGTAAGACCTCCTAGCAGATCCATATACAAAGCAAGCATAGTCAAGTTGGGAACGGATTAGTGATCTGTATAGTTTAAGTAGTGTTTGTTGATCTGCTCCCCATTTAGTATGGGCAACTACTCGTAATAGTTGTTGGGCTCTGGTACATTTATTTTTTAAATGTTTTATGTGTGGGATGAAAGTTAATTTTTTATCGAATATAACTCCCAGGAATTTATATTGATCAACAACAGGTATTTCACTTTCCTCAAGTTTGATGGTAGGGTCATTGTGCATTTTTCTTAAGGAACAGAAATGCACACATTGAGTTTTGGTCTTTGAAAATTTAAAGCCGTTGTCTGTTGCCCATTTGTTCACTTTGTTGAGGCCCATCTGCAATTGGCATTCTATTTTGTAGATATCTGTGGATCTATAGCAAATGACAAGGTCATCAACATAGAGAGCGCAGTTGATTATAGGATTGAGGCTATTTATTACATTATTTATTTTAATGGAGAAGAGAGTTACTGATAGGATACTTCCTTGTGGGATGCCTTCTTCTTGAGTTTGAGGTCAGAAAAAGTGGATCCCACACGTACCCTGAAATTTCTATTGGAGAGGAAGTTTTTTTATAAATAGCGGCAGCCTTCCTCGTAACCCTAGATCGTACATGTCTTTCATGACACCATACCTCCAAGTAGTGTCATATGCCTTCTCCAGGTCAAAAAAGACTGCCACTACATGTTGTTTTTTTATATATGCTTCCCTGATGTAGGTCTCTAGTCGGATCAGATGGTCTATTGTATCTCTCTTTTTTCGGAACCCTGTTTGGAGGTTTGTAATTAGGTTATTTGCTTCTAGATACCATGTCAGCCTTTTGTTGATCATCCACTCCATTGTCTTGCAGAGGCAGCTTGTCAAGGCGATGGGTCGGTAATTTTGTGGATTAGTGGTGTCTTTGCCAGTTTTGGGAATGGGTATAATTGTTGCTTGTCTCCATGTTTCTGGGAATGTGTTACTTTTCCAAATATGATTATAAATGTTTAGGAGACATCTGAGAGATTCTTCTGGTAGGTTTTTTAAAAATTCATTGTGAATCTCATCAGGACCGACAGCTGTATTGTGTGATTTTGTTATGGAGTCATTAAGTTCTGCTATTGTGAAAGGCTTGTTGTAATCTTCAGAATTTTTTGAAGTAAAGTTTATGTTTCTCTTTTCTGCAATTTGTTTGGTTTTTGGAATTTTTTGTTGGTTTGACAGGAAGAATTTTTTGAAAAGGTTTTAGCAAGTAAATCGGCAATAGCCTTTTTTGTTGTTACTTTTTCATTTCTTATTGAGAGGTGGTTTAATGGACTTGTTTTTCTTTTTCCGCTATTTTTCTGATCATGTCCCACACTGTTTTTAATGTGGAGGAGGCATTTAGTTTATTTACGTAATTTTTCCATGAGTTTCTTTTAGCTTCTTTAATTGTTTTCTTTGCCTTTGCTCGATAGAATTTTAATGAAATTAGATTGGGGGTTGTGGGTTCGGTTTGGAATTTTCGTAGAGCAGTGCGTCGTAGTCGAATGGCCTCTTTGCATTCCTTGCTGAACCATGGTCTGTTTTGTTTGGTAGATGCAGTATTATATGATATACTTTTTTTGCTATTGTAATTAGAGTTTTGTGTGAAATGGTCAATTGAGCAAGTATTATCATTTTTGTGTGAGGTATTTGCTGCATAGGGATTTGAATTTCTCCCAGTTAGCTTTCTTCATACTCCATCGAGGTAGTTCTTCTTCCTGGGGGTGTATGCTTTCAATCACAATTGGGAAGTGATCACTCCCGCAGGTGTCCTCATACACATTCCAGGAGAAATCTAGGTAAATTGAAGGGTCGCAGATGGTCAAATCTATGGCTGAGTAGGTAGCAGAAGATGAGTCAAGGTGTGTTGAAGATTTTGTGTTGAGAAGGCATAGGTTGTTATTGTTGATTATGTTTTCCAGTGTGCCTCTTTGATTTGTGGTTTTACAGCCCCATAGAGTATTGTAGCTGTTAAAGTCACCTAGTAAGATATAAGAGTAGGTAAGTAGTAGATTGTTGATTTCTTCTTCCTTGACTTGGATCATGTGCGGTATATATAGTGAACAGATATTGATTGTTCTATGTAGAGTTGCTTTGACAGCAACTGCTTGGAGTTCAGTTTGAAGGTTAATTTTGCTTTGGGGTACATCATTTCTTACCAAGATTGAGACTCCCCCAGAAGCCCTGTGATTATTTTTATGTATGTAGTTGTAGCTTTCAAAGTTTTTGATATTTATTTTGTCGTTTTCTTTGAGAAAAGTTTCTTGTAGGCAGATTATAGCAGGATGTATTTCCGTTTGTAGTAAAAGTAAATCGTTAAGGTTTGCTTTGATTCCACGACAGTTCCATTGAATAATGTTTTGACCCATGTTTATGTTTTGTTTATTTGTTTTTCAATGTTTTCTGTGATTTATGTCTGGTAGGTTGGAGGTTTTCTTCAGTTTCCATTTTTGTTAGTATATTGAATATGTTGTGAGTTTCTAGAGATTCATTGGAAGTTTTATTTTCTTGTGTTTTGTGTCGGGATTGGGATCGTTGACGTGATTTGTCTTGATGTTTTTGTTTAGTTGGGGTTCTCTCTTTTGGTGTCGGTGAGGTTTCCATAGAGAGGGATGTTTGTGGAGGATCGTGATGTCTCTGTTTTGAACGGGTCTATTCGTTGCCGTTCAGAGGGTTTTTTGTGATTGAAGGATGATGGTGTCATTTGCTCTTTTTGAATAGGATTTATGTTGGGGTTTGGATTTGAAGGTGGAGGATGTTTAGTTTGGGGTATGGATTTCTGCAGATCCTTAATAAGATTTGGGAATTCTTCAGGTTTCAGTATTAGCAGTTTTTCTATTAGGGAATTGCATTTATGGCATTCTGGAGTGGGAGGGTTTTGTAGGGTTGTGTCACCCTTGAATAGGATCGGGCTGGGAGGTGGATTAACAAGTTTCGTGCTTCTGGAAAGGGGTGTATTTGTGATTGTTTTATTTTATTTATTTTCACCATATGAATTATTTTTAAGATTGCAATAAATATACGAGAAATTCTGATTTTAAATCAATAAGGTCCTATTTGTGACGTCAGTTGACAGGCTGTTTTTTACAACCGAAAGTCACGTAAATTCAAGTTTTTTCTTCAAAATCCAAACTTTCGGATCAAATGCTGAAGCACTTAGGCAATCTTTAATTTCACAAATTTTATAGGAAAATAATTTTGAAAGCCTCTAATTTTAGAGAGAAAGTGCTTCTTTTTTTGCGTCTTTCATATTTTTTAAAACAAATAACTTTAACTTTGGTCCTCTCATATTTTTATTTCTGTTGGAAATTGGGTTATCTGCCACCGGAAGTCAGGACAATGGGCAGCAGAGGATAGAACCCTGAATAGCAGAACCAATACTGCAGGCATAGCAGAAGACCAGAGTCGCACGCTAGAGAAAGACGTCAAACTCCAACAAGCAGACAACAAGATAAGTGCACACAAATCTCTTGTATTAACTTTTATATATCCCGCCAGTAGAATTTCTCTGGCAAACACTTAAAGACATTTGCACAAGATTACACAACCACATTAAATACTATCCCAGAAATAAAACTGTTAACCCATTTATAAACTATAATTTGCCTTGTCTCCTTCCTTTACGACTGAGATACTAATTCGGACTACCCAGTATTTTTGTTACTTTGCACGAGAATTTTCTTCAAATACTGCAAAAAAAGTATTACTGGTGAGCGAATAATATCCCTAAAAGGAAAGACGAGAACAGTCTAGACGAAAAAAAAAACAAAGACAAATTTTGAGGTTTATTAAAGAGCCCCTTAAAAATACTCTTGTTCAGAAAGTGAACCCAAAAACAAATTTTAATATTGTCTTAAACTTTGTTTAAAAAACAAATTTTTTAATATTGTTCAAACTTTGTTTAAAAACAAATTTTTAATATTGTCTCAAAGCTATTGTGTAAAAAACCACTCTTGTGTCACGGAAAAACTAACAAAAAAAAAAAGATTTACCCAAAATTGTTCTGCATTGAGAAACAGATAATTAACACCTTGTCTGTTCGGAACCTTAATACTCGTCTGCTAACAAAAAAACGTTTTTTGAAAAAAATTGTAATATTGTCTCAACTTTGAAACTAACAACATCCTCTTTTGTTGCGCTGAAAATTTGAAAAGAAAAAAAAATTTTCTTTGAATGTTATTCTAAAAAAAAAAAAAAAAAAGCTATTACCAAAAATAGTCTTGATTTTATGTTAAAAAAAAAAAAAAAAATACACGAACTGTTTGAATCAAATATTTTTCTGTCCGGAAAACAGCAATTTTGATACGTCTGCTAGAAAAAAAAAACGTTTGAAACCTAAAAAAACCAAAAAAACAAACCTTTGTTGCCTGAAAAAGAGAAGAAAAAAAAATTTTTTTTTCAACAAGTCGAGGCAGAGAAAAGAAAAAAAAAACCAAAATGTCCGAAGTCCTTCTTCTTCAATCAAATTTCGCGCGCGAAAGGAAGCATAGGCCAACCTCCACAGTTGACGTCATCGCGTGACAGCTAAGCTCCGCCCACTTCAATTCAACTACTGGCTACTACAATTGGCATCCACACCACACAAAACAAAGCACCAGTTGAACGAATATAAAATAAAAAAAATAAATAAATAAATTAAAAAGAAATTTAGAGATGGACTCTCTTCTAGACTCCACACAATCGTGGGAACAGAAAGTTGGAAATAGGATAAAAATTGGAGAAAATAAATTTGACTCCCGACGTTCTGTCAGAAGAACGACAAACAATAAGAGACTATTTTCTACCAGATTAGCGAAAATTTACAAAAAAATAGGCTGTCTAGTATTGTTGATCGTAGCAGAACTTTCAGGGAGAGTACTCATGTTTGCTTGGATGGAACTGTCTTCTACGAGACGAGAGTGTAAACCATAGTTACCGTATTGGACAATATTGGACTAGACTGGAGTCTTCTGCAGCATACTAGCAGTGCAAACCTTAGACCCCTCAATTGGCATAAAGAGGATTGTGGGTTTGCATTGTGAACAAAACCTCCAACCCCTGAGGAAAAAATCCTATTGCTGGAATAAAATAAACAACTTGGGGCAACTGCCTTGGAATTGGAAAAGAATAAAAACAACATACTTACTCCCTAAAAGGAAATTTCTCAGCCCAGGCAGGCTGGACTCAAACCTACTTTCTTCACTAAAAAGAGAAGGAGAACCACAGATAAAAACATGATGGCACGACAGAGGGCTTTCTCAAAGAACAATTAAGATGCTGTAACCAAAAACTAACTTTCAACAACGCTAGGAGCACAACCCCAAGGGATGAACTAATTAGAGAAATATGCAGCCTATATCGCTCGAAAGCCAATAAAAGAGTTTCTCACGCCACCCAAGGGCGCAGCGACTGATACATTACTAGACGTACCAGTACATTTCCTAAAAAGGAAGAGAGAGAATGTGCCCAATGGATCTAAAATACAAAGCTGAATGCCGCCGGAGCGACTCTACAAATATCTAAGCTGAAGAAAACATAAAAAGTGATAACAAAGTAAAAACTGCATAGACCAAGATTAATGCGATCCCAGCTTTACGACTGACTAATGGTGCTTACGGAACGTTATAAAGAAGAAAGACTCAATGATGAATAAAGCATGAAATGTATTGAGAGCAGATTTTGAAGCGCTCTAGACCACGAACTACTAATGGTCTTGGTATGACGTTAAACTACCATCTACCTACACATTACTGGATATAATAAAACTACATCCTACTACCACCATAACCAAAATCCAGGATGGCAGGGGTTCTGGATCCTCTAAGCAAGACAGGCAGTGAAAGGGGTGCTAAGCAATGCACCATTTGTAGGAGATACCAATACCTTGGCGTTCAAGTACCCCAACTGACCAATTTGCCCAAACACAGAGTGACTTAATCAACCCATATGAAACACGGGGAATTGACTACACGGGACATCTTTGCGGGTGCACGCAAAAAAGAAAGGAAGAGATGTATCTCTTGATATTCACGTGTCTCGCCATAAGGAGCATACACGTGGAATTGTTCAGCGACATGGGTACTGGAGCCTTTTGTACAGCCTTGGTTAGATTCTGCAACAGGTATGGAGTACCAAAAAAATATCTACAGCGACAATGCAAGGTCTTTCGACAAGGGCTTTGGGAAGGATGTGATTGAAGGCCATCTGGATAGTAATGAGTTCAACGAAACCTTCATGACCACACTAATTAAACATGTTAAAGATTCCTCTATATTCCCAGTGGATGGGGAGTGTATGGGAAAGAATGATATAAACAACAACAATTTATGTCTTTTTAAGGCCTTGGGCAGGGCTAAATTCAGGACTACTTTCAATCCTGACACTGATTTTCAGACATACAAAGAGCTATTAACTCCAGACCATTGACATACCCAGAGCATGTCTGATACCGAGTTATTACCATTGACACCCACGCCTTTTCTACACCCAATGTCAATGGGAGAAATTGCAGTGAAAACTGATTGTGGAGGATCCCCCGATATTGAACCCACTTCCAGGATTCAACTAATCAGATTCTCTCTCAGAAAGGGAGAAATTGTTAAACAGATTCAAAGACCTGTGGAATGAGGAAATATCTTTTGAGTCTTAGAGAGAGCTGTAGAGATCTGCATGACATGGAGTTTTGACAACAAAATCCAAGTGGATGATGTGGGTGTTAAAATAAAAAATCCTGCAAAATCCAGGCCATTCTGGAAATAGGCAGGGTAACAGAGCTCTTTTTAGGAAATGATGGAAAATGTGGCGCTCAGTACGATAGCTAGAGGAAGATGCCTCTTATGAGGACACAACATACAACATCTATTTCCGATGGAACTTCATTGACTCATAATGTTAAAAAAGAGGCCCTTACGCAGAGTGCCTCTCAAATCACAAAATGCAAGTTCAACAATTGCTATGAGAACCAATAAGAAAAAGCAAGAAGAAGCTCAACAAGGAATTTGTTATATTATTGATGCAAAGGGTCCTGGGTAAGACCTAAAACTGCATCTGAAAACAAGACACCCAAGCTAAATGACCCTTGAACCAACCTGCAGGACTCGATTTTTTTCTCGTCTCAGAGAGGGAGAAATCGTTTAAACGAAATGAAGACTCGGTCCTGGGTAAGACCTAAAACTGCATCTGACAGAAAGTCCAGGGCCAAAGACTTTAAACTTGCTTCCATACTGGCTAATTACAAGGCCAAGAAAGTCCAGGGCCAAGACTTTAAACTGCTTCATACTGGGAAAAAATAAAGGCCAAACTAGTTCCTAGCAGACTTAAAACTGCATAAATCATGGACCCCAAAGTTCATTTTTTTAAAAACAAAACAAAATACATACAGGGTTCCAACACACACAAAAACCTCCACACCTAGTGGAGTTACAAAAAAAAATAAAACTCAACTTCGGCCATAATAATGCCGAAAGGACATAAATCCTAAAAACCTCCACACCTAGTGGAGTTACACATAAAAACCTCCACACTAGTGGAGTTACACAAAAAACCTCACACCTAGTGGAGTAACACAAATAAAAACGCTCCACAACTAGTGGAGTTACACACAAAATAAAGCATATATTGTGGCCATAATTATGCCACTGTAAAACATAGTCTAACAAACCTCCCACACTTATGGAGTCGCAACAAGGACCGTGTCTAACAACTCCAATACATGTGGAGTTCACAAATAACGAGGTGAATATTTTAGTAACACTAATTTGCATATGGTTAAAACAATTATGCAAAGAGAAAGTACTTAGAAAATTAAAAATTTGTAAAATTAAAAAATTTGTAAAATTATAAAATTTGTAAAATTAAAAAATTGTAAAATTAAAAATTGTAAAATTAAGATAGAATAAAACGACAATAAAATAACACATCAAACATGCAATGAACAAACATTGCGTTGTTTCTCCGTCAGTTAGGAGAATGTTGGAAATTGGGTTTCTGCCCACCGGAAGTCCGGACATTAGGGCACAGAGGATAGAACCCTGAATCAGCAGAACCAATGCTGCAGGCACTAAGCAGAAGACCAGAGTTGGCACGCTAGAGAAAAGACGTCAACTCCAACAAGCAGAACACACCGAGATAACAAGATAAGTGCACACAAATCTCTTGTATTACTTTTATATATCCCGCCAGTAGAAATTCTCTGGCAAACACTTAAAGACATTTGCACAAGAATTAACACACACAACCATTAAATACTATCCCAGAAATAAAACTGTTAACCCATTTATAAGACTGATAATATTGGCGCTTGTCTCCTTCTTTACGACTGAGATACTATTCACCCCAGTATATTCCTGTTATTGTACACACGGATCCTAGAAACAAAAAAAAAAAACAAAAAAAATTTACTTCCAGTGTCTTCTTTTGAGTGCAAAAATTTAAGAATAATTGATAAAGATTAACCTCTTTGATTTTGAAAAACAAAACAGCATGTAAAAATTTATCCTAAAAAAAAACAAAAGAAAAAATGGTCATACTTTTTGTTTTCAGCTGTTCGATACTACCGATCGAAAAGACGGATTGTAACTCGCTGTAAAAAATAGATTCAATTGATGAAAACGCGATAAAAATGACATATTTAGACGATTAACTCTAATCTCCTTTCCAACCATATAATTTTTTAAAAAGATTGGTTTAAGAAATACTCGATTGAAATTGCAAATATTAAGAGCTGATTTAGAGGTCGCAAATTTGAAAATAGTCAGCGTTTTTCAGCTAATGTCTTTGTAATGCTATTTGTACCCCGCAATTTTCGGGGCTTTTGAATTCTCACTAACATTTTGAAAACAACTCTGGGGATTTTACATGAATTCAAACAGTTCTGAATCATTTACACAGCTCTATATAACTTATGTGATTAAACAAACAATAACCTCAAATAAAAAAATCAACTGGGAATGCTACTACAGCTTGTGCATAAATTTATTTGTGTATATAGAACAAAATCTTGTGGGAACAGATGATAACTCTACCATTTGGTGTTTTTGAAGACATCAACAGTGCACCAGAATATTTAGTTAATAGCACAAAACTCATCCTGAAAATCCTCTTCCAGTAAAATGAATGAGATGGAAGAGCTGGGTGCATAAACTTAATCAGGCGAAGTCTTGTTTTCGTCGTGTATCAAATCAAAAAATTTTATTGCTTGTCTAGGCCCTGCAACAGACGCTATGCTCACCAGCAGAGAAGTCATATATTAGTGGTCATGACAAGTCTTTTTACTTCTTCACTACATTGGTGTGTCGATGGCTGATATTTTTATCTCTGACGAAATGGAGATAAATTCAGAAAACGTTCTTGTTCCTGTGGACGTTGATATGGCATTTTTGAATCTCATGTTGAGGGCTTCTCCTTGAGCTTCCTCAACTTCCTCCTTTTGTCAAACGCGAAATTGATATAAGACAGTGCAATTATTTCAAAGGGATAGATTTTATGGAAAGGGAATTTTGTATATTTTGGTAGGGTATGGTCTTGGCAGAGTAGTTCTTTTTAGACAGTTATCTTAGTGAGCTTTTTCGACATGTACTCATCCGAGATAAGCCGTAGTCTTTATAGGGTTGGTATTTACATCCTTATTGGAGCTCTGCTGGGTTGGACGACGGTCAGTTGGCTATGTATTTCCTGTGACGTCTTACTCTGGTCTTCGCTATGGGTCTTCCGGCCGCGCTTACTCTGGAGGTCGTGTCTGGATCTTCTGTCTTATCTATCTTCTATATGGTTGCATGGTAATAAGTGCTTCTACGGATAGGTCTCGTTGGTCTTTCTTATCTGGGGATTCTGCGTGCTGGTTCTGCTGGGGACCATTTCTATCCAGAGTCCACTGTGTCATTGTTAGCGTATTTTAGTACAAGAAGAACTTCGTTGTACGGTTATGATGTTACTCTCGATTTATTTTCCGGATAGGCCGCGGATCGAGGATTTCAGACAAAGTGCGCCGCGAGGAGATCAACCATCTTGCCTAGCTTGGAGTATAATCCGCTACACTCTCTTAAGTAACGATGAGCTAACTTGCTTACCTTCAACGCGAAGGGGGGCTTTCTATCGGGTGTTTTCTGTTCACTATATGCATGAACGGACGATTGGCTGACTGTTTGCCAGCAATAGCAACGGTCGCCAGAGCGGTCGCCACGAGTCAGGCATGCTGTTCACATCGCACCTCTCATTTGGCTTCTACAGGCTGTACTGAGATGTGCATACCTGGAGGGATGCTCGACATACTGGTCCTTAAAGGGTAAATAGGGATCAATTACTGAAGTAGGACATGTAACATTCCTCATAATCATACATTTTATAATTCATCAATATAAATTATAGAATTTACTTTTTACCTTGCCTCTCAGAGGCCATTGTATGAGGCTCTTCCAAATGTGTTTCTGGTACTTTCTAGAGTAACTATTTCGAATTCATTTATTGCCTCATTCTTTCGGCTCGCTGGGTTTTGTAGTGGGGTTTCCCACCGCAATGGGCATGGACATCAATTTATAAGCATGAATTAACAAGTTTTCAACAAAAAACCAAGCACTGGTCGTTATGGGCCATATCGTACGGATATCACGCTGACAAAACGGGAACGCTAATTAACCATGCAACAGAGCACAACGTGAGGGATTGGTTTGCGCAACGTCTTGGTGCGAAAAAAATGCTGGTACACAGACCAAACGTGACCACTGTCTATATTCATATCATGGAGCTCGGTCTGAATACGTGGACGTAGGAAGTCGAGAGGATATCCAGGGTTGTATTCCCCTTTAGTCAGCTTTATACCGCCTCGTCAGCGGAGGTTACACTTTACTTGAAGGACAGTAGGGAATGACGGGCATATTTAACGAATACAAATATCTATATTGATATTTGCCTGGTATAATATAGAAAAAGATCTCAAAAACATTGCACACATGGTCCCTTACAATAGGCATTAAACCATATCAACATGCATGGGAGAAAGACCAACAACAATTTTATCGCGCAACAGAGGCAAATAAGAAAATCGTACAACGGCTGAGGTTCGTTCACTGAGGTGTTTCACATAGGGAACAGACGATGGAGATAAGTTTCACTGAGCCTTAACTGATGTCAGCAAGTTCTGTCATGAGTATTAGATAGCAGCGAAACATCAGCACCACCAATGGACCGGCAGTATAAAGAATGTGATTAAAGTTTCTTCACAAAACATATATTAACTGTGCCAAGAAGTAGTTAATTACACTTTGATGGGAAGCCGTTTATAAATTAGATATCCGATGCTGAGTCAGTAACGCTCGCATAATCACGTTTTCGCCAGATGATTCGGTGGTGGGCTTACTTCAAGACTTGCGTCCAGTGGTGAACCCTCGAACACTAAAAAGTAGGAGTACGTGTGATGGATGATCCCTCCTCCCTCCTCCCGCCTGCAGTATGCTTGGGTACAGTATAATTAATTTCATGGATGACCATGCTAATCTCGTTATCGAGAGCTCGAGAGAAGCAAGGTCCCTCTCAGTTCCGGCACATTTAAACGTAGGGGCTCGGAGGACTATCTGCCGATAAGTCTATAATTTCCCGCCAAATTCACGTAACACACAATAAACAGGGCAGGCCTCTTCGCTTTTCTCTCTTATTCTGGGGTTGCAGGCTTCAGAACCCAACGATGTCTAGGCGAGTCTACGTCGGTAATAGGATAGGAACGCCCATAAAAAGCGCGGATTAAACCGTTGGAGCCGAAAACACTATCGGTAGAGCTTAGCCAACATGGGACGCTCATGCAGGGGTATATGTCAATTACTGTGATAAAGTGGTGGCCCTCGTAATGGAGTAGTCCACTTTCATTACATATCTCGGATCTTGATTTTCACCGCCAAAAGCACCAGGTGAGGAAAAATTATCTCCAAATAGTCAGGGCATTGAGGTCCAGAACATCGAGTCCATATGTACAGCCAAGGTGAGCAAAATGTCACTAATAAAATTATTTTTTCAAACCGAATCAGAGGTACGAGTAATAATTTTGGCACTCATGGCTATCGACAATTTGCCCTTTCAAAAACGTAAAAAAATCCAAGAACTTTTTTTGACATAGCTGTCAAATCTTTTCGGAAAATAATTCAACTATAACCTGAAAATTATATTTACGCTGGTCACTCGAAACAAAATGCGGAAGGTACAAAATTAATTATTTAAATTCTGTTCTCTTTAAATTTCGGTGGCAATGTGCCAGCTCTCCGCAAGTTTTCTCACAAGATCAATAGTTGCAGGGAGGAAGAGTTTGCGCTGCAGAGGACCATATATCGGCAGGAATTCGAAAGTTGCTTTTTAAAATTCAGCCGAGTGTTAAGACAAATCCACAATTTACATCACATTAAAATTACTAAGTTACTTTTTCAAACAATCTCCTGATTAAATTTTAGTCTGACTTTTTTTTTTCTAAAAATGTTAACATTCAAAATGGCCGACATGTGGGAAAATTGCCGCGACTTGACCCAAAAAAACGTTCATTTCAAAGAATGGCAAGCCATATCTACGTGTACTGGTTATTGCAATATAAAGACAAATTTGTTCGAGTCATCCTTCAGCACAATGAGAGACAAGAGAAGGGGGGAGTAAGTAATGGTTCTCTCTCAAAGATCAATAGCCTAAAGGATCTTACATTAGATTCGCACATTTTATTTTCTCTAAATTCAAATAATCTCACCAGCTTCTAAGCAGGTTATTCCCATCAATCAGGGTACAAATCCTTAGTACCTCGCGTTCCAAAATTCAACTAAAAACTAGGCACTTGCTCTTTCTGGAGTTTATACTGCATTATCGTTTATCTACGAGAATTTCTAATCTGCATCAATCACAATTTATATGTCTTACTCCACAACTGAGTAACATAAAGAACATCAATCAAACGAATCAATTTAATTATTAAGAAATCGACCACATCACGTATTCCCAGAAAATACAAAATATATACATATATACATCGTGCTGAGCAGAGTAAAACACGAAAAACTCTTGGAGCAGGGACCCACCATTTATCTCTTATTCTGAGGACATATTCAAAACTCCAAAAACACACAGGAAAAATGTAGGCTTCCACGCCTTTCGAAAAAACCATGACGATTGCCTATTAGGACATTTCCAAAAACAGGATCTCTGAATTGGTGAGTTTTCTGTAAAAAACTACTTTATTACGTGAGTCCAAAAAGATCCAAAACATACAACTTAGGCAAATCTCCAACAATTGACCCAAAATCAGACCTTCAATACGAATGAAAAACAGCACTGTGATTTAACTATAAAAAAATTAAAAAATTACATTCTCAACTAAAGAGTTTCAAAATTACTCTCTTAAAATATAACTTTTTCCTTGCACGGAATAAAAACTCACTAGAATTACAAATTTATTATAATCCATCATAACATTATGAGTACAAATGACATATAATGCAGTGGTAATTCGTCAAAAACAAAAATACGCTTCAATCGAAAAACGAAAAAAATCAAAAAGAAAAAAAATTCCGAAATGGCGGCTGAAATTTGTCTAAAATTCATCCAACGTGTTCCCACCGGTCAAAAAAAATCTTCCACCATGTCTTTCCTGGCGCACGTGCATTTCTTAACAATTACTGCGTGGCTTAATGCAACAATTGCCCTGCCGGGGAGGGGGGACACATCCGTTGTCTCTCTCTCTACTCTGGCACATGCATTCAGTATCTTCCATCTCTCACTGCTTGGAGGGGGAATGTATCCTCCTGGTGTCCTTCGTCTTTTCTCGATAGCATAACTACTCTCTTTTTTTTTCTATCTTCAAACAATTCAAAACTATGGCAAATGACCTAATGGCAAATTCAATCATACAGCAAAAAAAATTTTTTTTTTCTTTCTCTCGTGTCTTTCCTCACAATAATTTTCAATCCATTTACTAACAAAATCAAATATCCTTTCTCTTTTTTCTTTCTTTGGGCATAACACACTCTGTCTCTCCCTTTTTTTTCATAGCAATACAAACTGTCTCTCTTTTCTCTCTATATTTTTAACAATTTAACAATCTACTAGCATTTTTAGGTAACATTTTTTTTTTTCAAAAAACAATCTAAAAATGTATACAAAGTTCAAATATACAACAAAAATTGTCTCTTTCTTCTTCCTCCAGTCAAGTCTTTAAGTGGATTTCTTTTTTTCTCTCTGAAAGTACTTAAAACAATGTCCTTTTTGTCTTCTTTTTTTCTTTCTTTTAACATTCTATCTTAACTTCAATTTTTTTTTTTTTTGTGACCAAATCTAGATAGATCCTTGAATATTAGTTCAGCTTTCTTTTTTTTTTTTTTCTATTGTCTTTTTCTATAGTCTGTTTCTCTAAAAACAATGTGTGTTGTGTGTGTGTGCGTTCGTTACTTACGTTTTTCTTTTTAAGTTCTATCACGTTTTTTTTTCTTCTTCTTTCTTTTCCTTTGCTTCATTTTTCTGCCTTTCTTTTCTTCTCTGTCTAGTGGCACGTTGTCCAGGTTCGATCTGATACAGTCTTGATGGCGTGACTGGTCTCAAAGGCACCAAATCGATATAATGTTACGTGGCCGTTCGTCACAGTACCGAATGATAATTTGTTACAGTACTTTCTTACAATGGCTTTGTACACCTGGTCTTTCTACTTCTCTCGGCGTACTTCTGAGTCGTACTTGGTCTTCTGTCTATCTAGTCTTCTATGGTCTGGTATAATATCTTCTACAGGTCTCGTCTGGTTCTTCTTATCTGGGGATTCCGTGTCTGGTTCTGCTGGGACCATTTCTTATCAGAAGCCCTGTGTCATTGTTAGCTTTTAGTAACAACAACAAGACTTCGATTACCTTTGATGTTATTTTATTCCGGATCCCATAACCAGACAAATGCGCGCGAGGAGTCACATCTTGCTAGCTTCAGTCCTAACTCTTCACTCTCTAAGTAACTGACTAACTTTGCTTACCTTCAACCGGAAGGGGGTCTTTCTATCGGGTTTCCGTTCCCACGATTCTATTCCCAGAAAGCAAGGTGAGAGTGAGGTCAAGCATTGTCACTCCAATAGGCCATCAGCTGTACTGATTGCCATAAGGATCTCCATAACTGCCTTAAAGGGTAATAGGGATCCAATTAATATGTAACACTTGTTGCAAAGAAATTCCATTGTTGTATTGAGTCCAAAATCTTTTGATAGTTGCACAAATTGGCAAAGTTCTTATAATGTGTTATATACAAAAATATAGATATCCCCGATTCACTAAGTCACCAAACTCATGTCGCCCACACAGCCGCAATGAACGGAGTGCCAACCGGATGTGAACGGACGAGGCACTAAATCAAGTGACGAGTTTTCATCTTTTGCGCAGACAGAAATAAAAAATAATATTAGAACCAGAATTTTGGATTTCGCGACCAATAGAAACGTTCCGCACCAAAATTCGTGGAAGGTCTTTCTGGAGCCCTACCCTTTTGCCTTAAATAAGGCAGACTGAACGTCGATAACCAGTAGTTCAAGCAGTGACCGTACAGAGGGTCGTTTCGTCCCAACCAAATCAAGGGACACAGCGGCGTCAACGCATCCCTGAAAACACGAAACCTTATATCTCAAGTCACGAAACCCTACCACCAGTTACCACGAACATCGGTCATTCCGTCCACATCAACCCACTATGACTACCAATCACCGAGCAACATCTGCTTACTTCACCACCTCCACTACAACTAGCTCAGAATGGGAGCCCACTACAACTAAATCGAATGGGACCCTTCACGGACTTCATTCATCATACATGGCAGGTATCACCGATACCAGACTCTCTCTTCTCTTCTCTCTCTTAAATTCACTTTCAGCTTTTTGTCGCCCTTTATGTTCCTTTCTTGCCAATACAATTTATTAAACTTAAAAATCTGTGTCTTTTCCTAGCTACCATACACTTCTTACGTAACACGGTTTATTACATAATTCTTGTATTGCACTGTGCAACCTACATTCTTGTAAAACATCGTCAAGATGCATAATGGCGGACAATGGTAATGTTTCGCCAGCATCATTACAAGATTTTGGTTTCAAAATGATTCTTGTTCTACTAGTAAACCTGTCATGATGTAAGTCTGCCTCCTTCCCAGATACACTGTGTAGTTTTTACGAATAGATCTTGATTTATTAGAATATTGGCCCAGGGATTCGCAACAGTCATGCTGAGCATTGCTTGGTACTAAACTAAATCTAAAAAGAGACTTGGAATATCCATAAATAAAAGTTAGTCTTTGAATATGTGCTTTAATACGTTTTAGAGTGATGTCAAAGCCTGGTTCCCCGGAGAGTTTCGGGTCTTACAACATCAAGACTTCCCCTTACCAGGCGGACCCTATCAGAGAAGATTGAACTCTGATCTGCCCTCTTTGAACATCAGATAACTGTTTGGCTCTCATTGATATTTAATGAGTGTCTACCCTTTTACCATGTTCCTGATTGGTTGTTGCAAATAACCAATCAAACACACAGCACGGTATATATATATTAGGCAGAAACCATCCCTTACCAATTCCTCACTTTAATTTTATGTTGATTTATATACATTTTTATTTCCTTATCTTTTATTTTTTATAGTAAACTGGTTGCATCATTCATTTGAAATGCAACAGTTATGACTGTTTAGGTTAAACAAATTTTAATTAAAACCAAAACTAGTTAAGAAACGCTATGACAACCACAACTGGTTTTATCCATGTAATCAGTTTTGGACGAGAAACGCAAATGCCCATTAAAATACATAGTTAAAATCCTGGTTAAAGTTCTAAAATATACATATATACACATATACCCTCCCAGACACACACACATCTACAGACATTAGGTACCACTAATTTTACCCTGTGAAATTTACCTCCCCTATATTTAACACAATGAAACTTGCAGAAAAATTAATATTTTCTTGAAAATTTTTTTTCCATTCGAAAGAAAAAACATTAAGCAAACTCCTTATGATTTAAAAAAAAAAATGGAAATAATGAAAATTATGATTGAAAAACAATGTTTTCATTTTTGCACTGTTAAATCAACTGAAATTTAACGTAGCTAAAAACAAGTTACGATAAGAGGTTTTTTAAAAAATTCTATGAAAAATCAATTAATAGTCTGATTTTCATGAAAATTTCCATGAATGTTTACCTTTGGATGTAAATATATCTGAAATAGTTTTTTCCTAAAATATATTAGGGGAAATAATTTTTTTTTTACGAGGTCTATTTTATGAGATAAAAAAAATGACCTGTCGGAAAACTTTTTTACTTTTTTTCTATAAAGATAAGAGTCTGAATAATTATATCAAAGAAATTGTATAACATACAACGCAGTAGTTTTTATTTAGAAAACATTAATGAAATCAGAAATAAAAAGTGAAAAAAAATGTCATAATATTATTATTTGAAAACTTTTTTTGCTTTTTTTAATTGGTATGTACAATATTCTATTAAATTGTCAAAATTTTTTTTAAGAAATTAAATTTTAAGAGATTTTCAATCTTTTGTGTGTTTAAATATTTTTTTTTTCTGCGTGAAATAGATATATGAATTTTAGAATTCAGGTGAACTAAAAATTGGTCCGATCCACGCTATATTAATATTTTTAAAAGAATTTGTAATTCTTACTGTTGAATGGGTGATTCTTAGAATATACGGAAGAGCAAAACTGGCATATTTGTTTTGTTTTTATACAAAGAGACGAGACGCTTCTCAGTAACTATTGTTTGTTTTTCTTAGCGTAAAAAATTATTTTTCAACTTTTTCGACCTATTAGAATAAAAAAGTAAGTATATATTGATTATTCTATCAGTTTTTCTCTTAGAAAAAATATTCAAATTTTCATTTCATTTTCGATTTTAAAAATTAATATCAAAACCGAAGACATTTTTAAAAAAATCAATTTCACTGTGAAATTTTAATATTAAATATTTTCAAGTTTTTATTCATTTTAATAGTAAATTTTAATATTAAAGTTTTTAAAGATTTTATTTATTTTAATAGTAAATTTTGGCTAAAAAATGTATGTCCATTACAACCAGCCATATGTAGATATATAATCATAAGAGGGTAATAATATGTCATTTTTTGTCTAAACTGCGGCCTGAAAATTACCCTTTCGCAGTAATACGGATAGGTTTATTTATTTTTTTAAGATAACGATGTAATTTTTCCCAATCAGATAATTTGATCTTTGAATTAACTGTTTTTCTTTGTAACAACCCTGTACAATCTTTAATTGTTTTTTACGAGATTTTTGATAAACAAAGTTCGGAAATATTTATTTCCGTTTTATTCAAGATGGCCTAAACTGATCACGTGGCCTTTTTGGAGATACCTAACATATATATATGTGTAAATATAAAAATACACCCGCTCACATAGCCACACACATGCATATACGATAGCTACAACTATATCATTTAAGCCAAGAAATGTAATATTTACAAGTTATTTAATTTAAAGCTTAAGTGAATTTACATTTTACTACACTATTATTTACAATTAGAACATATTTTTTTAGCCAAAATTTACTATTAAAACGAATAAAATCTTTAAAAACTTTAATATTAAAATTTACTATCAAAATGACTAAAAACTTGAAAAAATTTAATATTAAAATTTCACAATGAAATTGACTTAAAAAAAAAAAAAAAAAAAAAATGTCTTCGGTTTTTTAAAATCGAAAATGAAATGAAAATTTGAATATCTTTTCTAAGAGAAACACTGATAAAATAATCAATATATAATTACTTTTTTATTCTAATAGGTCGAAAAAGTTTAAAAATATTTTTTTATGCTAAGAAAAACAAACAATAATTACTGAGAAGCGTCTCGTCTCTTTGTATAAAAACAAAACAAATATGTCAGTTTTGTTCTTCCATATATTCTAAGAATCACACATTACTATTCAACAATAAAAATTACAAATTCTTTTAAAAATATTAATATAGCGTGGATCGGACCAATTTTTAGTTCACCTGAATTCTGAAATTCATATATTTAAATATCCATGAAAATTTCGATTTTTTCATGCAGAAAAAAATATTTAAGCACACAAAAGATTGAAAATCTCTTAAAAATTTATTTCTTAAAAAAAAAAGAATTTTTTTTTTGACAATTTAGTAGAATATAGTACATACCAATTAAAAAAGCAAAAAAACGTTTTCAAATAATAATATTATGACATTTTTTTTTCACTTTTTATTTCCGATTTCATTAATATTTCCTAAAAGAAACTACTGCGTTGTATGTTATACAATTTCTTTGATATAGTTATTCAGACTCTTATCTTTATAGAAAAAAAGTAAAAAAAGTTTTCTGACGGGTCATTTTTTTTTATCTCATAAAATGAAATTAGCCCCCACCCCCTAGGCCACGTAAAAAAAAAATATTTCCCCTAATACATTTTAGGAAAAAACTATTTCAGATATATTTACATCCAAAGGTAAACATTTATGGAAATTTTCATGAAAATCAGACTATAAATTGATTTTTCATAGAATTTTTTTAAAAACCTCTTATCATAACTTGTTTTTAGCTACGTTAAATTTCAGTTGATTTAACAGCGCAAAAATGAAAACATTGTTTTTCAATCATTATTTTCATTATTTCCGTGAGCTGAAAATTTTTTTTTTTTTTTTTTTTTTTTTTTTTAAATCAGGAGTTTGTTTCTTCTTTCGAATGGAAAAAAATTTAAGAAAATATTAATTTTTCTGCAAGTTTCATTGTGTTAAATATAGGGGGGGGGGTAAATTTCACAGGGGAAAATTGGTGGTACCTATAGAACATATTATTACACTTAATCTCGTTTAAAAAAAAAAAATAACAACAAAAAAACGCTATCATACCGAAAAGGAAAAAAAAAACCACTGTAAACGTAATTTCTTTTAAAACTTAATACGTTATACTGAAACTAAACAACGGTTAAAAGTTGTCTAAGAAAACCTATCATTACAGTTTTAAAAAAACTGATTATCATTTAATAAATTATAATTTAACATTACGCAGTATCGATTAAAACATGTAATTTCCATTTAAAAACCCATAAGCTACCCCCGGAAGATAAACAATACCGATTAAAACAAGTAATTTCAGTTAAAAAATTTAAAAAATTAAAAAAAAAAAAAAAACGATTAAAAAGTTGTTTAAAAAAAATCATTACTCTATACTAGGTATACCCAAAATGAGGCTAAACTACGTTTTTGACAAAATGACTTTAGACCCCCCTCCACAGAAAATAATTTACCAAAAATCAGGAAATTATCGGATTTTAATGAAATTTTCAGTGTTTATTTATCAAAGAATGATCTTTATAATGCATTATTTATTTTATTTCAAAACTTTCTCATTTTTTTCAGATCACTTAATTTTGCTCCCATCCCCCTATGTTGGGGGCGTAACATTTTTTTTTCAATATAGGTCCTATATAGGTCTTATAGTTTTCTAATAAATAAAGAGATAAAAGACTGAAGTTATGAATAGAAACAAAAAAAAAAATTTTTATAGTGGCTTTTCTATGAGAAAATAAGTACCGAAAATTGAAAAATAAAATGTAAAAAAATAATAAATAATTAATTTTTGGGAGATTTCTTTTTTACTCATTTCAATAATTATTTAATTGGCTATTATCTTATAAAAGAAAAAATTATACATCGATATTTTTTCTGCTTAAAAGGGGGTGGGTACATTTTCAATCAAGTTTTTCTTCAAAAAGTATACTTTGATGTAATAAAATAAGGTTTGCATTAAATAGATATTTATTTTTAGAATCTAAATGTATAACATTTTAAACTTAACATCAGGCTTTTCATATTTTAAATGAATTTTATATATTCATTTTTCATAGCAAAAATACTAAATTAAAGTTTTGAAATAAAATAACTGATGCATTATAAAATTCATTAATTGATAAATCAATACTGAAAATTTCATTAAAATCGGATAATTACCTGATTTTTGGTAATTTTTTTTTTACAATCACGAATGTTACATTAAAATTGTAATCTCTTTATTTATACTGTAATTAGAAAACTATAAGACCAACTTGAAAAAATGTTACGCCCCAAACATAAGGGGGGGGGGGTCAAAATTACGTGACCTGAAAAAAATGAGAAAGTTTTGAAATAAAATAAATAAAGAATTATAAAGATCGTTCAATGATAAATAAACACTGAAAATTTCATTAAAATCCAATAATTCCATTTTGTCAAAAACGCATTTTAGGCCCATTTTGGGTATAGCTACTCTATACCGATAGAAATAATATGTGATTATCGTTTAATAAATTATAATCTAACATTTCACTAATTCATTAAAACATGTAAATTACGTTAAAAAAAAAAGGACACACCGAAAGATAAACAATACCGATTAAAACATGTAATTCCATAAAGAAAAGAAAAAAAAAAAAAAAAAAAAAAAAAAAAAAGGAAACATTACGCTATTACACTGGTTTAGAAAAAAAGTCAAAAACTTTAATTCGGGCATTATGTCGAAAGTAAAAAAGAAAAAAATTTACGAAACCTTTTCCCCGTCACCCCCCCTACTTGCTAGAAAAATAGTAACTATACTTGAAAATAACACTCAAAAGACTGTGTTGGTAATTATACCTGTCCTAAACAAAATGGCATTACCTTTTGACTCCCCTCATATTTAATTTGTTTTGTTTTTTTAAATTAATAAAAACAATATTATGGAATTGTTTAAGAAGTCACTGAGTACAATATCAACATTTGAGAGTTCATGGAGCATTAGGATGATGGTCTTTAATTATAATCTTAACTTAGGCAGGCATACTACTATGTTAAGAAAAAAATATTATGAAAATTGAAGAGGGCCCATTTTCTACATACTGACCGTAAGCTACATAGGGGAAAAGTTGTTGATTTTGGAGTCATGCATTTGGGTGGGCAAAATAAAATTTTCTATCAGGTATAGGATTAAAATAGTTGGATATTTGGATTCTACAATCATTATTTACCCTACATACCAAATCTCAGAAATATTGAATGTATGGAAGTATTTTAAATTCTTTTTAAAAAAACAGATTCTGCAACACCATACAACCTTAATTTAGAGGCAAAATAGGAAAATTACAACCCCCCCTTCTAGAATCAGAACGGTAAGGTTTAACACAAAATAATTTGGCACACTTTCCTAACTCATGAAGGGGAACATTTGTGCCAAATTTCAAGTAATTCGGTGTTGGTGGGTGCAGATTTCAACTTTTTGCTGGTGTTTTGACTTGGAATGACCCACATACATTCATTGATTCCTCTCCAAATCTATTTCTTCTTTCCTTCCTACCTCTGTCCAACCTCACCATGAACTCTGAGGATTACATGATTGCATGCACACCCCTACCTCATCCTCGGTGCATATGTGACAAGGATCACGTACCTTACAAGGACTCTTTCCCGCATTTTGGACATTTCATCAGTTCTTTCCAAAACATGAAGACAACACTATGCACATCCGGCTGTTCTCTGATACTCAATACTTTTTTACTGTGAGGTCTGTTGGGAACTTTTGAACTTTTCACCCCTTTTATCATCCTGTTAAATTGTTTGTGTTTTATGCTCAATATATATTGTTCCCGTTAAATCTATTGTCTTCAGTTTTCCCTTTTTTGTTGTCTTCATTCAATTATTTGATGTCCTCAAAGACTGTTTGGTTAACCTTTGCAGACAAGAGAAGTTCAGAATAGATAATACAATGTATTTTTTAATTATTAATGATGCCATTAAACTTCTGAGAATGTCTGTTGCTATTCTTAACCTGTATGGATAATAAAGATATAAACACTTCTTTTTGGAAGAGGAATTGCAATTGCAAATTAAACAAATTTTATTAGAATATTAGTTCATAAAACTAATATAAGAAGCTCAGGGGATGAGTTTGTCATATCAATGATTCCATGATATTCACCAGCAAATTTTACATACACATACTATATTTCATTCTCTAATTTTTGCTATAAATAGGATTTGTCAATTAAACCTAATACACTGTCCAAAAATTTTCAGGAAAATAGGGGCCTTTTCTATCTGTAGTTTTAACAACTATAAGTGCTTATATTTCAAAAAAGTTATGGATAAATTTTCATAATTCAAAAACCCAAAATACTATATCAATCTACATTTTATAAATATCCTATTTGTTATAGGAAAAGGCCATTTTAAATTTTTTCATGAGCATTGCTAGTAATAAGTATAGTTGCTAATTATTGAATATGAGGGCTGAAATGATGAGATTGCTACTAGATAGCACAACAAACAAGTTCTTTGCTAAGAATTTTCTCAAGAATGGTAAATTGGTAATAAGTGAGGCCACCACATGCCTGCCTACAGTTAAAGACTCAAGTTGTGTTGCATCTAACAGAATTTTTTCTACGTTTGACTTCAAAAGTGCTTATCATTAAGTGCCTCTGAAAGAATCTGATAAAAAATACATAGCTTTTGAAGCGAATGGTCATTTACATCAGTTCTATAGGATACCATTCGGGATCAAAAATGAAGCCACTGCTTTTCAAAGAGCTCTAGATAAAATAGTAAAGGAACAAAATCTAAGCGGTGCTTTCCCTTACATCAACGATGTAACACTTGTGGGACGCACAGACAGAACACAATCAAAATGAAAAAAAAAAATTCCTGAAAGCTATTGCAAAGGCTAAAATTACCCGTAACAACAAAATCTGTGAGTTTGGTACAGTCCATCAATGTGTTGGGATAACTGTGTCTGCAGTGGAGTTATTAAGCCCAATCCAGAAAGACTTCATTCCCTAAGATTCCACCAAAGACTCAAAATGATGTTCACATATTATGCAAAGTGGATAAACAAGTTTTCTGATAAAAATCGGCCTTTCATAGAAACTAAAAAATTCCCACTTGAGAAGAAAGCACTGAAAACTTTCAATCAATTAAAAAAAGAATTAGAGAAGGCCACTCTACAACCAATAGATGAAGGCCTTTCAAGGTTGAATGTGCATGCATCAGTAGTGTTCATGTCAAAAACATTACAGGGAAATGAATTGAAATATCACATAGTAGAGAAGGAGGCCACAGCAATAATTGAGGCAGTTTGCAAAGAGAATCATTATCTGTCATGACAACATTTTACTCTAGTTACCAACCAAAGATCAGTGGCCTTCATATTTAAAAATGAAAGGCATACAAAAATTAAAGATGCAAAAATTCAGGAGTAACGGTTAGAACTTGCAGCATTCAATTACATGATAAAATACCATCCTGACTGAGAGAATGTGGCTCCTGACATTTACGAGCTTACAATTGTTCAGCCATTACCACTTCAAATCTCACCAACATACACTATGGATTATGCCACATGGAGATTATTCCATTCCTGCATTTTATTAGAGCAAAAAATCTCCCCTTTTTTACGGAAGATATGAAAAAAGTGTGCTCTTATTGCAAAGTCTGTGCAGAAATTTAACCTTGTTTCTATAACCCACCTGAAGGCACTTTTATCAAGGCAACCAGACCCATGTAATAACTGAGGATTGACTTCAAGGGACTTCTGCCTTCTGTCACATGTAACACATATTTACTTTTAGTAATTGCTGAATATTTGCAGTTTCCATTAGTCTTTCCATGTCTCAACATGCACACAACATCAGTGATTAAATCCCTATATCTATTGTTCAACTCAGCAGGAATGCCAAGCTATATATACTCAGAGGCATATCCTTTCATGTAGCATTCCCAGTTGATTTTTTTATTTGAGGTTATTGTTGTTTAATCACATTAGTTATATAGAGCTGTGTAAATGGAGTTCAGAATCGTTTGAATTATGCAAATATACCCAGTGGTTCAAAAGTTATGAGAATTTAAAGCCCCGAAATTGGGGGTACAAATGTGGACATGATTTTGTTTAAAAAATGTCAAATCACAGACCATTAAAAAAAAAGAAATTCAGTGATTTATAACACATGTGCTGGAGTACCGTCTCACTGTATGTATGTTATGTATGTATGCAATGTAGAGAACGATGCTCCGGCACAGTATTACAGTCGTCGAAACCGCCCGTTCCAACCTCCCGTTCTTATGTTGTCTGTTGATTTACAGGAAGGCTGAAAAAGAGCTGGTTTCGTTTCTTTTACCAACTCGGCTGAAATAAGATTAAATAACCAAAAGCTGTCAACGGATCAACAAAACAATTGAACACAACGCCTTTTTGATGATTATGTATACAATATATACATTTATTTTACAAAGGAGCGAGGTGATTTCTTGTCAGCTGATTGGCGATCTACAGCTAGTTTTTTTGGCTAAGTTATCAATTCTGTACCGAGTGGCAAGGCATCAGAGTGTATCGGTAAAGTTTATCAAGGGCCCAGAGCCATGACAAGCTCTCTTCTCCGGTCTTTGTTCTGTCCCGGTCTCTCCCGCTGTCTCCTTCTTTCTTCGCTTCTGACGGTCTGTGATTTATCGGATCCAGACCTCCCCACCCCTAACATATGTCTCTGATTGGCCAGCCACTCGATACTATTGCCTACGTGTCTAAATTGCCTTGTGCCAGCCTAGCTTGTATTTTTCCATTTGGAGTCAAGGCCAACCATTGTTTTATTTATCTAAGTTTTTGAAATTGTTGCCGAACTTTTCAAAAACTGGAATCTCATTTATTAAATTTATTATTTCATTTTGTGAAATTTAAAATTCCGATGATGTATATCAAATTCCATGATTTAAGGAATCTCTTTGTCTAGGTGAAAATTCTTTGCTTAGATGAATTTATATTTTTAATATAAACAATTATTATTATTATCATTGTTTTTCTTATTTTTACTTTTAATTTTAACAAACCACCATAATTAATAATTAGGGTAGTTTTAATTAATTAGTACTTAATTAATAGGTCGCCAATCAACCCATAACACAATAGTGTTACAGATTTCTTCACCGTTTCTTTATTTTTGGAGCAATTTTGATACAATTTGGTATTCTTATGTAAAATTGTATGTTCTTTCTGATTATGCACCCAAATTGTATGTATCTCTATGCTTTAACCCATTATTTAGAGAATAAGAGATACAGATAGCAGCATTTTTTTTTTTTTTAAGTTTAACACCCAATTATTCAACATTTTCATTATAATACTGCATGTATATACATGTATAGTATTAAGTTAAATAAATAACATCACTTTGAAGAAAAATAAAACATTTATTGCAAAACACAGACATAAAATGAGGGTTCAGTTTATTTTATGGTAGGAATTTACAAGGAAAAAGTTAAGGATTACTGACTTTAAAACATAGCTAAAAAAAAGTTCAGAAAAAAAAGCAAAAAGAAAAAAGCAAAGTAATTTCGTTGTTGCAGAAATTTCCATAAAATACGATAATTATCAAACTTTTTTACGTGTGAATCTTGAAATTCTCATGCCAAAAATTAATGTTAAATAAATATTGGGTAAAATCATACTCAAAATCCCATGATATTACAGGGTGATAGAAAAAAAAAAAAAAACAGAACCCAAATTATTTATTTTCCCATTAAACTAACCCTAACACCCCCTAGTTAAAATTAATAGTTTTATTATAAAATTAGTGGGTTCTGTTTTTTCTGGGTAATAGTTTGTTTTGAAGTGTACAATTGTACATTGTATGTTTACGAATTTTGTTTGAAATTACGAGAAATGTAAAATTTCTCGTAATTTCAAGTTTTTTTTCTCCAAAATTGAAACGAACGTAAAAAAATAATTCAATTGTTAAAAACACATAAAAGTTAAATATTTAGAAAGATTCTTATTTTATTTTTAAAGGTATAAATATTAAAAAAATTGGCGATAGAAATAAGCGAATTTAAACTTTATTGTGTGCATAACATAAACAATGCCTCACTGTTTAACGTAAACGTTACGCGCTTATAGCCTGTCGGACAAATAAATTTGAGATTTTTTTTTCAAAATACAAATTTTTAAATAAAAAGCCGAAGAACTTAACATTCTTCAAATTTTACAAATTTTATATCAAAATAATTCTGAAACTCTGTAATATCATGAACAGAGTGCGTCTTTTTCGTTTATCATGCTCATTTTGAAAATAATAGTCTTGGAGTTTGCACTATTGTAATTTTACTTCCACGGGTCCTAGAAACAAACAAAAAAAGCTCCCTTTTGTACTTCCAGGTGTCTTCTAATTGAATGCAAAATTTCAAGAATATTGATAAAGATTAGCCACTTAGATTTTCCAAAGAAATGTAGAGTGTAAAATGTATTCTCGGAAAAAAATTCCTATTACATTTTCAGTTTTTTTTAAGCAAAATACGTTTTTAACTCGCTGTAAAAAAATATTCAATTAATAAAAACACATACAAATTACATATTTAGAGAGATTGTTTTATTTTATTTTCAACCATATGAATATTTTTAAGATTGAACAATAAATATACGAGAAATTATGATTTTAAATCAATAATGTCCAATTTATGACGTCAGTTGTCAGGGTGTTTTTACATTCGAAAGTAACGTAAATTCGAGTTTTTTCTTCAAAATCAAAACTTTCGGATCAAATCCCGAAGCACTTGGCAGTCTTTAAATTTCACAAATTTTATAGGAAAATAATTCTGAAAGTCTCTAAAATTACAGAACATGTGCGTCTTTCTTGCGTCTTTCATATTTTTTTAAACAAATAACCTTTAAATTTGCCCTCCCATATTTTCGTTTCCACAGATCCTAGAAACAAAAAAAACAAACCCGTTTGTACTTCCAGGTGTCTTCTATTTGAGTGCAAAATTTCAAGAATATTGATAAAGATTACCTACTTTGATTTTGAAAAACAAAACAGCGTGTAAAATTTATCCTTAAAAAAACGGTCATATTTTTGTTTTCAGCTGTTCGACTGAAAATACAGTTTTAACTCGCTGTAAAAAATAATTCAATTGATGAAAACCGATAAAAGTTACATATTTAGAAAGATTACTCTGTTCTCTTTCCAACCATATAAATATTTTTAAGATTGGTTAAGAAATACTCGAGAAATTGCAAATTGAAATGATAAAGGTCGCAAATTTGAAAATGTCAGCGTTTTTCAGCTAAATGCTTGTAATGCTACTTCATGTCTAAGGAAGTGAAAAACTATCTCTTGCAAAAAGGGTTTGCAACAAGTAAAACCACTCCATATCATCAACCAGGAATGCACAGGTTGAACAATTTAACAACATTATATGAAAGGCAATTCATTTAGCCATTAGGTTGCGTAACTGAAAAGTACTGGGAATTAGTGCTTCCTGAAGTGTTACATTCAGTAATATTGTTGCTATGTACCACATAAAAAATAAATAATCTTATAGCTATTTTCAATGGTAACTCTAGCAAAAACATAGATAGCATTATGTAAGAGATCAAATAACTAAGGTAGTAATGAACATATTAAAAAATACAAAATAGTCATGCTTACCAAGTCTGTGATCATACATAACTTTGATAAAAAGAATGATAGCAAAAATCCCTGATTTCTGTAACCACTGCAATATGATACTCCAATCTGAATGAGAACTGCGATTATGTTCATGGTGGGTATGTGTATGTTGCCCTTGCAAAGGAGTTCTTCGTGTAATTATATCTTGCACATGTTGATGTGACTGCTGTACCTGTTGTAACTGGGCCTGCTGCTGAGTTTGGTGCAAGCCAGAATCACCCCCAAGCAGATTTGTACCACTGACCAGGCCACTTGGGGTGGAGAGTCGTGGTTCTTGGGAATTCACAGACTCCATATTAATCACTATTGACTGGTGATGTGGGTCGAACTGGTTGACTGGATGACCATTACTGCTGGACAAAGAAGTAGTATGGTGGATGCTTCCCAAGAGATCACTATTGGAGAGACCAGTGCCAGCTAATGGTCTCAAATGTGGTTGTAATAGGGGAAGCAAATTCTGGACTTGGGACCCCAAGTTGGCTGTCAAGTTTGCTGGGTGTGGCAAACCTTGAAAGTAATAGACAAATTGAGAACTTTCTGTCGAGGATGTTGACCTGGTTGCCATTTCCACAAGTTAAGGAGTTTAAAAAACCTACAAGATGAAAAGAAAGATGAAGTTAGAACCTTTGGTAAAGATTTTGTTATTAAAGAGTTATTAATTATGTCTTCCATTTGGAATTAAGACATCAAGTCACATTTTTCAAAAAGCAATTGAAAAAATTCAATCGGAGAGGGTAAAAAATATAATCATACTAGCTAAAGTACCCGGTCCATGACCGGACTAAAATGAAATTTGGATCACCAGGGAGTGAGAGAGAAAGTGGAAGACAGTAGTTAGAGAGGGGGTAAGAGGAAAATAATTCTTGAAACTAAAATCATTGAGAATTTGTATATTTCAGGATTTGTATTTTCTGTTTTATAGTTTAAAATTATTTCATATTATTATACAACAAATTGAAAGTATTCGTTTGTATATTTGTTTGTTATTGTTTTAAATTTTTTGTACATGACAACAATTCACATTTAGTTCTTAATTGCATGTTATGTTTAAAAAGAAGCTGAGAATCGAAAATTTAAATTCTTCGTATTGCAATATCTATTTTTGCTAAAACCTAAGATAGTATTATAGGGACCACCAATTGATCAGTTTAGGCCATCTTGAATAAAACGGAAATATTTTGTTATTATTTATAATTAATTGATTTTTCATAGAATTTAAAAAAACTCTTATCGTAACTTGTTTTTAGCTACGTTAATTTTCAGTTGATTTAACAGTGCAAAAATGAAAACGTTTTTCAATCATAATTTTCATTATTTCCGTAAGCTGAAAAAAAGTTAAAAAATCATCAGGAGTTTATTTAATGTTTTTTCTTTCAAATGGAAAAATTTTTTCAAGAAAATATTAATTTTTCTGCAAGTTTCATAGTGTTAAATATAGGGGGGGTGGTAAATTTCACAGGGTAAAATTGGTGGTACCTAGTATTTTAAAAACATTGTTTAAAAACGTTTTGGTGGACCTGATTATCTGGACCCCCCCCCACATCTATTTTTTTTCCTTCAGTTGATTATTATCGATTACACACCAATCTATCAGATTGAGAAAAAAAATTCTTAAAAGTTCTTTATTATTTGAGTATTCACGGGTGCTCATTTCCTCGTATAAGTTTATAGTAAATTCATCCCCCATATCGGAACCGCTTGAACGGAACCCAAATTATTTATTTATTTTTCCATTAAACTACCCCCCCTAACCCTACCCCCCCCTAGTTAAAATTAAGTTTTATTACAAAATTTGTATTAATTACAAAACATCAATTTTCATAAAAGTTCAAATGTCACCTATGAAATCTCTATTTAAACATGCCAATTTTTCAGAACTGAAAAGTTGCACTATAAACTCAGCGATGTTTATTGACTTCACAATAAAGAGTAAAATCATAAAACTTAAAATTTAATTTGTAAGGCAAATTCTGAGGAATATTTTAAATTTTATTTTGAATAATAATTTAAATGTTGGTTGTTAGTTGTTTTGTTTTATCAACTTTTCGGGTAATTTACTAACGAATCATGTCATTTTGATAAACAAAGCGCTTACAATTTTTCGTACTTACATATAAAATTTTTTTGAAATGTTCCAATAACTGGATATTGTCGGATAAACTTGAAATAAATTTTGTCTTACAAATAATTGACTACTTATCTCCAGTCGGGCCTTCGACTAAAGATAAAACACCGGATTTTGTCCGTATTAGTAACCTTTGTTTGTTTTTTTTATCGTGGTTTGAGAAAATAATTAGTTAACGAACCAAAAGAAAAACAGTTTCTAAGGAAATTCGTCAATCTTATTGTTATTTTTAACCCTTTAAAACTCTAACAATAAAAATTAATAAATAAATTAAAGAATTAAAAGTCATTTTATTCGAATGAAAATCTTAGTTTAATTTATACAAATATGTAACCGTACTTACGACGTAAACTGATTTTCATGATACTGTTATTAAGATTAAAATATTATTTTAATAATGTAACCGTAAAGCATACATTTTGATTTTCTACAATTTTTATGCATTACAAAAATTAAAATTAAAATGAATGTACTGTACAATTTAAGAATATGGACAAACTCGCTGTAAAAAATAATTTAATCTATAAAAACACATACAAATTACATATTCAGAAAGACTAAGAGATTCCGAGCTTTATTCGTATTATCGCCTATACCATATTTTTTTTTTTTTTTAACTCGCTGTAAAAAAAAAAATTAATCTATAAAAACACATACAAATTACATATTCAGAAAGACTATTTCATCTTATTACTAAAGATATAAATATTTTAAAAATTAACATCCTAAATAGGTAAGAGATTCCGATCTGACTGTTATAGACTGCACTGCTTGTATCGCAATAATCATAGGCAGCGTGGCTATCCGAAGCCATTTTTTAATTTTTTAACTCGCTGTAAAAAATGATTCAATTAATAAAAACTCACACAAATTACATATTTTGGAAGAGTATTTTCTTATCTTTCTAACGATATAAAAATTATTAAAGACTGGACCATAAATAGGCCATAAATTCGGAGCTGAACGGCTTAGACTGCAAAATTAATTCATTAAAATCAAAACTTCGCTGCTGTTATCGCTTTAACAATAAGCAGGCAGAGACAATATTTTATTATCAGGAGGGGCTGATATACGGACAGTTCCGCAAATTGGGTGATTTTGGATTAATTAATCGATTAAATCCCTTAATCAGTAAAAATCAATAACCAAATTTGGAATTTTTCTTAGTTAGAACGATATCAATGTGTATGCAAGATTTTGAATCTGAGTGACCTCCCGTTTTTTTGTTATACGTCGACACGTACATACCAAAATCTCTGTTTTATATATTAGATACCAAGATGATATATGCATAGTTGCTTACAGTAAAGAGGAATTCAAACAAAAAACTGAGCAAGTTTTAAACAAATTGAAAAATGCTGGTATGACGATAAATTGTGACAAAATATCATATTTAGGATACCAAATAACTAAAGAAGGAATTTCACCAGACAACAAGCTGATAAATAAAATATTGGAAATATTTACACCAAAAAATAAAAAGGAATTAGAATCCTATTTAAGTTTGACTAATTTTTATAGCAAATTTCTACCCAGATACAATGACAAAGTAGAACCATTTAAAAAATTAAGAGAGAAGAATACGAAATTTAAATGAACGCAAAGGCAAAATATAGCTTTTGAAAGTTTTAAAAAGGCTCTAATAAGAAAACCAATAACAAAAATATTTGATCCGAAAAAGGAAGTGACTTTGATGACAGATGCAAGTGAGCATTCAATCATTGCAATTCTATTTCAAAGAGATCATCCAATCATGTACTTATCGAGAAAATTAATGTCAAATATTGAGAAAGAGGCACTGGCAATAGTTTGGAGCACAGAATGTGCAAGAGATTTTTTATTGGGAAAAAGATTCTTGTTAAAGTCAGACCATAGACCTTTGGAGTTTATATTTAATCTCAGAAAAGAATTACCAAAAGTCACATCTAGAATTTTAAGATAGGCAATAAAACTCTTGGCTTTTGATTTCAACATAATATATGTCAAAGGGAACACTATTCCGCATACAAATTAAACTTTAAATTCCATGTCAATTCACCAGGGCATTAAACACTGAATTACTTGAAATTTTGCACCTTTAGGAGTTAGGAAAGTCTGCCAAATTATTTTGTGCTAGACCGTAGCATTCCGATTTTAGAGGGTGGGGTTATAATTTTTCTATTTTGCCTCAAAATTAAGGCAATGTGGCATTGCAGAATCTCAGTATTTTTTTTTTTTTTTAAATTTGAAAAATACTTTCATACATTCAATATTTCTGAAATTTGGTATGTAGGGCAAATAAGGACTGTAGAATCCAAATATCCAACTATTTTAACCCTATACCTGATAAAAAAATTTATTTTGCTCACCAAAATGCATGAATCCAAAATCAACAACATTTTCCCTATGGTCAGTCTGTAGAAAATGCCTCCCCTTCAATTTTCATAATATTTTTTTCCTAACATCTACTATGCCTGCTTAAGTTCAACAATGAATTTTGTGAGGGGTTAAAGTTTACATTAGAAGATATGACCCTGCCAAGTTCAGAGTTTTTTTCCTATGTACATGCAGGATTTCAGTGAAAGATTTTAATTAAAGACAATCATTCTAATGCTCCATGTTGATATTGTGCTCAGTGACCTCTTAAACTATTCAATAATATTGTTTTTATTAATTAAAAAAAAGACAATTTAAATATATTTTGCAGATATTGCTTTTTGTATGGATAGATTGTCTTTAACAACTGGTAAACATTGCCTCAGGCATCATAATCAACAATGCATAGAATATTTGTAGATAGCACTAAACATGAAATTCTTTCTGTCTGTGTTCTTTTAAATTTCATTTTTATTTTTTTTTTTACTATTTTTCAATTATTTTCATGAAACAAAAACATTTGATTTTTTAATTCAGAAGAAAGTGATAATAAAAATGAATATACAAAGAATCTTTAAAACATTACATTTTAAACTACACTGTGCAATAAATTTTGTTGTGTATATAGAACATCTTGGACAGATGATAAACTCTACCATTTGGTGTTTTAGAGACATCAACAGTGCACAGAATATTTGTTAATAGCACAAAACTCATCCTTAAAATCCTCTTCCCAGTAAAATGAATGAGATGGAAGAGCTGGGTGCATAAACTTAATCAGCAAGTCTTTATTCTCTGTATCAATCAAAATTTTATTGTTGCACCTGCAACAAACATATGCCCCAGCAGAGAAGTCATATATTAGGTCATAGTTTTTATCTTCACTACATTGTTTCATGGCTATTTTATCTCTGACGAATGGAATAAATTGATAAAAACTTCTTGTTCCTGGGACTGTTATGCATTTTTGAATCTCATGTTGAGGCTTCTCCTTGCTTCCTCAACTTCCTCCTTTTCAACCAGAATGAATAAGATACGTGCAATATTCAAAAATAGATTTTATGGAAAGGATTTGTTTGGTAGTTGGTCTTCAGAGACTTTCTTTTGACATTATCCTTTTCACTGTCTCACCTATACCATCACATGGTTGTTTACCATTACTTGTTGCAAAGAAATTCCATTTTGTATTGAGTCCAAAATCTTTCTGATGGTTGCACAAATTGGCAAAGTTCTTATAATTCTTGTATTGTGCTGTGCAACCATCAGTAAAATATTTTTTATATTTGGCAAGGTAGGTGTGATTACCTCAATTTTTTTCTGTACTATATAAACAAATGCTACATCATGTGAGTTGTCACTTGACATAATGCAGAAACATTGATTTTGCATTGCATTTTCAAGTTCTCAGCAAAATCTCCCAGGAACAAAACTTCACAATCACTAATCTCCTTCTTTCTTTGCTTTAAGTATCTGGATTGTGATTTAGCCAATTAAGAATGAGGTGCTAATTTATTCAATTGCAAAACAACTAAATCAATGTAAACTTGACAGGATTCCTTTTGTGTTGTCAAAATCAATCAGTCAGTTGTTATCCATTGGGAGAACTCTATTGATTCAGCATTATCAATATATCCTTCAGGGGTGTCAAATAAATTTTTCAAGCTGCCCTGATGATTTAGGACAATTTGGACACCTATGAATCATACACTCCCTGCTACTGGTATTAAAGATCATATATTTCAAGAGATCATGATATGATACATTCAGTGGCTTGAAGTAATAATTTAATGTTTTGGTGGATGGTGCATACACATTCAACATGTGTACATGCACAACCAGCAAGGACACAGCATTTCGGCCTTAGACTACAAAATTTTGAAAACCCCAAGGATACTGTCAGGTTCTGTTCTTGAATGCTCTGAAAAGCTCATTTAGGTTGCATAAGATGAGTCTCTTCTGCTGATGAATATTACATTTAATACTAACATAGTATTTCATGCCTGGTATCAGCCAAGTATATTCATCATCTTGGTAAAATGCTTCCACTAGCGGTGCAATATCAGCAGTCAAAGACTTGTCCCTTTTTGGTTCTGGCATAGCTAAAATACCTCTTACTGAACACAATTTGTGAGCCTCGCATACAATGTTTTCTGAAATACCAAACACATACACAACTTTTTTGTGTGACTAGTCGGTAGGAGCAAGTGTCAAGATTTGTATTTTCATTTTAGTTGATTCCACTGTCTTCACTTTTGCTACAAGAAGCTTTATCATTTTATCAAAGCTTTATCTAAAATTACATTTTTGAATTTCAAAGCCTCATCATTCAACAGCTCAGAGTCAACATTTAATGACCTGGGTACTTTGGTCTTTATACATTGCAATGTAGAAAATTTTTTCTCTTACCTAAATGAGCTTTGCCAGAGTAATGAAGCCCTTTTGTTTTCATTGGAGAAATTCCAATAGCAGAGAAACATTCATTGATATTTCTCTTCTCTGTTTCTGCAAAAGTACTTGTATCAAGCTTTTTCATTGCTCATCTGATACACGTCTTGGTTCTTCATTATTACTACCCTTTTCTGATTCTGCAGAAGTACCTGCGTTTTACAGGTCCAAAAATATATTTATATGGTTGGAAAGAAAAGAAAATAATCTTTCTAAATATGTAATTTTTATGTGTTTTTGTCCATTGCCTTTTTTTTAACGGTGAGTTATAAGGGTATTTTTCTTCGAACAGCTGTAAACATGAAATACAATTTTTTTTCTCTCAGAATCTGATACATGTCTTGGTTCTTTATCATCAGGAAGAAGTTTGTGGATTTGTATTCAAGAATTAGGGCAGAGTTTCTTGCCTGGGGTTAGTACCAACTTAGCCTTTACCTTGTTTGCCATCTCCAATGAAATTGGTTTCAAACTGCCTTTAATTTGCTTTTTATGATTTTTAAATAGAATACAACATCTCTTTTCAAGCCATTCATATTTAGTCAACAAGGTCTGTTTGTGATGGTAACAGATAGTCTGTATTTTATCCTCATCACAATCCTGTTCTATAGGCAATAAGCTTTATATCCATCACATCCAACTGATCAATTGGAATCACTCCAACCTGTTTATCATGGAATAAACCATGACATTTTTCAACTGTTTCAACTCAGTACAAATAGAACAATAATGTTTGCCTCTCAAACCCTCTTTCATTCTTTCTTTTCAATAAAAACATTATTCCAGTGATGAGGAAGTGAAATCTGTAGTGAAGAAGTGATTCAAAGAACAGTCAACAGAATTTTACGTGGCAAGGATACATGCTCTCATTTGAAGGGGGAACGTTGCTATTGAGAGAAACAGATGTGGAGAAGTAGGGATGTGATCCACAGAGGATCAGCTTCATTTTGATGTATGATACATCTTGTGTTGGTAATTATACCTGTCCTAAACAAAATGGCATTACCTTTTAACTCCCCTCATATCTATTGTTTTTTTAAATTAATAAAAACAATATTATTGAATTGTTTAAGTCACTGAGTACAATATCAACATTTGAGAGTTTATGGAGCATTAGGATGATTGTCTTTAATTATAATCTTTCACTGAAATCCTGCATGTACATAGGAAAAAAACTCTGAAATTGGCAGGGTCATATCTTCTAAAGTAGACTTGAAGCAGTCACAAAATTCTTTGTTGAACTTAAGCAGGCATAGTAGATATTAGGAAAAAAATATTATGAAAATTGAAGAGGGTGCATTTTCTACAGACTGACCGTAAGCTACATAGGGGAAAAGTTGTTGATTTTGGATTCATGCATTTTGGTGAGCAAAATAACATTTTTTATCAGGTATAGGGTTAAAATAGCTGGCTGTTTGGATCTTACAGTCCTTATTTGCCCTACATACCAAATTTCAGAAATATTGAATGTATGGAAGTATTTTAAAAACATTTTAAAAAAACACTAAGAGTCTATGCTACCGCACAGCCTTAATTCAGAGACAAAATAGGAAAATTATACCCCCCCACCTCTAAAATCAGAATGGCAAGGTCTAGCATAAAATAGTTTGGTACACTTTCCTAACTCATGAAGGGGAACATTTGTGCCAAATTTCAAGTAAATCGGTGTGTCAGTGGGTGCAGTTTTCAAGTTTTTCAACTTTTTTGCATGGAATGACCCGTAAGGGAATTACAGCTCAGTTAACTATCGCTGGTTGCCTGTCTAGGCAACATAAGAATTTGTGCATATTTCTTTTTTGTTTTCTATTTCTTTTGAAATGTATTTGCTGTTATCCTTTATTAAATGTTGTTTGTTTCTTCTTTGTACAGTTTCACAGTGATTATTAAAATAAACATCATTATGAAGCATCCAACATTCTTTGTACAAAAATCAGCAGCAGTTAAAGGTGGGGGGGGTTGAACCTTCAGTTATTTGAAGAAAAAATGTCCTTAATTTTTACATTTCTAGAAAGATCAAATCCAGAAGACCATATCATAAAAATAATTTTTTTTTTTTTTAATTTCAGCACCCTGAAAAAAATTATTTGAAAATAGGAGTTATTTTTTTAGTTAGTTTTCTCTTTTTGTAATTTTAAAAACAATATATTTTTACAGGAGCAGGTCCAGCTTTTGAAGCTGATTCACTATATGAATTTGGTGCAGCCATCCTGACAATGTGTTACTTATTAATACAACTGGTTTTAAAAAATAAATAAAATATGAAAACAATCATTGATAGTTAATGTTATTAAAGGATTTTTTCGTTTTTGTTTTACAATGGTGAGGATGATGCAATTATGAATCTGGGAGAATCACTGTGTGTGTAATGGTCAGCTTTGGAGTAAGACTAGTGTAGCGAAATTGAAAGGCAAAACTGTGGATTCCCAACCCCCACGAACACAGCGTATCCGGGCATGTTTGGCCTGTGCGAGGGGGAGGAGAGTGGTGAGTGACCACGGAAATTGAACTCGCCACCTCCTCCTCACTGAAATGCTGTTGAAATTCCACACAAGTAGTGTAGAGTAACCCGGATGTAAACAGTATCATCGTGAGGATTGACACATACTTGAAGTGCTGGTGAATGTCAAAGTTCTGCACGGGCAATGCAGACTAAGTAGCACGGATGTACACAGTTACTGTGTATTTAAGGGCCTGCTCTCCCAGACTGAGGAAAGAGACAACTGTTGTAGGATTTTGCTGTTGAGACGAGTGGAATAGAAAACTGTATTTGGATCTTGCTGTTAAGAAGAGAGTAGTACTTGCAGACTGAAGACTTTGTCAGTTGGGAAAGCATATGCATCGGACTGTGCCCCCCACCCCCGAGTTTATTTTCATTCTCGCTACAAGCTATTTCGACACAATTAGAACTATGGCATCCGGACAATTTGACATTCGGCTTATTCCCGAGTTCAGCGGTGCGGCAACAGATATACCAATAATGGAATGGTTGGAAGACTTGGAATTGACTTGTGACCTTTGCGAGATAACCAAGATAGAGCGGGTTCTGCCACTACATTTAAAGGCGCGGCCCGAGAAACATATCGGCAGCTATCGAAAGTGCAATGAGATGATGTTGTAAAAGCCTACGGAATGTAATTGTTTGTGGCGTTCGAACAATTAACCATGCGCCACCTTCTTCCAGGAGAGACTGTAGATAAGTTCCTAACCGATTTGCAATGGCTGGCACGACTGGTAGGCAAAATGCCGCCAGAATGTTGGATGAAGAGCACCTTTGTCAATGGGCTACTGAGCCATGTCAAGGGACTCTTCCAGTTGTCAACTAGGATAGAGACGAACATCTAGCCGCTGCAGTGCGACCTAAGCAGGCCTCGCATACACAGAATCTTCGTGAAACTAGTCCGAGTGACTTCAAGTGTTTCAGATGCGGGGGCCCGAACCATCTAGCTAGAGATTGCATGCAGCGCTGTAGTGTTAGAAACCAGAGACAAAGATTGGCCATGCACTGTTATCTCTGCAACAAAACAGGGCACCCAGTTAAAAAATGTCTGGGAAACAGGAAATAGGGGTGAGATGTCAGCGCCACTCTCTCCCCATTCAAATTAAAAGAGGCGCTTCCCATGATTGAAGCTCTTGCTAATGGCAAGAAGCGCCTAGCACTTAGTGGATTCTGGATGTTCTAGGTCCCTCGTGATTGGATCAGTGTGCAATCCCTGGAGTCAGCAGGCAATGGTTGATGGTGAAATTCTCGGTGTCAGGACTATCACACTGGCAGTAGATAATGTAAGCCCCGTAAAAGTTGATGTTCTGGATGTGGACAGTCTGCTGTTAGGCTTCAATATGTTAATTGGAATAGATATCATTAAGATACTGGGTGGAGTTCACATAAACCAGTCCAGTAATGCTATCTTCTCAAGAATGGAGCCGTGTGCCTGCGCCGCAATCAGAATAGAGGAACCAGACTTCAGCGCCGAGTTTGATGAGCAGACCAGGGCTTGGACAGCGTCGTGGAAATGGTCAGCCAATCAGCCACCCAATGGTCTTACGAATAAGGTGCCTGAGTATCCTATGTCCACTCAAATTCGAGATGAGTACTAGAAATGAGCTAGAAACGTGGCTAAACAATGGATGGCTGCTTCCCTATTCCGAGGAGGAACTTGGTCCCCCAAAAGGCCTGATTCCATTAAGGGCCGTCTTTCAACAGAATAAGTCTAAGGTGCGCCCGGTGTTAGACTTTCATGAGTTGAATGGATACGTCAATGACTACACGGCACATGCTGACATCTGTGCCCAAAAGTTAAGAGAGTAGAGAAAGAAAGGCTCCAACATTTCGTTGCTTTATCTCCGAAGGGCTTATTTACAAGTGCGTGTGCACAAATCCTTGTGGCTGTACCAGACTGTTATCTTCGAAGGAAAAAAGTACTGCCTATTGCACATGGGTTTTGGACTCAATGTAGCACCATCTATCAAACAAGCTTTTGTTGAGGCTACACTTTCGAAAGATGATGCTATCCGGCAAGCAACTTCGACATACATTGACAATGTTTTTATCAACGAAGATATAGCTTCTGCAACCAGGGTGAGGCAACATTTGGCTAAATTTGGACTGGCGAGCAAAGAACCGGAGTGACTGCAGAACAGTACGCGAGTGCTTGGCCTGACAGTTCGGGAGGAGCGCAATATGCTGATATGGGAACGAGGGAAAGAGGTCCCAAGCGTGCCACATGTTCTTACCCGACGCAGTGTGTTCTCATTTTGTGGAAAGCTAGTCGGGCACTTCCCAGTTTAAATGGCTCAGGGTGGCTGCAGCATTCATTAAGAGGAGAGCGGCAGACATAACAAAGAGTTGGGATGACAAGATGTTCCTTTGGCAGCAATGATAAAAGTTGTTGTCGCAAGAGTACACCAAGAAGACCCCATGCAAGGAAAGTGGTGTGTTAATGGTCCTGAACTCAACATTTGAGCTGATGCAAACTCCCTAGCCATCGAAGTATCACTAGAGCTGCTGTGGAGGATGCGAGCTGGTTACGAAAAGAAAGGGATACACAGCACATAAACTTGGCGGAGCTTGATGCTGTGCTAAAAGGTGTAGGCATTAATGTGGAAAGCGACTATGTTACATCTTCATACTGACTCTACCTGTGTGCACAAATGGATCACAGACACACTTACGGGGAAGGCTAGGGTGCGCACCAAAGCAGTAAGTGAGATGCTAATCAGGCGGCAGTAAATGCAATCCTGGTGAGGTCAGAACATAACCGAGCGGATAGTCTGACAAGAGTACCACAGTGATGGCTTGATCTCATCAAGAAGACGGTTGAACCACCGTACTGTGCAAGTGATGTGTTGCCAAGCGAGCACAACTTTGACCGGATAAGGTCCATCCATCACTGAAGCAGCCACTCCGGCATAAGGTGAACATTGTATCTTGTCAGGCAGGTTGATCCCACAGTTTCTAAAGCGTCGGTGAGGGCTGTGGTAAGAAATTGTGAGAAGTGTCAATCGATTGACCCACCATCCACGTGTTGGCCGAGGAAAAGATTGGACGCTAGCGACACTTGGTTTCAAGTGGGAATGGATGTAACCCACTACCAAGGCAGACACTATCTGTTGCTCATTGTGTGTGGGCTCACACGGTTTTCAATTTGGTGTCATCTGAGACGACAAGATGCAGCAAGCATCATCAGCCACTTAGAAAGCCTGTTCTGCAAGCGTGGACCGCCAGCTGAAATACTCATTGACAATGACACAGCATTTCGCAGCAAGGTATTTGGGGACTTTCCAAGTGAATGGGGAGTCCGATTGCATTTTCGTTGTGTGCATATCCCATCCGGTAATGGCATTGTGAAACGATGTCATCGAAGCATAAAACGGATTGCAGTGAGGAAACAGTGCACGATAATGGAAGCAGTCTATTGGTACAATGTTACCCCTAAGGATAATGTGTCGCCGCTGACTGCCCCTGTCAACCTGATACATTGCTACCACATCCAACTGAAGGGTATTGATGCACTCCCTCCAGATACGACGTGGGTGATCGTGTCTGGATGAAGACCCCAATTGGACGGTGCATGTCCCCTTATACACGTGGACGCGTTACAGGTGTGATCAGCCCACAGAATGTCCTCATCAACAGGATGACCCGCCATGTCAGGCACCTGCGTCCCGTTATAGGCTTGAATACTTCGGAAAGTGGGAGTGACAGCAAACTCTCAATCCTAAGTGCAAGGGTTATCACCATCAATGAAGAACGCGGTGATCCCTTTGAAGTAAACAACGCGTATACAACAGATGACATTTCTGCAGACAAGTCATCCGAGGAGGAAGTACCATTACCATGAAGGAGCACTAGACTCAAGGGACCTGCCCCGGGTTGTCATCTATGAGATCACCAGATCACGGGGGAGTGTAGCGAAATTGAAAGGCAGAACTGTGGATGAGCAGATTCCCAACCCCAACGAACAAAGCATGTCCGGATATGTTTGGCCTGTGCTAGGGGGAGGAGTGTGGCGAGTAACCCCAGAAATTGAACTCGCCACCTCCTCGTCGCTGAAATGCTGTTGAAATTCCACATGAGCAGTGTAGA
The DNA here is from genome assembly GCA_023376005.1 of Doryteuthis pealeii. Lineage (NCBI taxonomy): Eukaryota > Metazoa > Mollusca > Cephalopoda > Myopsida > Loliginidae > Doryteuthis > Doryteuthis pealeii. The sequence goes on from CM042138.1 coordinate 61,517,678, forward strand.
GTAACCTGGATGTAAACAGCATCGTCGTGAGGATTGACACATACTTGAAGTGCTGGTAAATGTCGAAGTTCTGCACGGGCAATGCAGACTAAGTAGTACAGATGTACACAGTTACTGTGTATTGAAGTAGCATTCCCAGTTGATTTTTTTATTTGAGGTTATTGTTGTTTAATCACATTAGTTATATAGAGCTCTGTAAATGGAGTTCAGAACCGTTTGAATTATGCAAATATCCCCCGTTGTTCAAAAGTTATGAGAATTTAAATCCACGAATTTGGGGGTACAAATGTGGACATGATTTTGTTTCAAAAATATGTCAAATCCCAGAGCATTTAAAAAAAAGAAATTCAGTGATTTCTTCACCGTTTCTTTATTTTTGGAGCAATTTTGATACAATTTGGTATTCTTATGTAAAATTGTATGTTCTTTCTGATTATGCACTCAAATTGTATGTATCTCTATGCTTTAACCCATTATTTAGAGAATAACAGATACAGATAGCAGCGTTTTTTTTGTTTTTTTTAAGTTTAACACCCAATTATTCAACATTTTCATTATAATACTGCATGTATATACATGTATAGTATTAAGTTAAATAAATAACATCACTTTGAAGAAAAATAAAACATTTATTGCAAAAACACGGACATAAAATGAGGGTTCAGTAGGTAGGAATTTACAAGGAAAAAGTTAAGGATTACTGACATTAAAACATAACTAAAAAAAAGTTCAAATCCCATTATATTTCAGGGTGACCCAGAAAAAACAGAACCCAAATTACTTATTTTCCCATTAAACTAACCCTAGTTAAAATTAATAGTTTTATTACAAAATTTGTGGGTTCTGTTTTTTCTGGGTCATAGTTTGTTTTGAAATGTACGATGTTTACGGTTTACGATTTCTTGAAAGTACATCATACGTTTACGAATTTTGCACAGGTTGATTTTTCAAAGGTAAATATATGTATACACATATAATATTAACTTAAATATATAACATCACTTTGAATTTAAAAATACATTTCTAAATGTTTATGTTGAATTACATAAAAGAAATAGATTACCTATTTATTTACATGTTTTCACACAAACCCGGTTAGTGTGTGCTTTTGTTTACATTTCTCGTAATTTCAAGTTTTTTTTTCCAAAATTGAAATGGACGTAAAAAATAATTCAATTGTTAAAAACACATAAAAGTTAAATATTTAGAAAGATTGTTATTTTATTCTAAAATATATTATAAAAATTAATATATCAAATATTTTAAAAATTGGACAAGAAATAAGCAAATTTAAACTTTGTGTGCATAAACAATGCTTAGCTGAGGAGACAGACATACGTTGTACACCTGTCGGACAAATAAATTTGATTTTTTTTTCAAAATACTAACTTTCGAATCAAATCACAAAGCACTTAGCAATCTTTAAATTTTACAAATTATATATCAAAATAATTCTGAAACTTTGTAATAGTGCATCTTTTTTGCATCTTTTATATTTTTTAAATAAATAGCCTTTGAAAAAAAAAAAAAAAAAAAAAAAGGCCCCGTTTGTACTTCCAGGTGTCTTCTTATTGAGTGCAAAATTTCAAGAATATTGATAAAGATTAGCCACTTAGATTTTCCAAAGAAATGTAGAGTGTAAAATGTATTCTCGGAAAAAAATTCCTATCACGCATTTTCAGTTTTTTTTAAAGCAAAATACGTTTTTAACTCGCTGTAAAAAAATATTCAATTAATAAAAACACATACAAATTACATATTTAGAGAGATTGTTTTATTTTATTTTCAACCATATAAATATTTTTAAGACTGAACAATAAATATACAAGAAATTGTGATTTTAAATCAATAAGGTCCGATTTGTGACGTCAGTTGACAGGGTGTTTTTACATTCGAAAGTAACGTAAATTCGAAGTTTTTCTTCAAAATCATAACTTTCGGATCAAATCCCAAAGCACTTAGCAATCTTTAAATTTCACAAATTTTAAAGAAAAATAATTTTGAAAGTCTCTAATTTTAGAGAGAAAGTGCGTCTTTTTTGCGTCTTTCATATTTTTTAATCAAATAACCTTCAACTTTGCCCTCTCATATTTTCGTTTCCACGGATCCTAGAAACAAAAAAAAAAAAAAAACGCTTGTACTTCCAGGTGTCTTCTATTTGAGTGCAAAATTTCAAGAATATTGATAAAGATTACCTACTTTGATTTTGAAAAACAAAACAGCGTGTAAAATTTATTCTAAAAAAAAAAAAAAAAAAAAAAAAAAAAACGGTCATATTTTTGTTTTAAGCTGTTCGACTGAAAATACGGTTTTAACTCGCTGTAAAAAATAATTCAATTGATGAAAACCGATAAAAGCTATATATTTAGGAAGATTACTCTATTCTCTTTCCAACCATATAAATCTTTATAAGATTGGTTAAGAAATACTTGAGAAATTGCAAATTTAACCGATTAAGGTCACAAATTTGAAAATGTCAGCATTTTTCAGCTAAATGCTTGTAATGCTAATTTAAGGGCCTGCCCTCCCAGACTGGGGAAAGAGACAACTGTTGTAGGATTTTGCTGTTGAGACAAGTGGAATAGAAAACTGTATTTGGATCTTGCTGTTAAGAAAAGAGTAGTATTTTTGTGAGATATTGTTGCAGACTGAAGACTTTGTCAGTTGAGAGAGCATACGCGTTGGACTTGACTGTGCCCCCCCCCCTCCCCAGTTTACTTTCATTCTCGTTACAACTAGCCAGTTGTTTCATAAAATAGCGTTTGGAAAAGTTTTTTTCCTTATTTCTCAATTGTTTGGTCACATGATAGAATTTTGATTTTTTTTCTGTTTTTTTTTTTCGTCACATTCATAAAATAAGGTTACAAATTGTTTAGAATCTTTTACTTGTAAATTTCATTAAAATCAAACTAACCTTGAGGAAACAAGGTCAATGGACATCTCGTTGGGCTGAAGATAACCAATTACAATAAGATTACCTAGTTGGTAAAGGGATTGACTATGAGGGTCTGCAAAGGATTATGGAGCTTGTGAAGGTTGATTTTGGAGGCGTCTTACCCTCACAGTAGCTGGTAAAGGGTCCTTTTTAGGACCGTTTGAGAGTTAAATTTCTGTTGCTGGTTCGAGTTGAATTTCTCCTCAGATGAGTTGCTAAGACTGTTAGCAAGTGTTTGTTGACTTTGTTGTTACTGACTGGTGTATGTTATAATGTCCATAAAGATAAATATTTATTAGTGTTCCGGTCAGTTGGGAAGGTCAAGGTCACGATTCTTGTTGCTGAAAGCTTGGTTGGTCTGCCTGCTGATTTGGTTGGTATAAACATTGATAGAAATTAATTTTATTAAAATCTGAAAGTCTTTTTCAACAGTTTCTTTGGATATGGTAAATTATAGTGATAGCACTAAATCAGTTTCATAAAAAATTTCAATATGGTTTCAAAGTGAGAAGATGAAACCAAAAAAACGTGTTTTTTCGGTTAAACCTCACATCTCTACAAATAAATACATATTATCCTCAGAGTAATGCGAAAGTGGAAAAATTCCATAAAACACTGGCAGATATATTGGAATCTATATTTGACCCAGCCATTGGCTGTGGTGAAGTTTTACATAAATGAGACTTCAAAGTTCTCACCATACAATATGTAGCATTCCCAGTTGATTTTTTTTTTTTTTTAGGTTATTGTTATTTAATCACATTAATTATATAGAGCTTTGTAAATGGAGTTCAAAACTTTGTAAATGGAGTGCAAATATCCCCAGTGGTTCAGAAGTTATGAGAATTCCCAAATTCCTAAAATTGGGGGTACAAAAGTGAAAAAGTGATTTTGCTCAAAAATATGTCAAATCACTAACCACTTAAAAACAAGAAATTTCATCACCATTTCTTTATTTTTGGAGCAGTTTTGATAAAACTTGGCATTCTTATGTAAAATTGCTTGTTCTTTCTGAATCTGCACTCAAATTGTATGTATCTAGCATTACAAGCATTTAGCTGATAAATGCAGACATTTTCAAATTTGCGACCTTAATCAGTAAAATTTGCAATTTCTCAAGTATTTCTTAACCAATCTTAAAAAATATTTATATGGTTGGAAAGAAAAGAAAATAATCTTTCTAAATATGTAATTTCCATGGGTTTTTATCCATTGAATTATTCTTTACAGCAATTTAAAACCATATTTTCCTTCAGAAAGTCGAAAACAAAAAATATGAATTTTTTTTCGGGTCTAAATTTTAGTCATTAGTTTGCATTGCAAAATCAAAGAGGATAATCTTTATCAATATTCTTGAAATTTAAAACTTAATTAGTAGACACTTAATACTATATCGTGTAGGTTGTTTTTTTCTTCTTCGACCTTCGGATGCGAAACCACTACCAACGAAAGTTGATGCAAGTTCTTTCAAAAAGTATTAGCTAAGCAAAAAAAAAAAAGCACTATGTGCTTGATTCTATATACCCTCATGATTATTGTGATATATAAATTATGATATTTACAGGATGGTTAACTGTCAGGCTTTTGTGTCAACGTTTGAATTTTACGAAAAAAAAAAATTTAGTCATTTTTTATTTGTAAACAAACACCTAGCACACATGAAATTTCTGACCGCAATAGCTTTAATTCATAATTTCTCAATTATTCTTGATCTAATCTTTAAAATAATTATATGGTTGGAAAGAAAAGAAAATAATCTTTCTAAATATGTAATTTACATGGATTTTTATGCATTGAATTATTATTTACACCGAGATAAAGCGGTATTTTGTCTTAGAAGGGCCAAAAAATGTGTGATACAAATCTTTTTAACCATCAAATTTCCTGTGTTATTTTTTTTGTAAAATCAAAGTGGTTAATCTTTATAAATATTCTTGAAATTTTACACTTAAATAGGGGACATTTTTAACTACAAGCATAATTTTTTTTTTTTCCTTTTCCGACCTTTGGGAGTGAAACTACAATAGGCCAAAGTTGAAGGCGATTTAAAAAGATAAATATAAGATAAGCAAAAAGAAAAAAAAAAAAAAAAAAAAAGCACTATATGCCTGATAGGAGACAGCCTTAGGATCATTTTCATATAAAATGTGAAATAAAAAAGATTGTATACTGTCAAAAACTTTGAATTTTGAAAAAAAAAAAAAAAAAAAAAAAATCAAATTTAGTTGTCCTCCATAATGTAAATAACTCTCAGCGAGGCATCGTTTATCCAGACCATACCATTTTAAATTAGTAATTCATAGCTTATTTCTGGTCCAATTTTTTAAATATTTATATGGTTGGAAAGAAAAGAAAATAATCTTTCTAAATATGTAACTTTTATGTATTTTTATCAATTGGATTATTTTCTACAGCGAATTAAAATGATATTTTGTCTTTGAACAGCTGAAAATGTAAACAAAACTGCACACACCAGACAGGTTTCGTTAAATAAAATTATATAGAATCATTCTATTTCTTGTATATATGCATAGCAGGTATTTAAAAAAATTAATTTTAAAGTCCACAGTGATGTTATTTATATACATTAATACTATATATATGTATATATGCCATATTAAAATGAAAATGTTGAATAATCTTGTGGTAAACTCTTTAAAAACGTCTTGATAACCCTACTTTTTATTTCCCAAATAATGGGTTCTAGCATAAAGATACATACAATTTGAGTGCAGAATCAGGAAGAACATATAATGTTACATAATAATTCTAAGTTTTATCCAAATTGCTCCAAAAATAAAGAAATGGTAAAGAAATTACTGAATTTCTTGTTTAGAATTGGTCCGTGATTTGACATTTTTTTAACAAAATCATTTCTATTTTTGTACCCCCAGTTTCGGGGCTTTAAATTCTCATAACTTTTGAACTACTGGGGATATTTGCATAATTCAAACGGTTATGAACTCCATTTACAGAGCTCTATATAACTAATGTGATTAAATAACAATAACCTCAAATAACATTTTAAAAACTGGGAATGCTACTAGGAGACTGTTGACTGGAATTGAACAAAGTTAGAAAGTAGATAAAACATAGTACAGTTATAAAACAACCAGTAGGGGTCAATACCTTGGGTGGTCTCTTTTTAAACAAAGAAACCTTGCCCATGTGGTCAACCCTCATGGGCTGATGATGGGATTGTGGAAACGAGAACGAATGAGTTTTGGAACGAGAATTAGGAGTGGGGGGAGACACTTGGATTTTAGGAGCAGTCAAAGTCAGTTGAAACTTGGGACCGGTTGAAAGTAGCAGGTCCTGATTTTGGCCAGAGGGGGGGCACCCCCAGCCCGACAAAAACATAGCAACAGCAATAGAGTTGAATGACGGAGACATGAAAATGCATGAGTTCTACCACTTCCCTCTGACTATTATTGGAATGTCCAGCTTACCTTGTCTTTGTTACTATTTGTCCCTCTTTGTTTATTTGTTTTTTTGTGATGGGGTCTTTACCTCCAATGGGTGCAATTTAATTGAGACCACAACAAGTGGGGGTCCAGTTTTGCAGATGACATGGCTGGCCAAAGACGAGATGTGTAATGAAATGCCGGTGGCCTTCCATCATAAGGTTACACATACCTCTTTACATCATTTTTTTTTAAATAAAGCCTATCCAGTGTGAGCTTGCTGAAGAGTTGTTTACGTTTTAAGGTTTTTTTCCCAAAATTGAATGTTTGACAAAATTTATCAATATTTCCCACATTATATATCAAAATAATACTGAGGTTATCTTCTATTAATTATATAGTGCTCTTTTTTTCTTCTTTTTTTTTTTTTTTTTTTTGCTAACTTTATACTGTTTGTAGAAAGCTCTGTCAACTTTAGTCTGCTATATTTTTGCTTCCACTGGTCAGAGGAAAAAAACTTCCTGGTTGTAGATCAAAGTGTCTTCTAATAGAATGTACAATTTCAAGAATATTGATAAAGATTGGTCACTTTGATTTTGTAAAACAAAGTAACATGTAAAATTTAGTCTCAGAAAAAAATTCATATTTCACATTTTCAGCTGTTGAGGCAAAATAGTGTTTTAACTGCTAAAAAACAATTCAATGGATAAAAACATAAGAATTTGCTATTTAGAAAGATTGTTTGATTTTTTTTTCCAACCACATAAATATTTTTAAGATTGGACCAGAAATATGGGAGAAATTGCAAATGAAACCAATTAGGGTGCAAATTTTCCAATGTCCACTAAAATCAGCTAAACTGCTGGAAATGCGACTATATGACATATGGACATGATGTGGTTCTACCCATAGATAATCTGTTGAAGCCCTATAGAAAATACATGAGAGAGAACCATTACAAGGTAATTCAAGAACAAAAACATAAGGTATTTTCTAGAGCCCAGAAGAGGAGACATAGAAGAGTGAATGATGGAAGAAAATAGGTTGAGTTACATGTAGAAGATCCTGTGTTCTACATAATCTATATGATGGGATCCCTACTATAGAATAGTAGAACAGACAGGCTTAGTGTCTTATAATTTGGGACCAGATATCTGTGAATGCAAAGGGGGCTCATGTTAAAGCTGGCAGACATAGAGGGTTGCAGAAACACCGGGAGTGAAAGAGTAAAAGAAAAAGGTGACACTGGTAGAGCTAGAATATTTGGAAGCTGAGAGCAATTCCGAGATTGAGATGGATGAGGTTATGAGAGAGCATTTGAGTGCAAAGTTTAGAGGGATGGGGAATCAGGGGCACAGAAAACAGATGATCATATTCGCAAGCCCTGATCCAGAGATTCTAGAGGGTGAATCTAGTGAGTGGGAAGCGAAGGATATAATAGAATTTTAAAATTAAAATTTGAGAAGGACAACACTTCAAGCTTCTAGGAATACCCCCCCCCCACTGTCATAAGAGACCAATAAGCACATGTGACTAGTAACCTCAGCACTTTCATTGATTTTGGTGGACATTGACAATTTCGACCTTAATCGGTTTGAATTGCAATTTCTCATGTATTTCTGGTCCAAACTTAAAAATATGTATATGGTTGAAAAAAAAAAAAATCTTTCTAAATATATAATTTTTATGCATTTTTATTCATTGAATGATATTTTGCTTTGAACAGCCGAAAATGCATAATATGAGTTTTTTTCTGAGACTAAATTTTACACGGTAATTTCTTTTGTAAAATCAAATTTTTATCAATATTCTTGAAATTTTACACTTAATTAGAATACACCTTCAACAACAAGCAGGAACTTGTTTATTCTTTTCCAACCTTTAGAAGTGAAAATATGATAGACAAAAGTCATGGAGATTTTTTCAAAAAAGTATAAGATCAGCAAAAAAAGAGCACTATATCATCAATAGAAGAATTATTTATATATATAATGTGTGAAATATTATTAATGCTGTACCGTCAGGGTTTTTTCTTCAAACTTTCAATTTTGGAAAAAAACAACTTAAAATTACAAAAAAAGTAAACAAAACTCAACACACTTTAATTCTGAGTTTCCAGAAAATTCTAAAACGTGTTTGAATGTCATAATGTCACTAACTAGATCATTTTCACAATTAAAATTCCTTTTGTCCCTACCTTAATTTTAATGGTCAATTTTAATGTTTTAAACAGAATCAAAATCCTGCCTTTTTCTGTAGCTATAATGTCTGGATATTTAACAAAATTGTTTACAAAAAGGTTTCTTAAAAATGGTCTTTTCCATTTGTTTATTTCAAAACAAAATGGCAAAAGGATTTAGTGTATCATTACCCTCTGATTTTAAATCAAACTTTTTTTCAATTAACATACCTCCTTCCCCACTTTCTTCCCTACTGAATACATTACACACCTCTCATGCCTCAACCTTAAAATTATACATAGAATAATTTTCAAAACAAAATAATCCCCTATACCGTTTTCCCACATTTAAGTGTTTTCTTTGTAATTCATTACAACTTGTCTGCTTCTATATCCCAACAGCTTACGATTCCCTCTCTCTCTCGTGTCCATAACCATACAAAATTACAAAACAAAAGAAACATAATCATCAATATCAAACAGCAAATAAAGTTAACATTTTTTTCTGAAAAAGAAACAAAAAAACAAAATGTCCTGTGTATATTTTTTCTTCTATTTAGTGCAACTTCTCACTCTACAATCATAACTCTCTGTATGTATGCTTACATTTTAATATTCAGCTCAAAAGATATCCAAAACTAAGCAAAAACAAATGGGTAATTACAATCATTTCTAAATTAATTTATCCTGACTTTACAAAGTCAAAAGTGGAGTAGACCCTTCCTCAACCTGATTCTACCCTTTATATTTCTCATCAAAGAATTTTTCTTTCTCTCCGATTGTTATCATTTTCCTTCCTATAGACATGTAATCATGTAACCATCCGAAGAACTTCATCTCTAAATAAGACGCCTAGGACATTTAATAAACCAACACCTAACGACGAATTTGATTTTTATGTTAGTGACATAACAATGTCTACAATTTTTTAATTGAACGCTGGCATTTAGAAATAAATAAATAAATAAAACAAAGAAACAATAATGGTCACAATTTCCATTTATCTCCACTAAATAATCTGAGTGTAAAATTAAGTCGCGTAAATTCTCCATATTTACACCAAATCTATTTCTCCCTTCTTAAAAAATTTAATACAAAATCTCTTGTTTAGTTTTTCCTCTTTAATCCTGTCTTTCTTTCCCTGCTACTCCTTTAACTGCATGACCCAGTAACGAGTGGATCGAATTTCACTGCCCTTTCACCTGGCCTCTCCTTTTCCATTCCAATGTAGACTTTAATCGCTTTACCATCTACTCTCTCATCTTCACTTGTGTCTGTCTCATGTTGGGCACTGGGTTATTCCATGTCAAAACACCAGCAAAAAATTGAAATCTGCACCTACCGACACCAAATTACAAAAAATTGGCGCAACTCTTCCCCTTCATGAGTTAGGGAAGTGTGCCAAATTATTTTATGCTAGACCTTACTGTTCCGATTTTTGAGGGGGGGGGGTATAATTTTCCTATTTTGCCACTAAAGGCTGTGCAGTGTCATAGAATTTGTGGGTTTTTTTTTAATTTTTAAAAATACTTCCATACATTCAATATTTCTGAAATTTGGTATGCAGGACAAATAATGATTATAGAATCCAAATATCCAACTATTTTAACCCTATACCCGATAGAAAATTTTATTTTGCTCACCCAAATGCATGACTCCATAATCAACAACTTTTACCCTATGTAGTTTATGGTCAGTCTGTAGAAAATGCACCCTTAGATTTTCATGATATTTTTTTCCTAACATCTAAGTTCAACAAAGAATTTTGTGAGGGTTTCAAGTCTACTTTAGAAGATATGATCCTGCCAAGTTCAGAGTTTTTCCCCATGTACATGCAGGGTTTCAGTGCAAGATTATAATTAAAGACAATCATCCTAATGCTCCATGAACTCTCAAATGTTGATATTGACTTCTTAAAATATTCAATAATATTGTTTTTATTAATTAAAAAAAAAGAAGACAAGTCAAATATATGGGGAAGTCAAAAAGTAATGCCATTTTGTTTAGAACAGGTATAATTACCAACAAAGGAACATGTATCATACATCAAAATGAAGCTGGCCCTCCGTGGATCACATCCCTACTTCACCACATAGTCACTGTTTCTCTCAATAGCAATGTTCCACCTTTGAATGAGATCATGTATCCCTGCCCAGTAAGATTCTTTTGACTGTACTTTGAGCCACTTCTTCACTACAGATTTAACTTCCTCATCACTGGAATAATGTTTTTATTGAAAATAAAGAATGAAAGAGGGCTTGAGAGGCAAACATGTTTTATTCCATGACAAACAGGTTGGATTGATTTCAGTTGATCAGTTGGATGCAATGGATGTAAAGCCAATAGAACAGGACTTGATGAGGATAAAATACAGACTGTTACCATCACAAGCAGACCTTGTTGACTAAATATAGCAACCCCAGCAATTTCGTTGATTGTGATGGACATTGACAAATTCTAACCATAATCGGTTAAAATCATATTTTCTCGCGTATTACTGGCCCAAACTTAAAAATATTTATGATTGGAAAGAAAAGAAAAGAATCTTTCTAAATATGTAATTTTTATGTGTTATCATCCATTGAATTACTTTTTACAGTGAATTAAAATGGTAATTTGCTTCAAACAGCCTTAAACACGAAATACAATTTTTTTCTCAGAATAAAATTTAAATGGTAATTTATTTCGTAAAATCAAAATGGCTAATCTTTATAAATATTCTTGAAATTTTACATTTAATTAGCACACATCTTAAAATACAATCAGGAACTTGTTTATTCTTTTCTGCCGTTTGAATGTGAAAATAAGATACTAGACAAAAGTTGAAGGAGAATTCTTCAAAAAGTATAAGATCAGCAAAAAAAAAAAAAAAAACACTATATCACTAATAGAAGATAGTCTCAGAATTATTTTCATATATAACCTGTGACATTTGGATGTTGCTTAACCATCAGGGTTTTTTCGTCAAACTTTCAATTTTGGAAAATAGCATCTTAAAATTATGAGAAATGTAAACAAAACTCAGCACAAGCCGGACTGGCTCTGTTTAAAAACATATGTAAATAGGCATTCTATTTCTTGTATGTAATTCAACATAAGAATTTAGAAATGTATTTTTAAGTTCAAAGTGATATTATATATCTAAATTAATACTATATATGTGTATACCTGCAGTATTAAAATGAAAATGTTGAATAATCTTGGGGTAAACTTTAAAAAAAAAAAAAAAAAAACTGCTATCCATACCTCTTATTCTCTAAATAATTGGATACAGCATAGAGATACATATAATTTGAGTGCAGAATCAGAAAGAACATACAATTTTACATAAGAATGCAAAGTTTTATCAAAATTGCTCCAAAAATAAAGAAATGAAAAAATTACTGAATTTCTTGTTTTGAATTGGTCTGTGATTTGACACATACTTTTAACAAAATAATGTCCACTTTTGTATCCCCAATTTCGTGGGCTTTAAATTCTCATAACTTTTGAACCACTGGAGATATTTGCATATTTCAAACAGTTTTGAACTCCATTTATACATCTCTATTTAACTAATATTATAGCATGAAATGGTTTGTAATCTATTTAAAAATCATAAAAAGCAAATCAAAGGCAGTTTGAAACCAATTTGATTGAAGATGGCAGACAAGGCAAAGCTTAAGTTGGTACTAATCCCAGCCCTAATTGTTGAATACAAATCCACAAACTTCTTGATAATGAAGAACCAAGACGTGTATCAGATGATGAAATACAAGAGCTTGATACAAGTACTTCGGCAGAAACAGAGAAGAGAAATATCAATGAATGTTTCTCTGCTATTGGAATTTCTCCAATGAAAACAAAAGGGCTTCATTACTCTGGCAAAGCTCATTTAGGTAAGAGAAAAATTTATTCTGCAAAGCAAAGTAGGCAGGTCATTAAATTTTGACTCTGAGCTGGTGAATGATGAGGCTTTGAAATTAAAAAATGAGATTTTAGATAAAGCTAAGTGCTTTGATAAAATGATAAAGCTTCTTGTAGTAAAAGTGAAGATAGTAGAATCAACTAAAATGAAAATATGCCATCAAAGGATATATTGATAGAGTTCATCAATCAATAGAGTTCATCCAATGGACAACAACTAACCAATCAACTTTGATAACACAAAAGGAATCTTGTCAAGCTTACATTGATTTAGTTGTTTTGCAATTGAATAAATTATCACCTCATTCTTAATTGGCTAAATCACAATCCAGGTACTTAAAGCAAAGAAAGAAGGAGATTAGTGATTGTTAAGTTTTGTTCTTGGGAGATTTTGCCGAGAACTACAAATTTGTAGTTCAAGATGAGATCCAGAGGTTAGTAGATGTTAAGAAAAAAATATTATGAAAATTGAAGAGGACACATTTTCGATAGACTGACCGTAAGCTACATAGGTGAAAAGTTGTTGATTTTGGAGACATGCATTTGGGTGGGCAAAATAAAAATTTTTATCAGGTATAGGGTTAAAATAGTTGGATATTTGGATTCTACAGTCCTTATTTGCCTTACATACCAAATTTCAGAAATATTGAATGTATGAAAGTATTTTATTTTTATTTTTTAAAAACACTGAGATTTTACGCCATCGCACAGCCTTTATTTTGAGGCAAAATAGGAAAATTATATCCCCCCCCCCACTAAAATCGGAACGGTGAGTTTTGAGACAAAATAACTTAGCACACTTTCCTAACTCATGAAGGGGAACATTTGTGCCAAATTTCAGGTGGGTGCAGATTTCAACTTTTTGCTGGTGTTTTGACATGGAATGACCCTCTGAGTTTATGCATAAAACTCACCTGTCACTTACACCAAAACAATATATGTAACGTGGGCACCAAGTAGGAATTATGTAACATAGCCCTCTGAAGGGTACGTAGCAACAGAAAAACCACGGCATTAAGACATATACAAGGAGGCTGCTCACAGCACAGGATGCTAAGGGGTTGTTTGTTTACTCAAAATAAATCCTTCCTCTTTTCTCTGTGGGAACGGGTAGTCAAGAATATAGCGCTACTATATTCTGGATGCAGGATGTTTTCAACGCCTGTATCACGCATGTGGCTTTCCATCATGATAGGATTCACAATTTGTTTACAAAAACAAATTATCATTCTCAGTTAGGCAAGGGTTTACTCTTTATGATTATCACAGGATAGGATTCTGTTTCATTGGAGTCTGACGTCGTTTCATTCATAAGATTTTCAGTGACAAGATGAAACGAACACCGTAATTTCTTTTACTAAGAAATTCATTTCTCGGACAAGAATGCAAAAGAGAGAGAGAGGTATCTTTATCAGTTAGTTTTTTGTTGTCAGTTGTAGCCCTGTCTACATATGACTTAACCCCGTCTGTGCATCCTTCACCATGCTAACACTCCAACTGTAACTCTCATGGCTTTGAATTTAACAATCTCTCACTAACTCGATCTCACCTGGATCTTCGTGTATCATCACTTAAGTAATCTTTTAATTCCAAGTTTCCAGAAAATTCCAAAACGTGTTCAAATATGATTTGCTATTATAAAAATTTAACTGTAAATTAAGCTGCCCCTATGGTGTAAGGGAGATAATTTACCGGGAACAATTACACAGAGGAAGTTAAACGGACTCAAACATCAAGGAAACAAGCGTACGACAAAGAGATACTACAAACCGGTTTATTACGGGTAAATGTACAACAATGCATACAATATAACAAAGGAGGTTAGTGAGAATGTTCAATGGAATGTTTTTTTGGTTGGGTCAGACAAGCTACCGGTGATATGTTTTGTTTTGGTTCAGTCTTCCCAGGACCGTCAAGGGATTTAGGTAGTAGTTTAGTTGAATAGTGAATAGTTTTCAAAGAATTATCCTGTGTGAGCCTTGAAGACTTCAAAATATCAAAGGTTACGTGGGGTTTAGCTTGTCTGAAGGTTGCAATAAGTTGTTGAGGGCTTTTCAAATTCTCCTGTGCAGAAATGCTAGGTAATTCTTATCGACCGTCAAGGGTGTCTTGATAAAGTCTCTAAAATCCGTAATTCCAGGGGAAAGGACCAGAATTCCTTCAAGGGTTTGATATTCTTTGTCCATTAGGACCTAAGTCTAATCAGGGGGGGGTCACAGTCAAATCTGACTCAAGGTTCCAATCGACAGTCTAAACACTCCCAACTGTATCATGCTCCAAAATCCAATATCCAAAATTATTTCTTTGTCCCGCTCGTCTCGACAACAAAATAAAACTGCAGTGGTTCTCCCTGGTCTGTGAGAATAAGTCCTTTAAATACAGCTCAATTTCACCACATCTGGGCTCCTTACTCATAATTGTCCGTACAGCATGTGCGACACTCGTCAGCACGGCGTGACCATCTACATCCGGGCCACTATGCTATTTCTTATTTTACTGATTGTCCACAGCTCTCACATTCTGAAGGAAGCGGGTTCGACTCTAGGTCAGTCCTACATGCCAGGCAAAGCCTAGTCCGCTTCCTTCGAGAATACGGCAAGTCTTCACGCCCGCCACTCTCTCTGTCACACCGTGTTGCACGAGGTATGTCTCCTCTCTCACTACACTCCCCCCCCTGATCTCGTGATCACAAAAATGGCAGGGAGATGGTGCTCGCTTTTGCCGAGTGCTCCTTCGCAGAGGTGGTGGGTCTTTGTCTTTCTGCACATCATCTCCCTCGGTCTCGGCCACATAGTCAACGTGGGACTCTGCCATCACATCCTCTGCCATTACAGGCCCCGTTCCAACCACCGACATAGTCCCTGACTCACTCTCGGATGACGTATCACTGTCTTCGTCTTCCTCAAACGCAGTTGGTCTATAGCGCCTGTGAAGATCCTTTATATGCTGCGGTACACCATCGACAAGAACAGTCTGAGGGCTGACTATTCGACTAACTTGGCCTTTGCCGAATTTAGTAGTGCAACGACTGTTCGGGGCTTTAACCCAAACCAGATCTCCTTCCCGATACAGACCGTCCATGACTCTAGAGGATGGCACAATCTCATCTAGCCCTTTTACACGCTGTTCATATTGGTAAATTCCGCTAGATGTTACTCCATCTTTAGGTGTTACATTGTACCAGTACACAGCCTCTTGAATAGGACATTGCATTCTGGTCGCAATTCTTTTAATGGTGCGATGACAGTGTTCCGCTATACCATTACCCTCTGGAACATAGGCACATCGATATCGCATTCGCACGCCCCATTCACCTGCAAAGGTCTGGAACTCGTGGCCACAAAAGGTGGGGGCATTGTCCATTAATATTTCCGCTGGCGGACCACGTTCAAAGAATACTGATCTCAACTGTCGTATGACAGTAGATGCATCTTGGCGAGCCAGTGGACGCCATATGGTGAACCGTGTTGGGCAGCAATCAGTCAGTGTCACAAAATGATTGCCATTATAATGGGTTACGTCCATACCCAACCTGTACCAATTACCCTGCACTTTGAGCTTCCCTTGTTTCCAATAAACTGGCACTGGATCTACTGTCTGACACTCCTCGTAAGTGTGTATGGCCGATTTAACGGCCACTCTAGTAATTGATGGACATACTTTCCGAATGAAATATGTTGTCCGCCGAATTCCAGGATGCCCACTCTGGCAATGTATGGCTTGGATACGATCAGGTGACAGTTGCTCAGTTACGACAGCAAACAACGTTGGAGAAGAGTCAATCTTTGCTTCATTATGTCAAACCACCTCTTCGGTACTCTTGTTAATTCATCAGCTAGATTTTGCTCTGATGGAATTAGGGTGACATCAACATTCAAACTATATTCCTCAACCAGCCGTTGTATGATCGTCAATCTTCTTCACACCAGCATCTCAGTTGCAGCTTTGGTCTTCACTCTGGCTTTACCCGTCAGGGTATCGGTCAACCAGTGGTACACGCACAGAGAATCTGTGTGGAGATGCACTACCTCAGCATGCCACTGCAGCGCAAGATTAAGTCCTTTCAGTGTGGTGTTGAGTTCCGCCAAATTTATGTGCTGGGCGTCGTTTGTCAGATGAAGCCAACATGCGTCCTCTATAATAGCACCATCTCTTTCTAATACCACGCCTGTTGCTAGAGAGCTTGCATCCACCCATGCGTTCAACTTTCGTCCGGCCACGCACCAATCACCTCGGGTGGGATCATCTTGGCATACTTTGGTAACTACTTCAGCCATCATCTGCTTAAGAGGAACATCATCCAATGTATCGTCCCATCCACTTGTGACTGCGCTAGCCCGTCTCTTAATTACTACGATTGCTGCACGGAGCCACTTGCAGACCGGAAAGTGTACCACCAGCTTCCCGCAGACAGAAAATATGATACGCCGCATTAACATATCTGGGACTTCTGGGACAGGGCCCCCTCGTTTCCAATGCAGGGTGCCGTGCTCCCCCCCAAACCTCAAGTCCTAACACTATAGCCCCATTCCTTAAACGCTTAGGGTCTTTGCTTGTCAAACCGAAGGTTTCCAGTTTCCTCCTGACTTCATTTACCGACATTACATCCTCGTTTACGTAAATATCGTCGACGTAAGCTGACGTGGCTTTCCCCATCAGCTCCTCTTGCGTCAACACTGCATTTATGATGGCTTTCATAATAAGCAGTGCCACATTAAGACCAAAACCTAACCGTGTCAAGCAATATCGTTTTCCCTTGACAATCACAGTTTGAAATGCCCACAATGACTCATGAACATGTATCTGCAGGTAGGCTCTCCTTAGGTCAAGCAGGGCTACATTAGACCCTTGCTGACGCCACTCGCGCAGTTTGGCAGCACACACATCAGCGTTTGCAGTGAAGGCATCCACATGTTGGTTTAGTTCTCTGTAATCCATCATTGGCTGTACCTTGTTTTTGCTGGGTTGTACAATAGCCATCAGTGGGATCAAACCCTTTGGGGGTCCAAGCTGCTCCTCTGGATACGGTATTAACCACCCATTCGCTATCCACATCTCTAACTCCTCCTTGTAGGCAGTCTTGATGGTATCAGGCACCGAATACTCTGGTATTACATTGTGCAGCTGTTCTGGTGCTTCATTCATGGCCCACTTCCATTGTGCAGACCATACCCTTTGTTTATGGTCAAACGAAGCACAGAAGTCCGGTTCTTCAACTGAGAGAGCTACACAGAATTCTTCCCCTTTGCCGAGCTTAACCCGTCCATTGGAAGTGATCTCAGCACCACCCAGTGCTTGTATCGCGTCAATTCCAAGCAGTAGGTCGTAACCAAGCGGCTTTCCACGCATTACCAAAACATCTATTTTAGCACTATCCCCTTTTTCAGTGTGAATTGTCACAGCCCCAACTCTGCAACATGCTTTGGATGTGCCGTCGATTGTGGTAATGTCCATGTCGCGCTTACTCCATGCCCGACAGTAGTTTGTGCTTACTATCGTTTTGGAACATCCTGTATCGACGAGTGCCGAACACTTCATGCCATTTATCCGGACGCCAACAACTGGTAATGTAGTATTCACCGACTTGACGGGGGCAAGGGTGGTGACAATGCCTTGTCCTCGCATCTGTTTCCCGGACAATTTCTTGATACGTGGCCAAGTCCATTACAGCGGTAACAATGCATTTTGCCCTGTGCTCTCATGTTCATATGTCCACTATTACGTTGACTTTGGCAATCCCGGCCACCACACGTATAACATACAGGACCTTTACGCGGCACTTGTGAATCTTTGGTGGTACTTCCCGCTTGCTGGGATGTCGATGTGTTCGTTCTTACAGCTGCTGCTACATTACAGTTTTCATCCCTAGTAGTTAGCACTCTAGCTCGCGACATCAAATCTGCCATTGTTAGGGTCTCAATATTCGGTGCCTGTTGGAGCTCGACTGAGATATTATCTGGGAACCCCATGACAAAAGCCAATCTTGCAAGCCTATCAAGCTCCACTCCCTCGAATCCAGCCAATCCGACCAACTGCCTTATTCTATTTGCGTAAACGTCAACGCGTTCACCTTCCCACTTATCAAGGGTTAGCTTCCTATAAGCTAAAAAGGCACCATCCGTAAATGCCTCCTTCAGTCGAGCTTCTATTTTATTTATATACTGCTGATCCTTCTCTGGCATTTCCATATAAAGTGCCAGCGCGTCTCCTTCCAAATATAACGGCAGCAAGCTGGCCACGTCGTCCACCATCTGCAGTCTCGCCACAAGGCGAACCTTCTTCAGCCATGCCACCACATCACCCTCACCAGTAAACGGCCTTATTACATCACGGCTAAGTCGAATTTGTGCCATTGTATAAAAAGCCGAAATAGCTTCTAATCAGTGGGGGGGGGTCACAGTCAAGTCTGACTTAAGGTTCCAATTGACAGTCTAAACACTCCCAACTGTATCATGCTCCAAAATCCAATATCCAAAATTATTTCTTTGTCCCGCTCGTCTCGACAACAAAATAAAACTGCAGTCATTCTCCCTGGTCTGAGAGAATAAGTTCTTTAAATACAGCTCAATTTCACCACATCTGGGCTCCTCACTCATAATTGTCTGTGCAGCACGTGCAACACTCGTCAGCACGGCATGACCACCTACATCCGGGCCACTATGCTATTTCTTATTTCACTGATCGTCTACAGCTCTCACATTCTGAAGGAGCGGGTTCGACTCTAGGTCAGTCCTACACGCCAGGCAAAGCCTAGCCCACTTCCTTCGAGAATACGGCAAGACTTCATGCCCGCCACTCTCTCTGTCACACCGTGTTGCACAAGGTATGTCTCCTCTCTCACTACACTAGAACTTAGCAGAGAAAAGAGAGCACAGAAATGCACTTACCTATGTGTGTCCGCTATGGGTGAAGCGGTGAACAGCCAGTTTAGTCCCCTAAGGGAAGAGTGTAAAAAGAGGGTGAAGGAGACGCGTTGTGCCCTTTTTATAAGAAACATCATGTGACCATAAGCTGCTGCTAGTGTTCACCAGTGAAACCTGACATTTGCACCCTAAGAACAGTGACCCGGTGTAGCCAGAAGCGAGTCCCCTTCTAAATTTCAACACTAACACTAGCATCATGTCGCTGACTAGACCGTTTTCACAATTAAAATTACTTTTGTAGCCATAATGTCTGGGTATCTAACAAAATTGTTTACAAAAAGGATTCTTAAAAATGGTCTTTTCCATTTGTTTATTTCAAAACAAAATGGCAAAAGGATTTAGTGTATCTATTACCCTCTGGCAATGCTGTATGATTTTATATTTTTGTGTGCTGTCATAGGTTTGGTTGGCTCAATGTCATAGATACCTTTCGGTGGCTGTTTTTACTCATCAGTAGATGCTAGACTTAGAGATGAGGAGCAGTAGTTTCCTAACTGAACTGTTTGATCCTGGTCGTGCTGCATGCACGACATGATGATGATGATGATGATGATTACCCTCTGATTTTAAATCAAACTTTTTTTCCATTAACATACTTCCCTACTGAATACATTACACTAATTTAGAAGGATAGATGATTTATTAGGAAATTGAGGAGTCAAAGGCAGTGGTTGGGAGAGTGCCCCCCCTCCTCAACAAGGCAACAGTGAGAGTAGTATAACCATTAGGGGTGCAGAAAAGATATATAGCTGAAGCTGCCATTAATGGATTCCTCTTAAAGAGAGGAAGATAGGATAACAATGTACTTACTAACAAAGAAAATCTTGGGTAATTCCGTCATATCATCCAGGCCATTTTACCCACCCACTTCAATCTTTCTGAAAATTTGTCCAGGTGTAAACTATATTAAAGTTAGACAATCCCCAAAACTTGAGCTTCATATTCCAAACATTGGCAGAGTTATGTCAATTTTTAGCTCTCCAAATATGATGGGGGGGGGAAATGGCAACTTTTTGTAACCTATTTTTGTCTGTAAAATGAGTTCTAGAGCTTCCATACTCCTAAAAATTGGTTTATGAGAGCTTTTTTGCCCAAGGAATCCAAAAATGCTATCAAAAAAGTCTTAAAGTCAACCAATTTTAAATTTTTGATGATTTTTGTTTTTTTCATAGCAAGGTCAATATCTCAATGAAGCACTGCATCTCTGACAATTTTTTTCTATTATTTTCACATATATTGAACATTATTTGTACCAAAAAGATAGAGCTTGACACTGCTGTAAAAGTAAGGATGAAGTCATAAGTAAAATTCTATGGACTCCTAGATATGGACACAGCAAAAACTTAAATTCATCAGCACATTGGATGCCGTCTAGAGGACTTGCCAAGTGTCAAAAGAATTTGTGCCATTATCGTAGCATGACTTTGCTGCTCAAAATATATGCAATCTTCACCTTCCACCAATTCTTCCACTACTAAGTCATCAGCAGGTGGAGACTGCTAAGCATTAGTGATGCACCCCTTTCTACAAGAAGGTTTGTATCAACCGGAAGATTTATAAATTTCTAACTGACCTGAAGATGTATAAATATTCAATTTATGAATAATGCCGGTCAGTAATAATAACAAGCATTAGCTAACAATGTTTACAACCTGTTTTAGGAGAAATGTGAAATACAACCTGAACTAGGCAAATGGAATATTCCCAAACACAATACATGCAAATGTGAAATGCAACCTGAACAAGGCAAAGGGAATATTCCCAAACACAATGCATGCAAATGTGAAATGCAACCTGAACTAGGCAAAGGGAATATTCCCAAACACAATACATGCAAATGTAACCACACAAAAATAGCATTGCAGAAATCCCAGGAGGTCATCACTACCCCCTTCCATGCTCAGCAAAACAATGCTGATCTCCAGACCTCTACCACTGAGTCTGTTCCTGTCTCCAGTGCCAGCCCAGCTGTAGATCCTGCCTCCAGTACCAGCCAGTCGAATCCAGCTACCCACAAACTGTCCTTTTTAGGACAACCTCAGAAGAAAAATTTTTTCTCACACAAATCCTCGGACAACGACTTTTTAAACTGTCCTTTTTAGGACAATCTCTGAACGAAAGTTTTTCCTCACCCAATTCTTCAGGCAGCTACTTTACAAACTGTTTTTCTTAGGACAAACCTATAACAAATTTCTTTTTGCACCAATTAATTAGTCCTGAGGCTCTCTACCCTAGCAAGATTTCCCTAATAACCTTGTTCCAGCTGTTTCCAACAACCTAGTCCAGTACTCCTGGGAGATCTGCATAGTCGACGATACCAACCTATCTTGCCTTCCAGGACCTATGATACTGACAACCTAACTGCAGAAGACATCAACTATCTGAACGTGTAATTGTTCTGATTCCTCTGTAACCTACATGCAAATAAATACCTGCTGTTACTGTTAAACCTCAAATTTAGTGTGTAGATGCATATTCTGACTTCATAATAATATTTAAATGATGATAATAATATTTAAATGATGATAATAATATTTAAATGATGATAAAACGACTAGACACAGTTTAAGCAGAAAATGACAAAGACAAGTATATATTTATAAATAACAAATAAATTTATTCGAAGAATAAATTTGTATAAATCAAAAATATGTGAATGTTAAAAAGACCAATATGAATGCAAAAATTAGCAAAATTGCTAGTGGACAAATGGAAAATTAAAGTTTTAGGTGAATACGACCTGTGAAATGGAGTTGTGATGTTACTCGCAGTGGCACTTAAATATTTCTCAGGTGGATTGGATTTTGATATTCTATTTTGGTGCTTATGCACGGACGTAGTTTTAAGCACGATGGTTTGTCCAATTGAACTGACTAATGTATAAATATTTTTTAATCACTTTTCCTTAAGTTTGGAAATGTGTTTGGATATGTTGAAGAAGCCAGGCCTATAGTTAACATTGTCAATGTTGCTTATAGCACTAGCTTCAAAAACCTGTCTCAGTCTCTTGTCATGAATGTAGCTAATACTCTAAAACCTTCTGACCACATCTTTCCTGAATATATAAAATCATATCTTGAAACATCAATACAAAACTTACAATATTCTGAAAGGAAAACCTTTGAAGAAGCCAGAAGACTTGGATATGTACTAAGACGAAACAACAACATGTCAGAATATTACACAGAGAAAATGAGAACGACAAACACATCTCTAAACTAAAAATTAAACTACGCTCATTAGTTAATGAAAGCGGTTGGAAATATCTCAGACGACAAGACCTGGTCACCAACATATCCAGGTTAAAACTAAACGATACTGAAACAGAAGCCCTCAGCTTTGGTTTAAAATTTGCCACAGGCATAAAAAAACGTAACATAATTATAGATAAAAATTACAGGCACCATGATTCTGACTTCAACAAGGGATTCACCCAAGGAATTATAGCTGCTTCCCACAATCACAACAATAATGAACACACTTTACCAAGGAGATATATACAGTCCTTAAAGTCTATCTTCAAACCATGACATCGTAATTTCACCTTCCGATAAGGGCAGCTGAGTTGTCATCATGGATACTACGTCCTATAATAAAAAAAAATGATGGATTTACTCCTGGACTATAACACATACGAGGTAATCTCCCCACAAACAATCACAAGAAACATTGAAATTTTTAACAAATCCTATAAGAAATTAATTGCTAAGGAGAACAAAATATGGTCTTCTCTAATCAATTACCACCCTACTATCCCAAAAGTCTATGGCCTTCCCAAAACACATAAACCTGAAATACCTTTAAGACCCATCATCTCCGGAATAGGTTCTGTTACCCACAATATCACAAAATATCTCGCAAAAACACTATCCCCTCTTCTAGGCACAATTAGTGATACTCACATCAAAAATTCAGGTGCACTTCTCAATAAGATAAACAATACAAACATGATGAATAAATCTCTAGCCAGCCTTGACATAAAATCTCTTTATACAAATATACCTATTAACAAATGTTTAAAAAAACTAGAGAACTACATTTCGTCCAATAACATTAAATTATCATGCCCTCTCCCAATCTCTAAAATAATTAAAATATGTAACTTATGTACATCCCACTGCTATTTCCAATTTGACAACACTTTCTATAAACAAAAATTTGGCTTACCATTGGGATCACCCCTAAGCGGCCTCCTAGCATGCTTATATCTTGATTTCCAAGAAGCTGGCCCCTTTAGATACATAATTCCTAACAACTCCCAATATATAGATGATATGCTGTTTATTTACCCAAACAATATAGACATTAATAAAATTGTTAACAAACTAAAACCCACCATACAGTTTACACATGAACTTGAATTGAATAACTCCCTACCTTTTTTAGACATCTTATTTACAAGAAACAACAATAAACTTGAATTCAAAGTCCACCACAAACCAACAGCCAAAAACAACCATATACATTATTACTCCGACCATGATACCCATACAGGGTTCCCACTCATTTCAGTAAATCATTTTCCAGGACGTTTCCAGGACATTTCAAAAATTTTCCAGGACAGCACTTATTTGCAGCAATTTTATAATTTACTACTATGTCTAATATTGGCACATCAAGCCAGTTTTATTCTTACTTTTCTATGATGCTGGGTTAATGAAGTATCTTGAGTTCATTATAGATGATGACTACATCTATCAATTAATTACAGAGGGTGTCCATAAAGTCAGTGTGTACTTTAAAGTTATAAATTCATTAAAGTGCAAACAGATTTTATGGACAAAATGTACTATAAAATTGTCAGGCCTCCTGTTTTTGCTTAGCCATGATCACCATTGCTGTTTTTAAGTTGGCAAATCAATTTAGATATTTTACCCCTCTCCCTCCATGTTTAAAATATTTTTTTTTTTATTGAATTTGTACAAATTTCAATAAACTCAAATTTCAAATATTTACCGTACTGTGTTTCTCACTTTTTATCGACAAATATATGGAGATATTTCCCAATGCCCCTTCACTTTATATCTATATTATATTTTATATACTATTATATATTAAAATTATATTTCAAAGTTAAAATATTAGATAGTGAAGCACATTGGAAAAGAAAACATCTCAAAGAAGCATATGTTTGACTGTAGTGACCTAGTATAGAGATGAACACAATATAGGAACCAATTATTAAAAAGACTAAATCAAATTGTTTTTAAAGTTAATTACTTTGAAAATAAAAATATATCGAAAAAGACCGATGGCAAGTTTTATGCCTTAAGTTGCACAGGAAATGTCAATAAACTTTTTCTAAATGATCATGATTCTTCTCGTGACACATGTCAGAATGATAGGCATGCAAAAACAATGGTCATTGTTTTTTAATGAGATCTTTGAAGGTTCTTCAACGCCTGTTTGATCAACTGTCAAACTGTTAAAAATAATTTCCCAGGTTGGATCATTACTATACTTGGATACAAAGGGAACACCTGAGGAAGGCTGGAGGATATAACAGCTGAAATATATGTATATACATACAATAAAGATGAGGACAACAATTCGAAAAATCAAAATTATTCCTATCAAACCTCATCTCAAAAATATAGTTCATGTTTATTTATGTTGTCATATTAGGCAGATGGGGGAGGGGATTGTGTTTTGTACACATTCATAAAAACAAAATGTTTTAAACAGAACGGGTTATTTGATTTTGTTTGGTTTGTTTTGTTTTACAGCATATCAACCTCAGTGGGTCATTTAATGCTGACAAACTTTTGAAATAAAGTAATTCTTAATGGATAATCAATTTTTTTTATATATACATTTTTCTATTCAACCCATAGATGGGACCATAAGAGGTACTACCACTCCGGTAAAGAGTGGATTAGGAAGCAATGGTGATGAAGGGGTGCTCCACATTCCCCAGACCTCCAGAACTGGAACCTCACCATCACATGTCATTCCTGGGACCTTCAGCCACCACCACCTAGCACATATTATAAGAAGGGTTGATCATGGATTGATCGGAGGTGCTCTCTCCGACCGCCCATCTAAACTAAGTAATGGTCTAAGCTAGGTATACCCAATTTGTTAAAAAGTCCATGTTTTTACAATACATATTAAAATCAGATAATTCCCAGATTTTTGGTAATTTTTTTTGTCAATCTAGTGTTAAATTCATTTTGTAAACACGGATTTTACGGCAACTCCAGTGGCCATATTAAGTCATATTTGATAAAAATTGACCAAAAAAAATAGTTTTAAATGTATTAAAAATAAATTACACGTGTAATATTATTTTGCTTTTTGTACTGATGCTCATTATGTTACTACTTTTCGACTGAGACAAAAATTTGACCATAAATAATCAATTTAATTTTATTTAGTTTTTAAAATGAAAAGTAAACAAAAAAATATGTATCCTTAGTCTAAGCAGATTGTTGCATATCATGGACTGCTCATCTACAAAGATTCCATCCTTAAGCATCATGGGTCACCACACTATGGCCAACAGGTGGCCCAATTGCAGTCGGTGTATTCTAAAGACCCAGACGACAGGGCTAAGAGCGGGTTATAAAATATCTAAATTTATGTGCCAATATAAAGCGGGGGGGGGGGGCATAATTGAAGAATATCTACATATATTTGCCAATAAAAAGTGAAAAATACAGCACGTACATATTTGAAATTTGAATTTGTTTTGTAAAAATTCATGGTAAAAAAAAAATTAAACCTGGGGAGGGGGTAAAATATCTAAATTGATTTGGCGATGAAAAGTGGGGTTGGGGTGGGGCATTGTAAAATATCTCCATTAATTTGCTGATAAAATGTGAAAAACATGACTCGGAAAATATCTATATTTGGCTAGAATTAGGTCTTATGCCAGCAATTAAAAACAGCGTAAATTAGGGCAGGAATCCGGGATGACAAAATGTTAAAATGACCAATAGTACTATTCGCAGAGTTCCATCCCGGCCTCCTGCCTTAAAAAAACGCTAAGCGATGATAGGTGAAAAAACAAACCCACCTATGAATGAAGTCCCTAGCTGAAGTGGTGTCTGCTGTATATGAAAAAATAATTTGTCAATTGAAGGCGCTTTTATGGATTTAAAAAAATTTTTTTTTTTTTTAGTTTGAAGACGTTAAAAGTAAGCCATATTTTTAAAAAGGTTAAAATATTTACATTTACTTGTCGAAAAAAAACTGGAGGTGATAAAATATCGCATTAACTTTTTGGGAAAAAGCGCTGTTTTTTTGTGTTTTTTTAAATATTTTCAAAAATATGGCTTACTTTTAACACCTTCAAAACAGTAAAAAAATAATAATGTCGATAAAAACGCCTTCAATCAACAAATTATTTTTTCATATACAGCAGGCACCGCTTCAGCTAGGGACTTCATTCATATGTGGGTTTGTTTTTTGATCTATTACCACAGGAGACCGGGATGGAACTTTGCGAATAGTACCTGACCAATATTTCCAAGAGTGGGTGGGGGTAAAAAAGAACAATTTCCTTGTATATTCCTTTAAAATAAACTGAACCCTCATTTTATGTCCGTGTTTTTGCAATAAATGTTTTATTTTTTTTGCACCCGTTATCATACAATACTAAATATATTTTCTTTATTTTAATATTCACTTCAATATGTATATTCTAAAAGTTTTTATTTTGTGAGAATGGTTAGTTTTAAAGGCTCGTTTTACAATTTAGGCATACATTGGATCCTCTTTTAATGACCGTAATTGTTTTTTCGTCGACGATGATTAAAATCTGACATTTTTATTTTAGAGTACCAAAAACAAAAAGAAAAGAAATAACAACAAAGGGTAAATTTCAACTTTTTACTCGTAAATTCCTACCATAAAATTAGGCTTGGGCATTTTATGGTAGGAATTTACGAGTAAAATGTTGAAGTGTAAAAATGAACCCCCACTTTAAAACTAACCATTCTCACAAAATAAAAACTTAGAATATACACATTGAAGTGATTAAAATAAATAAAGAATATAAAATGAGGGTTCAGTTTATTTTATGGTAGGAATATACGAGGAAATTGTTCTTTTTTTACCTGGGTGGGGAGTATTATCACCGTAAAAAGAACACTTACTTTAACAGAGTTGAAATTGACATTTGATGTCCTTGAATATTTTGTTTAAGCACCGCTTGCTTGAAGACTTGCTAGGAAGGTGTCCCCCCCGCCCCCCGTCAACATGACTAAAGGCAGTAACACTGCCAATCCTACATTTTTGACAGTCACTTGATCCCAACCCCCATATCCGACAAACTACTGAGACTAAAATGGTTATCAACTTTTGTCTTAGGAAATTTTTTTACTTTCCAGTGTTTCCAAAAATGTTTAACAAACTTTTTTGAATGAACATTAATTTTATTTAATTCTTAAAATGTTTTTTTTTTTTTTTAATTGTTCATTTTCAGTCAAAATTTTGCATGTGTGCTATTCTAAACAAGTACAGAAAATTCTTTTAAAATGTTCTAAATTTTACGAGGTAGAGGGGGAGTTTTGTTAAACGTAATTTATTTTTTAACCTTTCTTTAACGAATACCTTATTATCTTTAGTCTGATGACAAATTCTTCACTTGTTCGGTGTCGTATAAAAATAAATCAAAATATTGCTACATGATGAAAGCGAAACTTCTAAATAGCCAATCAGAAGCATTTTTACTGTTTAATGAATATTTATGACCAGTTTGGGAAATGTTGGGTAGGTTCATTGAGCAAAAACAAAACAAAAAAAACAAAAAAAATAAAAAAGCGTCCTTGTTATTTTACTAGTTATATTTGTTAATGGTAACAATAACATTAATTTTGTCTCAGATAATTCAATTTTTCCAGGACAAAAAAACGAAAATTTTCCAGGATTTTGAAAAAATACCCATCTTTTCAAGGTTTTCCAGTACTGGAAAACAAATTTTTTTTCCAGGTTTTCAAGGTTTTCCAGGACGCGTGGGAACCCTGGTTTTGGGGTTCTGGAAAAGCAGAATAAGAGAGAAATGGCGAGTTGCCTGCCCCAGTGTTTTCTGAGGATAATTTTGGATTGGAATGTGTTTTGGGGTTCTGGAAAAGCAGAATAAGAGAGAGTGGCGAGTGGCCTGCCCTGGTGTTTTCTGAGGATTAATTTTTTTGGGGGGGTTATGATTTTGGGAATGGTTTCCAAGACATTTCAGCTATGGAAGGTGTCTCGAATCCGAATGCAGACAGCAAGGTCAGTGAATAATTAGGAGTTAAAAGCAGACGAGTGCCTACTTTTTGTGTTGGAAGGTTCCTGAAGAATTTTTAGCCACTGACAGTAACCGAGTGTGGAAATCAGCATAAAAGGGGTTGTCCCTCAGAGTTAAACTAAGAGGCACAGAAAAATAGTTGTAGAAAGAAATTTTTAAATACTTAATGGTATTAGTGTAGTTGTGTCGTGCATGCTATTTTATAAGATAAGGAATTATGAGTAACACATAGCCAATGAAGATTTTTTGTTGCGCAGTAAAATTGTTGTTGTTTTCTCCATGCATGTTGATTTTGATGTAATGTTGGGACCGTGTGTGCAATGTTCTTGAATTTTATTGTTGGTGTAAATTGCCTTCCCAGTCTCCAGGTAAGTGACCTGTGGAGCGGAAAACTGGTGAATTGATCATTGGAATCCAGGCAAATGTATTGCTGGAGTGACCAGGGTCACGTTGGTTTGTGACCAGGATTTTGGGACCAAGATGTTGGTCCAGTTGTGTTTTGATTTTGTCAAGAAATTGTAGATGGCCCTGCAGTGTTTTTTTTTACAAGTTGAAAACTTGTTGTAAATGTAATTTTGATGTATGCATGGGGGAATCAGACAACCGCGCAGAGAGAGAGAATAAAATTGGAAGTAATTTAGAAAATTACCAGAATACAGTAGAGCCTCGAAATGGAGAGGCAAGTAAAAAAGTAAATTCATAATTATGAATTTAAAATGTATGATTATGAGGTATGTTACATAATTGTTAGTATCCTAACACTTATTTACAGTAGTGTAGAAACCAAAATGGCTGTTATAAGTTGCAGCCGCCAGCCTTGAAGGATTAAGTGACAAGGCTTGACCTCATCCTAATCCTTCCGGTGGATACCGTGAGAATCGGTGGAGAAGACCCTCTTCCGGTTTAGATTAGAAACAGAGTTTAGTTAGTATCAGCCAAACACGAAAGTGTTAAGTCATGTTAAGCGCGCTGCCGTACTCAATCTGTGCAGTTAGTCTGTGGCGATTTCGGAATAAAATATGATCTAAAGCAAATCGAAGTCTTGTGTTATTATCTAAAAACTACCAATGACACAGGGCTTCTGATAAAAAAAATCCCCAATGGAAGACCAGACACGAAGTCCCCAAGACAAAGTCCAGACACTAGAAGAAGAACGTAAGATACCAAAGATGAGCAGAAGAATAATAGATGTAAAGAGAGTATACCACATACCCACAACGGTCACCCAGATTATCGCTCCGCTTGCCTGAAGCGCCACCCTCGATGAGCTGGCCGATTCAGCTGACCAGGTTTTCGCAAGGATGGATCAAGGCGTACCCATTCAGACAAGAATGCACGATGTGGCCTATTCTACGTTTGGGACTGGCGGAACAAGATGAAATTCCTGGTGAACACGGGTGCAGCGATCAGCGGGATTCCTCATACGTATGGACCCTCTGCTAAATCCGCCCAGTTCAAATTACAGGCAGCTAATGGTTCCACTATCAACACCTACGGAAGTAAGACCCTCTCCTTGAAACTTGTCATGCAATGGGAATTCACATGACCCTTTACCCTGGCCAACGTGAAGATACCCATACTCAGCGCTGATTTCCTGGCGCATTTCAACTTGACAGTGCATATGAATCCGAGGGCCCTGTCCGACAACAAAACCAATGTTCACGTCACGACACCACGGGTATCAGTGTTGCAACTCACCATGACCAGGAATATGGATATCCTGAATCAGTACCCAAACATCACACACCCATACACAAGTACTGATTTAATTATGCACCAGACCCAACACCACATTAAAACGACTGGTCAACCAGCACATTCCCACCCGCAACGACTAGCACCTCACAAGTTGATGTACGCCAGGAAGGAGTTTGACCGTATGTTGAACGACAGCATCGTGCACCCCTCAGACAGTCCCCTACGCCTCGCCGTTGCATCTTGTCCCAAAACCTGGTGGCACAGAATTCCAAATATGCATTGATTACAGGAGACTTAATGCTTCAACCATCCCGGACCATTACCCCGTACCTCACATCCACGACTTTGCATCAGGACTGCAAGGTACCCGCATATTCTCCAGGATTGATTTAACCAAGGCATATCATCAGATCCCCGTGGCTCCAGAGGACATCCCCAAAACAGTGGTCACGACACCTTTGGCTTATACGAATACATAAAAATGCTATTAGGTCTGCACAACGCTGCGCAAACGTTCCAACAACTGATGGACAAGATTCTTCTTGGACTACCATACGTATATGGACGACATCCTGATCGCTAGTAGAGATGTTGACTCCCACAAGCAGCACCTACACAAAGTGTTCTGGTAACTGTCACACTATGGTTTAAAACTGAACCTAGACAATTGTGTCTTCAGTGTAACCAGTGTCGACTTTCTCGGGCACCACACTGACACCAGTGGGATCACACCTCTACCAGACAAAATACAAGTGATCCAGGAATTCCCTACTCCAACGTCGATTAAACAAATCCGTCAGTTCGGCGGGATGATTAACTTCTATCGACGCTTCATCCCAAATTTTTCCTCAATTCTCCAGCTGTTGACCAACCTGCTTCAAAGAAGGAACAAACCCATCACATTGGAGGACTAAAGAAAGTTGGTTCCCTATACATCTGCATCGTTCCACGCTATAGTCCTTATCAGGACTAAAGAAAGTTGGTTCCATATACCTCTGCATTGTTCCACACTATAGTCCTTATCAGGACTAAAGAAAGTCAGTCATTTGTTCCTAACAAACCTTTTGTAGCCTAGCTACCCGTAAAAGTAGTCGGTCCGATACTACTACATTACCAGCCAATTCCAGAAACCAACATGCCCCGTGTTGACGTGCATCAACAGAATCCCAACGACGAACAGATCTGCCAGACCATCACTAGTATCATCATTAAGTTGTCAGGGCGGCCTAATGTCGTATCAGCGAGGGAGTCTATCCCCTTTACAATAGCGCTAGACCAAGGAGATTATTTCAGCGTCTGAGGTGGGGTGCCACACCTACCATCAGCTCCTCACTTTACCGCACAGATCCCTGTGCTACTCATACGCTGAGTTGGCGAGGCCAGTATCGAACCAGAAACCTTGGGATTCCTAGCCGAACGCTCTACCGACTTAGCTAATCATCCCTATTTGCTGTAACTTCTGCAAATAAAAGTCTTGTTATTCTTAAACTGTTACTCCCTCGTTTGTTTCTTCATTTGCTTTGTTTGTGTTGAACTTTCTCTTATAAAACGTTCGTGTGGTCGACCTCTTTATCGACCCCACGACAGTTATTTATTAA
This sequence comes from Doryteuthis pealeii, assembly GCA_023376005.1. Lineage (NCBI taxonomy): Eukaryota > Metazoa > Mollusca > Cephalopoda > Myopsida > Loliginidae > Doryteuthis > Doryteuthis pealeii. The sequence goes on from CM042138.1 coordinate 61,549,553, forward strand.
GCTTAGCCTGGTTCTCGCACAAAGACAGATGTATGAAGCACTCTGTGAGAATCGAACTCACTAAGAATGATCTGCTAATCTAAAATGCTAACTTACACCAATTTTTTTACTAATAAAGCTGTTGCAAAATAAAGATGACTCGTTAAAAGCGTAAAAAGAAGTAAATAAATTAACTCTGATTGATCACTTAAACTTAGTCCCACAGACAACATGATTTAAGAATGCAGTGTTTGGCAAATGCTTGCAAAAACAACATAACGTTCATTCAAAATGAAATTATATTATTGACCTAGTTCTATTCTAGAAAGGATATGAAAAAAATGATATCTTAAATTAAATTCAAACTTTTTAGTGAGTACTAGCTTAAGCTGACTCTTAGATAATGATACGTACTTTTTTTATGAGACGATTTTTTTCAGGTGATGTTTAACTTATTTTCTTTATATTTCATTTTTATATTTTAACATAAAAAGCGACGTACTGAATTGTGAATATTTTTACGTCATATGCTGTGTGTATGAAATTGAAAAATAGATAAATTTGCAAAAATAAAACCCCTTGTCAGTGTCCATAAATCCAAACAAACATTGGCATCAGGTTCACAAATCGGATCTGTTTTCCATTTTATAAATGAAAACACAGATGAGACTTGTAAATAGAACATTATTTGTGTGTGTGCATCAGATAAGTTCAACCTAAACACCAAACGAAAATTATATTAACAATTTTTAATACTTCAAAACAAAAGTAACATACAAAAGAAAATTTGAAATCTTCCAAAAAAAAAAAAAAAAAAGAAAGAAAAAAAACAACAATTGTTTCGAAGAAAAATGTAAAGAGCTATGTTTTCAACTTTTCTTTCATGTTATATTAAAAATGAACTTTTAACAGTGGGAAAAAGTTTTGGTGTTTTATTTTTATAAATTTAGCTGCATATTTCTGTTTAAACAAAATAATGTCTGATGATGCCAATATCCAATAAATATTTAAAATTTGATTTTTTTTTTTTTTTTTGCAAGGAAAGTAAATCGTTATAAAAATTTGGGTCAAATTGAAAAAAAAATCTTCCTTTATCTTTTTTACGGATACGAAATGTTCGATCTTCCATTATGAAATAATTTAATAAATAGCAGGTTTAAAATTAGGATATATAAATTTTATCCTGATTTAAAACCTGCGATTTATTAAATTATTATTGCATTGGACTTGAAACGAGAGAAACCAATTTCTCTCGTTTCAAGGCCAAGGCAATATTAATTTTAATAACTTCCCATACCCAGACACATTCTGAGCTCAATAAAAACAGGTTTTTATTTTTATTTAACATTTAAAATTACATGAAGACCACACTAAATATGCATATATGTAGCATAATAATACACGAAGGGAGCCGTAAAATATGTCGGCCGAAATGTTATGTGAACATTAACAATGAAAACCGAAGAGTTCAATTGTCCGAAAATTCTTAAAATATAATAGTTTAAAAAAAAAACAAGTGATTACCTAATTAGCCACAATTTTTATCTAAGATTTTTAAAGTTTTTTGTTTTTTTTTTTTGTTAAATCAAAAGATTTACAAGTGAATACCAATACAAACAAGTTTATTAAAAATGTCAATAATCATTACTGAAAAATTAAATTTGCTGAATTGATTTTTTTTAAATCATTAACTTTAAAAATTTACTGAATTATAACCAAATAAAAACGTTTTGATTAATTTGTGCACTTGAATTGTGACGAGTTACTTCAAAAATCTTCATCTTACATATTCCTTAAAGCCTAAAAATCATTTTTTAAATAAAAAAAAAAGAACAATTATGTCGAAATAGGATTTAATTGGATTTTTTTTTCATTACTACTAGAGAAATTCTATTTTTTAATCACATCTATATTCATCTAAAAGAAAATGAACATAAACCTTAAATTAATTAGAAAAATGAATTTACTTACCACAATTAGGTCATAATCGGTGTTGTAAAAATAAAATTTGCTTTATACTTTTTTCCTGCAGTTGCTTTTTATGGAATTTAGTGTAATGTTGTCAGTTGGCGTAATAATGAAGGGGGCAAAACAAAACAAAAGAAATGCACAATTATTGCGAAAAAAAAAAATGTCAATATTTTCTAATCATCAAACATGATTACACAAAGAATGATAGTAAAGTATATTTTCCCTCTCACTTCGTACATTAGCCTTCAGTTCGTGACTTCCGGCCACATATAAGGAAAACCGAAAAAGATAACCACATCGGATATTTTTTAAAGAGGGAAGACTATTTCCTCATTCACCGAAACAATACGCTAAACAGTATTGAATCTCACGTTACTGCATTCATTATTTACTCATCTTTAAATTGAAATCTACTGAACACACGCTTGCGCATAATGTCTTCTGTAGTTTATTTTTCTTGATTTTTCACTATCTCATTTTCTTCAGTTTAGTAATGTTTTAATTTCATAATACTTCATAATACAGATATTTCTAAAATGTGTATTTTTAAACCAAGAAACCTGAATTCGTAACATAGTGTATTGTAGGGACCTCCAATCTAACGTGTCAAATTTACCCCCCCACCCCACTATATGAATAAAACTTTAATAAAGGTTAATATTATCTTCAAAATGTTTGGACCATTTAAAAGAAGAACCATTAAAAAAACTGATTTTTTTTAAATTTTCAGCTTATGGAAATAATAAAAATTTTGAACGAAAACAATGTTTACATTTTCGCACTGTTAAATCAATTGAAATTTAACGTAACCAAAAACAAGTTATGATTACCGGTTTAAAAAAAAAATTATATAAAAAATCAACAGTCAAATTTTCACGGTATACCAATTGTTCGAAAAATCTGTTTTTTCAATACAATTTTGTGTCTCCGTTTTAAAAAAATACCAAAAATCAGGGAATTATCCGATTTTAATGAAATTCAGTGTTGATTTATAAATGAATGGATTTTATAAATGCACAGTTATTTTAATTCTTCAAAAACTTTCTAATTTTTTTCAGGTTACTTAACTTTTGACCCCCCCTCCACATTTTTTCGGGGGGGGCGCAAAATATCGGCGTGGTATATGTTGATTGATATTTTTTTCTGCATAGATAAAGACAAAAGACCGAAGTGTGAATTAGCATACCCAATTTGTCGTCTGCTACGAATTTTAAAAACGAATTAAAATTAATTAAATCTATTATTAAGGTCAAACTTTTGTCTAAAACGATAAGTACCATCATTAAAAAAAAAAAAAAATCATTACATATTTTTAATATTGTTGGAAATTTTTTACCCCAAGAAATATTTTGTATGGTATTTATATGCCTATTTTTTGTTAGACTTTCAATGTGTCTTGTTTCGTATTTTCTACGAAACAAATTGGAAAAAAAGGGCACCTTTGCTAGCTCCGGGACTGGAATCGGTCACGTGTACCCTAAAATCTGTCTTTTTGGAAGTGAGAAGCGAAGCGGAGGACGCAACTAGCAGATCGTCCTGTCATAGCACTAAGCTGCTTGAAAACGGACATTGGCCGGTTCGGAGAAGAGCTTTGATTGAAAAAAGGGGTTTATTGCAGTTGCAACCCAGCAGAATTCCTTGGAGGGCTAAAACGCTTTTCTTCATTTCCTTTGCGAAAAGGTCGCGGTTTCTTTCATATATTCTTCAAACCACAGAAGAAACATTGTTGTTGGAGTGTCCATCCATTTGAAGAAAAAAAACGGACGACAACGAGTGAAAAGTGAGAGGTACCAGTGCAGAAGAGCCAGCCATATTCTTCATCCGAGAGCCTTGTTCTTTGACAAAAAGTACAAGTGACTGAAAGAAGTTTATCTTTCAGTCAAAGTAAATTTTCGACCAGGAGTCTTGTTCTTTGGCGAAAAGGAACAAGAGACATTTGAAAGGACTCTCTGTTGAACTATTTTTAACCTCTCCTGCATGAGAGAGAGAGTATATTTTTTAAGGGTTGTTCTTTTGATGCTAACCCTTTTTTAAACAGTAAGTACCTTTCTGTTTTTATACCCATTTTGTATTGTATATTTTAAGGCTAGTTATTGGTTGATTGACGCCCGTTCAGTTACATAAGTGTAACCCTCTTTATTACACTTTTGCATTTTGTATTTATTATATATTTTTGTATCTTTGTTACCTGGTGCCTAAATTGTCTATTTAGCGTTTGTATGGAGAATCTATGCAATTCCTAATTGAATTGTGTATATTTAATTTTTGCCTCCTTTGGAGATATTTGTAATAAATTCTTTTTTTAATATCAGGCAAGACCGTTCTTTATTCCCTTACCCTTTTTATTAACCGGCGTCATTTGAGTTCAATGTCTATTTTTTTCTGAAAATGAAAATAATACGATAATATTTTTAAAACGATTTGTTTGTCATTTTAGTTCGCCAACTCATTTTGGTTCTTTTAAGGTTTATTGGGCTTTTACAAATTTTATGTTAACATTCCCTATTGCAAAAAAAAATAAATTACCAAAAAATCAGGAATTATCCGATTTTGCATAAATTTTCAGTATTAGATTTATCCAATTACGAATTTTATATAATGCGTCAGTTAGTTTATTTCAAACTTTAATTTAATATTTGTTGATGAAAAAATTAATATAAAAATTAATTTAAAATTAAAAATATTCGGAATGTTAAGTTTAAAATGTTATATTTTAGATTGTTGGTTCAGTAAATCGTTATTCCTTATATAGAGTGATTGAGGGAGAGCTCTGTGATTGGACTATACCCAAATCACTGATAGCCCAGAGTTTTGGCCGCAAATTATCCAAAAAGTGCAGACATATTCCACCCACGGTACCACGAGGCAACTAATTTCAGGCTCAGAAACCACCTAAGATATCTTCTCCAAACGCCGCTGGTAAGTCCTTAAACTCAACTTTAGTATACAGAAGGACTTATATTTGTTTTTTGTTTTATGTACTAGCCAATAAATTGTTTAATTAAAAGCGAAATATTTAAAAAGCAAAAAAAAGTGCAAGTTCCAGAGATAACTAGGTTATTAGAACAAATTTTCTACGAACCAGGCACACGGTGAAGAAGATGATTTTAGAAAAAGGGGGAAAATTATCTCACTTGAAGAGCCCAAATTTATAGAAGACTTACAAGGCTTTCCAATAAGCCACAGAACAAAAGCAGAAATCCACAAGCGAGAAAAGCCAGAAATTGACTCTGTAAATACAGGCAGTTCGTAACGGTCGCGTAGCATTGCCAGGCCCCACCAAAAAGAAAAGTGTCCGCATGGCTCATTTTGTTTAGCCTGTGACGGAAAAAATCACTGGGCTAAAGTCTGTGACAAAGACATGAAAATAAAGAACACCCCCAGCACAATTTAAAACAAAGGGCCCAAATTTAAACCTGACACCAATGAAACCATCGGACACTCAGCAGTACAGACACCATTATAAAAAATAATGCTGTACTCCGTAAATGCAACCATGATAACCAGAGTATACAACCAGTTTGCACAAAATGACTTTGATTCTGAGCGCAAACAAAGAAAAAAAAAAAGACACTAGGACTGAGGCCTTCGCAAGAACTGACAATTAAGTTCCCAACTTACCAGCACCCACAAACTAAAAGCCAAATTGACACAGGACTGAAGGAAAAACACCCCCCATACGTGGGGTGTGTTTTCTTCGATTTTTCCAAACAAAGTCAGCAATTCTGGACAGCCACTCCCTGTTGTTTTGTTAAATCAAAAGATTACAAGTGAATACCAATACAAACAAGTTTATAAAAATGTCAATAATCATTACTGAAAAAATTAAATTTGCTGACTTGATTTTTTTAAATCATTAACTTTAAAATTTACTGAATTATAACCAAATAAAAACGTTTTGATTAATTGTGCACTTGAAGTTTGTTGACGAGTTACTTACCAAAATCTTCATCTTACCATATTCCTTTAAACCTAAAAATCATTTTTTTAAATAAAAAAAAAAGAACAATTATGTCGAAATAGATAATTGGATTTTTCATTAACTACTAGAGAAATATCTATTTCTTTAATCACATCCTATATTCAATTCTAAACGAAAATGAACATAAAACCTTAAATTAATTAGAAAATAATTTAGCTACCACAATTAGGTCAAATCGTTTCGTTGTAATAAAAAAATTGCTTATACTTTCCTGCAGATTGCTTTTTATGGAATTTAGTGTACATGTGTTACAGTTGTGCGTAATAATAGAAGGGGGCAAACCAAAACAAAAAGAAATGCACAATTATTGTCGAAAAAAAAGATGTCAAAATTTTCTATCACAATATGATTACACAAAGAATGATAGTAAAGGTATATTTTCCCCTCCTCCTCCTTCCCACTTCGGGTTAAAAAAAAATCATTTTTTAGGCCTTTTTTTTCAAAGTTTTTCGGGATCTTCCGGCCACATATAAGGTAAAACCGAAAAAGATAACCATAGACTCGATATTTTTAAAGAGGGAAGACATTTCACTCATTTCAACCGAAACAATATACGCTTAAACCAGTATTGAATCTCACGTTACTGCATTCATGTATTACTCATTCTTTAAATTGAACATCTACTGAACACACGCTTGCGCCATAATGTCTTCTGTAGTTATTTTTCTTGATTTTGTCAATCTCATTTTTCTTCTAGTTTAGTAATGTTTAATTTCATAATACTTCATAAGTACAGTATATTTCTAAAATGTGTATTTTTAAAACCAAGAAACCTGAATTCGTAACATAGTGTATTGTAGGGACCTCCAATCTAACGTGTCAAATTTACCCCCCCACTCCCTCATATGAATTAAAACTTTAATAAGGTTAAATTATTGATCTTCAAAAGTTTGGACCAATTTATAAAAGAAGAACCATAAAAAAACTTGAATTTTTTAATAATATTTCAGCTTTATGGGAAATATAAAATGAAACGATAAACAAATGTTTACATTTTCGCACGTGTAATCAACTTGAAATGTAACGCTAACCATAAAACAAGTTATGGATTACCTCGGTGTTTAAAAAAAAAAAATTATATAAAAATCAACAGTCAAATTTTCTATACGTATACCCCAATTGTCTGAAAAATCTGGTTTTTTTCAATTATCAATTTGTGTTGTTCTCCGAGTTTTAAAAAAATACCAAAAAGTCAGGGAATTATCCGATTTTAATGAAATTTTCAGATGTTTGATTATAAATGAATGGATTATAATGCATCAGTCTATTTTAATTCTTTCAATAACTTTTCTTAATTTTTTCAGTGTACTTAACTTTTGACCCCCTCCACATTTGTTTCGGGGGGGGGGGGGCGCAAAATATCGGCGTGGTATATGTGTGATTGATATTTTTTTCTGCATAGATAAAGACAAAGACCGAGAGTGTGATTAGCAAATACCCAATTTGTCGTCTGCTACGAAATTTAAAAACGAATTAAAATTAATAAATCTATTGATTAGGTCCAACTGAAAGCCAGACAATGTGTCTTCCAAGTGAACCAGTAATGTCGACTTTTCTCTCTGCGCACCACACTGACACCAGTGGATCACACCTCTACCAGACAAATACAAGTGATCCAGAATTCCCTACATCCAACGTCGATTAACAAAATCCGTCAGTTCCGGGATGATTAACTTCTATCGACGCTTCATCCAAATTTTTCCTCAATTCTCCAGCTTTGACCAACCTGCTTCAAAAAGAACAAACCCATCACATTGGAGGACTAAGAAAGTTGGTTCCCTATACATCTGCATCGTTCCACGCTATAGTCCTTATCAGGACTAAAGAAAGTTGGTTCCATATACCTCTGCATTGTTCCACACTATAGTCCTTATCAGGACTAAAGAAAGTCAGTCATTGTCCTAACAAAACCTTTTGTAGCCTAGCTACCCGTAAAAGTAGTCGTCCGATACTACTACATTACCAGCCAATTCCAGAAACCAACATGCCCCGTGTTGACGTGCATCAACAGAATCCAACGACGAACAGATCTGCCAGACCATCACTAGTATCATCATTAAGTTGTCAGGACGGGCCCTAATGTCGTATCAGCGAGGGAGTCTATCCCCTTTACAATAGCGCTAGACCAAGGAGATTATTTCAGCGTCTGAGGTGGGGTTGCCACAGCCTACCATCAGTCCTCACTTTACCGCCACAGATCCCTGTGCTACTCATACGCTGAGTTGGCGAGGGCCCAGTTATCGAACCAGAAACCTTGGATTCCTAGCCGAACGCTCTACCGACTTAGCTAATCACCCTATTTGCTGTAACTTCTGCAAATAAAAGTCTTTGTTATTCTTAAACTGTTACCCCTCGTTTTGTTCTTCATTTGCTTTGTTTGTGTTGAACTTTCTCTTATAAAAAACGTTCGTGTGGTCGACCTCTTTATCGACCCCACGACAGTTATTTATTAAGCTTAGCCTGGTTCTCGCACAAAGACAGATGTATGAAGCACTCTGTGAGAACGAACCACTAAGAATGATCTGCTAATCTAAAATGCTAACTTACACCAATTTTTTACTAATAAAGCTGTTGCAAAATAAAGATGACGTCGTAAAAGCGTAAAAAGAAGTAAATAAATTAACTCTGATTGATCACTTAAACTTAGTCCACAGACAACATGATTTAAGAATGCAGTGTTTGGCAAATGCTTGCAAAAACAACATAACGTTCATTCAAAATGAAATTATATTATTGACCTAGTTCTATTCTAGAAGAAAGGATATGAAAAAAATGATATCTTAAATTAAATTCAAACTTTTTAGTGAGTACTAGCTTAGCTGACTCTTAGATAATGATACGTACTTTTTTTATGAGACGATTTTTTTCAGGTGATGTTTAACTTATTTCTTTATATTTCATTTTTATATTTTAACATAAAAAGCGACGTACTGAATGTGAATATTTTTACGTCATATGCTGTGTGTATGAAATTGAAAAATAGATAAATTTGCAAAAATAAAAACCCCTTGTCAGTGTCCATAAAATCCAAACAAACATTGGCATCAGGTTCACAAATCGGATCTGTTTTCCATTTTATAAATGAAAACACAGATGAGACTTGTAAATAGAACATTATTTGTGTGTGTGCATCAGATAAGTTCAACCTAAACACCAAAACGAAAATTATATTAACAATTTTTTAATACTTCAAAACAAAAGTAACATACAAAGAAAATTTGAAATCTTCCAAAAAAAAAAAAAAAAAGAAAGAAAAAAAACAACAATTGTTTCGAAGAAAAAATGTAAAGAGCTATGTTTCAACTTTTCTTTCATGTTATATTAAAATGAACTTTTAACAGTGGGAAAAAGTTTGGTGTTTTATTTTATAAATTTAGCTGCATATTTCTGTTTAAACAAAATAATGTCTGATGATGCCAATATCCAATAAATATTTAAAATTTGATTTTTTTTTTTTTTTTTGCAAGGAAAGTAAATCGTATAAAAATTTGGGTCAAATTGAAAAAAAAATCTTCCTTTATCTTTTTACGGATACGAAATGTTCGATCTTCCATTATGAAATAATTTAATAAATAGCAGGTTTAAAATTAGGATATATAAATTTTATCCTGATTTAAAACCTGCGATTTATTAAATTATTATTGCATTGGACTTGAAACGAGAGAAACCAATTTCTCTCGTTTCAAGGCCAAGGCAATATTAATTTTAATAACTTCCCATACCCAGACACATTCTGAGCTCAATAAAAACAGGTTTTTATTTTTATTTAACATTTAAAATTACATGAAGACCACACTAAATATGCATATATGTAGCATAATAATACACGAAGGGAGCCGTAAAATATGTCGGCCGAAATGTTATGTGAACATTAACAATGAAAACCGAAGAGTTCAATTGTCCGAAAATTCTTTAAAATATAATAGTTTAAAAAAAAAAACAAGTGATTACCTAATTAGCCACAATTTTTATCTAAGATTTTTAAAGTTTTTGTTGTTTTTGTTTTGTTAAATCAAAAGATTTACAAGTGAATACCAATACAAACAAGTTTATTAAAAATGTCAATAATCATTACTGAAAAATTAAATTTGCTGAATTGATTTTTTTTAAATCATTAACTTTAAAATTTACTGAATTATAACCAAATAAAAACGTTTTGATTAATTTGTGCACTTGAATTTGTGACGAGTTACTTCAAAAATCTTCATCTTACATATTCCTTAAAGCCTAAAAATCATTTTTTAAATAAAAAAAAAAGAACAATTATGTCGAAATAGGATTTAATTGGATTTTTTTTTTCATTACTACTAGAGAAATTCTATTTTTTTAATCACATCTATATTCATCTAAAAGAAAATGAACATAAACCTTAAATTAATTAGAAAAATGAATTTACTTACCACAATTAGGTCATAATCGGTGTTGTAAAAATAAAATTTGCTTTATACTTTTTTCCTGCAGTTGCTTTTTATGGAATTTAGTGTAATGTTGTCAGTTGGCGTAATAATGAAGGGGGCAAAACAAAACAAAAAGAAATGCACAATTATTGCGAAAAAAAAAAGATGTCAATATTTTCTAATCATCAAACATGATTACACAAAGAATGATAGTAAAGTATATTTTCCCTCTCACTTCGTACATTAGCCTTCAGTTCGTGACTTCCGGCCACATATAAGGAAAACCGAAAAAGATAACCACATCGGATATTTTTTAAAGAGGGAAGACTATTTCCTCATTCACCGAAACAATACGCTAAACCAGTATTGAATCTCACGTTACTGCATTCATTATTTACTCATCTTTAAATTGAAATCTACTGAACACACGCTTGCGCATAATGTCTTCTGTAGTTTATTTTTCTTGATTTTTCACTATCTCATTTTTCTTCAGTTTAGTAATGTTTTAATTTCATAATACTTCATAATACAGATATTTCTAAAATGTGTATTTTTAAACCAAGAAACCTGAATTCGTAACATAGTGTATTGTAGGGACCTCCAATCTAACGTGTCAAATTTACCCCCCCACCCCACTATATGAATAAAACTTTAATAAAGGTTAATATTATCTTCAAAATGTTTGGACCATTTAAAAGAAGAACCATTAAAAAAACTGATTTTTTTTAAATTTTCAGCTTATGGAAATAATAAAAATTTTGAACGAAAACAATGTTTACATTTTCGCACTGTTAAATCAATTGAAATTTAACGTAACCAAAAACAAGTTATGATTACCGGTTTAAAAAAAAAATTATATGAAAAATCAACAGTCAAATTTTCACGGTATACCCAATTTGTCGAAAAATCTGTGTTTTTTCAATACAATTTTGTGTCTCCGTTTTTAAAAAAATACCAAAAATCAGGGAATTATCCGATTTTAATGAAATTTTCAGTGTTGATTTATAAATGAATGGATTTTATAATGCATCAGTTATTTTAATTCTTCAAAACTTTCTAATTTTTTTCAGGTTACTTAACTTTTGACCCCCCCTCCACATTTTTTCGGGGGGGGGGCGCAAAATATCGGCGTGGTATATGTGTGATTGATATTTTTTTTCTGCATAGATAAAGACAAAAGCAATACCCAATTTGTCGTCTGCTACGAATTTTAAAAACGAATTAAAATTAATTAAATCTATTATTTAAGGTCAAACTTTTGTCTAAAACGATAAGTACCATCATTAAAAAAAAAAAAATATCATTACATATTTTTAATATTGTTGGAAATTTTTTACCCCAAGAAATATTTTGTATGGTATTTATATGCCTATTTTTTGTTAGACTTTCAATGTGTCTTGTTTCGTATTTTCTACGAAAACAAATTGGAAAAAAAGGGCACCTTTTGCTAGCTCCGGGACTGGAATCGGTCACGTGTACCCTAAAATCTGTCTTTTTGGAAGTGAGAAGCGAAGCGGGAGGACGCAACTAGCAGATCGTCCTGTCATAGCACTAAGCTGCTTGAAAACGGACATTGGCCGGTTTCGGAGAAGAGCTTTGATTGAAAAAAGGGGGTTTATTGCAGTTGCAACCCAGCAGAATTCCTTGGAGGGCTAAAACGCTTTTCTTCATTTCCTTTGGCGAAAAAGGTCGCGGTTTCTTTCATATATTCTTCAAACCACAGAAGAAACATTGTTGTTGGAGTGTCCATCCATTTGAAGAAAAAAACGGACGACAACGAGTGAAAAGTGAGAGGTACCAGTGCAGAAGAGCCAGCCATATTCTTCATCCGAGAGCCTTGTTCTTTGACAAGAAAGTACAAGTGACTGAAAGAAGGTTTATCTTTCAGTCAAAGTAATTTTCGACCAGGAGTCTTGTTCTTTGGCGAAAAGGAACAAGAGACATTTGAAAGGACTCTCTGTTGAACTATTTTTTAACCTCTCCTGCATGAGAGAGAGAGTATATTTTTTAAAGGGTTGTTCTTTTGATGCTAACCCTTTTTTGTAACAGTAAGTAACCTTTCTGTTTTTATACCCATTTTGTATTGTATATTTTGAAGGCTAGTTATTGGTTGATTGACGCCCGTTCAGTTACATAAGTGTAACCCTCTTATTACACTTTTGCATTTTTGTATTTATTATATATTTTTGTATCTTTGTTACCTGGTGCCTAAATTGTCTATTTAGCGTTGTGTATGGAGAATTCTATGCAATTCCTAATTTGAATTGTGTATATTTAATTTTTGCCTCCTTTGTGGAGATATTTGTAATAAAGTTCTTTTTTTAATATCAGGCAAGACCGTTCTTTTATTCCCTACCCTTTTTATTAACGGCGTCATTTGAGTTCAATGGTCGGTATTTTTCTGAAAATGGAAGAATAATTACGATAATATATTTAAAACGATTTGTTTTGGTCAATTTAGTTCGCCAACGTCATTTTGGTTCTTTTTAAGTGTTTTTATTGGCTTGTTTACAAATTTTATGTAACATTCGCTATTGCAAAAAAAAAAAATTACCAAAAATCAGGGAATTATCCGATTTTGATTAAATTTTCAGTATTGATTTATCAATTACGGAATTTTATAATGCGTCAGTTATTTTATTTCAAAACTTTAATTTAATATTTTTGTTATGAAAAATTAATATATAAAATTAATTTAAAATTAAAATATTCGGATTTTAAGTTTAAAATGTTATATTTTTAGATTTGTTGGGTCAGTAAAATGGTTATTCCTGTATATAGAGTGAGTGAGGGAGAGGCTCTGTGATTGGATATACCAATCACGTGATAGCCCAGAGTTTTGGCGCAATATCCAAAAAGTGGTCAGACATATTCCACCCACGGTACCACGAGGCAACTAATTCAGGGGCTCAAGGAAACCACCCTAAGATATCTTCTCCAACGCGCTGGTAAGTCCCTTAAACTCAACTTTATATACAGGAAGGACTTTATATTGTTGTTTGTTGTTTTATGTCTAGCCAATAAATTGTTTGAATTAAAGGAAATATTAAAAAGTGCAAAAAAAAGTGCAAGTTCCAAGATAACTAGGTTATTAGAACAAATTTTCTACGGAACCAGGCACACGGGTTTGAAGAAGATGCTTTTAGAAAAAGGGGAAAATATCTCACTGGAAGAAGCCCAAATTATAGGAAGAGCTTACGAAGCTTCAATAGGCCACATGAAACAAAAGGCAGAAATCCACAATGGAGAAAGCCAGGAAATTGACTCTGTTAAATACAGCAGTTGTAAGCGGTGCGGTAGCATGCAGTCCCACCAAAAAGAAAAGTGTCCGGCATGGGGCTCATTTTGTTTAGCCTGTGGACGGAAAAATCACTGGGCTAAAGTCTGTGACAACAGACATGAAAATAAAGGAAGACACCCCCAGGCACAATTTAAAACAAAGGGGCCCAAATTTAAACCTGGACACAAGGAAACCATCGGACGTCAGCAGTACAGACACCATTATAAAAAAAATAATGTGTACTCCGTAAATGCAAACCATGATAACCAGGAGTTATACAACCAGTTTGCACAAATGACTTTTGATTCTTGAGCGCCAAGAAGAAAAAAAAGACACTAGGACTGAGGCCTTCGCAGAACTGACAATTAAGCTTCCCAACTTACCAGGCACCCACAAACTAAAAGCCAAAGTTGACACAGGAGCTGAAGGAAACACCCCCCATTACGTGTTTTCCGCAAGATGTTTCCAAACAAAGTCAGCAATTCTGGACAGCCACTCCCTGGTACAACACATAAGGAGTCAACTGTACTGACTGCATACAATGGATCCAGCATCCCTCAGTATGGTTCTATTAGCATAGAATGTACCTATAAAGGAGAGTGGAAAACACTCAAGTTCTTTGTAGTAACATCTGAAGGACCTACTATACTAGGACTACCCTCACTCAGAGACTTGGAACTGGTTACGATGCACTGCGTCATCGAAGAAAACCAAGCTCATATCAACTCTGCAGAAGACCCAAGAAACATGTACCCGGATCAATTCGACCGAATAGGCAGTTTCAAAGGAGAATACCGGATTGTCCTGAAACCGGACAATCATCCTGTCATTCGCGCACCCAGGAAATGCCCCATCCACATGAAAGATGAGATTAAGACTGAGCTGGATGATATGATGAAACAAGGGATCATTCGCAGAGTAAGCGAGCCTACAGAATGGGCGAACAGCCTAGTGTATGTGCGGAAAAGTAATTGTAAACCCCGCCTGTGCTTGGATCCTAAGGACCTAAACAGAGCTATCATGCGGTGCCATTACAAGACTCCCACAATGTAGGAGCTGGCACACAAACTGTCAGAAGCGAAGTATTTTTCCAAACTGGATGCCAAGAATGGATACTGGTCAATCAAGCTCGAGCCTGAATCACAGCTACTGACCACTTTCAATTCTCCTTATGGAAGATATTACTTCCAGAGAATGCCTTTTGGCCTGGTCATGTCACAAGATGTATTCCAGCAGAAAATGGACATGATTCTGTTACACTAGGACTCATAGACGACGTCATAGTATATGGCAAAACCAAAAAGGAGCATGACCAAAATCTGCACAACTTGATGGTGGTAGCAAAAGCTGAAGGACTTAGTTTTAACAGCGAAAAATGCCAAATAGACCAGAAGCAGATACACTTCTTTGGGGCCATATTTGACAAAAATAGTGCACGCCCTGACCCTAAGAAAGTGGAAGAGATTAAACTACTATCCAGCCCAAAGAGCATCACAGAATTACAAAGAGTGCTAGGAATTATCACATACATGGCACCATTTATTCCACATCTCTCAGATCTTACAGCACCAATGAGAGATCTACTAAAAAGGAGTCGGAGTAGGGGTGGACGGAAAGTCACCAAATGTCGCTGCAGGCGATAAAAAATTTGATTTGCAAAGAAATGCTGCTAACATACTTCGACCCTAAAAAAGAAACCGTAATTCAGGTAGATGCATTCAACAGAGGCCTAGGTGCAGCCCTACTGCAGGAGGGAAGACCCATATCATTTGCGTCAAAATCGCTGACAGAAACAGAACAACGATATGCAAACATCGAGCGTGAGCTCCTAGCAGTTGTCTTCGGATGTGAGCGTTTCCGAACGTACATCCATGGTTGTGCTTTCCAGGTAGAAAGGGATCACAAGCCCCTAGAGATGATCAACTTAAAAAACCCTAATTGCAGCCCCTCCTCGACTCCAACGAATGTTATTACGCCTACAAGGGTATGACAGGACTATTGCTTACCACCCAGGAAAGGAAATGGCATTAGCAGATGGTTTTTCCAGACTCCCCAACAAGAGAGCGAAAGAAGCTATCGACCTAGACATAAAAGTCGATTTTGTACAATTTTCAGCTCAGAAGTTGACACAGATTCAGCTGGCAACCAATGCTGACCCAACAATGTGTGAACTAAGGGAAATGATCCTGCACGGTTGGCCCGATACGTTCAGGGAAATTGGGAAGAATATGCGACCATACTGGCCCTACCAGGATGAGTTAGCAATAGAAAATGGGACATTACTCAAGGTTGAACGAATCATCATCCCAAAATCCCTGCAAAAAGAGGTACTGCACAAGATCCATTATGGCCATCAGGGAATGGAAAAATGCAAGTTGCGAGCAAAAAGCTGTGTATTTTGGCACAACATCAACCAAGATATTGACAGATTAGGTCAGCTATGCGATGCCTGCAAGAAGCATCAAAGAATGCCAGGTGCTGAGACCTTGATGCCACATGAGATCCCAGTCAGACCATGGCAAATAGTAGCCACTGACTTGTTCCACTTCGAAGGATCAAATTTTATCCTCATTGTGGACTACTACTCCAAATACCCCTTTGTGAGGAAGTTAGATAATTTCTCCAGCCAGAAGGTTATAAACACGATGAAGCAAGTGTTTGGAGAGAATGGCATTCCATAGAGAATAATCAGTGACAACGGAGCACACTATATCTCAGCTGTATTTAAGCAGTTTGCGAAAGAATGGGGATTTAAACATCGCACATCATCTCCGAGATACCCACAATCTAATGGACTTGTGGAACGTTGTGTGCAGTCGATTAAATCCGCCATCAAAAAAGCCAAGTCAAGTAACCGTGACATCGACATGGTACTGCTATGCCTTCGGACAACTCCAATAGATCACACGATACCCTCACCTGGAGAAATGCTGTTCAACAGAAAAATACTAAGCAACATTCCAATGAAATGTACAAACCACAGTGCGAAAAAAGCGGAAATATCAGCTCGCTTATACAAATGACAAGCTGAACAAAAAGTTTACTATGACCAGCATGCAAAAGACCTACCTGACATCAAAATAGGACAGCATGTTAGGATGTATGACAAGGACACAAATAGATGGAACCCTGCAGTTGTCACACAGACATGCACGGAGCCAAGGTCCTACATCATTAAAACCCCATCTGGACAGGTCCTCTGCGGGAATCGAAAACACCTGAGAGGAGACCCATCTACAGCAACTAGGGACCCACCTGAGATTATACCATCCAGAGTGGAAACCAACACACCAAAAACTATTCAAACAAAAACACTAAATACCCATCCCAAAACTAGCAATCATCATGTCCCACAGGAATCACAGATACAATACAACACAACAGAAAAGAAAACAACCAAATCTGGTCGGATAATAAAACCACCGGCAAGATACTGTGAATGAAATAACAAAAACATTTTTTTTATTTTGTGAACTCATCAAAAATAAAAATCCCTTCATGGATACACACACAAAAAAAAACAAAAAAAAAACAAACATTTCTTTTAATTTCTATGTTACTTACACATAAATATGAAAAAAAATTTTTTTTTAAATTAAAAATCTATGTGATCACAACTGAACAATTATATTTTTGATTTATTATGTTATATGCAAATAAAATAAAAATAAAAAATTGTAAGGGAAAAAAAATATTCTTGTAAAACAGGGGATGTGATGGTTTCTGTCGTTAAACCCTACCGAACCATTAATAGTTACTGCCCTTGAACTGGGCAGGGAGATAGACAGAATAAAGATGGCTACTTCAACCCTTCACACGTCGTTCTCGTGTCCCTCATTGTAATTCAGATAACATCACTCGGTTTCCGACTTTGATTCAGCCTATTCCCAAGGAAACATTATCCTTGAGTTTTTACATCCATGAGGTAAATCTTCTGGTTGGTAATTTAAACCCTTTAGAGGGTATAATTAAATTTAAAAAGAGGAATTGTGGGGCCAGGTACCATTCGAAGCAAATTTTGTATTTTGTCCTGTTGCCTCGTTTTGGCCTTTCCTCTACACCAATTAGAGATTGTCTCTTGATTGGTGAACACTTAGGGAAGACTACTTCACTCATTAATGAAAGAGTGTTGGGTCTTTGGTTTAGAAGGTTTTTGCCGGCTGACAGAAATAGTTTTTCTGCAGCCAAATTATATTAAATTATTTTAGGCTTACAGCATTTATTTGTGTTATTTCTTCCTTGTTGTTTTTGTTCCTTTGTCGTAAGGTCGGTGCTCTGTTACAACATAGGGTGTTTATTTTATTCCGAGTAGTTTTCGGGGTAAAATTCCGATAAAATACAACGAAGAGAGAGAAGATAAACGACGAGGTGACTCGGATAAGATTTTATTCTTGAACTAAAAATACGTTGTTAAAAAGGTTAGGCAGTCTTGATATTATGATGATTGATGTTGATTTGATGTCTAGATATATATATGGCTAATTACAATAAACACACCATAAGGTCACATATATTAAGACAGAAAAACGAAGAACTCATAAATAATATGTGTATTAAAACAAAGAGATTACAGTAGTCAAGAATACTGACCAAAGTCCTGCAGAAATATACTTTTTTAAATGTTAATGTAATTAGAGGATGAAAGAGTTGAGTTCTATATATCAACAGTGAAGTAACTTGTAGAGAGAGAAAGATATAGCTTGTAATACCTTCAGCGGTAGGCAAATATTTCTTAAGTCGAGAGATGTGGACTATCCAGACATACTTGTAAAAGAAATATGACATTACACAGTTACGACCCCTTAACCATCGCCTGATAAGAGACCTTGTGCGATTGGTTAAAGACCATTGTCGGCGATCAAAACACATATTACTAGGCTTAGTTTAGCCGCCAAATTTCGAAGATTGATACTTTCAATCTGCCTCTTTTCGCTGCAATCAACCGTCACTACAAGACGTATTTTTGAAGCCAGCTATCAGGAGCCGATGACTACGTGACAGTCGAACTTAACTCAAGCTAGCAAGAGATGCTACCCTCTTCATACCAGAGACAGATAAGTTTTGCAAACGCATTATTTTGCAACCCTACTCCTACACTACAGTTTTTACAATTTATAACACATTTGTATACCTCACACACACTTTGCATATCACACGTTACATATTGTATATTGCACGTTGATATTTTGTTTGTTGAATACACCGTTTGTCTAAAGCCTTGTATCGTGTTTTCCTTACTTGTTGCCTTTATCATTATCTTGTCTACGTATCTACCACACTTGATCTTTCTGAACTGTTCTTCGAAAACCTTCGTTTATATAGGCTCCAAATAGGTCGTTTTTTAAAAACCTCCTTTTAGGCACGAACGCATCTGATTGGTTGAAAATTATCATTTTTAATATTTCTATATTTCTTTCTTTCTAGCTGCGCCGATCCCATGCGCAAAGTGTTTATTTTTGTCATTCTATTTCTGCTTTCAAAGCGTTTCCGGCTCACCACAATATAATTGATTCTTAAGTCATTCAGACTTTCTAAATCTGGAGTTGCAATAATTATCTACCCAAGTTATTATGATTATCTTTGAATTTTTATAATTTTTTGTATATACACAATAATCATTTAATGAATTTTCAAAGTTCTAGTTAGTTAAACAATTGTGTAGTAAATTGTTCCAATTTCTTCCACTTTGTTTTAGTCCATACTAAGACTTTTTTTAATTTGCAAACAAGTTTTTCACCATCTTTATTTGTTTGCACAAAACCTTTTGGTTGTTCTACATAAATGTCACAGTCGATGTCTGCATTAAGATATGCAGTTTTAAAGCCCATTTGATGCACAATAAATTCGTCTTGTACTACTATCTGTATTAATATTCTAATGGATGTCATTTTCGCTGTAGGTGAAAAAGCCTCTTGGTAGTCTACATTTTCTACCTGTGAAAATCCTTTGGCTACATATCTAGCCTTAAATTGTTTATTGTTCGGTCATAATTTTACTGCATATACCCATCTACCTCCAATAACTTTCTTGTTTTGAGGTACAGGGGTAGGTTCATAAGTTCCATTTTCTTTAAGAGCATTTATTTAATCCTTCATTGCTTTTTCCCATTTTAATTTTTCAGTAGATATGATGGCTTGTTCATAGTTTTATGGAATATTGCTTACTCTATAACAATAATCAATAGAACAGCTTGTTGTGTCCGAATTGTCAGGATCATCTAATATATAATCATCTAAATATTTGGGTTTATTAATTTTTCATTTAGAAAGTTTTTCTTCATTTCCATCTTCATTTTGTGATTCAGGGTTTTTATTTTCTGGTTCTTCATCATTTTTATTTTCTGGTCGCGTTATTTGTTTTATGGGATAGTCAAAATAATTGTTTTCTTCTTCCTTATAAAAACAGACCAGATAAGGGTGAAGATAATAGGCAACGAACACAACAAGGCTTATTATACGAAATGCATTTATCAAACAAGAAATGTGTAACATACAATATACAATATGTGAGTTGAGATACAAAGTGTATGCAAGGTTTACAATGTGTCACAATAGAATAATGCAGTAATAGTATGGTTTATTTGCAAGATAATGCTTGCGTGACTTATCTGTTCATGTAGGAATGTCTTGCTAGTTTGTTTGTTTGATTATACGCATCACCGACTCTTCCGAGCGGTTCCAAGTCCCATCGTTCCTCGACTATTGCTGACAGGCTTCAAAAGCATGTCGTACTTCGACGGGAGTCCCAGTGGAAAGAGACTGATAGAATGTATCAACCCTCAAAATTGGCGGCCAAACTGAGCCTCGTAACGTGTGCTCTGATTGGTCGCTGACAAAGGCCCTTAGCCAATCGCATGAGGTTTCTCATCAGGTTGTGGCTAAGAGACCCTTGGGCTCTGTTTGGCAATGGTCAAAGGGAGGTTACTGTGTAGGTAATATTATTTTCTACATCCTCTTTATTAGAATGTCGGGTTTCTTGAAAAGATACACATCTTATTCTTTTAATTTCTTCTCTGTCTGGAAAGTAAATATGATAGGCTGGACTTGCAGTATCATATCCAACAAAAATTCCTTGTTGAATCCTTGGGTGTAATTTTGTTTTATTTTGGATATAAGCAAAGCACGTACTACCAAATGTATGCATATTGCTTATGTCAGGTTTTCGAGATGTGAACATTTCATAGGAAGTTTTCCCAGTTTTTCTATTGAAGCATCTATTTATTATATTAGCTGATGTTCTGATTGCATAATTCTACAAGGTTTTTTGATAATTTAGATTCTATCAATAAGATATAAAAGTGATCTCCATGATCTTTCAGCCGTACCGTTTTGGTGTGGCGAATAAGGAACTGAGAATTCCTGTTTTATTCTATTTTTTACAAGAATATTTTAAAATTTTGTACAAGTGAATTCAAGAGCATTGTCTGTTCTTAATCTTTTAATACATCCATAGGGCGTCATATCAGCTAAGAATGTTTCTGTTGCATCTGCTGCTTGTGATTTATTTTCAAGAAACTAAATTACTATTAATCCTGAGTAGTCACCAACAAAAGTTTTTGCATATTTTGAGTCATTTATTAAAATTGGTTCAATGGGTCCCACCAAATCACAATGAATCAAATAAAGCCTTTTATTTGCCTTTTTATCGGCTTTTGAATTTCTATATTGGCACATTTTCCCTTGAGCACACGTGCTGCAATTGAATTTATTTTTGTGACTTATTTTTTGCCTTTTACAACTTGCTCTAATTTTAAAACATCATCTTTATTACAGTGTCCTAGAATGCTATGCCATTCTTTTACAGTATGAGTTCGTATAGTTTTTATGTTGTTTAGAAAATATAATTTTCCTTTCTTTTTAATATCCCATATGGATCCACCAGTGTCTTCAGATTGGCGGCATTTTTATAAAAATAGAGTGAACCACCATTTTCAGTCACTGACTGTACTGAAAAAATATTTTGTTTATAAGATGGAATGTGAGACGACCTGTTCTGCACTCTGCTCTTTCGATGTACTTGTCTAGATCCCAACGTTGTGAATTATGTGCCGGCCGAATTTAAGCACGAGTCAGAAATACAGGCTCACAAGGATTGAAAACAAAACAACAACAACAACTACAAATGTGTGTAAACAAGACGCGGATGGAAGAAGAGTGTGTGTGATCTTCCGCTGTCTATCCAGCTGGCTACTACTGCTGCTATCCCTACTGGCGAACTTAACCCTTCAATCCCCGGGTGCTAACTAACTTAGGGCTCGAGTTTAGTTGTATTTATGTCAAATTCCCCTACCCAAACCATCTTCTCCGGACCACACAAATGGCCAGAACTTAAATAAATCGCAGACTTCGAGTCGCCATTAACCCTTAAAATTAAAGTACTCAAATATTTTTCCAGACAATCCGTCTTCAATATGTTGATCATTAATTTTTTCAAAAGAGAATTTCTCCTAAAAAAATCCTTTTTGCTTTTAATACCTGGGTGCCTAAGATATTATCACCAAGTGGTCCCATTTCATGGTGGCATATAGGTCTCTTTAAACTTTACGACCTAATCTTTGGATTCGTAAAAAGGTCAGCCACCCACCCCTTTTACTTATGCCGGACCTTAACCTACTCTCTTTCTTATTTATTTATTTATTCTGACCATGTTCGTCTTCAACCATAGTATCACACACCTCCCTCAACCATTTTGTCATTTATTTATAAATTACAACAAAACAAACACTATGCATCTCCCTTCGGCGCCTGAAGGGAGGACAACATTTTTCTCTTGGTTCTGAGAAGAAAAAAAAAACAAAAAAAACATCATAACAAAAAAAAAAATTCACAACAATATATAATCAGAGGCTTTGTCACCTCCCTTCAATAAAAAAAAACAAAAAACAAACAAACACAAAAACAGCACAGTTCAATGGCCAGAGTTGCCCTGGGGTGGGTTTCGCCCCTTCATCACACATACAATGTTCACCTTAATTAGGAAAGTCCAACAAGTCCAGATTTCACTGCTACCTCCCTCAACCATTTGGTTTTTCTTCCCTTCCTTTTCTTTCTAAGGGATTCACCTTACATCGTTCTCTGCACTGAACATTCAGGTTGCAGATTTCTTTTTCTTATCCTTTTTTTTTTTTTTTTTTTTTTTTTTTTTGCATTTGTCTTTAAGATACCAAGTTACAACAGCTCCTTGGATCTTGAATGAAGTGTCCAGTGGTTCATTATCGTGACGGCCATGTTTCTCTTATTTCTTCTATCTATCTATTTTTTTTCTATTTTTTTTTTCTTTGGTCCCTACCGTATTTGCTGATATGTCTTGCTATCGCGTCCTCCCACTGGCATATTTCCTTCCTACTCCTAAATCATGGTTTTCGCTGAATTGCAATTACTAATATAATTATAACTACTACTATGACGCTACCTATTGTGATGACCTAATAATAATTAGAGGGAGCTCTACTCTTATGGTTATCGTCAACCTTCCCCTAGATACCCGTAATAGGACCAGCCCTTTCTCCAACACCGCCGCTCAAATCTATTGGACACCTTATGGCCTGTGGCATTATGGTTCTTAGAAACTTTGGTGGCCCCTGGTGGCATAACTGGGGCTCTTGGGGATACATGCCCCCACTGTGTCCTTCTTACACTTTGCTGCTTCTCTTTGGGTAAGCAGCAGGAATTGATAGATATTGATTTTAATTTATACCTGCTAGTCTTCTTTTTGCATTTTCTTTTTCTTTTCTTTTCCTTTATCACTAGCGAACTCTCAGTCTCTGAATCAGAGTCCCTATTTTTCCAGATCACCATTTTAGAAACTGAGATTCGAAATGTTTTCCCTGTTTTTCTCTTTTTACTTCCATCTGCTTTTATAAAGTTCACATACTTAAGTCTCATGTTCTTTTGTTGAGAGTACTTCTTCACCACGAAAGGTGTTGAACTACCGTCCCCAGATAATTTGTTGGATAACTCAATAAATTTGATTTGACTCCATGTCTCTGAATCGGACTTGATAACTAACCTTCTTTTTTCTGTCGCACTCACTACATGTGGAGGATTATCAACGGTTTGGTTACGAAATAACTGCATATGGATTGAACTATTCTTGATGCAAGGATCACTACTGATTATTCTTTTTATCTTCATTGGCGGTGTAAGTTTCCCCATGCTTTTGCTATCGGATTCTGCTAGTCTTTTTGATGCAAGACAGCACTGGGTAGGAGTCGAGTCAGAGTTTTCTTTTAATGGAATAAGACTGTCCTCTTTATCGGGTAACTTTTCACAGGCAGGAGACGAATAAGGGGCTGGCCTTCGATCATTATCCGTTAAATAACTTTTACTAAGTATGCTACACTCACTACTGTCTTCAGGCACGGGTTGCATCTCCTCAGGGGTCTGAAGTCTTTTAGTAACTATCTTTTGTTGTTTTTTCACGGCTGACTGGTCATTGGTTGTCTTAACCGGTAATTCCTCTTTAAACTCTTTGTCATTTGTCAGCTTTCGTAAATTGTTCGCAAAAGGGTGTTTGGAAATTTTCGTAATACCGGCAAGGTGATTGGGTCTGTTTCCCCTACAATGATTAGTCTTCTTGACTCTGTCCTGGTGCTTATTTAACAAAATCTTTTCTGACAGTATCCGTTTCGTCGGACGCGGTAAAGGTAATGCCTTTGAAATCTTTAATTGTAGACTTAACATCCTTGAACAGTTTCTGTTTTGTTTCGACATCCCCTTCCACTATTGGTTCCATAGCCACTATGACCCTAGCATCAAGTAAAGTATTATCCTCCACTTTTTGACAAGAATCTGCCCTTGATAACAGAGATTCGGGTTGCATCTCTTGAGTGCCCACTGGTAATTCACTAGATGAGTTGCTTTTGTTATCTTCTTGTACGGCTGGTGGGTTGATAGTCTGTTTTTTATTTGCTTCTACCGATTTCTTTTTACTAACATCAAATTCAGAAGACTTTAATTTTTCGTCGGTAACCTTAACAGCCTCCTTCCCTTTCGGTACTATGGTCACTGTGTCATTTGTATCAAGTGAAGTTTTACCCACTTTTGGACGGTAACCTGTCTCAGATAATAGATGTTCAGGCTGCATCTTTTTGGAGCTCTCCGGTAATTCACCAAGAGAATTGCTTTTGCCATCCTTCTGGGGCCCTGATTTCTCTTCTTGAGCGGCTGATGGGTTGATAGTCTGTTTTTTACTTGCTTCTACTGATTCTTCTTTAGTAGCAGTTTCATAATATACCTTCACAATAATACAAGAAAAAAATATCTCTGGATTGGGTTTAGTTTATCTTTTTGGGAATGCAGCAAATACATCTCTGTAACATTTCTTTTGTTTAACAAATCAAAATTGTTATTTTTCGAGAATAAATCACGAACAAAATTTTCCATATGCTGCCTTTCTTTTTTATCTATACTATTCTCCAGTTTTTGACGAGAATCTGTCCTAGTTTTTACCAATTCCTTTTCGATAGTGATTTCGTAACGTACTTTCCTAATAATATCCGGAAAAATGTACCTCTGAAAACCATCCAGGCTATCTTTCTGGGAATATGATACATATTTATCCATAACAGTTTTTGTTAACCATTTAAGATTTTCTGTTTTTAAGAACAAATCACGGACAAAATCTTCTATATGTTGTATTTCTTCTTCATCTATTCTATTCATGATTTACTAATATGCCAGTAAGATAGACGCGCCACACAACAACAATCAGCAAAAAAAATGAAATAAATTTTCAGCCTACCTGCTAGATATCGATGTCAATTTCCTTGCTTATCTGTTTCTCTTTCTATATTTCCTTTTTTTTTTCTTTTTTTTTAAACGTTCCGAGTGTTCCTTTCAGGGTTTTTTTTTCTTTTTTTTTCGAAGTTCAAAAACAAAAACAAATTTGTTCAGTCCCTTTCTTTCCTCGTATCTTTTGTGTTTTCTTTTCTTCTCCACGTGTCTGGGTTATGTCTGTTCGTTTTCCGTTTCTTTCTTTCTTTCTTTCCTTTTCCTTTCCAGTTGTGTTGATTATTTTTCTTTTCTTTTCCAGTTGTGTTGACTATTTTTCTTTTCTTTTCCAGTTGTGCTGACTATTTTCCTTTTCTTTTTCAGTTGTGTTGACTATTTTCCTTTTCCTTTCTCTGATTTTTCTTAATTCGTCCGTTTGTCTCTCTCTCTTTCTTTCTCTCCGTTTCTCTTTCTTTCTTTCTTTTTCGTTTCCTGGACACGGCAACCAGTGTGAGACGACCTGTTCTGCACTCTGCTCTTTCGATGTACTTGTCTAGATCCCAACGTTGTGAATTATGTGCCGGCCGAATTTAAGCACGAGTCAGAAATACAGGCTCACAAAGATTGAAAACAAAACAACAACAACAACTACAAATGTGTGTAAACAAGACGCGGATGGAAGAAGAGTGTGTGTGATCTTCCGCTGTCTATCCAGCTGGCTACTACTGCTGCTATCCCTACTGGCGAACTTAATCCTTCAATCCCCGGGTGCTAACTAACTTAGGGCTCGAGTTTAGTTGTATTTATGTCAAATTCCCCTACCCAAACCATCTTCTCCGGACCACACAAATGGCCAGAACTTAAATAAATCGCAGACTTCGAGTCGCCATTAACCCTTAAAATTAAAGTACTCAAATATTTTTCCAGACAATCCGTCTTCAATATGTTGATCATTAATTTTTTCAAAAGAGAATTTCTCCTAAAAAAATCCTTTTTGCTTTTAATACCTGGGTGCCTAAGATATTATCACCAAGTGGTCCCATTTCATGGTGGCATATAGGTCTCTTTAAACTTTACGACCTAATCTTTGGATTCGTAAAAAGGTCAGCCAGCCACCCCTTTTACTTATGCCGGACCTTAACCTACTCTCTTTCTTATTTATTTATTTATTTATTCTGACCATGTTCGTCTTCAACCATAGTATCACAGGAATATATAATGCATTCTTTAGGATTGTTTCGTGAATATTGCCTTTATTATCTTCGAGCAAAAATGTTGCATCGCCTTTAGCATGTACTAAGCCAATAGTTCGAGTACGATCCGCTTGTTCAATAATATGTTGCGAGGCATTAACATTTTTCATATGACGAACAAATTTTGTTTCATCCGTAATTATGTGAGCAGTGGCTCTACAATCGACAAGTATGTCATTTTTAAAAGATGTTTCAAAGGTACTTACATTGAACAGAAATAAATTTGTTTCATCCATATCTTTCAGTGCGTTGACTGAGTTTTCTTGACGTGTTTTTGCATTCAAAACTTCGATGCCCCGTTTTTTTTTTGGTTTTTTTTTTTGGTTTTTTTTTGCAGTTATAGCATTGTACATTTTTTGTATCTTTCTGCTGTATGTTAACTTTCATCGAGTAATCCCCTCATGTTTCAGTTTTTCTGCATTTTTCAGTTTCTTCATAGCTTCTGAGAGCTGATTTAAATTCACTAAATTTTCATTGATCTTTTCATTGTGTTACCACTGTTAAAAAAAGGGTTTAAAGTCATCAGGCAGTCCTTTTAGAATCATTGCAATTAGTAGGCTGTCTGAAATATTTTCACCAACTGCATTTAGTGATGACGCAGCATTTTCTCCTCTTAGCATAAAATCGGTAACACTTTATGGGGTCATGTGTTAACATTTTCAGTGATGTTAGCTCTGTGTATAGGGAAATTATTCTCGGTTTTCTATTTCCGACATAATGGTCTTTCAATATCTTCATTGTAATCTTCCATCATTTTTGGCATATCTGATAATCAGGGTAAGGTTTTTATCATGCAACATTTGACCATCAGGGAAAAAACTTCAGAGTTTTTCATTGGGTCTACGTCCTCTGTATCAGACTCCATAATATGTGACAGCTTTTATAAAAATATCTGAGGTAGGGTTATCGTCCTTGTTCTACGAGCCTATTTTAAGTTGTGTTCATGTGTCCCCTTTTAACTCCTGTCTGTTTACACTCGTGGCGTGAATCACCACATTTTGCAAACTAAGTTAAGTTAAAGTCTTATATTTACTAAGTATGAGATTTTGAGTTGAAGAAAAAAAATGTGAACGAGGGCTAGAAAGAATAGCGACAATTTGCTGAGAGGAATTCTGTCAAAATAAAAACAACCCATTCACATCAAAAGTGGGAGCCCTGATATACGTGAAAAGAAAGAAAAAATGTTGGACCTCTAATAAGAGGAATTTTACGGTCTTTAGGGGAGCTCTTATCTCCCAGTTGTAGGCAAATTATTCGGACGAAAGAAGACAAACAACACAATGGAATTTAACACATGTATTGACAAATCATCATCATCATCATCATCATGTCGCGCTTTCAGCGCGGATATCCATGACAATCTCTCTCCATCCGTCATATCGCTCATCATTCTCGGGAGGTCCTCTATGCAGCATCCTGCATCCGCACAGAACTGATCAACGTACGTTTTTGCTGGTCGGCCCACACTGGCTTGTCCATGTGCTGGCTTCCACAGGAGGACGTCACTTATGAGTTCGTCCTTGCTTCTCCAGCAGTGTCCCGCGTGTCTTGTCCGTCTTACTCGGATGGTTTGGGTGATATGTGGTAGGTGGCCGTACAGCTGTTTTCTCGTAGGGTGCTGTTTCCCTGTCTTGTTCATGATCACCTGCAGCATTCTTGTGCAGCTCCCATCTAGTTTATTCTCTAGTCGCTTAGTTAGGTGGTGCAGCCATACAGCAGTACTGACACGACAACGGCCTGGAAGAACTGTCTCTTTAGCTTGTCTGTGAGATTGGACCTCCATATGATAGATAATCTATTTATAGCGGCCCATACCTTTCCTATGCGTGCATTAACGTCGTTTTCTGTGGAGGAGATGTTACTGCCTAAGTATCTAAATTGTTCTACGGAGTTTAGGAGTTTGCCATCGATGGTTGAGATGTCGCTTTTGTTTTTGAAAGACATGAACTCAGTTTTATTAGAGTTCACGTACAGGCCGACATTTCGTGCTGCCTTTTCTAGGCCGTGTAGTAAGGATTCGGCTTGTGCAGGTGTATTTGCGAGTAGTGCCAGGCCATCAGCATAGTCCGCATCCGTAATAGTATGTGCGGGATATCGCCTGCTTCTTGCTTTTTTTAGTATGAGGCCTTTTTCTTTCATGGGATCTAGTGATGTTCTGAGTACGTAGTCTAGGTATATGATGAATATATATGGCGCTAGTGTATCCCCTTGTAGGACTCCGGCGACAATGTCAAAGAAGTCTGTGTCGCCATCTGGTGATCGTACCATTGCTTTTGTATTTTGGTAGAGCATCATTATGGCGTTAACTGTTTCCTTGGGTATGCCATATGCTAGCAGTATTTGCTCCATTTTCCCTCTGTGTATGGAGTCAAATGCTTTGGAGAAGTCTACAAATAGTAGGGTTGCCTCGAGATTCTTTGCACGGACCCCTTCTATGATTCAGCGAATGGTCAGGATCTGTGTGGTTGTAGATCGATTTCTGCGGAATCCGTTTTGATTTTTTCTAAGGATTTTCTCTATTTCGGGTCGGATGCGGTTAAGGAGAAGGGCATTATATATCTTGGCAGCTATGGCAGTAAGGGTAATGCCTCTGTAATTCTTGACGATTCCTAGATTGCCTTAAGAATATTGATGCAAATTTTGTTTTGTCAAAGTGTGAGGAATTTTTTCTTTTTTTAAAAAAATTTTTTTTTTTTTGTCGGTAAACGTTTCAATTACTTCTTACGTCCGATAGCCAAGTCAAAATTTGCAAATTAAGAGGAAAAGATACGGTTTTAGGGGAGCACCTATTCTCCCAGTTGGGCAAATTATTCAGACGAAAGAAAACAAAGAACACAAAGGAATTTAACACATATATTGACAAAGCATTCGGGATCATTATTAAAGCACACTAGTCCGCCCAAGATTTTAAACTGTTGCATTCAGGATCATTATTGAAGCCAGCTAGTCCGCCCAAGACTTTAAACTGCTGCATTCGGGATCATTATTAAAGCCAACTAGTCCGCCAAGACTTTAAACTGCTGCATTCAAGATCATTATTAAAGCCAACTATCGCCCAAGACTTTATACAGCTGCATTCGGGATCATTATTAAAGCCAACTACAATACGTTAAACTGCCATTGCCAACTAGTCCGCCCAAGACGTTAAACTGCTGCATTTGGGATCATTATTAAGCCAACTAGTCCGCCCAAGACGTTAAACTGCTGCATTCGGGATCATTATTAAAGCCAACTAGTCCGCCCAAGACTTTAAACTGCTGCATTCAAGATCATTATTAAAGCCAACTAGTCCGCCCAAATACGTTAAACTGCTGCATTCAAGATCATTATTAAAGCAACTAGTCCGCCCAAGACTTTCAACTGCTGCATTCAAGATCATTATTAAAGCCAACTAGTCCGCCCAATACGTTAAACTGCTGCATTCAAGATCATTATTAAAGCCAACTAGTCCGCCCAATACGTTAAACTGCTGCATTCGGATCATTATTAAAGCCAACTAGTCCGCCCAAGACGTTAAACTGCTGCATTCAAGATCATTATTAAAGCCAACTAGTCCGCCAAGACGTTAAACTGCTGCATTTGGATCATTATTAAAGCCAACTAGTCCGCCCAAGACTTTCAACTGCTGCATTCATCATTATTAAAGCCAACTAGTCGCCCAATACGTTAAACTGCTGCATTCGGGATCATTATTAAAGCCAACTAGTCCGCCCAAGACGTTAAACTGCTGCATTCAAGATCATTATTAAAGCCAACTAGTCCGCCCAATACGTTAAACTGCTGCATTCAAGATCATTATTAAAGCCAACTAGTCCGCCCAATACGTTAAACTGCTGCATTCAGGATCATTATTAAAGCCAACTAGTCCGCCCAAGACGTTAAACTGCTGCATTCAAGATCATTATTAAAGCCAACTAGTCCGCCAATACGTTAAACTGCTGCATTCAAGATCATTATTAAAGCCAACTAGTCCGCCCAATACGTTAAACTGCTGCATTCAAGATCATTATTAAAGCCAACTAGTCCGCCCAATACGTTAAACTGCTGCATTCAAGATCATTATTAAAGCCAACTAGTCCGCCCAATACGTTAAACTGCTGCATTCGGGATCATTATTAAAGCCAACTAGTCCGCCCAAGACGTTAAACTGCTGTATTTGGGATCATTATTAAAGCCAACTAGTCCGCCCAAGACGTTAAACTGCTGCATTCAAGATCATTATTAAAGCCAACTAGTCCGCCCAATACATTAAACTGCTGCATTCGGGATCATTATTAAAGCCAACTAGTCCCCCCAGACGTTAAACTGCTGGATCATTATTAAAACTAGTCCGCCCAATACGTTAAACTGCTGCATTCAAGATCATTATTAAAGCCTAGTCCGCCCAAGACGTCAAACTGATGCATTAATGATCATTATTAAAGCCAACTAGTCCGCCCAAGACGTTAAACTGCTGCATTCGGGATCATTATTAAAGCCAACTAGTCCGCCCAATACATTAAACTGCTGCATTCAGGATCATTATTAAAGCCAACTAGTCCGCCCAAGACTTTCAACTGCTGCATTCAAGATCATTATTAAAGCCAACTAGTCCGCCCAAGACTTTAAACTGCTACATTCAGGATCGATATTAAAGCCAACTAGTTCGCCCAAGACCTTAAACTGCTGCATTCAGGATCCGCCCAAGACTTAAAATTGCATCTGTCATGGACCCCAAATATCATTTTTCTACATACAAAATGTATAAATGAATAAATAAACATACATGGGGTTGAACACACACAAACCATAAATTGTAACGTTATAATATGGTCACGGTTCTAAAAACGATATACGTAGTATATTGGGTCTTCTCAACGTGCCTCCAAATTCACGGCACTAAAAAGATATTTGTCACGCGGCGGTCGTCTTGTCAATAGAAAAAGTACAACGCGTGAGATATTTCGTCACAAGGGCTTAGCTTTTATTTTTGGGCTCTTGTCGTGGCTCTGTTCGGAGATGAGGAAAAGCAGAGAGAAAGAGAGTGAGGACACTGTTAAATTACTATAATCCCACACTAGGGACCAGAGGTCCGTCCAAACTCTACGCCGCCAGAAAGCAAAAAGAGGCCGATCTTGTTGTTCGTCGTTCCTCGTCACCACGTAACTTCCGGTTCCGGTCAACATCCGAAACTTCCGGTTGGCTTCCAATTCTCCATCCGGGGGTCATACCTCAGTCAAATCCTGGCAACCCGTTGTATGTCCATTACTCCTTTTTTTAACCTTTACTTTCTCTTATTTCTTCTTCCTCTCTTTCTATAGCAGTCCGCTCAAAACTCCGGACCTTCATAATCACGTTACTTAATTAAAAAAATTAAAAAATAAAAATTTAGGGTCATGGAGATTAACACAAATCTCAATAAAAATTACACATGCCAAATAATAACCACAAATACACCATTTTTTTCCTAACATGTACAAAAAAATGGGAACCAAAACAATTACACAAAAAATATTGTCATAAAAACAAATCAATAGAATGGCTAAAATAATGCCAGAAATATCAGGGTACCTGGTGGGCAAGTGAAAATTCCGTAGGAGTTACGTCCCCTAGATCATTTCATTCCTTTTGTTTACATCTGCTACTACTTCGTTACCGGAAGCCTTCTTGGGATTACCCAGAATCCTCCACCAGCATGCGGGCCATTTAATTCTTTCAACCCTTTGCCCGCTTAACTCTTAACATCCTGTTAAGAATTTTCCAAGTTCAGAGCCCCATTTCTATAAGGATTTATAAAAAAAATGGCTAAAAATGGCCTTTTCATTAAAAGTTACCTGTTATATTCTTTAAATCAAAGACTTCTAAATATGTTTAATATTATATTTAAATAAAGGCTATTGTTTGGGGCAGATTAGAAAAACAAATGACTTCTGGTCGGGTGGAATGAGGTGGTATAGGATGTTAAGAGTTAATAGCCGGACGTGTTCATTTCTCTTCGTGTTCTTTCTTAAAGAGAACAGTTTTTTTTTACCCTTTCTGGTGAAGTGAATAAAGAAATTATCCTACCCACGGTGTTTGTTGTTCTATGCCAGAAGGAGTTAAACTACGTAAAACGAAAAGCCGTATTATACACTTTGGACAAGATACATGCGGCGAAGTAGAAGTCACGATAGTAAAAAAAACTACTCTAAGAGACTTGGAAGCTACTACTATCCCTGTCGAACGTCACAGCAAGTGACCTCTTCGACACCAAAGGGTTATCGTCCCTACGGATCTCTCTTCAACACGAGAGAGAGAGAGAGGGAGAGGCTACACGCTCTTTGGGTAGCAGGGACTCTCCTGGAATCCTGTCAAACGTCATAGGAAGTGACCTCTTTGAACACCAGAGGGTTTTTCCCCCAACGGAGTTTTTCCCTGCTATAACCGTGGAAAAGAACCAACAAGGACTACGGACAGTCCACCAGATTATCAGCCATCCGAGTCTTTTCCCACACCTAGTATGAGCGCACCCTCTCCCCTTTCTTCACCCTCTACTGGCCAGATGCCACCTCCAGACCACCAGTTCAGACAACAGGCTAATCTAAATCCTCCATCCCTCAACTGGTCAGAAGCGCCAGCAGATCCTGAATTCAGCAAACCTACCGACCATCACAACGAACCTGCTTTGCCACATTCGGACCAACGATCAACTGGCAAACACGGCCTCCCAACCTAATGCAAGCAGCTATTTCAGCCCCAGGCCACATACCTGCACCTGCATCTGAACCTACGGCCTTGTCAGCCCCAGATCTTGCACCCTTGTCAGCCCCAGGTCACATACCTGCACCTGCATCTGAACCTACGGCCTTGTCAGCCCCAGATCTTGCACCCTTGTCAGCCCCAGGTCACATACCTGCACCTGCATTTGAACCTACGGCCTTGTCAGCCCCAGATCTTGCACCCTTGTCAGCCCCAGGTCACATACCTGCACCTGCATTTGAACCTACGGCCTTGTCAGCCCCAGATCTTGCACCCTTGTCAGCCCCAGGTCACATACCTGCACCTGCATTTGAACCTATGACCTGGTCAACACCAGGCCATACAGAACCTATGGCCTCGCCAGACCCAGCGCCCTTGTTAACACCAAAACACATGCTCACACCAGCACCAGAACCTACGGCCTCGTCATCACCAGCAGAGCAAATGCTCTCCCCTGCTCCAAGATCAGTACCCATGTCAGCTCCGAGCTCCATGCGCCCCCCCCCCTACATCAAGAGTCATCCCCTCTACATCTGGTTTCCCCCAACAGCAAACATGGACAGATTCAACCCACCAAACAACTCCCACATCTAAGACATTCACACAAAAAGCAGTTCAGACAGTAATTCAGATTTCTGTCCAGATGAAAAGTCAAATAAATCCCCACCAGCGAAAACTGACCCTTTAAAGAAAACCCCTCAACCTACAAGAAAACACTCTTCGAGTAGTGATTCTTCAGGCAGTTCTGTAGAATATATACCCGAACCAAAAAATACTGGTTCTAAAAATGCCACAAAAAATGGTAAACCTTCCAGCAGTTGCAGTGACCCCAGTTCAATCAATGCCACCAAAACCCCAAGGATTTATGCAACTGTAACTCCCTTGATGTTACATATTTCCCTAATCATCTCCAGCCGCCAGAGAAACGGCCGGAGTGACGCAGCGAAAAATATCGAAAAGACTATGGCTTTACTGCCCCCGTTACCTCCTGAGATAAACAGCAACATATCTTTTGCCGACATCTACAATCTCCAGTCTCGCCTACCCTAGCGGCATCTGCGATGGCCACCTCCCTTGTGGAGGGCATCCCTTCTCTATCACTGGACTCTTGTTGCAGCAACCCAGGCCGAGCGAAGCCTACTTCTCCTTCTTTCTCCCTTACTGTCTCTATGTCTCCCCTCTGTTTCTCATTCCTTACCTCTTATAGATTTTTATATCGATATCAAGACGGTTGGCAAGTGAAAATTCCGTAGGAGTTACGCCCCCTAGATTATTTCATTCCTTTTGTTTAAATCTGCTACTACTTCGTTACCGAAAGCCTTCTTGGGGTTACCAGAATCTTCCACCCTTTGCCCGCTTAATAGCCGGACGTCTTCAGCCCTCTTCGTGTTCTTCCTTAAAGAGAACAGTTTTTTATACCCTTTCTGGGGAAGTGAATAAAGAAATTATCCTACCCACGGTGTTTGTTGTTCTATGCCAGAAGGAGTTAAACTACATGGAACGAAAAGCCGTATTATACACTTTGGATATATGCGGCGAAGTAGTAGTAGATAGTAGTCGAGCCCGAAAATATTTCTTTAAAACAACAAAAAAACATGCATACCAAAAAATCAAATAAAATAAAAAGGGGGTGCAACTCCTTCTATAATGAAAACATACAATGATTTTATCATTGCATGTTTCTTCCTTTCATCGGGAGAGTATAAAAATATCTGAGGTAGGGTTATCGTCTTTGTTCTACGAGCTTTGCTATCAACCAACCAATTACAGGCCGACATTCTTTAGCGGCAAAACCAAAGAGACAAATTCTTTCTTTCCCTTATTCAGCCAGCACCGGAATCGGACGACAAAAAGGGCGTCCCTTACATCCATCAGTGAGAACAGATAGCCGTAGCGAGGGCTCCGATAATTCACATACCTCAGGAACTCAGTTAAGTGGATTGTGTTATTTATATAATTATTCCTGCAGACAAAACGTTAGTTTGCAAGTAATTATTATTTCTTTATGTATGATAATACAAGTCGTTTGAATTTTAAGTTGTGTTCATGTGTCTCCTTTTAACCCCTGTCTGTCTACACTCGTGGCGTGAATCACCACATTTTGCAAACTAAGTTAAGTTAAAGTCTCATATTTACTAAGTATGAGATTTTGAGTTGAAGATATGAGAGAAATTTCACTTCCCATTATTGATAATGTTCTACATCTCCATCAAAATAAATTCTATTTTCACTCGGTGCATAACCTGTTGAGTTTCTATATTCATATTCCATGATGAATAAATAAAGTAGAAAATACAACCAGGAGAGAGAGAGGGGATAAACAACGAGTTTGTCGGAATTTTAAAACTCGAGGTTGTCTCCTCGGAATAAAATTTGCACCCTATGTTGTAACGGGGCCCGACTTTAAAACAAACAAAAAATATAACCAAAATATTCTCAGAAAAAATAACTACTGTAAGCCTAAAAAGAAACAATTTATTAGCTAAGGAACCTGTTGAATATTTTTATAAGCAAATATATTTAATGTGACATCAGCAGAAGCTTCAACTCCACCCACTTCCGCCCAAGATTTGTTCCCGCTTTTTTAACCTTTTTGTAATAACTATTCAGTTCGTAATAAATCTTTGTTGAATTTACCTTGTGTGTTAACCCTCGTCACATTCTCTTTTACCTATTGTAAATTCTGTTTTTTCACGCATTGTTTCCACTATGCAATCCGACTACTCAACCTCAACAGGTTATGCACCCAGTTATAAAAATAGAATTTACTTTGATGGAAATCCTAAACAATTTCAATTATGGGAAATTAAATGTATTTCCTACTTATGACTCCAGAAGCTGGCACCTATTTTGGAATCTGAGACAAACGAAATCGACCCAGACAAAAATGCTGAAGTTTTTGCTCTGATGACTCAATTACTCAATGATAGAAGTCTTACTCTAATTATTAGAGATGCCAGAAATAATGGAAGATTGGCAATGAAAATATTGAGAGACCATTATGTTGGAAGCAGTAAACCCAGGATGTCAGCCCACGAAAATATCACTGATTATATGCTAAAAGGGGAGAATGCCGCGTCGTCATTAAACTCAAGTAAGTACTTTTAAAAAATCCTTTGAAGATCCATTTAATTTACTAGTAGATTGTGGAGCTACCGCCCATATAATTACAGATAAGACGAAATTTGTTCGTTTCAATGAAGATTTTAATGCATCGCAACATACCATTGAACTTGCCGACGGTACCCGAACCACAGGTTTGGTACATGCAAAAGGCGATGCACAATTTTTAATAAAAGATAATAAAGGCAATACTCATGAAACAACATTAAAAGATGCATTATATATTCCATCCTATAAACAAAATATTTTTTCGGTACAGTCAGCGACCAAAAATGGCACTTCCCTCCATTTTTACAAAAATGGCGCTTCCCTCCATTTTTACAAAAATGGCGACAAACTCAAGACACCTAATGGATGTGTATGCAATATTAAAACACAAGGAAAGTTATATTTCCTAAATAACATAAAAACTATACGAACTCATACTTTAAAAGAATGGCATAGTATTCTTGGACCTTGTAACAAAGAAGATATTTTTAAATTAGGGCAAGCTGTAAAAGGCATGAAAATAAGTCATAAAAATAAATTTGATTGCAAAACTTGTACTCAAGGGAAAATGTGTCAATACAGAAATACAAAGGCTGAAAAAAAGCAAATAAAATACTTGATTTGATTCATTGTGATTTAGCAGGTC
Source organism: Doryteuthis pealeii (assembly GCA_023376005.1). NCBI lineage: Eukaryota > Metazoa > Mollusca > Cephalopoda > Myopsida > Loliginidae > Doryteuthis > Doryteuthis pealeii. The sequence goes on from CM042138.1 coordinate 61,586,600, forward strand.
CTATTTAACCAATTTCAATAAATTACTCAATAACTATGCAATAACTTTTATTGATGACTACTCAGGATTAATAGTTGTTTATTTTTTTTAAAATAAATCAGAAGCAGCAGATGCAACAGAAATTTTTTTAGCTGATATGTCACCCTATGGATCTATTAAAAGATTAAGAACAGACAATGCTCTTGAATTTACTTCTACAAAACTTAAAAATATTCTTGTAAAAAATAAAATAAAACAAGAATTTTCAGCCCATTATTCACCACACCAGAATGGCATGGCTAAAAGATCTTGGAGAACACTCTTTGAAATGGCAAGATGTTTATTGATAGAATCTAAATTACCAAAAAACTTGTGGAATTATGCAATTAGAACATCAGCTTATATAAGAAATAGATGCTTCAATAAAAGAACTGGAAAAACTTCTTATGAAATGTTTACATCTCAAAAACCTGACATAAGCAATATGCATACATTTGGTAGTACATGCTTTGACTATATCCAAAATAAAACAAAATTGGACCCAAGGTGTCAACAAGGAATTTTTGTTGGATATGATCCAACAAGTCCAGCTTATCTTATTTACTTTCCAGACAGAAAAGGAATTAAAAGAATAAGATGTGTATCTTTTCATGAAACTCACCTATCTGATGAAGAAGAAAACAGTTATTTTGATTACCCCATGAATAAAAATACTGAATCACAAAATGAAGAATGAAGAAAAACTTTCTAAATTAAATTAAGAGAATTTATAAGACCTATTTTAAATTAATTTAGCAAGAGTTGCATACCTTGGACTATCAATTTTATTAACCTCATAAAGAGAAATATAACCTTATGGGAGGAAGTGTCAAGTATTTTAAGCTCATATTCCTCTTCATAAATATGTGGTATAAGCAGGAGCTCAAAACTCCACCTACTTCCGCCCAGCATTTTTCCGCCTTTTGTAATCATTCTGTTCAGTTCGTAATAAATCTTTGTTGAACCTACATCATGTGTCGCCCATCTCTTCACTTTATCTTTACCTATTGTAAATTCTTTTTTCTCCCGCATTGTTTCCACTATGCAATACGAATACTCAACGTCAACATTTTCTAACAGGATATTATCTTATAAAAGAAAAAATGATACATTGATATTTGTTCTGTTTAAAAGGGTAGATAGGCCTAAATTTTCAGTAGAGTTTTCTACAAAAATTATAACAATAATAAACTAAAGTAGTTATTAAATAAATGTTTGTTTTTAGAATTAAAAAAATACAAATGAACCGATAATTTTTTTTTTTTCAATAAAGATAAGATTCTGAATAATTATCTCAGATGTTGAATTATAATCTTATTTTCTTTCATGATGTATTTGAAATAAAAATCAGCAGGTGCTTAAGCCCTGTCCCTTTCCTACCTAACCTTTTTGGTGCCCTTTTTAATGGCATTCAAGAATAAAAATCTTATCCGAGTCACCTTGTGAAAATTTTTAGAAAGGAAAATGAAAAGGTTAGTTGGAGTTACGGGCCTTGGACCTGGCTGTCTTTTGTGGGTGCCGACAAGTGGCTGCTGCTGCTTTTTTCCTAGCAAGTATCAGTAGTAGCAGGAGGAGAAAGTTATTAAAACCCTGTTTTGGCGCCAACCGGTCCCTTTGGGAAGATTTGGTGAGATGTAGCAACAGCTAAGAAGACGTACCAGGGATGGTTGGTCAAAGATGGCGGATTTTTCCCTCGACACTATGTCCGGTTCGATTTTTCTGAGAGCCTGTCTTCGGCAATGGGATGGTGAAATTTCTATGAAAGAAATATCCTTTGTTGAAGACAGTTGGTATTCCTTTTTATTGCTGTAACCGGGGTACTAGTATTCAGCTAGACTCGAAGAATTATCTAAGGTTGATAATTCTCGCTTGCCGGCGAAGACACACGGTTGCAGGAAGAAATGATTGGGACAAACGGTCATAAAGAAGAACTTCAGCCCTTGAAGAATTGGTATTAAAGACTTTTGGTATTCCCTCCTTTTGGCAGCTTAGCTGTAAAAGACCCTCATCTTGAAAGAACTATTTATCTTTCTAAGAACTTTCATTGGCTGAAATGTCTGAGACTGCGAAATTATGTGACTGGTCAGATTTAAAAAGAAAAAAAAAGGAAAAAGTGATTTTATATTCTTTTACCTTTTTAATATTTGTGTTTTCTTTGGTTATTTTGTACTTTAAGTTTTTTTATTCTAAAGTAATTTGTTATTTTTTGTTACTTAGAATTCCTTGGACTTCCGCGAGTGGAATAATCTTGCAAGGCTCTGTTGATGTTGAGTAGTCGGATTGCATAGTGGAAACAATGCGTGAAAAAAACAGAATTTACAATAGGTAAAAGAGAATGTGAGGAGGGTTAACACACAAGGTAAATTCAACAAAGATTTATTACGAACTGAATAGTTATTACAAAAAGGTTAAAAAAGCAGGAACAAATCTTGGGTGGAAGTGGGTGGAGTTGAAGCTCCTGCTGATGTCACATTAAATATATTTATTAATAGAAATATGAGCTTATAAAAATATTCAGCACTCCCTCCCATAAGGTTATATTTCTCTTTATGAGGTAAAAAAAAATTACAGTTAAAGGTAGACAACTCTTGCTAAATTTAATTAAAAATAGGTTTCACAAATTCTAGATAAATTTGCAATAATTATTTAAATTTTAATAATAATTTGTATACACACAATAATTATTTAATGATTGTTCAAAAAAGTTCTGGTTTGTTAAAAAGTGTGTAACAAATTGTTCCACTTTGTTTTAGTCCATACAAAGACTTTTTTTTTTTTTTTTTTTTTTTTAAATTTGCAAACAAGTTTTTGTCGAAAAAGTCTTTTTATAGTCCACATTTTTTATGTGAAAATCCTTTGGCTACATATCTAGCCTTAAATTGTTCTTCATTATTTTCTTTTTCCCATTTTAATTTTTCAGTAGATATGATGGCTTCTTCATAGCTTTGTGGAATGTTGCTTACTCTATAACAATAATCAATAGAACAGTTTGTTGTGTCTGAGTTGTCTGAATCATCTAATATGTAATCATCCAAATATTTGGGTTTATTAATTTTTCGTTTAGAAAGTTTTTCTTCATTATCATTTTGTGATTCAGTGTTTTTATTTTCTAGTTCTTCATCATTATCATTTTGTGATTCAGTGTTTTTATTTATGGGGTAGTCAAAATAACTGTTTTCTTCTTCATCAGATTGTCGAGTTTCATGAAAAAATACACATCTTATTCTTTTAATTTCTTTTCTGTCTTGAAAGTAAATAAGATAAGCTGGACTTGTTGGATCATATCCAACAAAAATTCCTTGTTGACTCCTTGGGTCCAATTTTGTTTTATTTTGAATATAGGCAAAGCATGTACTACCAAATGTATGCATATTGCTTATGTCAGGTTTTTGAGATGTAAACATTTCATAAGAAGTTTTTCCAGTTCTTCTATTGAAGCATCTATTTCTTATATAAGCTGATGTTCTAATTGCATAATTCCACAAGTTTTTTGGTAATTTAGATTCTATCAATAAACATCTTGCCATTTCAAAGAGTGTTCTCCAAGATCTTTCAGCAGTACCATTTCGGTGTGGTGAATAAGGGGCTGAAAATTCTTGTTTTATTTTATTTTTTACAAGAATATTTTTAAGTTTTGTAGAAGTAAATTCAAGAGCATTGTCTGTTCTTAATCTTTTAATAGATCCATAGGGTGACATATCAGCTAAAAAATTTTCTGTTGCATCTGCTGCTTCTGATTTATTTTTAAGAAAATAAACAACTATTAATCCAGAGTAGTCATCAACGAAAGTTATTGCATATTTTGAGTAATTTATTGAAATTGGTTAAATAGGACCTGTCAAATCACAATGAATCAAATGTAACGTTATGGGTATGTTATATACGGGCATCAATTCGTAATATGTAACATTATGTTGTGGGGCCCACGGCGTCTTCAAAACACACGGTACTATTAAATTCACACAAGTCGCTTGACGATTACAAGGCATGTAAACTTCCAGCGCTTGTTTACAACACTCACAGAATCTAGTAGTTCTTTGGTCAGTCAGCGGACGAGTATCAACCGAGTATCAACTTACACAGGCCGCGTGCTCTTCGTTACAACCAATTTGACTTGTTGACAAGTATATATCTCCTTAACATCAGTCAAGTATCTGTTCACGTTTGTTTGTTTAATGGCTTTCATTCACGATTTCCCGTACGATTTTTTTGGTGTAGTAAATAAAGATGTGGGCAGTATTTCGTGCTTTTCATAAATTTATTTTCTTAATGAGAGAGAGAGAGAGAGAGAGAGAGAGAGAGAGAGAGAGAGAGAGAGAGAGAGAGAGAGAGAGTCGATTTCTGTAACACACGCCTTTCAGTCACCCGCTTATGACTAACTCGCCCAAACTGTCAACCCCAACTCCTCGGCAGATTCTGTAGCGCAACTTGCTCTCTCGGTCCCCGGAACTCAAACTCACTGACCAAATCTAAGGTTCCCTCATTATATAGAAATGTCTGACGATCTTTCTAGAATGTCCTGGAATCTTTCGAAGATTCTAATTGTTCTAACAAATTACACATGTCACTTAAGAGGTCAACGGGTCAACCATCCTTTCTTCTGACAAACCGATTAAACTAAATTTTAATACCAAAGTCCCAGACTCACTGGCTCCAGACTCAAAGGTGATAATTAGAATTTCATATTCGTAAGGTCTGGGAATCATGCTACATTCCACTAAGGTTTCTCCGTGTCTGGCACAAGGCCACAAATATGGTGTTCATGGGCCCATTATGCTACACAAATCAAGTATTTTATTTGCTTTTTTATCGGCCTTTGTATTTCTGTATTGACACATTTTTCCTTGAGTACAAGTTTTGCAATCAAATTTATTTTTATGACTTATTTTCATGCCTTTTACAGCTTGCTCTAATTTTAAAACATCTTCCTTGTTACAATGTTCAAGAATACTATGCCATTCTTTTAAAGTATGAGTTCGTATAGTTTTTATGTTGTTTAGGAAATATAACTTTCCTTGTTTTTTAATATTGCATACACATCCATTAGGTGTCTTGTGTTAGGCGCCATTTTTGTAAAAATGGAGGGAAGTGCCATTTTTGGTCGCTGACTGTACCGAAAAAATATTTTGTTTATAGGATGGAATATATAATGCATCTTTTAATGTTGTTTCATGAGTATTGCCTTTATTATCTTTTATTAAAAATTGTGCATCGCCTTTTGCATGTACCAAACCTGTGGTTCGGGTACCGTCGGCAAGTTCAATGGTATGTTGCGATGCATTAAAATCTTCATTAAAACGAAAAAAATTTGTTTTATCTGTAATTATGTGAGCGGTAGCTCCACAATCTACTAGCAAATTAAATGTATCATCTTCAAAGGATTTTTTAAAGGTACTTACAGTGAAAAAAAATGAATTTTTTTCATCTGTGTCTTTCAGTGAATTGATTGAATTTTCTTTTCTTTTATTTCGGCAATATTTTGTGTCGTGTGTATTTTTTCTGCAATGTTCACACCCTTTTTTTTTTTCTTTTTTTTTTTTAAATTTTGGCGTGTTTTGCATTCGAAATTTCAGTGCCCCAGCTTCTGGCAATTGAAACATTGTATGTTTTTTCTATCATTTTGTTGATTATTAACTTTCATGGAGTAATCTTCTCGTGGTCCATTTTTTCTGCATTTTTCAGTCTCTTCGTAGCTTCTGAGAGCTTTGAACTTTTTATTTCATCCTTTCTCTGTGTTATCACAGTCGAAAAGGGTTTAAAATCGCTGGGTAATCCTTTCAAAATCATCGCAATCAACAAGCTGCCAGATATACTTTCGCCGATTGAGTTTAATGACGACGCGGCTTTTAGCATATAATCAGTGATATTTTCGTGGGCTGACATTTTTAATGATGTCAATTCTGTATAAAGAGAAATTATCCTGGGTTTACTGCTTCCAAATAAATATTTTCATTATAGAAAAATGTGGTGCTAATTACTAAGACAGGATAAAGGTAAAGATAACAGTTAACAAACACAAGGCTTATAAAACGAAATGCATTTATCAGACAACAAGAATGTGTAACATACAATATACAATACAATGTGTAAACTGTGATACAAATGTGTGTGTTTACAAAAGTGTTACAAATGAATAGTGTAGGTGTAAAAGTATGGTTTGGGTTGCAAGATAATGCTTGCGTAACTCATCTGTCCTAGGTAGGAATGTATTGCTAGCTTCGTTTGTTTGACTATACACGTCACTGGCCCTTTTGTGAGCTGTTTCAAAGTTGCATCGTTCCTCGACGTTTATGGCTGGCAGGCTTCAAAAGCACGTCGTTTCTCGACGGTAGTCGCTGCGGATGAGGGTCATTTGAAGGTATCAACCCTCGAAATTTGGCGGTCAAACTGAGCCTCGTAACACGTGCTCTGATTGGTCGCTGACAAAGGCCCCAATCGCATGAGGTTTCTCATCCGGTGATGGCTAAGAGACCCATGGTCTCTGTGTCCGGCAATGGTCAAAGGGATGTAACTGTTTAGGTAATATTATTTTCTACACCATTGCCAATCTTCCATAATTTTTGGCATCCCTAATAATTAGAGTAAGATTTCTATCATCCAGCATCTGTGTCATCAGAGCAAAAACTTTAGCATTTTTGTCTGGGTCGATTTCGTCTGTCTCAGATTCCAAAATAGGTGCCAGCTTCTGTAGTCGTAAGTAGGAGATAAATTTAATTTCCCATAATTGAAATTGTTCAGGATTTCCATCGAAGTAAATTCTATTTTTATAACTAGGTGCATAACCTGTTGAGGTTGAGTAGTGAAGAGATGGGCGACACACGATGTAGGTTCAACAAAGATTTATTACGAACTGGACAGAACGGTTATACAAGGCGGGAAAAATCCTGGGGCGGAAGTAGGTGAAGTTTTGAGCTCCTGCTGATGCCACATTAAACATATTTATGAAGAGGAATATGAGCTTAAAAATCGGAAAATTAAATGTAAAATAATTTTACATTTAATTTTCAGATTTTTAATACTTATTTTCTACCAGGATAGCTCCATTAATTTTTTTCTTCTTCTATTCACACCTTCGTTCTTTTGTCTTTTTTATTTATACTGTAATTAATAGCTAATTAAATAATTATCGAAAAAGAGTAAAAAAAAAACTTTTTTTTTTTTATTTTACATTTAATTTTAATTATTTTCTACCAGGATAGCCCTCTTATCGAAATTTATTCTTGATAAAAAATTTTCTTAAAAAAAAAAAAAAAAAGAAAGAAAAAGGTCGACTGAAGGGGACGTCACAGTTAAAATTCTTCGTCCCAGTTCTTGACCGGTCACTCTAAGACATTGAGGCGACAACTGCTACCATTTTTTGCAAAGTCATCGCTCATCCCTCCATTGGGGTCCGTTGCTGAAGGAAACAGTCAGTGTTCACTATGATTTCTGCCAATGAAGAACTTAAAAATTTAACTGTAAATTTGTGCAGAGAGACAGTGTTTAGGCAAGAAATTCAAAGGGACAAAGTTTACGATGATAAATGTACTACAACAGATTTATTACAGGTAAATGTGCACATTAACAAAGTGGGTTAGTGAAAATGTTCGTAGATTAGGTCAGACAAGCTACCGGTACCCGTTTTGGAGGTAAAAGGTAGTGAAAGATACTGAATAGTTTAGTTTAGTTTGCAAAAGTTATCCTGCAGAAGACTTCAAAGTATCAAAGGTTGTATGGGAGTAGCTTGTCTGAAAGTTGTAGTTATTAACGAAGGCTCCTTAACTTCTCCTGTGCGGAAATGAAGGTAATTCCTGTCGACCATCAAGGGTTTTTCGATAAAAGCCTCTAATATCTGTAATTCCGAGGGAATGGACGAGAGATCTTTAAAGGGTTAATATTCTGTCCGTTATATCCTAAAACAGCTTAACAGAGAAAGAGAGTACAGAATGCACTTACCTTGTTATCCGCTAGGGGCAGCTTAGTCCCCTAAGGGAAGGAGTGTGAAAGAGGGGGGAATGAGACACGGTGAACTCTTTTATAAGAAACATCATGTGATCATAAGGGGGCGGGGCATAGCTGCTGCTGTTGTTTATCGATGAAACCAGATGTTTGTCCCTTAAAGGCTGCTACCGGTGTAGCCGAAAGCGAGTCCCTTCCTAAATGTCAATACTGAAAACCACCAAAAATTGCCATCACTCGCTTGAGCTGGCAGAAAAAAAGATATCAGCTCTGAGAGAAATTCTTCAATACTTGTCTCTGTCGATAAAATACTAGGTTGACGGGCTTTATAGAACTCCAGAAACATCTAAACTACAAAGAAAAACCCTTCAAGGATTCAACGACTCCTTTTAAAAGAATTCAAGACAACTCCAAGACTATTTTTTACCTATTAAATATATACGAAATTCTACGAGAAACTACTACTACAATACAAAGACTTTGTTAACGGACTCTATAAGTTAAGTTCCCGCAAATCACAATGAATTTACAACTTCATTTTATCTATCCTTCCATCTATCTTTCCTTTTTGTGTTAGCTATTAAATTTGTTAAATATATTTGTGTCTTGAGAATTCATCCTTGAATCTGTGGAAATCTTTTGTTTCTGTGTCCATCAAACTGCCAGTTTGTATCGCTTGCATTACCTTTTGGAGTTGTTGGTCATTTTCAGTAGCCAATTTTACTTCTCTCAGGGTAAGGGATTTTGGTATTGCATTTTCTGCAATGTAGGCGATATATGCTTCTCTTGCAATTGTCATGCCTGGGTATCTCGTGGGAGTGTCTGCTAATATAGTCATCAGGAATGTTCTCATCACGTCCAGGTCCGTATATCAGGTCCATGCTGTATGGCATCAAGCGTAGACGCCATCTCTCTAGCCTGGCTGTGGTCGGTTTTCTGCTGTTCATAATCTCAATGAGTGGACTGTGGTCTGCAATGACAGTGAAAAGTGCTCTAAATAGAGAGATGAAAGGGCTCAATTCCATATACCACAGCAAGATATTCTCTGTCAGTCTGGGAATATTTCTGTTCATTTTCCATGAGGGCTTGACTCGCATAGCAAATTGGGTGATTTTCCTGCATAAGGATTGCTCCTAGTCCTACTGGGCTGGTGCGAGGCCACCGATATAGAAGGCCCGTTCTTTGGGTGTGTGACGTCACAAAAGTAGGCCCAACTTAGAGCAAGCGAAATAGATACCGTTGTCTCGTAAAGACAGTAAATAAACAAGTGTTATGTTTCATTAAACTTTAATAACTGAAATTCGTTCATAATTTTATTTATTTCAAATTTGAAAACAACTTTTATAAATGATAACAAACATTGTTTTGATTTGCATGTTTTTTATTTTAATTTAAAAAAAAACTTGTAAAGGCAACGTTGAGGTACATAAAAAACAAATACCATTACATTAAACTTTAATAACTGAAATTCGTTCATAATATATATTTTTTTTAAATTGAAAACATTTTTTTATACATGATAAGCAACATTGTTTCGATTTGCATGTTTTTTTTATTTTAATTTAAAAAAAACTGTAAACTGAATTATGAATAAATGAACAATCAATTATTAGATAAACAAACAAACAAATATAAATAAATATACTAAATATAAATTTGATAAAGTTTAGGTAAATTATAATCAGCATGGTTTTGATTTGCTTTTTTTTTTAAATTTCATGATTATTCTGTAAATTTACAATATTGTAATTATCAAGTGATAATTACTTAATACAGGAACAACTGAATTATGAATAAATGAACAATCAATAATTAGATATAAACAGACAAACAAATTACAATAAATATAAATAAATATATTAAATATGAATTATAATCAGCATTGTTTTGATTTGCTTTTTTTTTCAATTTTAATGATTATTCTGTATTTTTACAATATTATATTATATATAAACAGACAGATTACAATAAATATATTAAATATAAATTTGAAACCAAGTTTACATAAATTATAATCAGCATTGTTTTGATTTGCTTTTTTTTCAATTTTAATGATTATTCTGTAAATTTACAATATATACTGAATTATGAATAAATGAACAATCAATAATTAGATATAAACAGACAAACAAATTACAAAAATCAAATAATACTTATTGAAAAATAGGTTATAGATATAAAATTCAGCTGAATGTCTGAAGTTTTTTTTTTTTGCTTAACTTATTAATGATGTTATCATTTTCTCTAGAACAAAAATTATTTAAAAGAGCATTTGTAGAGCTTAAGATAAACATCTTTTCTATTTTTTCAATATTATGACCTTCATCACAAGTGTCAACATTAAAAAGTAGCTCATGGTCTGCCAATACATTCAATGTTATATGCATGGCTAATTTCCTTTGATTTACTGAATGAAGAAAAGAATGATTTATATTCATTGAAAATTTGCAGAACTAAATTAACATTTTGCCTTTCAAGACTAGTAGGATAAAGAGCTTTTGAGGTCAATTTATAACAATATTTCAAAATTGACTGAGATTCCAGGGCATGAAGTTTCTGTAAGGTACAAAATGGGGCACTTTGGATACTATTTAATTCATGATTTCCATTATGACAAAATTTTGGAAAGAGCATGCATTTAGTTGCATCTTTTTGACCAAGCCAATTGTTTCTAATGCATTTTAATATATGGACTGAGTCAAATAGAAAGAAAAGAGGCCGAGACTTAACAAATGGGTGTGGATATACAATCGAAAGCTTTGGTGGATTGCAAAAGTAAGATATAGCCTTTTTATTTATTGCATTATTATCTGTTATGATTGATAATACTTGAAAGCCTATCTCCTCTAAACCAATTATAATACGTTTAACAATATTAAATAAATGTTCAGCTTTAAGACATTTAGTTGGCATAACATGCACAACATCCTTATATGGTGAGAATACACTGCTAAGCATAAAAGCAAATGCACTTGTTGCAGCTTCATTTCTATTGTCAGATAAGCCAACAATATTACCACCCTTATAATCAAAATAAGGTTTTAGGTGAATTTCATCAACAAGTAAAGATACTGTAGTGTCTTTCTGTACAAGTAACTTGAATTTGTTTTTAATATACATGAGAAAATTGTTATCATGTTGCTCAATTAAAGGATTCATATTTGTTGATAATGTTACTCTTTTAATTGTCGAATAACTAGGTAAAATTATATTTTTGCTATCTCTTAATAATCTATACCCTTTAGGAGAGCAGTTATATAATAATGAAGAAAATATCATCATTTCTGTTGAATAATCAAACTTATTGTGTCATTAATTTTAGCTGCTCATATATAAATTTTATTGAATTAAAATATTTGCTTGATTCATCTTGTATCAATATAAAAAATGACATGATTAATTTTAGTATAAAAATTATACTAGGGGGATTAGCTTGCTGTTGTTCTGTGTCCATTTTCTTCATGTTTTCTATTAGAGTCTCTAGATCATTTTTATAATTCATATGCTTTGGAATTTTATAATCTCCTATCATATCCATTTTCACATCCCTAAAATACATGAACTGCAAAATTAGACTCGATTAAAAGAGACAAATTTATTTTTGGATATGGGGTTTTTATGATACTGCATATGATAACTGTTTCTTGCTGCCTAATAACATTCCAGTAATCTCTATCAAGAAAATTTAATTTTCCTACCAGATCATTAATATCATAAAATTTGTTTTGTTTTGTATATGCCAACGCATCCTTAACACTTTCATTTAAAGCACTTTTAAGTGCAGAATTGTCCAGTCGAATTCTTCTAGAATCTGGTGACTCTCTAGAGGTGATTGATGATGATAGATATGAGGGACAGTTTGGGAGAATTCTAGGAATTGCGCCATCACAAAGAGATTTTTTTAAAAGTTTAACTTTAATTGCTGCCCCTGTTTTTTCATCAAATGCTGATGCTTCTCTTCTTATGTCCTCTGGTCGAAAATGTAGTTCACATACCTAAAAATATTGTAAAAATCAAAACCTATTTTAAATCCTTGTAAAAATCTTAAAAGTTTGTCAGCAAAAAATCTACAATATGAAGCATTTTTCTTATAATTCTAGGAAAAATGAAGAGTGTTCTGATATCTTTAAGGAACATAATTTACCAATTTAACAAAAAATTATTAGTGACAAATCTATGTACAAATAAAGAGAGAATTTTTAACATTTATATATTTTTTGAATTAGAATAATGAATAATTATTTTTTGGATAAAATGATTTTGAAAATTTTGATAGATTTTAATCCTTTAATTTTAATCCTTTAATTTTAATCCTAAATTTCAATTGAATTACAATTGTGAATTACAAAGACATGAGATTAATTTAATTACTATTAGAATTATTTTATTATCAATAATTTTGTTATTATATTATTATTATTATTATTATTATTTTTTTTTTTTACTCCTTTTGAGTTTTCACATCAGCATTAGCTGATGGTCTTTCACTGGAGTCTGAGTGACAGCAAGTCTCCTCAGGTCTCCAGGACTCTTCTGAGTATTCTGGCAGATTGCAGCAGTTCAGTGTTCTGAATGGTTTCAATACTTCCTCTGATTTCCAAACTTTCCAAACCTTCATTATTAGAATCATTATTATTACTATTACTATTATTATTATTATTATTAGAATCAGTATTTTTATGATAATAATAATTTAAATAACAATGATAACAATAATAACTTCAGGGAAATACCATCAGCTGGTGTGAAAAACTAATAATAATAATGATAGCAATAATTATAATGATTGATACCATCCAGAACACTGTACTGCTGCAATCTGCCAGAATACTCAGAAGAGTTCTGGAGACCTGAGGAGACTTGCTGTCACTCAGACTCCAGTGAAAGACCATCAGCTAACACTGATGTGAAAACTCAAAAGGAGTAAATAATGATAACAAAGGTTAAATTTGCAAATTGTCCTCAATATTTCAAGATTCGTTAAATAAATGAAATTAACTAACCTGACTTACCCCCCCCCCAAAAAAAAAGCCAAGTAGGAAAAAAATAGATAAATAAAGTAAATAAATAAAAAAAAGAAAGATTTTTTATTGATGAAATAAAACAATTACTTACCAAAAAAAAAGTCAAGTATTTTCCAACTTTAGTTCAATAATAATAATGATAACGATAATAATAATATCAATAATAATAATAATATCCCTTTTTTATTTGAATAAATTTATATCAAAGTAATTGTGGGATTATTAGACATTAGACAAATATTTACTTTCTCGCATTTAAGACTAACCAAAATAGTCAATTTAATTTAATAGACTCATTTATTTATGAATAAAACTATTCAAAAATATTGTTAGGATTATCAGAATTATTTCTTTTATGTTTATAAAAATATCCCTTTACGAATTTAATGAATTAATATCGAGAATTTCTTTAGAGTTTATTTCTAAAATATGAGTTTTTACAAAACTTTTTACTTTACGCTCTTATGTGAAAAAATTGTTAACTTAAGACAGAGCTTTTAATGTCTTAAACTTGATTTTGTGAATTACAAAGACTTTAAAATACTTCAATTATTGAAGTTTAAATTAAATTTATTTAGTTTTAATACAAAAAAATTACTCACTTTGGAATTCTTTGTAGGTAAAAAATGTTCTCGTCTGATAGCGTATATCCATTTCTCGCACAAAAGTTTATCATTAGGGAAAGAAAAAGCACTAACTTTCGGTCCATTTCTATAGTTTCCATTACAAAAAGGCACAACACACTTAAAAGGCATTTTTGTTTATAAATTAAAATAAAATAAAATTAATTGACTGAATAATTACAAGAAAAAGTCGTTGACTATTTGCAAAAAACTTCGAGGTGTTAGACACGTGTGGTGAAAACAAAATTGGGACTAGATATGATGATATCGCAGTGACGTCAGACTCGATCCATCTGGCCTAGTTTCTAGCTGGTCTTGGCTGGTGTCCACCAGAATTTCTGCTGGTTTGTGGGGATTGAAGTAAGACATTACTTTACTGTTGAGTGTCCCTTTTAGTTTCGGAAATGTACTTTGTTCATGATTTCCCCATTGTGGATTTTTTTTGTCAAATTTCTCAGAGGCTCTGTGATTGTGGTATACCCTGAGATGAATCTGGCAACATACTGTGTCATGCCCAAGAAGGACCGGAGCTCGGTCACTGACGCTGGTGGGTCAGAGTCACTGATGGCTTGAATTTTCATTGAGTCTGAGTCCCCAACACATGCCCAGAGAATTTTAATTTCTTAACTGAGAAGAGGCATTTTTTTTCTGATGGTCTCTTCAGGATGCTCTCTAGGTTTATATCATGATTTTTTCCATAGACAATGACATTGCGTGGTGCGGTGTGGGTCGGAGATATGGCGGTTCCTTGATCTCGACCTGGCGAGGCAACATTCTCTGGTGGTGGCCCACAGTCAACTGCTTATCGACTTTTATAGTTAGGAATCAGCTTGAATTCACTTTTAAGGGTTTTGGGGGGAATATTTTTTATTTGGTTAAAAACATTAAATAGAGGATATTTTTAATCGTTTATAAATTTTGTTTTTTGGGCCAGAACCTGGCGTGGAGCCTATTTGTAAATCATTTGTTTTTGTTCATTTCGCTTAAGCCACTGTGGAGTCAACATCCGATTGATGTCCGTAACTTATGTTCTGTTCCAAAGTGTCTTATCTTATTTTTAATTTGTTTTGTTGGTGAGTGGATGTATTGGGCTATGTTATGATTATCAGTAACTTAGGTTCTGTTTCGAAGTGTTTTGTTGTTTTTTTAATTTGTTTTGTTGATGAGTGGATGTATTGCGTTAGTAAAAAAAATGTGAATCAAGAGAGATATCTATTTCTGTTATAACACCATCAAACAAGTGTGGGAACTGACTAGGTATGTCTGTCGGGTCTGTCTGTAGAGAAAAATACTTCAGGTTTAATTGTTGGGCTGTTTTACTGTGTGTAATACATAAAAAACTGTATTGACTGTTTGTGATTTGTGTTTGGAAAAATCCACAAACGGGAGTATTTACATTTACTTTTCGATAAAAAAAAAAAAAAAAAAAAAAAAGAAGAAAAAGAGAGAAAATATCACTTTCATATCGCATTAACTTTTCAGGAAAAATACCTTCAAACAGCTAGAGAGTTCATAAGTAGCACGGGTCGGATTTTCAGCAGGCACCGCTTAGTGTTTTTTAGGACAGGAGGCTAGGACGCATTTATGCGATATACACTTATTTTTCCTGAGCCAATTTTCTCTCAAATCAAGGATCTTTCAAAAGAGAGTGCTAGATACAATCTATTAATTGGTCTTTATTTCACAAACCTCCACTAATAATAATTTCACTTTCATTTCTTTGTTATTAACCAGTCATTTTTAGGCAATGCTAGGACTCAGTTGACCCCTAACTTTATCAGACAGACACAAAAGCCCTGATGTCAATTAGAACTTCAATTTCCCTCTCTTACCATCAACTTGCAGACCAAATCTACCCTTTGATTAAGGAGTTCCTGCACTCTTACACCACATTCTCTTTCTGCTTTCCTCATGATTAGTTTGTCTTTGCCACCCTAAATTTTCTTTCCTTTTCCTCTTTATTTTGTTTTGTCTCTGTTCTGTCTGCAGACTTTTCCCTTCTGGTGTTCTTCCTTTCCTTCTCCAAAGGAACAATCCATTCAATGTCCCTGCTTGCCACATTTCTAACTGATAAGTTGCTTACACTTTGATAAAATCTTTTCTCGTCTGTAGCAATCCCTTTTTCTATGTCTATCTCTCTTGCAGCCTTCAAATAAATTTTAAACATTCAACTACATGTAAATTAATGTTCGATAATAAGTTGACAAATATAAAGGAACAATAGAGGAAAATACTAAAACTTCCCTACTTGAAAATAATTAATCTTAAGCAGCCCAGAGTAATAAACAGGTTTGTGTAGCTTATAAGAAATGACAAAAGGTTAAGACAGCCAGGCTTCCTAGTTGGAAGACTAGCAAAATATTGGATATATTTGACTTTATACTATACCCAACTAAATTTAATAAATATCAAAACATCTCCAAGCAATGGAGATTGGTGTCTGTCTGTAACTGAATCTACAATACTGCTTATGTCATAATACCTCCAGGAATTGCCTAAGTTTATCAATGAGCATTTAATTCATAATCATAGTAGCATTACAAGCATTTAGCTGAAAAATGCTGACATTTTCAAATTTGTGACCGTAATCAGTTAAATTTGCAATTTCTTAACCAATCTTAAAAATATTTATATGGTTGGAAAGAGAATAGAATAATCTTTCTAAATATGTCATTTTTATTGGTTTTCATCAATTGAATTATTTTTTTACAGCGAGTTAAAACCGTATTTTCAGTCGAACAACTGAATACAAAAATATGACCAGGTTTTTTTAAGAATAATTTTACACGAGGTTTTGTTTTTCAAAATCAAAGTGGCTAATCTTTATCAATATTCTTGAAATTTTGCACTCAATTAGAAGACACCTGGAAGTACAGGGTCTTTTTTTTTTTGTTTCTAGGACCCGTGGAAGTGAAAATATGAGAGGGCAAAGTTCAAGGTTACTTGTTTAAAAAAAAAAAAAGAAGCACAATGTCCGTAATATTAGAGAGTTTCAAAATTATTTTCATATAAAATGTGAAATTTAAAGATTGCTATACCGTTCGGGATTTGCTCTAAAAGTTTGGATTTTGAAGAAAAAACTTTAATTTATGTGACTTTCGGATGTAAAAACACCGTCAGCTGACATCACAAATCAGACCTTATTGATTTAAAAATCACAATTTCTCGTATATTTACGGATTTGTATGTGTTTTTATTAATTGAATAATTTTTTTACAGCAAGTTAAAAATGTATTTTGCTTCAAACAACCGAAAATGCGTGATAGGAATTTTTTCCGAGAATACATTTTACACTTTACATTTCTTTGGAAATGTAGAATCTATCTATATTCTTGAAATTTTGCACTCAATTAGAAGACACCTGGAAGTACAAACGGGGCCTTTTTTTTTTTTGTTACTAGGACCAGTGGAAGTGAAAATACAATAGCGCAAACTTCAAGGCTATTTGTTCAAAATGTGTATGAGAAGCAAAAAAGAAGCACTATGTCCGTAATATTAGAAAGTTTCAGAATTATTTTGATATATAATGCGTAAAATGTAAAGATTGCTATACTGTTTGGGATTTGCTTCGAAAGTTTGTATTTGAAAAAAAAAAAAAAAAAAAAAAAAAAAAAAACTCAAATTTATTTGTCCGGCGAGCGGAAAAGCATCCTGTCAATAGTTGAAAATGTGCATTTAACTGGCGTCACAAAATCGGACCCTATTGATTTAAGATCACAATTTCTCGCATATCTATGGTTCAAACTTAAAAAATATATAAAAATATTTTTTAAGTTTGAACCATAAATATGCGAGGTTGTAAAGAAAAGAAAATAATCTTCCTAAATATGTAATTTGTATATGTTTTTATTCATTGAATTATTTTTTTACAGCAAACATGAATTTATCAGATTTGAAAAACAAACAGCTTGTGTAAAGGCCGGCTTGTAGTAGTTTTTTTTTTCCACATTCATTGCATAAATATTGAGAATATTTTCATACTAAATTGTTTTAAAGAACATTGAATTGTTAAAAAATAATATTCCATTTTGAAAGGAATTTTGTCATACTTTTTTGAAAAATAGTATTTTTATTTTAAATAAATGAAGTTCGATATTCAAAATAATGGTGGTCTGTTTGTATTATTAGATATACAACTGTGCTTGATATCTTATTATAATGGAGATTGTGGGTTTGTCTGTCTGTAACCGAAACTAGATTACTATACAATTCACAATTTCCTTTGTTATTGACATCACATTCTCAATGATTTTATTTTTATTTAAACCTCAATTATTAATAAAATTGTTTTACATTATTAATTCTGTTAACCATAGCTACATCCTAACAACATGCAATTGTATTTATATATACAACAAAATAGCGGTTTACAGTGTGAACGTGAAGGCTAATTTGCATATTGATATTTAAAATGTGATTTTAATAAATATGTGCTTAGTATTATTGGTTTCTAATTGTTTGGTTTTATTTTAATGAATATAAGCAAAAATCTCTTCAATGAATCTTAAATGAAATCCATTAACAAGAAAAGATAACTGTGATTTTATTCTTTACTTCCTCTTTTAGCTAAATAATTAAATTAGAAAAAATAACAATGAAAGACGAGAGTGATGGAAGAGAAAGTTTCAGTTGTTCTATTTTTCGATTATACCCCCCTCTGTTTTAGATCTTTTTATCTGCATTCTTATTTAGTTTTATTAGCCTTTCTAATCTAATCGAATATTTTATTACATTAAAACTTAAATACTTGCACCCGGAGGGTGCATGTATTTGCTAGTATATGTAAATATAGATATGATCAAAAGTGAGTTTTAAAATAGATAAATAAGATAAGATAAAAATAAAATTAGAATTTTTTTTTTTTTTTTTTTTTTTTTTTTTAAATATTTACCATTGAAAAATCAACCTGTAAACGTACGGACAATTGTACGTTTACGATTTCTTTGAAATGTACATTGTACATTTCAAAACAAACTATGACCCAGAAAAAACAGAACCCACAAATTTTGTAATAAAACTATTAATTTTAATTAGGGTTAGTTTAATGGGAAAATAAATAATTTGGGTTCTGTTTTTTCTGGGTCACCCTGTAATATAATGGGATTTTGATGAGAATTTAGCTGTTTAGCAAGTTTAGCCGTAATATCATGGGATTTTGAGTATGATTTGCAAGTTTTATGCAATATTTATTTAACATTAATTTTTGGCAGGAGAATTTGATAATTATCGTATTTTATAGAAATTTACGCAACAACGAAAATTACTATTTTTTTTTTCTGAACCTTTTTGGAGGTATGTTTTAAAGTCGTTTAATGTTATGAAATTTCTACACACAAAACCCTATATAAAACGTCTTTGGAGAATTTTAATCATTAAGGAAATGTAGGGTTTATTTTTCTTTTAAATTATTTAATTAAAAAAATAATTTAACAATGTTATAAATTTATTTATTATTATTAATTATTAAGCTTGAAAAGCTAATGTCACATTGCATTAACAATATGACATTCTGTTTAATCAACTAAAGTTTAACAAAATTGACAGCATCATAGAAAGAGGGGATATATTTTTGGCCAGACAAAGATGATGTGCAAAATGTAAAGGCCAAGTTTATTCTAAAAATTGAGTTGGTCCCAGAATACTTAAGTTCTGGGAGATTATGGAAAATTCCACATCATGAACATGTACAAAATTTTTATGAAAAATTTTCTGCTATATATTTTTGAAGAAAATATATACTGAAATTTGTAATTCATTTGTATGTTTTTGTTATAAATATTTTTCCCTTTTATTTGAAGATGAATAGTGAATATCTATTGCAAGTGATTTCTCTTGATGAAAATGTATTTATGTGATTTTTAAGATTTTCAATGATAAAATATGTTTGACATGGAAAAAGGAATTCTAGGTCTTGTAATATACCACTGCAGGCATTTAAAAGGGTATTTTTAAGTTCAAAGTGATTTATTTGAATTAATACTATACATGTATATACATGCAGTATTATAATGAAAATGTTGAATAATTGGGTGTTAAACTTTAAAAAAAACCCAAAAATGCTGCTATCTGTATCTCTTATTCTCAAAATAATGGGTTAAAGCATAGAGATACATACAATTTGAGTGCATAATCAGAAAGAACATACAATTTTACATAAGAATACCAAATTTTATCAAAATTGCTCCAAAAATAAAGAAACGGTGAAGAAATCACTGAATTTCTTTTTTTTCAAATGGTCCGTGATTTGACATTTTTGAAAAAAAATCATGTCCACATTTGTACCCCCAATTTCAGGGCTTTAAATTCTCATAACTTTTGAACCACTGGGGATATTTGCATAATTCAAACGGTTCTGAACTCCATTTACACATCTCTATATAACTTATGTGATTAAACAACAATAACCTCAAATAAAAAAATCAACTGGGAATGCTAATCATAGTCAAAATCATTAATACATAGTATAAATCTTATTTATTAACGATGTGTCTATGAAAATCTGAGTTGGATTTGCCTCAAAACAGCCCATGTTATTAGTGTGTTTAAAATCCTGCAATGTGTGTTATATCCCTAAGAAATAAAGGTTTACATAATATATGGGTGTGGTTAATTTGCATACTGGTTTAAAAAGAAAGAAAAAAGCAAAAAAAAAAGCAGGTTTAATAAATAACTACTTGGTGTTATTGATCTCTAATATTCTTGTTTTATTCTCCAACGTATTAAAATCAATCCTATGAATGATTTTTATATAGAAACCAATAAGTGTAATCTTTTTAATCTTTCTAATTTAATTACATCAAAACATACTTATGCTTATTCTTGCTAGTTAGAAATAAAACAACTATTTAATTACTTTAAAAAATTTTATTTTTTATTTTTCCCCTTTTTTTGATGGTGATTTTTTCTTTTCATTTTTCTAATTTGTTTCCTTTTCATCCAGGCAGGATAATTTCCAAACTGATCCTTCATGTTCTTATCATAAACACGAACAGGTTCCACCTCCATCTGGGAGCCTGAAAAAAGAGGGGAGAAAAATTATTTTGCAGACATACTTTTTTGTTAATCATTAATGAGAAGACACTGAACATTCAACTTGAGCTTTGAACAGGGTTCCCACTCATTTTAGGAAATCATTTTCCAGGACAGCACTTGTTCACAGCAATTTCATAATTGATACATTTAGACAGTTTTATTCTTACTTTTTTTATGATGCAGGTTTAATGAAGTATCTTGGGTTCATTATAGATGATGCCTATATCTATCAATTAACTACACAGGGTGTCCACAAAGCCCATATGCACTTTAAAGTTATAAATTATTTAAAGCACACTGACTTTATGGACATCCTGTACAACAAAATTGTCTGGCCTCCTTTTTTTTCTTAACCATGATCAACATTACTGAGTTTTTTTTAATCAGCAAATCAATTTAGATATTTTACACCCCACCAAATGTTTTTAAATAAATGTTCTTTTTTAATGAATTTGTACAAATTTCAAATATTTCCCATGCCGATATGTAGCATATTTTACAATGACACCCTTCTCGCTTTATATCTGTATTATATTTTATATACTATTGTATAAAAATAAGGTAAAGTCATCTGGGGGCCTAATGCTGGTATGAGCCAGACCGTGAGGGAGTATATTTTTCACTAGTGCTAGAATGTTATTGCGTCTGAGGTGGAGCACCACATCTACCATCAGCTCCTTTACCGCACAGATCCCCGTGCTACTCATATGCTGAGTTGACAAGGGCTGGTATCAAACCAAGAACCTTGTAGTTCCCAGGCAGACGCTCTACTGATTGAGCTAAACCTGCCCTATATTTTCAAGTTGAAATAATAGACAGGACATGGAAGATGTCTTAAAGAAGCAGCTCATATGTTGTGACCTATTGAGTAGACCAAATACAGAGATGAATACAATATGGGAACTGATCATTAAAAAGGCAAAATCAAATTATTTTAGAAATAAAAATATTGAAAAAGACTGAAGGATTTTATGCCTCAAGGGGGGGGGAGCATTGTGTTTTTGTACAAATTCATAAAAATTTTTTTTTTAAAACAGGGTGCATTGTAAAATATATAAGGGGGGGGAGATTGTATAATATCTACGATAAAAAGTTAGAAACGCATCACGGTACATATTTGATAGGTACCACCAATTTGTGTGCTCATTTTCATTTGAAAAACAAATTAAAATTAATTAAATTGATTATTTAAGGTCAAATTTTTGTTTAAGTCGAAAAGTATAATGAGCATCAGTAAAAAAAAAAAAAAAAAAAAAAAAAAAAAAAAAAAGGAAGCAAAATGATATTACATATGTAATTTATTTTTAATACATTTTAAACAATTAAATTCAGATAAAACACCCACATTATTTAAGATTTATAACAGTTTCTTCTTAGAAATCAATAATAAAAACCTTAAACGATTAACTTTTTGATGATATTGATTTAAATGAAATACCTTTTCTTTTGTTAAAAACATGCTGAAAAACTAAAGAGTTCCAAAAAAATCCGGTGTTTTTGTTTACGAAAGGTCAGCAAGAAATATGTTAAAAAATGCTGAGGCCCAGATTGATAAGAGAAAAAAAAAAAAAGAAAGAGAAATATGCCAAAAATCAGAGAATTATCTGAATTTAATAAAATTTTCAGTGTTGAATTATTAATCAATGAATTCTTTCTTTTAAATAACTGAATTGTTTCAATACAGGTTTTTTTTAGAGCTCATAAAAAAAGTATTTCTCCTAATATATTTTAGGAAAAACTATTTCAAACATATTTTCATCAAAAAGGTAATTATGGTAATTTTCGTGAAAATAATTAATTGATTTTTTAAAAAGCCTCTAGTCGTAATTTGTTTTTGGCTACGTTAAATTTTAGTTGATTTAACAGTGCGAAAATGAAAACATTGTTTTCGTTCATAATTTTCATTATTACTGTAAGCTGAACATTTAGAAAATCATCACAAGTTTTTTTAATGTTTCTTCTTTTGAATCGACAAACAATTTTCAAGTTAACATTAACCTTTATGCAAGTTTCAATGTGTTAAATATAGTGGGGGATTTCACAGGGCAAATTGGTGGTACCTAGAGTCTGGGGTGATAAAACGTTAAAATGACCAATATTTTCCAGGAGGGAGTGGTGAGTTCGCTATTTACACCGTAAAAAGGACAGTTACTTTAACTGTGATGAAATTGACATTTGATGTAAAAAACTGAAAATTCTATTCAAGCCCCATATGCTTGAAGCCTTACTAATTTGGCTGTGGCTGGTGAGATTTTGTGTGCACGCTATTACAAGTACACAACATTTTTGGATTTTCAGTAACTATTTTACACGAGTGCTATTTTAGAAAAAAAAAAAAGAAAAAAAAAAAAAGATAATTTTAGCTCATTTCTTCAAATAAACTTTATCTGAGCATTTTACTCAAATTTTCTTATAAATAATGGTATTTGTGACGATAAAATTAAAATTATGTCAATTCAATTGTAGAGATGTTTTTTATATCAAATTTCTGTGAAAATTATTTGACTTACAAACAAAATATTCTTTTAAAACAAATTTTAAGCCTTGCTAAAATATTTACTTTAAAAAAAAAATTAATCGATTAAACAGTGCTGAACATTATTATAAAGTAAAGAAAATGTTAAAGTTAAATGTTCTGAATTTTACTTTGAGTAAAACCGAATATTTTTTTAAAACCTTTAACTCTAACAAATATCTCATCTTTAAAGTAGTCTGACTGACAAATTCATGTCTTGTTCATGTTCAGTGTCGCATAAAAATAATTCAAAATATCGCAACATGATGAAAGCAAAACTTCAGATGAAATCAATAAGTACCCACCCAATCAGATGCATTTTCCCCGTTTAATGAATATTCATGACTAATTTGGGAAATCTGGGGTAGATTCGGTAAGCGTTAAAAATGAAAACAAAAACACCATCCTTGTTATTTTACTAGTTATATTTGTTAAATGTAACAATGACATTAATTTTGTCTCAGATAATTCAAATTTTTCAGGACAAATTACAAAATTTT